>JAHTLZ010000007.1:25310192-25345760 GCA_023846285.1 Phrynocephalus versicolor
GATCCCAGTAAGGTGGCTTTCTGCAGCTGACTGTTGGTAACTTTGTCAACTCCAATTTCTTCTAAATACTTGTTTAGCTCCTTAGGCACTGCACCCTCCGTGCCAATTATCACTGGGACCACCTGTACTGCTGCTGGTGGTGGTGGTGGTGGTAGTAGTAGTAGTAGTAGTAGTAGTAGTAGTAGTAGTAGTAGTAATGCATCTACATACATTCATTTCTGCTGGTGAAGATGGATACAGTCTATATCTGCATTGGCTGAGCTTTGCAGTTTTAAAAGACACCTTGCCAAACTGCACTTCAAACTCATTTGCCAGGGGAAAATACTAATAATAATTTACTGAAGAAAGTATTTTGGACAGATGTAAAAACAAGTCACCCAGACCAAATCTCCATGAGCAAGCTTTTGGAGAAAGACTACTCCATCATATGCTTGACGCTGCTCAGCAAGGAATCTGCTAAGATGTCTTTTCCCCTTCAGCCGTATGGAAGCAGAAACTACTGTTTGATTCTGGTAACTGGACTGAGAAGGCAGCATGAAGTTGCTATGTAAGGGGTGGGATAATTGTGCAGAATAACTGCAAGGTAGCGATTAGGGTCTTATAAACGCTCCTTGTTTCATAAGCAATTTAGGAGAGTGTTCCACTTTATAACATAACATTGAAAAAACATTCTCAGCATGGAATAATGATGACAAGAATGCAATGCCATTTGTCGAATCTGCATTCGTAAGATTCATGTTTCCTGAGCATAATTATTAGGCATTCCTTGAGAAGCATCTGGTTATATTCCATTATTTGATCATTTTGTTTGGATCTATTTCCTCTAGCAACCAATTGTATTGCTAATATCTGCAGCAAGGGAAACACGGCAGATGCCAAATAATTTTTTTCTTTTTAATAAGACATTCATATTAGTAGTGTTGAGTACATTAGACTGCAAACTGCTGTCTCTGTTAAAACACGAACTAATAGAACAGGACTTTGTAGGATCATACTTCAATGCATTCCAATGAGGAATTGCTGGGGTGCTCTTTTTTTTGCCTCCCCCACTCTGTGAGCTAGCTGTTGGTCACTTTAGGAGGCACCAAAAAAAAAAAAAAAACACTTGGGAGGGTTTTTCTTTTTCTTTTTTCTTTTTTTTCGTTTGCCTCCCCCAGCGCCCATCAGCAGGTGTGCAGGCTGGGGGAGGCCAAGAAAAAAGTTTAGAAGTGAACTGCCACCTTCCCCACAATCAGCGCATGGAAAAGGCGGAATTTTAAAACTTTTTTTGCCACCCCAGTGCGCCAGTTGATTGGCTCTGGGGCCGGCAAAAAAAAAAGTCAAGCACCACACACACACACACACACACACACAAACTACATAATGAACTGAACCAAAACAAAATACAAAATGAACCCCCCTCTCCCTAAACTAAAAATGAAAGGAAAGGAAACGGATTTTTGTTTCGTGCCCATCTCTAATTCCTAGCATTGAGTTTGCATTTTTTTTCACTGCTGTGGTACACTGGGTTGACACCTTCATTGTCCACCAGGACACCAAGGTCCCTTTCCTGGTTTGTTGCAGAGAGTTCAGACCCCATCAGTTTATAAATGTGATTGGGTTCCCCCCCCCAACATGTATCACTCTGCACTACTAAGGTTGAAGCTCATTTGCCACTGGTTTGCCCACCGCCCCAGTGTCAAGAGATCCCTCTGGAGCAACTCACAATCCATCTCAATTTTTACTACCCTGTATGATTTCGTGTTGTCGGCAAATTGGGCTACCTTGCTATTTACTCCTACTTCTAGAAAATTTTAAAAGAGACTGAAAAACAGGGGTCCCAGTACTGAACCTTGGGGGATCCCACTCTTTACTTCCCTCCACTTGGGGTGCTTTTACACGACCCCTAAGATCCGCTGGTCCCTTAAATTCGGACCAGAGATCTTAGGGGCTTGGCACTCTTCCTGTGTCCCCACCCTGGCTGCTGGCTGTGTGAGGGGAGGGAGAAAAAAAGGAAGAAAAGATTGTGGCTCACCTTTGTTCGGCCTGCGTTCTTGACGCGGCAAGATTCCTGTCTCCGTAAAGGAGCTCTTAAAGGGGCGGGAGCCAAAACAACAACAAACAGAAGCAAGGAGAGCCCCGCACTCACTATCCTTACACCGCATCAAGCAATTTTCACAGGGGAAGAGCAGGTACAAGAAAAGTGCACTGGGACGCGCTTATGGGGGCGTGGTCGCACTTAATTTTCTGTAAGCTCCGGAGCTGGAGGGGAAACAATTGTAAGCTCCGGAGCTTGCAGCCATTTGCTGTGGAGTTTAGGGGTCGTGTATAAACGCCCTTGGAGAAGTGTCCAGATAAACAATGTAAGCTGGATCTCCCTTATCCATATGCCTGTTGACACTCTCAAAAAAAATACAATAGATTAGTGAGGCATGATTTGACCTTGTAAAAGCCATGTTGGCTCTCCTTCAGCAGCGTCTATATGCCTATAATTTTATCTTTTAGGATGGTTTCCATCACTTTACCTGGGACACATGTCAAACTGACCGGTCGGTAATTTCCTGGATCACCTGTGGATCCTTTTTCGAAGATTGGTGTTTCATTCGCTCCAGTCATCCGGCACAACACCTGATTTGAGGGAAATATTATATATTTTGGATAGGACCTCACAGCAATTTTATCTTTAAGTTCCTTGAGAACTCGTAGATGGATGCCATCTGGTCCTGGTCATTTGTTAGCATTTAGTTTAACAAGACATTCAAGGACGTCCTCCCTGATTATTTCTATCTGGCTTAATTCTTCGGTTTTCCTCCCTAAGAAGATAGGCTCTGTTTTGGGCATGTGATCTCTTTCTTTTTCAGTGAATACTGAAGCAAAGAATTCATTGAGTCTCTCTGCAATCTCTTTTTCCTCTTTAATAATCCCTTGCCTTCCATTGTCGTCTAATGGTCCAATGCCTTCCTAGTTGGGTCCTTCCTTCTAATGTACTTAAAGAACTCCTTTTTTTAGTGTTTTTAGCTATATTCTCCTCCAAGTCTTGTTTTGCTTTCCTGATTGTTGCCTTGCATTTGTTCTACCAGAATTTATGTTTCTGCCTGTTGTCCTTGTTTGGACAAGCCTTTCATCTTCTAAATGAGCTTTTCTTGCTTTTGATCACTTCCCAAACAGCTCATGTATGCCACATCAGAGTCCTCTTGGACCTGGCAGTGCCCTTTTTCCTTTTGGGTATGCATTCCAATTGGGCCTCTTTTATTGTTTTTGTGAACAGCCTCCATGCCTTTTGGAGTGTTTGGATTCTCTCAATTTTCCCTTTCAGCTTCATTTTTACTAGTTTCCTCATCTTTGAGAAATTTCCTTTTTGAAAATTTAAGATGTCTGTGTTAGATTTTATCAGTGATTGGCAGGCTATGATTAAGTTAAAAGTAATTCCCTATTGGATCAGTCACATCAACATTTTGCATCAGATACTGTGTATTACTCAGGATCAAGTCAAGGATTCTTGTACCTCTAGTTGATTATTCAACCATCTGTTCCAGGGAACAATCATTTAGCATATCTAGGAACTTTATGTCTTTATCATGTGCTAAACAACAGTTCACCCAGTCTATGTGAGAGTACTTGAAGTCCCCCATTATAACCAGGTGTCCTTTTTTGGATGCCTCCTTTACAACATTCTCCAACAGCCAGTCCCCCTCAGGGGCTTGGGTCGGAGGCCAATAGCATATGCCCATCCTTGTGGTCTGCTACTCTTACCCACAGAGTTTCTAATGGTGACTCCAAATCACCTAGATATTCCAATTCATGTGATTTTATCCCTTCCTTTGATATACAAGGCTACACAACCTCCCATTTGCCCTTCCTGTCCTTCCCGTACAGTATGTAGCCTGGGATAACTTTATCCCATTGGTTATCATCTGTCTACCAGGTTTCAGTGATGCCAATAATATGAATATTTTTATCTATTGCTAATTATTTCAGCTCCCCTATTTTGTTCCGGAGGCTTCTGTCATTTGCATACAGGCATTTATAGATGCTTTTCTGATGCAGTCTTTTGAGTCCAGTTGCATCATTAGCCTGCCTCTTGCATCTGTCTGCTGGAGTGCTGGTGACTAGCTCCTGGCTCTGCTCAGTAACTTTTGTATCCTCCTCACTGCTCAAGTAGACATTTTCCCAAACCAGATGCTGCCCAGCTCCTGTCAGCTTTTCCCCAGTTACCACTTTAAAAGCTGCTCTGCAGCCTTTTTGATGTTGAGTGCCGTGGTTTAAGTGCAACTCATCCCTCCTGTACAGGTTTGGCTTATCCCAAAATGTTCTCCAGTTCCTGACAAATCTGAAGCCCTCCTCTGGACACCATCGCCTCATCCATGCATTGAAGCTTCTGAGCTCTGCCTGCCTGGTAGTGTAAAAGTATTGAGTTCTGCACTGCTAATTCTGGTATTTTTTACCATCCATCATGAAATGCTAGCAGTGATGTGGTTATTTTAAAAAGCAGATCCTGTGGGGGGGGGGAACACAGAATATGTCAAAATAGTGCTGTCTGGATGGTGGGAAAAACGTATCAGCAGTGCAGAATACAGTACTTTTAAATGAACTTTTGCTGTGTCTTGATGAGTCCTTTAAGTCCCATTGAAGAGATCCGTGAGACTTCCTACACTTTCTCTGGATTGGACACATTCTTCTTTCAAAAAACATTTTTCTCATTTCTGAAAATGTCTTCATTCTAATACTGGTCTTGCAAAGAAAAATGCAATGAAGGGCAATTCAAAATAAAATGGAACACTGTCTTTTACTGAACAGTTCTATAGCACCACTCACTCTCTTTCTCCATCTCTCTTCACTAATTGATAGCTTTTAAGGGTATGTTACTTTGGCAAAAGTGTGGAGCAAGGTTAAAAGTGGCCTCTGACAGTCCATAAACTGAATATCCTTAACAAGATAAATTGCTATTCATCATTTTGTAAGGTTGAAACATACAATGCATAACTATCTGACTGCTTTTTAAAAAACTTATCTCAAACTAAGTAGATTTAGAGTGTGTATTTTAATTTAAAAGTCTTGAATTTCACAATGTGATTACAAAATCAATTTAAGAATAGCAGCCTGATCATATTCATTGTACTGATGTGTTCTGCCCTGTCAAACAGTTAATTAATATACTTCAGTTCCACCATAAAGTTAATCTAATTTCCCTATTTACCTAGGCTGATACTGAGGAAGGCTTTGACAGTGAGTGGTACTCTTCTATTTATAACTTCTTAGCCCATTTATTTTCAGAAAAATGCTTTGTTACAAGAAGAGCTGAAAATGGCACCTCTGGTCGCAATAGACAGTCTTTTGGTCAATGAATTCCTTGGTGTCTGAGTGCTAAAAGGTGAGGCCAAGGAAAACTGAGTATACCTTTCTCCTTAACTATAGCAAACATCCTATGCTGCAATGTTTGATGGACTGGATAACTCAGTGAATTATATCTCATATGAGAACAGCTAGCCTGAGAAGTCTTAAGTAAACTGGACAGTCCTAGGTCGCCCTGTGAAGAAGAGAAAGGTAAACTGCTACTGAATGCTCTCTACCTGGAAAACCCTAGAAAAGATAAGTCATGATATGTTGGAATTAACTTGCCAGAATGCAGTTGTTGTTGCTTCTGGTGCTGCTCTTAATGTTTGGTGTGCACAAGAACATCAATTAACTTTTGAAAAGGCCTAAGGAACCAAATGAAAAGGTTGAAATTGACAATGTTTAAATTTTTTGGATGACTACTTCCAGAATTTTCCATCGAGAAACCATATGGCAAGATTGTCAAAATCAAAGACACTTGCGGGGTTGGGGTGGTGGTGGAATCATGGCATGTTTTTACTTTCAGCCCATTATTTGAGCTATAAATGTGCCTGGAAACAATAAAAAGGGAGTAAACTTGTTCCTAAGAATGAAGGGGGCGGGGGGAGTTTAAACATTGTGTTTTAGCATTCTGTTCTAGGTGAACAGTTCAGTGCACAGGACATTTTTACCCTGAACAGAGAAATTTACTCACATGAGCCCTCCTCCCAATGCCTCCATGAAGTCAAGTCCACCGGGTGGTGAAATAAATGGTTTGTTGTAATGAGACAACAGTAAATAACTAGGAAACTCACAGACACAATTTGGGGAGCCAGCTTGATAAAAAGTTAAATGATGGGCAGAAAAGAATCACAGCAAGCTAAGACAAAGGGTATTTGTACACGACCCCTAAACTCCGCCGCAAATGGCTGCCAGCTCCGGAGCTTACAATTGTTTCTCCACCAGCTCCGGAGTTTGCAGGAAATTAAGTGCGACCACCCCCACCTAAGCACGTCCCAGCGCACTTTTCATGTACCTGCTCTGGGAGGGTGAAAATCCCCAGATCCGGATGTAATCTGGTGAGTCCCGGGCTCTCCTCACTTCTGTTTGTTTTTTTTGCCTGCCGCCCCTTTAAGAGGACGATGATGGGGCTTTCCGGGCGGCTTCGGAGGTGAGCCTGCATTTTTTCCTCTCTTTTTTTCTCCCTCCCCTCACGCAGACAGGAACAAGGAAGTGCGGAGGGGTGGGGACGCAGGAAGAGCAACGAACCCCCAAGATCTCTGGTCCGAATTTAAGTGGCCAGCGGATCTTAGGGGTCATGTGAAAAGGCCCAAATAAGACTTTTCATATAAACACGATATAACATTTGACTTGTTCTCAAATGATGATAATCATAAGTTGAAAATAGGTTAAAACATTCAGGAAATATCTCCTCAGCTATACATTAATATATATACTTTCCTACGAATAAACACCACTACAGTCAATGGTCAGAAGAATCCCACTGAGTTGTATTCCTGTAGGAGAAAAACTGCATTCGTGACAGGATGCATTGTACCATCTGCCTGTTGTACCCCTAGCTGTCTTATGGTTGTCCATCTGAAAGTGCATACTGGTGTGTGAACCGAAGCACTGCCAACAGCTGGCAAAATGCAAAAACCACTGGGGCTACTCCTGTTACATGCACTGTGTTTTGCAACAAGGACTTGGCAAGTGAGCCTTCATTACAAGTCGATAAGATTCTGTTATGAAAAAACTGTGCCTCCCCCCCCCAAAAAAAAAAATCTTCAAGGGTCTGTTCAGAGGGAAAAACAGAAGAGGCAAAAGTAACCGAACATGGCTGAATGAATTTTCCTCTTGATTTTATATATTTGCAGGACATGGTAAAGCAGAAATTACACAAATTATATAAATATATGAACATATATGCAATTTAGGTTGCAATCCTAGGAAATGCACTAATCTGGGAGTAAGTTCCACGTGACCTTGATTATTGTACCATAGGTAACAGAAAATTAAAAGATCCTTGGGGAATGGAGAATAATACAAACCCCAAAGATGTAAAAATCAATAAGAGTACAATATCTTTTAAGTGCTGTCAGTACAGCATGAATGGGCCCCTTCTACCTCAGGAGACAATCAGAATCTATGGAAGAACACACTCCAGTCGTAAAGAAGTAAAATTCACTTCTTGCATCTGCCCTCATTGTAGAAGTTTCTCCAGATTCTTGCTACAAGGGCAGACACTGTAGGATATCAGTGCTTGGCCTTGAGAAAGAGAGGCAGCGAGAAAGGTGAAGTCTCAGTGGAGGAATTAACTTGAGAAAGTAAAGAGCAGTAAATTACTAGGAACATGTGGTATTCATCTGAGTACTGAAGGAAGTAATGTGTGAAAGAGACCTGAGATACCAATGAGCCTGTACAGTATATGTCATCACGAAAGTGATGTCTGACTTCCAAAAATAAATAAATAAATAAATAAATAAAAACCTGAGATAGCTGAAGCAGTTCCACTGTAACTTGATATAACACTTGAAATTCTGAAAGAGAATGTCCGAGGTTCCTTCATGCCCCTGAATGATTGATGGAAAACCTGGAAAGTCCTACACTAATATACTAAGACCTTGGAGAGCTTGTAAAGAACACAAGAACATAATAATAGACATGCTGAATCAGGCCAAGGGTCCATCTAATCCAGCTTCCTGTATCTCACAGTGGCCCCACCAAACGCACCTGGGAGAGCACGAGACTACATATCTGTCTCCTGATGCCTGTCTCCTGTTCATCTGTATCCAAAAGCGAAACCCAATGAGACATGCTTTTTAAGTGTGTGCATGATTGCATCCTAACAGTGCCATCCTGCACCTAAATGGAGCTCAGCAGGACTCCCCAACAGGTGTGGAAGTACAAAATTGCATTGAAGCCTAGTAGTGATGAAAGCATATTTTAAATTGTCTTACTTATTCAAAGCCCCCAGGCTTTGTGATTAAAGACAAACACAACTTCACAAATTCTCCACCCCATTCCTGTTTCACCTTACCTGTCAAGTCAATTCTGAGTTAAGCAACCCTTTTTCCAGAGTTTTCTAGGTAGAGAATAATCAGAAGTGGTTTACCATTCCCATCTTCTGGGGGATGCCCTGGGACTGTATAGCTTGCCCAAGGCCACACAGGCTGGTGCAGGAGGCATAATGGGAGAACTGAGCTCACCCTCTCTGACTACCTAAAGCAAACACCTAAACCACTAAGCTAGATAGCCAGCTATCCAGTTGTACCCTACACTGCTGAACAATTTGTGCAACTGCTATAGCCTCCACAATAATTCCCATTTGCTACCAATATTTTTCAGTCCCTTCTGTTATGGAAGTCTTGGAGTCTTGAAGATTAATACAATGTGGAGGAGAAGTAAACCTGCATTAATTATTCCTGCTGAATCCCTTAGCCATTGTGTGTTATTAGAATCACACTGACTATATTTGGCCTACTTTACAGAACAGAAGCTTTAATCTGAAGTCTTGCTGGAAAATGCCATTCCCTTTTACAGGTATACTCTGAGGTTACACTGCCACCCCCTACGAACCAGCATCTGCACTAACCACTGCTCCCAAAACACATACTTCTTCCTACTGTGAAAAATATTCTGTGTTACATATTTACAAAAGACACTCCCACATCAAAACAGGGCATGTTTTCCATACCAAAAATTGTGCATCTTGTTTGAAATTCAGTAACAGTAATCCATATGGCTTCTTTCACATCAAATATGTTGTGTTCTATGGCTGGACCTGCATCGCCAAGTTTTGTTGTAGTTAGTGACGGTAGCAAGGCCTGCTTGTAGGCAAATGTAGCCACAGTATGTATTTAATGGGCAGTCAGGCTCAAGTCCTTTTGAAGGAGCCATAAAAAGGGAAGGCTTTAAATTGCCTAACAGAATTACCTAGGCAGCCTCCTAAATGACACACTGCCACAACTAGAGATGGGCACGACTTAGCGGTATTTTCTTTTTCATTTTCGTTTTTTCGTTTTCATTACGTAATGAAACGAAAACGAAAAACGGTTCAAAAATGGACCGAAAACGGAAACGAAACGACTAATTTTGAGCCAATTTTAGTTTTTCGTTACTGGAAAAACACATAATGGAGCTAAATGGGGAGAAACGAAAAATTTTTCGTTTTCGTTTTCGTTTTTTCGTTTTCGTTACGTAACGAAACGAAAATGAAAAATTTTGAAATTAGCTCACGAAAACGGAAACGAAACGAAACGGACCCTAGCCGAAAATGAAAATGAAAACGAAAACGAAAAATTTTTCCTGAGTCGTGCCCATCTCTAGCCACAACCATTCTGTCACCTCCACAATAGTGAGATGCATTGTAGTACTTGTGGCATTTACCCCTACTTATGAATTATTTATGAGTCATGTATCAGCATTGCTTTGATGTTTGCTGACCAATGGGGAGAGTTTAGGGGTGGAGCCGGAGTAGTTTTGAGGCTCAGCCCATCACTGTGTTGTTTTTTCTGATAGGGATCTAAAGAGAGAAAACGATCGACTCTTCAGAGAGAGACTAGGAATTAGTCAAAGATAAGTTCTCGAAATGGCTGTGAGAATATTTAAGTGTTGGTTGTCTATAAGCTTAGGAACAGGGTGTGCAAGTGACCAACTTGTTCTATGACCTAACTCCAAGTATATTCAAATTGAATTCTCTTTTTGTGTGTGTTGTACCTGAACAAGCTTACTCCTTATGCTTTTACTCCTACTTTGTTATATATAAATTTCTTTTATCTTTATTTCAATTTGAATCAGTCTGGAAAGCAATAATTTACTAGAAAAATTAGTTGGTGGCCGTGGAAGAGTGAATTAGTAGCGGTACTCGTCAATAGCCTGTGAAAGGGCTGGGGGGGATAGCATAGGAACACCACAGTTCTTTTTAAGTGGTAGTAGTTATGCCTGTATTTCAAATTACACTTCTACATTGGTATTTGCAAATATGATGCAAACTTACCTTCTTTTTTTTGTCACCCTCTTGGGAGATGCACAAGTGGCAATCCCACTGATTTCTTCTTTTTACAGAAATTGGGGGGGGGGGAACTCCATGTAGGAGTAAGACTGTTGTCTGCATGATGGCAATTTAGTCCTTTTGAAAAAGAATGTCTCTGGCAGGAAAGGAGATCAAATGGGCACTTTTAATTATTTGGAAAAGTATTTAAAATCTTTTTTTAACATTACAAAACATATATTTAAAACAGTGCGTACTATAATAGATTTATTTTTGGATTTATATGTTCTCTAACAAAATCTGGCACTTACGTGCAACCAAAAAAATCCTGAATTTCCAAAAGAGTCATTGCGTGCAATTTATGCGGATGTGTCTTTGGAGCTCAGTATTTTCTGCGTTCTATGCCATCAGTACGTTCAGCTGTGGATGTTCAAGAGTGCCTTTTCCCCCACTGAGACTTGATTCCCTGTTGAACCTTCACAGCTTTTTGAAGTGCAGATTTAAAATTATTCAGTGTTTTTTTTTTTAAATGATATTCTCCATTGGGTCTTACACAACTAGCAATTCAAACAGTCTAAAGGCTTTATCACTTCTTCAGTACATTCACGACACAGTTTACAAGCAGCAAAACTGTTTTTAAAAAATTCTTAACAGCATCACATAATGCCACTGCAGATTATTATTGTTTAACATCTCATGTCAATTCTTATGCCTTAATAAACTCTTTCGTTTTAGTGGTTGCCTTTTTGTGTGGAATATTGCTGATCAGTCTTCTGATGCAACTGTTCTTTGTTTTATTTATTATTATATTTCTATCCCACCCATCTAGGCAACGGCCACTTTAGGTAGTTTACAACATTCACCACCACCACAACAACAGCACAATGAATAAGAAGCAAAAGGAATCACAATTAACATAAATAAATTTATGTTAATAAATAAAGTAAATACCATAGCAGACCATCATAAAAACAAACCATCCAAAAAATCTAAAACCATGGATCATTATATATCACATGTTCTGACTCATGGTGAGGATGCAAGGAAATGTTTTTCCACCCTCATTTTGATCAGAAAATCTGTGCTTTGATCTGTAACACTCAACTCCTTTCATTCCACAATATCTTCCTCTGATGCAGTATCTTGATTCAGGCCTTTGGAGGCTTAGAATAAGCAAGCCAACTTAAAATATTTTCTTATTGGTATTGATTCGCATAGGCTTCGGTGCAATGAGCAGACAGTTGGATTCAGTGGCCTTCCAACTTCACAATTCTGATTCAGTCACTACATATTAATTGCCATATAGTTTAGGAGTAGAAACACAGGGCATTTGTTACTAAACTGCACCTTTCTGTTCCTTGCCCACTGGCAGCGTTGTCTGGGGCTGCTGGGATTTTAAGCCCAGCTACGGTGGGAGGGCCATAAATTCCTCACTCTTGGTATAGCTCAGTGGTTCTCAACTTGTGGGTCCCCAGATGTTCCTGGACTGCAAATCCCAGAAATCCTGGCCAGCTCAGCTAGTGATGAAGACTTCTGGGAGTTGTGGTCCAGGAACATTTGGGGACCCACAGCTTGAAAACCACTGGTATAGCTAATACAGAGATAAGTGTTAGGAAGTGAAGCTGTGGCAGTAGAGTCACTAATAATGCTGCAGGTAGTATTGATATGATATCATTCCTGTGACTACTACATTAGATAAAGGTAAAGTCCCCCCCCCCGTACATGCTTGCTAGTGGTGTCCAACTCTAGGGGTGGTGCTCATCTCCATTTCCAACTCAAAGAGCCAGTATTGTGCAAGTCTGTGGCCATGTGGGCAGCATGGCTGAATGCATTTCTGTGCACAGAACACTGTTTACCTTCCCGCTTTGAATTAATTCATTAATTAACTTTATTTTAAAGTATTTTTACCCCCCTTTCTCCTTGGTAAAGGACCCAAGGCGGCTTACCAATACTGTGGACTATGAAAAAGTGGAATACTGGTAAATGATTCTGACAGCAGACGGGTGTGAAAGTATGGGGAAATGGCGGTACCTATTTATCTACTTGCATTTACATGCTTAACAGTGGGAGCTTCCTCCGCTGGGTGGCACCCAGGATTCAAACCACAGAGCTGTCGACTTTGCAGTTGACATTTCAGGGCTCTGGCCTGTGGAACCACCATGTCCCCTAGATTACTACATTCTGCTGCTAAGGTAAATGCTGACCTAAGCCCAGGATGATGCATTAAACTCCTCCTCTTGCTTGTGGCAGAAAGGGTTACAAATTATTTGAAAGTTCAAAATTTCATGAAATATAGAAAATAGTTCTCCTGAGATCTGGAGAAGTTTTGAGTTTAAGCCTTATTTGAATGACTGCATTTTGCCTTGAGAACTGCTTGCAGAAATGTGGACAATGATATAAGCAAAGAAATAGAACAGATCTATTTGGAACACAGATATGAATATAGTGTACTGTAAAGACATAGGTATGTTATTCTCTTATTTATATTGGTGATTTGGGCTTTTTTTTTGTTTGTATTTGAGGCTTTCCTTTATAGACAGACTTTATGAGTTTCCCTTTATAAGAATGTACAGTAGATTGCAGATTAATTAAAAAGTAATGTGGTGAGGGAAAGTTCCAATTCTACAATAACATTCTATTTGGAGCAGAAGTAATTTAAGTGCACAACCCAAATGCATTCTGTGAACTGAACCAAGAAAGAAATTATTGTTTTAATGTGAACTTAAATCCATGTGGCCAACCTATTGGAGTAGGCAGATTTACACCAATGACACAAAATAGCAGGAAATGGTGTTTGTTTTTGCTGGGTTCCCTGACAACATAATGTCACGTGGTAGAGCAATGCAAATCCCATCTTTGCTCACTTTTTGAAAACCTCTTTTTTAAAAAGTCTAAGCACATTACAAGGTATGCAACTGTACTTATGAACTCATACTTTTTCAGAAAGAAGATGGAGTGCATGTTTCAAATGCTGAATACCATTATATAAGGCATATGAAACACACTTAGCTCCTGAAATCTGAAGTTACACAGCTTGGCAGTGTCCGAAGTTTGTGCAACAGTTTCGTATACAAGGTAAAGGCAAACATAGGCTTCTGCGTTCTGATGCTACTGGAAGGTTGCAGATTGGCCTTAAAACTCAGGTATCAGAATTCTATTGATGTTCACACTTGGTCTGCTTACCTTGGAGTGGTTAAATGGCAAGGTGCTGTGGTGCAACTCATGTGTACAGCCAGGCAGGTGACTGGGGCATACCCCAGTAGAGTGGTACATCGGCTTACCAATTTAATGTGTTCACCGGAACGTTTTGTATTGCATAAAATTCTTAAACTGAAATGCAAACTCCACTATGCACAGAGAGGCACTATAGACCTCTGGGAAAAAAAAATCATAAACTGAGGCACTGTGAAAAAGTCATTCATAAACTGAGGCATCATTTTCAATGGATTTTCATTTGTAAACTGAAAATTATGTTAACCGAGGCATTTGTAAACCAAGGTACCACTGTACCTTGTAAATTAGCTGGAATTAGCTTGGCAAGTCATGCAGATCTTGTACAAATACCAACAGGATTCTGGCCACCAATAAATTATTTAGCATTATAAAAAGAACAAGGATTTGACTTGAACACTGAAAGGGACAGCTAAAGGGGCAAGTTAGCCGAGGACTATTCCAGGTGATACATGTCACTGTGGCTGTTGAGTGAGTTCTTTCAATCACAACTAAAAAAAATAAAAGAAAGCACAAAATGGCTGAGAAGGTGGGCAAGCTGCAGCCTTGCAAATGTTGTCTGGCTGGAGCATTCAGCACTCTTAACCAGAAAGACCACAGGTGAAAAAATCTTTGGAGAGGCAGCCCAGCAACACCTGGAGAACTAAAGATTGCCCACCTCTGAAATAAAGAATAATGTCATAGTGTCTAATGTTAATTTTTATGCAATGTCAATTTTAATCCCAGATAGCGACAGATGTATCTATCAATCAGCCTTAAACTTATCATTTCTTCTTCCCAGGGAATCCTGGGGAATATCATTATTTGACAGACAGTATTAGGAACTTCTGAGATTTCCTATACTGTCCTTTACCTGCTCTGGCCTATATTGACCTTCCTTGAACTTCAATATATATTCTTGGATCACTGACATCATTTCTTTCCTTCATCTCTCTAAGCAAGAACTAGAATTCCTGTTATCTTTCCTATCTCAATGTCGTTCTCCATTAAACACTACCTTTCTTATTCCCCCCTCCCCTAAAATATAACATGTAGTTACAATTTCTCTGTAAAGTGGGAAGTTTCTACTGCTAACTATTCTGCTACTCAGGGCTGAATTCACAGGTTACCTTAGCTGTCACTCCATCAATTTGTTGACAGGCATTATAGGGTTAAATGTAGCCTGTAACCTGTAGTTCCAACCCATCTGTGTTGTACTGTGTGTAGGTATGGATTTTTTTTAATGTAACACAGTTCCTCTCTCTCATTAAGGGGCTTGGTGGCTCAGCGGGCTAAGGCTTCGAAAACAGTCGGCTGCAAAGTCAACAGCTTGGCAGTTCAAATCCTGGCTGCCACGCACCGGAGTGAGCGCCCGCTGATAACCCCAGCTCCTGCCAACCTAGCAGCTTGAAAGCATGTAAATGCAAGTAGATAAAAAGGTGCCACCGTGAAAAGCGGGAAGGTAAAACAATGTTTCCTTGCAGCCATGCCAGTCACACAACACTTGCACAACACTGGCTCTTTGGCTTGAATATGGAGATGAGTACCACCCCTCGAGTCGGACATGACTAGCAAGCCTGTGCAGCGGTGGGGGATTTACCTTTTAACACCGTGTTATTATATTATAGCACCACAAGGCCAAGAAAATAAAGACATGCCTTTGAGTGGACTGCAAAAATGAATAAATACAATACTGTACAGTGGTACCTTGTATAACGTAATTAATTGGTTCCAAATCAAATTACGTTATACAAGGTTTCCGTTGTACAAATTCTAATTTCCCATAGGAATGCATTGAAAGCGGAAGTAATCCGTTCCAATGCATAGTCACCCCCTCATGTCTGCCGCCCTCCTCTCCCCTCCCTCCTTCCCTCTTTCCCCTGGCCGCGGCAGATGGTCGGGCAGAGGTGGCCAGGGGGGTGGGGGGGGGCGCTCACCTCTTGCCGGAGGAGGGCGAGGCGAGGCAAGGCCAGGCGTGAGGAGGGAGAGGGGGGCAGGCAGCATGGTTCTCCGCCTCTTTCCAGCAGACAAAAGCGCCAAGCAAGTTCGAGTGCCGTTGGCCTTCCGAGGTCTCCCCGCATCCCCACCTGCCAGCCTCCTGCCTGTCTCTCCCCACCCCCACCGCGCTCGTTCGCCCCTTCATCTTCCTCCTCCTCCTCCTCCTCGCCGCTCGATCCCCTCCGTTGCCACCATGACGGCGAAGGAGGAGCCGCACCGGTGCTTCTTCGGCGGCACCGAGGACCGCCTCTCGGGCTTCCCCCCAACCCCCCAGGAAGCGGGAAGGGGCGGCTCAGGGTGGGGGGTGACTTTGGGTGGTGGTGGAAGAGGTCTGGGCAAGTCGGTGATGGGCGCGGGCGGAGGCGCCAAGCCGCGGCGTCTCCGTCCCATTGCTTAGCAACGCTGTGCGCTGGAACTGCCCCCCCCTGCTCACCCAAGCACTTCCGATTTGGAGCAGGCAAGATGGAGGCAGCCGGAGGCGTGGAGACACCTGAGGGAGCCGAGGGTTGGTAAGGGGTTAGGAGGGAGGAATGACTCCAGTTCTTCCCATTCACACCGAGAAGCGTGAATGTGGATTAAGGGATGCGTGATTTTTCCTCCCCCCTCTTTTTTTAAATTCCTCACGGCTTTGCTTTCCTGTTCCCGGGCGGCCGTGGGGGGGGGAGGGGGGCGGATTTTTTTCCGTTGTACGGATTTTTCGTTATACAAGTGTTACGTTGTACGAGGTATGACTGTACAATACTTCAGAGAAAAAGAGATACTAATTGTAAAAAAAATACATATTTAGATAGTATACGAAAACCACATTTAAAGGAGTGTGAGGTAGTAATTTGGAGAATTACATTAATTATGAAATGGGAAATAGGAATCTTAGCTCAGGGGTAACTGGTTGCAATAAGCCTA
Source organism: Phrynocephalus versicolor (assembly GCA_023846285.1). NCBI lineage: Eukaryota > Metazoa > Chordata > Lepidosauria > Squamata > Agamidae > Phrynocephalus > Phrynocephalus versicolor. The sequence continues at coordinate 25,326,589 of JAHTLZ010000007.1, forward strand.
GTTTTTCAGCCCTAATTTTGGGCTGAAAAAAGGGGTCCTCAGCTTATATGCGGGTCAATACTTTTAGCCACTGAGGCAAGTTTGGGTCAGTGGCTAAAAGTCATTTTAAACATTGTGCGCCACTTCTTCTGACCCCCCCCCCCCATGTTTAAAATGACGTTTTAAAAGGTCATTTTAAAACAATGTTTAAAATGACTTTTAGCCACCAACTCAAGCACTTGCCTCGGTGGCTAAAAGTCATTTTAAACATCACACACACACCCAGCTCACAAAGGAGGAGTTGCCAGGCCCTGCTGCATTTCCCACCCTAGGCTTATACTTGAGTCAATAAATTTTCCCAGTTTTGGGGGTTTAAATTAGGGGCCCCGGCTTACACTCGGGTCGACTTATACTTGAATATATACGGGTATTTCAATACTGTTTTCCACCCTGAAGGCATAACTAACTTACATGCAAGGATGTAGCAGAATGACTCCTCTCAAGAGATTTTCCAGCCTGGTATGACTATGTGGTTTTCAGAGAAGCTGCCAGGGCCCCATCACTGATATCTGTCATGAATCTTCCTTGATTTTGTTTTCTAATCTTGAAGTGCTGCCATTTACATTGTGCACATTGCCCCAGAATAATATCATGCTGCAGGTATTACACAATGTTAACAGTGCAGCTCACTGGAGCCATTTCATCAGATGTGTACAGCTCTGTTGCATAATCTGAGCAGATGTGTACCAGTCTGCTGGTCCACCAGGACATTATGCCCAAGGTGCTCCAGGGACTAGCAATCTGTGATATATATTTTGATTCAGTACTCTTACTGCTTCCCTTTTTAGATGGCACAGGTGTGTTATTTCATCTGCATCAAAACAGGGTAAGTCACCCCCACTGTGGTTGGGAAGTTTTCTGTTCACTTCGCTGAATGGGACCTTTGCCTCCATGCTGTGCTGTGCTGGCACCACTGCTGCTCAGGAGCTGAAATTGTACTGGGGGTTCATGACACACTGCATACCTTGGTGCATCTAATTGGAGATGTGTTGGGGCATGTGCAAGCTGTGCGACTGGGCACATGGCCAGACATATGACTCAGTTGCTGGCATATTTCCCGTTTTGCCTCAGTTAGATGTAGTAAGTTGCACAGTCCCTCTGTGAATGCAAGGAGGATTCCACCTTTCGCACCTTGAATGAATTACTGCTTCAAGTATTCTACTCTATTGTTAAGTATTTTATTATATTGTATTTACACACGGACACACACACACGGATGCACACACACACGGACACATACTCACACACACACGGACACACACACACACACACACACACACTTCATTTACCATCTTTCTCTCCATAGGAAACCCAAGGTAGATCACAACGACTAAAGCTATACAATAGCCATATGTTTAAAATACAGTTAAAATGTATAGTAAAATGATTAAGCATTAGTCAGTATTAAAGCAAAGATTAAAAACAATTTTATTTATTTTTAATTGAAAATCTCTTAATTTAATAAATATTGTTGTGAGCAGCAAGACAGGAAAAGGTTGATCATTTATTGTTTCTTGACCATTTCTTGACCAAAGTTCAGCCATGACCGTACAGCCTGTAACTTGTAGCAATGCAGCAATGTGGTGACAGGAAACCTGTGTGCATAGGAAACTGTCTGCTTCCATTGGGGGTGGGGTGGGAGGATGCTTAACCAGGGCTGGAAAGTACCTGCTAGAGGAAATAGCCAAACATGACTGTTTATGACAATATTTGTGAACTCTGCAGACTTACAGAAGAACATTTATCCAATGATGATTTTTGTATCATTGCTTCTTTGTGGAACAGAGGGCATATAATCTTGCTTCACTCTTAAGGTGTGGTTCCTTCCAGGCACCTGAGTGGCTACTTGTATCTGAATTAAAAAGCGCTATCTGATAATTCTGCTGAATCCGGAGAAAGTCATTCCTGATCTGCAGGGTGTGTTTGCACCCGCACATTCTTTTGTGTGGTTGTGACCCTTTTTGCTAGAAAGGTTTTTGCCTGGTGGCAGAAGGATAGGACTGAAGGGGCCAACCTGGGACTACACTCCGAAGCCTGGGAGCAACCACTGAGAAGGCCCTCTCCTTCTAGTGTCACCACACATTTGAATGTGGCTGGGCCTCAATGAGAATCACTATAAAAAGGACGACAGACAAACCGGACTCCTGGGAATGTAGTTTTATTTCCAGAGGATCCTTTCCTAATACCTTGTGCACAAGGGGTGCCTGAACGCAGGGACAACTTCCTATATGGAATGTCCAGTCTTAAATACTCTTCAGCATACAGAAACAGATAAAGAACAAAATCAGGAGTGGTTACAATTTGCCACAGTGGAAAGCATGAGACTTCATTACATATATCTTCATTTTCCCTAATGCAAACAAACTTAAAGATCAGTGATACTTTCCCATCTGCATTAGCAAGATTAAAAGGTCATTAATTTTGTAATGTATTGTTCTCTCTGTGTTAACAGTGAATTTCAAAAGCTGGATACAAAGGTTCAAAACAAGATATTTTAAGATGTCTTAGTATGCGGTTTGACATTTGCTATACACTTTTTGTGGTTTGGACACATCCTGTTGCCATTCAGTTTAGAAGCCCATGTCTGCAGAGGTGGGGGTGCTTTGCAGAAATACAGAGATGATGCTTTCAGGACAGAAATGATGGTTTTAGGATATCTATGAGGCAGAGGGCAGAATGAAGAATTGAAGATAAACTCAAAACTTGAAACTTACTCTCACTCTAGTCAGACATATCCATGCAGAGTCAGCTTTTTCCTCTGAGTGAGGCAAATCTCACTCTTTTAAAATCTTAAAAACTAAACTTTGCCAACATAAGACTAAAGTGCCCTGCTGATGCACTGTTGTTTCTGACTTAGAATTGCAGTTCCTATTTTAAATCAGGAGGAAATACGTCATGAAATTATTCCCCAGTCTTGTATTATTTTCAAAAAAACAAAAACAAAACAAAAACTGGCTGACACATTAAAATAGAGGTTGCCTTTTTAAAGAGCAAGGAAATGAAAAATGACAGAAAAGGACTGCTATGTTTGCTTTATAACCTTAATTTAAATTATGTAATTAATAAGGTCTGTGAAATTTTCAAACTGCCTGGTTAAACCACAAATGACTCTTTGTTACCCTGTCCAACAGAAATAAACAAATAAAGAGTACAATCCCCTATTCTCTGCCATCCTGGGAGCAGCCTACTGAATTTAATAGGACTTGCTTCTGAATAGGGATGCATAAGATCCCCCAGTAAATGCACAACAGTGGCAATACACAGGAAGATGGTTATTTATGCATACCACTAAAGTTACATTAGAGTAAAATCAAATTAGGTACACCTCGATAATTTAGGTGTAGGCAATGCAAATTAGCAAGTTTGCACTGTGAACTCTAAATGGCTGCATTGTAAACCTCTGGAGTAAGAACTGACCTGAGGCTTGATGCTGTCACTGCTGCAGCTCTGGTTGAATGAGTTCCAATTTGACCCTCAAGTGACAATTCTGCAGGGAATGGCAGTGAAAAATGCAGGAAGACAACCATTTTAATATAGTTCTCTTGGACACAGGCAGACCTAATGTGCTGGTGTCACAGGAAATAAGAGATGGATGGACTTTCTTAAAAGGCTTTATGTTCTCTGGATAAAAGCTAAAGACCTGCTTAGATGCCATTGGAGACAGAAGGAGCCATGAGAGCTACAGAAAAGATTGTTTGGGAAAGGCTGTGATAATTGTCTGAATTTCAAGACCACTTCTGTGTCTTGTGTGGGCATGCTGGTTCGGTTTGCAGCCCTCCTTGTAAACACCATGTTCTTGCTAATATTTGACCCTTCCAGCCTTCTTGCTAATTTTTTCAGGTAGCCAGAAGTCTTAACTTCTTATGTTCCACTGACCATTGCAGATGGAAATACTGCTGCTCTTGCATCACAGGGTTTTTCCTTGGAAATGAGAAAAAGTAACAGTTCCACTCCCAGGCTAACTGTACTGTTAACTGTTTCCATTTTGGCCTCAGAAAGCAAATGGCTTGAGATCACCATCAAATTTTTATCTTCTACAGTACTTTGCAATAATATATTGGTGTTATGAATGCTGGCTGCCTGTTTCTGCCATAATCCTGGTCAGGTAAATTGTTTCTTCGTGACCCGAAAGGTCTGGTTGGTAAATGTTTCTTCAGTGGGAGTTGAGGATTTTTCTGAGATGTTTGAAAAGCCAAACAATGTTCTCAGATAGTAGGATATGGGACCTGTCCCTTTTAATAGCCAGGCATGGGAATGGAAACTCTCCTTGGTGAAGGAGTGTTATTTTCCTCACAAATCTGGCCACCCAGCAGGGAGTGGTAGGTTTGTTCCTGCGGTAAGTCCAAAATCTGTGCTTCTTCTTATATACTGTATTGCAGGCTTTTGTTGTTCTTCTGTGTTGTTAAAGCAGGCTGCTTGCAGCCCATCTGATACAGTAAGTATTCCCTTCCACACTCAAAAATGGGAGGAAACCACAGAACTGGTAGGCCTCTTTCAACAATCTCTCATGTATGACTTTGGAAGCCATTTTTGAGATAGTGAGAAAGACTGAATCTGGCAACAATGACTTATGCTTTAATTGTTTTCCATTGTGATTATTCCTATGCAGGCTTCTTTGGAAAAGTGCTAATTACTGTACGTGCAAATGGTGCAAATGGTGCAAATTCCACCTGCCTGATGTCTTTCTGGTGCAGAGTTGGAGGACAATACAACACAATTTTTATAAAACACCATCTGTACTGCTTTTCAGCTTCCTTGAATGCTCAGTTCAAAATACTGGTTCTGATCTCAAAATCCAATCCATTCAATCCAAAACGTCCAGGGACTTCTTCCTCCCCCATGACCCTGTCTGTAATTTATGTTCTTCAGAAGCCTCTTGTATGTCCTTCTATCAGTAGACGGTAGATTGGTAGAGATACAGATGGAGCCTCTTTTTAAATTTTATTTTTTACAGCAGCAGTGCCGTACTTGTGGAATTGTCTCAGTGGTGACAGTTTTGGAAAGCTTGGGCTTTGACGGAGTTGTTTTAACTGATACACTCAAGCGAGACCCTTTGTCTCTGAGGAGAAATGTTGATCAAAACACATCTGGCAGTCTTCACACTATGGAAGGTGGTTGCTAAACATGGCTTTGTGGCTCTGGTGTGTGTGTTTGAACGGGGGTGGGGGTGGGGTGGGGATTCTCTTGAGGAGAATTCAGTAATACTCTTACTCCTGCCAGAAAGAGTGGCATTTGGGGGTGAGATGGTGGCCTCAAGGCAGTAAGACTGGACTAGTATGTAATGAAAGGGTAACAAATGATTACTACTTTATTGATGGCAGTTTTAATAGTAAGGCAGCAGTGCTTGTTGAATTTTCTGTCTCAGATCCTAAAATATCATCAGCACTTTTGTGTGACCTTGCTGACAGGCGGTTGGGGACGTGGGTGGCTAGGGAGGGGGAAGCAATTGCTGCTTTACTTTAGGAGGGAAAATATTTTGGTCCAGCTCCTTCATTATGCATGTGAACACTTCCAGTTGTTAATATTCACTGACCAGCAGGACAGAAGATGGAATCAAACAAAATTATGTGCATCCCGGCTAGCTTTTATTGACCTCTCATACATTAACATATAAAAATCCTAAGATGCTGCAGTATTCAACATGAGATATACATCTTTATTTCGGTGGCTAATTTTGTCCAAGCTTTAAGGTGACTGTTCCACAAAGGGGTACAAAATAATTTGTGATTGAACAAACAGTTATATTGTTGCACTATCAATCCAGCATAACAAAATAGGATGCCAGTGTTTGAGAAGCTGCAGATGCTGTGGGATAATTGGAGGGGGAGGGAGGAAGAACAGTTAAATTAAATTGCCACAAGAGTCCTTCATTGAAAAAAAATGTATAGTGTACAATAGCTTAACAGTACTCATTTTCTGGAGCTGCTGGTTTTTTTTAATGACCAGTTTACCTTTTGGAAAGCGATAAGCTGCATTAAATTGCTATTATTGTGCCTAACCTATTGCTTTCGGGCCTCAAAATTCAAGGACTGAAGACATTAAGGGACCACTCCCCGCTGACCGTTAAGTTTCCCATATAGTGCTTTTGTGCTTTTCTAAATGGCTGCCTCTTCCTCCATGTCTCTCTTCTGCCTTCACCTTCCTCCATCATTTAATTTTAAAGTCAAAGCATGCAAGTACAGACCATTCCCCTCCCCCGCATTTATTCAGCTGCACCTACTTATTCAATTTAAATTGGAAAGAGAGTTTACCAACTTTCAAAAATAAATTGTGGGCCACTAAAAATGATTGTATAAACACAGGTCCAATTTCATGTCTACTTTTCCCCCCCTCTTAAGAATTCATGTAACTCCAGGAGGTGGGCAGGGTAGAATAGTAAGAAAGTTATAAATGACCTTTTTAAACAAGGAGGGTAAGGAAAAACATGCAACTTGGTTTACAGTTGCCCTTAACTTGGAACTTCCCCATCTTTCTAATGGCAGAACAAAATTAACAAGACCTGAAATAAAGTGGAGAATTTAAATTAATGGCTTCTGGCAAACTGTCAAGTGATATTATTTCTATTATTCAACACAACGTCAGTTTGGGGGAGAAAGTCAGATAGGCCATTTGAATGTTATAGGAAATAGATTAAATGGTTGCATGAATTCCTTTTTTATTTTTGAAAATAGTCTAGTAAATGAGGAAAGCTGATTAGTAATCCTATCCTAATTATACCCGGTACTAGTTTCATGTAGGAATGGATAGTGAGGAAAACTAAAGGACTAACTCAGCTGAGATGGAGCAATTTAGATCTGAATTTTTAAAAAGCAAATTTATATTCCATAATGCTATATATGTCTTAAAACACCTTGGACCTGGACTTTTCCAGTTCTGTGCATGTATTCAAGCACAGTTTAGCACAAATGGTCAAGATGTCACCTTTTAATGAAAGACATTTTGAATGCTTTAAGAGCTGAGATGTAAGAAGGTTAAGTTTTCCCTATCAGTCCTCATTCTGGCAAAAGTCATCGGGTAACTTTAACTTATAATACACAAGAAAAAGTCTTATAGCATCTTTAAGTCCTATCATATTCATCAGATTCATACTCAAAACTCCCACTTCCGCAAATACACAAAATGAAGTGTTCAGTTGAAAAGATGATAGACAAATGGGCATAAAGGAAAGAGACTTTAAAATTCCAAGGTGGCAAGAAAATACAAATATGTAGTGTACGACATTCGATAGCACTTCAGCCGACATGAAATGAGCACAGAGGCTCTTCACATTGGTAGTAGTAACACAGTCATGTTAGCACTGTTGGGAAAATGAGACATAAAACTGTTGCCTCTGTTTAAACACTAATAAACAGAACAGGAATTTGTCAGCTATAATTCAGCGGCGTACTGATATTTTTCTTTGAATTTTCTTAATTCAAAGAAGGTCAGCAATAATCCTGCAAGGCTGAAATGTTATCTTCTTGATTTCAAAGCATCACCATTTCAGTTATTGGATATGCATGCATTTATTTGTCAGGGCACAGATTATCTTTGTTTTATGTAGAGGGAAGAAAGGTTCATACAGGTAGGCCACATACTGTACTTCATTTGTAGGGAGTCCTCGGTTAAAACCACCTGGACACACTTGCTGCCTCAACTGTGGCTCCTATGCGAAGGAAAACAACACCAACAACATGTGAGTAATTGTGCAGAACTTTAAACTGGCCAGGGCACTGAGATGTGACATCTATGCAGTTGGTTGAGTAGAGGGAGTGGAGCTATAATTAAAGCTGTCTGTATTTTCAGAATATGGTTCTACTTGCATGCATTTATCCAAGAATTCCCTGCAGTTGAGCTCTGTAATTGTTGCCATTAAGGTTTCTAGTAGAAGAATGACATTTCTTCCGTGTTTGATTGAAATATTCCTAAGAGTCCAGAAGGCAGGGCCACTTTGTAGGTGTGAATGGTAACGTTAAGTGATGGCAGCTGTATCAAACGGCTACTATAGATCAAAAGCAGCAGAAATTGATTCCAGAACACCTCAGAGCACCTCTCCTAACATCCCAAACAGAATGCAGAGGCTATTTAATAGTGTTTTCTGAAGTTTGGTTTTCAAAATATGATAGGCATCTATGTGTGAATTACTCTGAAATTATTAGAAGTGAAAATCATTTCATGAGTAAATTCGTGTCTTATAGAATCATAGATGAATGGAGTTGGAAGAGGCCTATAAAGAAGGTCAGCAAGTCCTACGGTCTGCTCAGTTCAAGAATCCAACTTGAAGCATATCTGGCAGATTGCTGTCTAAATTTCTCCTGAGGGATGGTGTCATTTTGTGAATGGTAGAAATCAGAAGAGGGACCATCTTGACTCACCTTTGGTGCTGTCATCATTCAGGCTGTTCTTTGCTATGGCATTGTTTTCGTGCTGGTAAATTAGGCACAATATTGTGCAGCAATATCAGACCATTTCCTGGCTTTTTGAATCATGGGCACAGCAGCACAATATCCCATATTGGTAAACCAGAGGTTTTTTTTTTAAAGGAATTGAAAATTCATCTCAGTGGATAGGGAGATATGATCAGAAATGACAAATATGAATGCCCAGCATTGCAGGCCATAATCCCTGACCTGAGTGAGAGCCTGGCATGCATATAAACCACAAATGCCCACTTTTTACTTTATGGATCATCTTGTGGACCCTCTGCACCTAATGTTTGAACACCTTCAAAATAGCACCTGAACAATGCTAGGATACCAAAAGAAGTTATCTTATGGATAGATAACATAAGAGAAAATAAAATGTAGAGAGAAATGGATCGACTCAGAATGGAAGGGTACAAGCATCAGTGTTTACCAAGGATAGGCACCTTGCAAAAATGACACTGTTTTGGCGTTTCATAAGCTTACGAAAGGTTAGAAAATGAAACAAAACAGCAAACAGCATGTCATCAAGAAATGAAATGGAACACAATTTTTTGTTTTGAAAATGAAACAATTCATCCTGGTGTCAAGAAGCCTCTTGATCCAGCCATCTTGAGAACAGGAGGTTTATTTTTATACTCATTGATTTGTTTTCCTTCCTTCCCTCTTGCACCTCATTTGTTGAGCTAACTTATCTCTCCGATTTTGATCTGCCTGCAGCTAGCCAGGAGCTGAGCTCTTTCCTTCCCTTCCCTGCTGGCTGTACCTGGGTCTGTAAGTTGATTTAAAGCTTAAGCTGATTGTTTTCATTTCCAGATTAAGTAGGGCTGTGTGTGTGTGTGTGTGTGTGTGTGTGTGTGTGTGTGTGTGTGACACACACACACACACACACACACATCCCAGGATGCTATTCCTCCCCACACTGACCAGCTGTTGAGCTGATCTCTCTGATCTTCTTGATATGAAGTGCAGCAGCTAGCCCTAAGGTTTGAAAGCAAAATTGATTAGAAGGTTTAAGGAGGGTCTGATTTAAGGCAGTGGGATCCCTGTTAAATTAAAAAAAGGAAAGCTCCCCATTATTGTTTCATTTTGTGACAAAAATATTTTAAAAAATCAATTATTAACAAAACAAAACAAAATGAAGACTGAAACAAAACAAAACGAAATGAAATACTATATTTCCATTTTATGCCCATCTGTAGTGTTTACCAAAGAGTCATGTTGGGATTCCTTTAAAAAATCTATTTGAAAGAGATCCAGATTAGTCAATTCTGATCTTGTGTCTTCTGGCTATTTTAGTTTCCAGGTCCCATGATCTCTCACCAATATGGACAAGTTAGCTGGAATTGGTGGAATATAGTTGCATAGGAAGCTGCCTTTGGTTGAGTCAGACCATTTGCAAACCTGGTGCAGTATGACTGCTTTTGAGTGGCAGCCCGGACTTTCCAAAGTTTCAGAAAGAATTATTTCCTAACCCTGTTGGCAGATCCCTGTTATTCCTTGATTATTTCTCATCTAGGTCCATCTCGCCATAGCTTTCAAAGTTTGACAATATTGGTGTAGTGAGGGTGGAATGACAGAATGATTTGGACTGTACTGCAATATAAAACATCTGATGAATCTTGATGTGGAGGGCTGGTCTGGATTTAGGGCTGAGCAGTGAGGTGGCCATATTTTCAAGTGAAACTAAGTTGTTTAGGGTCATTAAAAGAGAATGTGAAAATATTTTTTAAAACCGTTGAAACTAGAGGAACAGGCATTAGAATGACAAATGCAGTTCCTTTTAAGTTTACAAAAATACTTTTTCACATTACTCCTAAAATGGTGGAATGTGGGAGATGTTATTGGATTGCTTACTATGTATGGCTTACCTTTTACATTTGGGCAGGGAATGGGAAGATCAGTGTTAGTTCCCTTCAAAAAACTCAAAGCTTGGCAGTGAACTAGCAGTGTTTTATATAAAAGAATAGCTATACATTGTTCTTAAAGAAACAGCTTTCGATTCAGAAGCATCTCTAGTGTTATGGCTTCTCTTAGCTCTTTCCTATTGTTAGATCAGTTCTCCATTCTGTAAAGATGGCAGTTGCCTTTGTATCTAGGTGATCATGAAAGCTTGGTGAATAGAGCAGATGAATAACTGGGCTTTTTAAAAGGACATCTATGTGATTTTGCTGAATCAACTACAGTACTTTGAACTTGACTCAGAGTGACTAGATAATCAAAATTCATTCTGATGTCTGAATAACTCCCATCACCACCAACACCTGAATAAGTATGTTTCTTCCACCACTTCTATGTATTCTACTACTGGAATTATGAATCAAAACATTGTATGACTATTCTGTCTTTTCTTCTATAACAGATTTTTTTTAATTGGGGGAGAAGTCAGACTAAGCGGTGGGGAAACATGGTAGGGTTAGATATTGATGATGATACTTCAACCCTGTGAAATCTTCTGAAGTCAGCCAAGTGATTATACCATAAAAGCCTAAGCAGAAATAACTTTCTAGCATACGTTTTTATAGAACAGAACCCATAAAGATTGTTCATGACCATGTTGTTCTAGGGTAAAAATTATACTTCAGTAGTGAATGGAAGAAGTTTAAATTTACCCTATCCTAGTAACTAGATCAAGCCGAAAGCTCATCTGATCAGCAAAGAGCTGACATAGCTGATGTATCAGTTACATTTCAAACATCTTTCTGTCTGGTTTGCCCACATTGACATCCATGTACAAATCTGCAACTACATGACAGGCAGCTAAGGGTGCAGTTTTTTGTTTCTTCCCCCCAAAACAAGCAAGCAAGCAAACAAGCAAAAATACTCCCCAGTAGGGGTTTATTTTTAATCAATTTCATTCCCTTGTTTTAAAAATCATTTTTTACACTTGCAGTCCTCTCAATCAGAATATATTGTGTCTTCAGGTTTTGGCAATTTTTTGTTGCCATAGTAACAGACAACTTTTTAAAAAATCTCTCTTGAGTTTCTTCCTTTCCTGAACCCATAGACAGTTCTTAACAGTCCTGGAAGACTGTGCTGGTCAGAATAAGAATGGACATGCGGATGATTTGTGAAAGCATGAGGGAGGCAAATGGGGCGAGGTGGTGCATAATTGGCGGCAACTGCTAGGTGAGGGGCATAACCTAAGCAAGGAACAAAGAGCCATTTCAGAGGAACAGAGGGCAAAGTTTGGCAGAAAGGGAACGGCTGTGAATGTGGGTATGTGAGAGAGGGAGCGGATTCTTCTTAACACTCTTCCTCCCCTTCCCTCCTCGTGTTACTCCTGGAGTCTCTAATGGATTCTGAAGTAGCTGCTGGTGTCAGAATCCAGGACTCATGATGATCCAGTGCTAAGCTGTGTCATAGTTATGGCGGCGGCCTTCAGAGGGGAGATGCCTATCCCTTTTCAGCCACTCAGGAGGTTCATGCCCACCATCTCTCTTTCTCCTCCGCAAATGAAAATGGCACCATCACGGGAAGCAAACTGGGCAGGGAAAAGAGAGGTTGTCAGGGCCCAGGCTTGGTGCTGGTCTGTAGCAATAGCAGGGAGCCCCAGTGGGGAGGGTGTTCTGGCTTCATCTGCAAGATGCCGTTCCAAGGTTCAGAGCAAGTGAGCACTGAGGGTCAAAGTGCATGGCCAAGGACAAGGGGAGCCAAAGCAGATCAGCGCACCATTCTCCTCCTTTCTCATTGCAATTATTTATCTGCAGTTGGGAAATTAACCTAGAAAAATAAATGTCAAAATTATTTGCCTGTGTAGTCCTCTGAACCAATACACTACGCAATTTAAAACTGGATTACAAATTGACTTATTAGGATACACACACCAACACAAAGTTAATGTGCTTGCATGTGACTTTAAATAGACTTAAAATACCCCGATCCATCTCTTGATTAATATCACTTGTGTAACTGTGCCTTACTGATTAGTGGCACAGTGGTTAAATGCCTGTACTGCAGGTACAGTAAAACTGTGCTCACAACCTGGGGTTCAATCAAGGTTCACTCAGTCTTCCAGCCTTCCAAGGTTGGTAAAATGAGTGCCCAGCTTGCTGGGGGGTGGGGGGAATGTGTATCCTGCATATTGTAATTAAAAAACTGTAAACCACCAAGAGACTACTTGAAGTGGTATGGTGTGGTATATAAGGAGAACACTTTGCTTTCTTCTTTAAGTGCCATGTCCTCATAAAATATTGGTGATCAGTAGCATAATCTGATTTTTTTATCTAAAGCTATTCTAAATAGAGAAGCTGTTCCCACTGTGAACCATTGGCTTAAATACTTAATCCTTACTCACTGAACAAGTTAAATTGCTGTTGGAATCTAGCTGATGTGACAACACATTTTGTGTTTTTATTTAACATTACAAGGATAAAAAGGGAAGAAATTCAGGTTAAGATTTTCCAGATACAGGAGAAGTAACTTTTTGGACTACAGCTACCAGACTATTCATTGTATCATAGCAGCTGGTCATATTTGAAAGGATATTCTGAAACCTACAGTCTAACTTTTCCCTAGCACTTGTTGTTCTCATAATGTCTTATGTACCTATCTTGAGTGTGTGAATTTTTCTCCAGAGAGAATATGCTTTCTAACAAGAATGATTGGCAACCCGATTCTATTATTCATTCTCACTGAGTCAATATGTCACGGTCAGTTATGCCTCACTCTACTACGTAAAGAAATAGACACATTCTCCCTGCTGCTTTTTATTTTATTTTTATTTACACAAACCTCTCAAAGCATTTCATAACACCCCTGGTGGTAAGCTGCTAATTGATTTTAATAGCTTTATTTTCTTATTTTTTTAATAATGATTTTTCTGGTTTTATTGCTTAATTTGATTTTATTGATGTTAGCCTGCTTGTTGCCGCATTTTTAGTAGAAAGTTAGAGTATAAATGTGGTGAAACAAAAATAATGAAAAGCAATTTCACCTGTAAAATTAATAAAAAACAGTGGTCCACATTTGGTTTTATAAATATGGTTCCACCTCTGGACCTTATCATTTTATTTTGAAAGACTTACAATCACCTGTTCTTTTTCATTTCAGTTCTTCATATATGATGTGGGTAGGGAGAGGTGAGAGGAAAAAGCTATGGAGAGATTTAGTTTTTAGTCGAGTTCCTGAAAGAAAGTCCTTATTGCATTATATATCATCAGAGTAAAATGGGTTATGAAATCTCCTCCACCTCAGTATCTATTGCTGCTTTCCCCCTGCAGCAAAATCTAGCAAGGCTGGCATGATTGTTCTAAAGCCAGATGGAATGGCAAAGCTGAATGGTCTCAAGAGAGGAAAATATTGATGGTTTGTTGTGCTGGGAAAGGAGCTTTAAGCACACCTCCAGTGACTGGTACAACCAGTGCTCATATAAACTTGGAGTTAAATGTAGACTGCATTATGGGCCTTGCTGTGAAGAATTTCCTTTAGTGAATGCCTGAGGTAATTCTTAGGTAGAAGAGCCAAATATTTCTTCGTAAACGGTAACTATTAAAAGGACCTTATCCAGGTTTCCAGTCTAGCAAGTGCTTCTCAGCTGAGTTCATTGGATCAAATGTAAGTTGTTTGATTCTGACTGCATTTCGTAATGTTAATGAATGCTTCTTTGTTGATAACATGTTAAAACCACAACTTTGGGGTGAAATAACTTTAGTGAATTTACTTGTGTTTGCCTAGTAAATAGCCTTTAGAGTGCAACACAAGCATGTGAGATCAAAGAAAGTAATGCCACTGTAATATATCTGTGAAATTATCATCTGTCACATCTAAATATATGACAACTAATATTATCTTGGCATTATGTACATAGTTTTCATTGTTTGTGGTGTTGCCTGCTTTGTGGTAAAAGCACCTCACCTTATATCTCCCTTGAATTTGTTTACACATGAAGCAGAGGAGCAAACCAGTATTAAAACAGCCAATTTTCTCACCTGTTTTTGCTGCAACATCAACTAATAGTATTCAAAATATTTTTTCAAATTCCTTTGTGAGTTCAGTCACAATTTCACACTTGATAGAATATTCTCCCCTTTTTGTAGTTGACCCATCAGGTTTTATTATTTTATGTCCAGCAACAGGTACCATACATTTGGTGAAGACTCTTGGTGCTGTTGCCAAACCAAATGGCAGGGAGGAATATTCAAATACATTGCTGCCCACCGCAAATCTGAGGTAACGCCTATGGGATGAATGGATGGACATGTGGAAACAAGCATCCTTCAGATCCACCATCCTGAACCAATCTCTGTGATGGAGAAAGGTTAGAATCTTCTTAAGGGTGACCATCCTGTATTTCAGAGCCAGGAGATGCTTGTTTAATTTCCTGAGATCCAAGATGGGACGAAGGCCTCCGTCCTTTTGGGCACTGTGAACTACCTGGAAAAGTGGCCTGATGTTCAAGGCCTGGTAGAACGCATTGGATGGCATCCTTCTGAATCAGAGAGGCAATTTCCTCTAGAAGACAAGGGGATAGAACTGTTTGGATGATATTTCCTGTCAGTGGAATGGACTTGAATTCCAAGAGATAGCCCCATTCGATCAGGGATAGCACCCATTTGTTTGTTGTGATGGAACACCAAGCTGAAAGGAATAGAGTGAGACGGATAGGGCTGGGTTAGGGTTAGGGTTAGGGTTAGGGTTAGGGTTAGGGGCAGTCGGAAATCCTCCTTGCATCTCTTATCCGTGGACTTGGAGGACTGAGATGATGTGGGCTAAGGCTTCTTTCCTCTAGAAGCAGGAAAGGAGGAGGAGTTATTTGAACGGGTGCAATGGTCTCTAGGTTGTTGTCTGGAAAGAGATGACTGTTAGGATGGAATAAGTTTTGCTTAGAATGGTAAAGAAAGGGTCACTGTTGGTGTAGAGGAATGATGTTGAGTTTCTTGGCTGTAATATGTTTCTTGTGGTAGTCTTCCATCAGGTCATCCGTGGTGGAAGGAAACAGTCCGTTGCCCTCGAAGGGGAGTTGTTCGATCTGTGATTTATGCTCCTCCAAAAGTTGAAGGCATGCCAAGAAGACCGCACCTGTTGGGCTGCCAAAGCCATAGCTTCCTCGAAAATGTCAGAAGCATTAGATTTCTTAACGTTAGGGATTATTTCAAGAAAGGGCTGAAGATGTTGTAACAGCTCTTTCTGATAAGTGCCCATGGCACCATGATAGTAATTTTGAAAAGCAAAGCAGAAAAGGTGTAGATGTTCCTGCCCACGGTATTGAGCTTTCGGTCCTCTTTAGTAGGCAGGATGGGAACCTGCCTCGAGCGTGATTGCACCTGAGATGCTGCAACCACCACAGAATTCAGCATTGAATGCTTCACCAGATATGGTGCCTTATCATTGTGATAGAGTTCAAATCTTTGAAGAGAGGTGGGATATAAATGCAATAAATAAATAAATTAAAAAAATAAATCTTGTAGAGGAACTCAATACGCCTCGAAGCAGCCTGTAAAGATATTTTGTCAAAGGACTCCTTGTCCATAGACAAAAATGATGGAAACATGGCGAAATGGACTGGGGATGAATCGTCTGATGATATTCTACCGAAAATGTGATTGGTATATTTTGGCTTGAAATGGTGTGTTGGTAGGTTAATAGACTTCCACAAAAATGGCAGGTTAATCGACTTGGCCATCCTAAGAACAAGCTGTGATAACTCTCCCTTGGTATCATCTGAAGGGTCCGAAGAATTGTCGGAGTCCAATTCCACTGAAGAGGCTTGTGAATGTTGTGTAGAAGACTTTGAAGCCAAGGTAGACTTCAGAAGCCATTGTTTACCATCAAATTTCAAAGAAAAAGTTGGTAAGGGAGGCATCAGGATCAAAACAGATGAAGCAGCAGCAGCAGCAGATGCTTGGGACAGCTGTACATTTGATCCCAATATCTTACATTTCTTAGTTTGAGGTATAGCAAGGTTAAGGTGAGAAGTTGCAGAGGTATTCTTCGAAACTGACTGTGGAACTGATACTGAAGATAAAGACTGAGACGCCGTCAGTATCGAAGGTGAGGCAGCCGTAGAAAGTGGCCAGACGGAAGGCTGAACTACAGTCGGTACTGAAGAAAGGGTTGCTGTTGAGACTACAATCGGGATTGACATTGGTGTAGTGATCAAGATCAAAGGTGAAGTAGCCATTGACACTGTAGTTGGGATCGACATTGGCAGGGTAGACAGAGTTGGAGGCTGAAGGGCAGCTGCCACATCAAGTGCCATAGAAGGTACCGAGGAGTACATAGACAGAGTCAATACCGATGGCAGGAAGGAAGTCGGAATCGACTGAGGCAATGCAGCTGGCTGGGATGGAAGCACTTTCTTGTGTCCATCTTTAGACTTCTTTTTGGTACGGTGTCTTTTATGCTTCCAGGCAATTGGCTCCAGAGCTGCAGAGGGAGACAACACTGTAGGAGGAAAGAGGTGGGGAGCTCCCTTTGGTACCAATAGGCACAGAGAAGCAGAGGCTCAATCTGATGTTTGAGCTGCAGCCTGTTCGGAGTCGCAATGAGTCGGCAATTCAGAGCAAGACCCAGACAACTGACCTTGCACGAAAATTCGTTCCAAGGTTGTAATTTGCTTGTTGTCATGAGAATCAGAGTCCGATGCAGAAGATGATGAATCCGATGGAAAAAGAGGTTCATGATGGCATTGGGATGGACGTACAAGCTGCCTCAAGATCAATGACTTCAGAGGATCTTGAAACTGAAGGCAATGGTCTCAAACAAGATTTTTGCTTGAGCCATGGAAGTTTGTGCTTCATGTCCTTTGATTTTGAAGTTTTCTTTGTAGGAGTTGAAGAAACCGATTGGAACAAAGTACCTTTGTAGAAGGGTCTAAGGACCTCATGATAACAAAAGTGTTTAAATGGTGGCACCAATTTTTAAGATCTTGAGCGGTAAAACTTTTGCAGATAGCACAGGAGTCTGGCCACTAACTCTCGCCCACACAGTACAAACACTCCCTGTGCCCGTCATTATGCAGGATTTTTCCGCTACATGAAATGCACTGTTTAAATTGAGGCAAAAATGCCATAAAATATTCAGAAAATGCTAGTGAAGAGAAAAAAAGGTGAGGAGACCAACCAAGACACTGCCTTTTAATGTGGCCGTAAGAGGGAACTGAGGTGTTTGGGTGGGAGCCTCTCGCACATGCCTGGTGTGTGGGTGGAGGAGACTAATGAACCTTCCTATTGCTATTCTGGGAATTCCAGCAGACAGACCCATTCTGATAGTCTTACTTGGTGATAAGGCCTAGACCTTGTGACTGATATCTGTCGTAGATTCATGTTGAGAAAGGAACTTCTCAGCTAGCAATTGGGCAGCTCCCTTTCTGCACAAGAAGCTCGGGCAAATGTCCCAGCTTTGCCAGGTAAACCACATTCAGGTATTCATAGGCATATATGTGTTATAGAATGGAGAGCTAGTAGAACAGTAATCCAAAGAATCAGAAGATATCATGCCTATTCACCAAAATAAGCATGTGAGATGAGAGGTGCACCCTTCACTCTGAGATGGGTAATCAATGTTGAGAACAATGAAGCCCGACCTGACTCGGAGAAGGAAGGGGAGCAGGGAGGAGGGGATGAGGAGTCTGGGGTGAAGAGGGAACCCCTAGAGTGAGAGGTGCAAAGCAAGAAGGGGGAGGCGATCTCAATGGGCAGATGGGCCAGTCAGAAGGAAGGGGAATTGGTAGAGATCGTAAAAGGAAGACCCATGGACAAGGGAAGTGGGTAATGTTTAGGATCCCGCAAGAGTAGACAGAGTGAGAGTGGTGGGAGGAAAAAAAGCAAGGAAGGCACCATTCTGGGGGCACCATTCTGGGGGCAGACAGCAGAGCGCGAGAGGAGGAAGGAGGCACGGGAGTACTTTGAGAGACAGGCGCACCGCCAGGAACAGCAAAGGGAGATGTGGGCGAGATGGCAGAATATCCATGGAGCCGAAGCGAGGATGGAACCATCCCAGGGGTCAGCCCTGGAGCAGAACGAGAACTGACGGGCACAGAGAACTGTTGGAACTGTAAATAAACTTGTTAAAAGGTTTTATCAGACTTTCTGAGAGCCTGGGCCACATTACTAAGTGGGACTTTGAGGTTTGGTGTTGGACTGTCGAGCCCGATCTTACTCCCGGGCAGATTGCTGACTTCTGGTATGAGGCAGAGCCTTTTGATTCCCTGAAGGGATGAGCTTGTTAGTGAAGATTTGGAGTCAAGTTTTGTTGTTAATAAAAGGTTAAAGCAATAGCCCACCTCTGTGCCTTCTCTGCCTGCAGTTCAGCAACAACTTGTGAGGGAGATGGCGGGAATGACATCACAAAGCGGAAGTCTCAACAAGAAGACTGATCATGATGAAACTGGGAAAATTGTGAAGAACAAGATATTTTCTGAGTGCTTTTCATGTGCCTTTGGGATAAGTAAGAAGACATAGTGTCTGATATTGGAAGCAGGAAAATATCAGTTCCTATCGAGCCCACAGCCTTAAATGCTTTGCTTCATGCATTACCTCTTAAACCATTGATGGTTTACAGTGCCTGGAATTTGCCAAGTAGTATTTTGTGATGCAAGCGGGGTCTGCAGACTGACATATAAAATGTCACTGCATTCTGGCAGTTTTTAATTTTATAACCTGTTAAGGGCTTTAAAAAAAATTCTCTGCATTGATTTTATATTTTGGAGGATTAGTGTCCCTTTCATTCCATTGAAAAGAATTCTATCTATCTATCTATCTATCTATCTATCTATCTATCTATCTATCT
>JAHTLZ010000007.1:25345770-25372528 GCA_023846285.1 Phrynocephalus versicolor
TCTATCTATCTATCTATCTATCTATCTATCTATCTATCTATCTATCTATCTATCTATCTATCATCTATCTATCTATCTATCATCTATCTATCTATCCATCAGTATGCACGCTTTAGATAGTTCACAGTGCATCAAAACCTAATTTCAATGATACAAGCCAACATACAAAAGTGCAATAAACATAAAACCCTGTTTCTAGATGAATTGATAAAAACTGCATTTAACTCAGTTAAACAAATTTAAAACCCATTTGAACATTCCAGTTAGTTAAATCACTAATAAAAGGCAGCTTTATACAATTCAGTTTTAATTAACTTCCTGAAAACTGAGAGTGTTGGCATCTTACAAACCAATGTTAGAAGCTTATTCCAAAGGGAAGGGTATATTGCCATGCGGAGAGGAATGGATGGGTGAAAGCATGACCATTGGACTTGAACCAAAGGAAGTGGACTGTCCTATAGATCACTTAGAAGCATCTAAACAAACAAACAAATAAATAAATCCTGGCCGTTCAGAAAAAAAAAGCAGATTTGAGTTTCTTCTTTCTGTTATGGACTCAAGATCACTGACCAAATTGACAGCTTTTGTATGGCAATGTTCAGATCTTGGAAATTCTATGGTAACTAGGTACAGTACTAGATTTTAAATTGTCTTTTTATGGCAAATATTTTATGAAGTATCTGGAGTTTTGGACATTGGTAAAGGTTTATCTTTTCCCCTGTGGGTGATTGATCTAACAGCATATAAACTGACACTTAGAAGCATAGCCTATTACATATCTGAAATTAATTATCTTTGGTAAGAGGTCTTTGTGGGCTTTCCTCTGTAATGCAGCTCACAGATACTTAAATAAATGATAGAATTTAGCTACCCATGTATATTTTAGATGTTGTTAATATATGCATTTTAGTTGTCCAATTCATTGCAGTTGCCTAGAATTGCATTCACCAGCCACAAGGTTTTTATTGCTGGCATGTCTGATACACAAAAGCATTCCTTTTTGTCTGCACATAATAGTGTATAGCCCATATTTTTCATTTCTAGTATATATGTTCCAATGGAAAGAGGAATTCTGTGAGTCCATTAAGGATTAATGGCCAAATCACTTCATAAATATCATATGTGCTCTTAGAGAACACAACAGCTACTATTGAAACTGTGCTGAGAGTTGATTAGAATATTTGTGTAGTTCGTTCATTGCTCCAAGCACTAATTAGGGCTGCCGCGTCAGTGAACATTCCAATATATTATTTTGCACAAGCCATGCTTTATTCACATGGTATTCCAGAAGACTAAATTGCGACTACCCTGAATTAGTATATACTGAACAAAAGAATGAGCTTAAATCACATTTTACTTTGTCACTCTTTGATGTATGAGAATATATGAACATAAATTCTTACTGGTACCCCTGTTTTAGAGAATGAGCAAATAACTGTGTAGCTTTCCAGGTACTGTTGGAAGGCTACAGTAAGCATAGTCAGTGGCTATGGATGATAGAAATTGTAGTTCAAGATCATCTGGAGGACAACATGTTTCCCACCTTGGACACAAAATAACATTCCATCTAGTTTGGTGCTTGGTCCATAAAGTAGCTTTGGTAAGAGGTGATTTAATCTGGCTTTGTGTTTCTGGCACTGACCAGCCCGTTCCTTTTGGGAAGTCCAAAAAAAAAGGGCAAAACAATAGCTACCACTTTTCCCCCCAGCTGATTGTTTGCATCTTCCTCCAAAGAGTTCTTCTTTAGTGTTCCAGATGAATTCAGGTGAATGGGTTCAGGTGAACTGATAGCTATTGACAACACCTATTGCTTAAAAAAATGATTTATTAAAGCAGCTTAATTTGTGGCATGAAATATAACTGTAACTTCCAGTGATAGTAACTTTTTCTCTATGCAGTGCAAATCAGTTTCACTTGATGATGAATGAAACAAACATTTGTTGTTCTGTGCTATCAAGTTGGAACTGACTTGTAGCAACTCTAATAGGATTTTTAAGGTAAGTGAGATATTTAAGGTTTTAGCACTTCCCTTCCCCCAGTGAGTTTTCCTGGGTGAGTTGGATTCAGACCCTCTTTTCCAGAGTCCTAGTCTGTCACTCTATCCACTACATCACACTGGGTATCCAAACAAATATTATTGCTTGCTGATTACTCTCTACACAAATGGTAAATATCACACTGGCTATAACTGTTCTTAACAAGGAAGTTGCTTGCATGCTTCCCCTGATGTATCCTTTTCAAAAGAAAAAACTGAAGGCAGAGTTCCAAACAAGCCTCGGTGTATCTAAGATATGATGATGCCAGCAGTGTTATTTTCCTTAATGATAGCTATCAAGCTTAGAATATTTTTCTTATTGTCATTGCTTATATAGAGTTGACTATTATGTTAATTCTCATTTCAAAATTTCTCAGATGGATAATTATTGGCACGCCAAATCTTTTCATCATATATATCAGACTGATGAAGCTGTTTGGATGAGCAGTGAAACGTTTCTATCTCTCAAGAAAAAAAAAGTCCAGTTGCCATGACTCAACTTCTAGACATCATATATATAGTTCAGGTTTCTTTAGTCCCAGTATCACTTTATACATACCTTGACTCTAGTTTTCCATCATAAGAAATAATATTCCCTATCATATCATTATATTTGTCTTTTTTCATATTCCCTATTTTACTAATACTTTCTGGAGATACTGTACATGTTTGTATCACTTCATAACTTCTTTGGGTTTTCATTGTCTTGAATACATTGATATGCTCATAATGGATCTCCTCATGACCTTCTCTTATATCACTTATGAGAATTAGTACATAATAATAGACCAAGGAGCCCAGTCTTTACTTAACTATTAATAATTCTTCCCTAGGAGGTCTTTTTCTTGTATACAGTTAATCATTTTAAGATCAATTTTCATTAAATTAAATGTGCCATATGTTAGCTGAATGGACCAGGAAGTTTCTGTTGCCTTTCAGAATCTCCTTTTCTTCTTTCTTTGCTATTTGTTGAAGGACATTGCTTTCAAATAAAATCATTCAGTTGAATTGTTTAATATTTCCTGGGTGCAAGCCATATGAAATTGGTGACTTTTCCATTTTTAATTTACATTTTACATTCACCTCTCATACCTTCTATTTAACTTAAACATGTATGTGGAGCCCACATCCCCGAAATGATTCATAGATTGATATCTGCCCTCTACCTTCTACAGTGAAGCTAATGTACAGTATTTGGCTGTTTATTCACCTGAAATAATCCATTATCAATTTCAATAGTGCAGTATCAGACATATTAGTATAATTTCTACTGCTTAGCTTAAACAAGGTAATACCTAAATTATTTAAAAAAATTATCTCCCCAAAAGGGCCCAGGCAGACCCAAAGTACTCCACAATCTCTCTCTTTAACCCTTTTTCTTCATTTTACATTTGATGTTAGCCAAAAAGCTAAGAAGCCCAAACAACCATAAATCAATAGAATATCCGTATTAGCAATTCAATTCTGTTTTAGTTACGCTGGATGTGTTCTTGTTGGATTTGGCCCTTTTCCTAATCTTTGGGATGCATACATTCTAGACAAGCTTCTAGTATAGTGGCTTTAAATATACTTTAAGTGCCTTGAAGAAACTTGATCTTGCTAATCCCAGGTTTTATGAAATAATAAGTGACTGCTTTGGACTCCCTATGTAATTTTCCACTTAGATGTTCTGTTGAAATTGGCTTGATAGGTAGCTAAGAACATCAGATAATATGAAATTGTTGACAATAGAGGGAAAGAGAACTTGCCATCTCCCTAGACACTCATGTAGCCATAAATTTGACTGCTAATCAATACATCAACAGAAATTCTTAGTGTACATATTTTATCTTTCCCCTGACGAGGTGGGTATCATTACTGTAGCTTCATATTGCAATATCTAAAATAGATGTGATGACATGGGCAGGTGTTAGTTTGATGTGTCTTTGATCTGAACCAACTATAGAAGATTTTATTGTCATTGCTTTTGATTTAACCATGTAGACAGAATCCGTATACTAAAACCGCAATTACTTTGTGCTTTAATTTGTGCTTGGAGACTAATTCACGGATACTTATCCCAGCCCCACTTGCTGGAATCTGTGGTAATATTTTACTTAATTAAATTGGCGCACAGTACTCTAATATTATATCAATCAAAATTAAACTTGGGTTCATGTCTGCTCAATAGAAGTACAGGCCTAGGTTCCAGCAAGTTTCTGAAAACAAATGAAAAACTGTCACAAGAGGCATCTCCAGTTTGTATGGGTCTTGTGTTATTTACCAGATTGCCAACGGATGATATCTTGCTGATGCAACAGAAACAAAGTAGGATTGTTTTCATTTTTGTATCTCATGGCATAGACTTTTGTATGAACTGTCCAGCCAAATACATCAACATGAATGGATAATATCCTGCACTGTGCTTACTCTGCAGATGTATTCTGCTCACATCCCAACAAAATAGGATGATAGCCCCCAAAGCAGTGGGAATAAATGCTTGCCTTCAAGATACTGGTGGCCTTTGGTGACTAGTCCACCTTATGATAACCCAAATATTCACAGAACTCATTTCCAGACCTGTATTTGAAATATGTGTGTGTGTCTGCGCGCGCCCACACCCACACCCACACCCACCCACCCCAGTTCAGGACCGAGAGCAAAATATTTTGAATTGATGTAAAGGTGTTTGGGCCCCAAACCTTTGTGTATAGCTTTGCAATGCCATTTTTGTATGTATTGCATGAATCTGCACTTCTCAGCGAATCTAAATGTCACATTTCAGGGTAATATGGTGGCTCGGAAAAACCCCAAATCAAACCATTTTAATAAGTCTAATTAAAGTTAGAAGGAGTTAACCATCTGCTGATATCAGTTAAGGGTAAAATGCTTGCCTGGGTCATGGTTTAGAACTGGTAACAGCATAAACTAATTTCCTGAATATTGATTTCTGCTTTGTGATAAAATGTATTGAGAAATGTAGGTATGTGCTGCGTACCAAGTTTTATTCTCTCTCTCTCTCTCTCTCTCTCATATACACAAATACACACTCTCTCTCACACACACACTCACAGAGAGAGAGAGAGAGAGAGAGAGAGAGAAATAGACGATGGAAGAAATGTATTTCTTTTTATGCACTAGTTTTCGTGTGTGGAGGAATGTCTCTTGAAACTATCAAAAGCCCCCTTTATCTCAGTAAGTCTGCTACAGATGCTATTATCCCTGCAGCATAAGGGCTTTCTTCAAACATTCTGCTTTGCTGTCAGCAAGGTTGATACAGTATATTATAACAAGCATCCTCCGTAACAACTGTTCACAGGCAATATTTTTAACTTTACATGTGCAGCCTGTAAGATTCCTTGCCAGGATTATGATGCTGTTCCTACAAGAGCTGTTCCAGTAAACTGCACCTAATGAGGCTTTCTCACCTACAGTCTGAGTCTCATTTTCTCTCTAAAATCTCTATGCCATCCCCTCTTTTTCCCTGTGTGTATTTCTTGGGGGAAGACAGGAGCATGCTGTTGTTGGTTTGAGGGGAGGAGTAGATTATCTTCAGTTCAAAATTCAAAACTTGCTTAAAAGAGAGGGGGAAAAGATCCTTAGGTTGAGAAGAATTAAGGTGGTGAATGGTGCATGCAGCTTTTCCTGAAATTGTGGCAACAATGAATACTCACCAGAAAACAATAAGGATCCCCCTCTTTTCCTGGAATGGGTCGCCTCACTGAAGGCACAATTTGTAGTTAAGATCTGATCCCTCGTTGACATGTTTAGCTTAAAGAGCATAGAGATAACAGAGACAAGCTGAAGTATTCTTCGTACTCAGTGGAAACTAAGAAATTTCTCTGTGTAATGCAGGTGTTTTTACAGGGATCTTGCCTGCTGAGAAATTACATTCCCTTTCTCACCAGGTGTTCCCAAATTAATGCACAGCTTCCGAATGGTATGGAACAGAGAAAGCTGTCATACTATTTGTCTGTTCAACCCGCCATTATCCAGTTTGACTTCAGCAGCTCTTCAAGGTCTTGCTAAGGGGCCCCTTAATAGTTTCTTCCCAATTCTTCCACCTGGAAAAGGAAGAAACTGAAATCAATTCCTTCTGTATGCAAAGCATGTGCTCTAACATTGAGCTGCTTCACTCAGAGGTGATCTTGATTGTCAATTAGCATTTCCCTTTCCATCCACAATTGGTTATGTGTCCACCCACCAGGAATGAAAACATGACACAAAAGACTGAATTACATGGGCATGACTGTATTAACCTCCGTCAGAACCAGAAACAAGCTCAAAGCTGAGTACCACAGGCTACCTCCTTCTCCCATTTTTTTCAGCCAACAATGGGGTTGCTGAGCCCCCTGTTGAGAGCCCATAAACAGCAAGGGCCGTTCTACTCTGTGAACAGCCCATAGCATGTTCTTGACCTTTCATCGGCTGCATGAATGTGTGTTGAAGAGGCCCAGGCTTCAATCCCTAGGTATGACATGCTTACTTAAATCCTATTGCTTTCAACCCTTGGGCTGCACATCCAAGATCACAGGCCTATGATAGAGCAGTGCTAGGTATTGGAATGAAGGTACAAACAAAAAACTTGAAGGATGGGTATCCGAGATGGTAGGTTTGCATCTCTAGGCTAGCATTTTATAACCCTTTCACATGACTTCCCAGCCATCAAAAGAACAGTCTTGTCCTATCTTTTGTCCTGTGTGTGTGTGTGTGTGTGTGTGTGTGTGTGTGTGTGTGTGTGTGTGTTTGAGTGTGCGTGAAAGAGAGAGAACATATCTGTCACTCTATTATATCAAATGTTCAACAAATGAGAAGCAATCCATGAATTCTTTGCATATTTTATTTTTCATTTTGATTTCCAACTCACATACATCTGGCATATTTTACATCTTTGCAATAAAACATGGTTACAATAGCTTAAGGAATTTATATATCCAAAATATTTCACCATGATCTTGAGATGAAATGAACTTATCTTCCAGATGTTCAATATTCTCCCAATTCTAAGCTACAAACTCAAGATATTGCTTACAGACTGATGATGAATAACTTAATCATTACATTGATTCCCCGTGATTTCAAAATCTTATAAATACAAACAACAATGAAGAAGGTATTTAGTGCTAAAACTTACTAATACAAGGTGGATAACAAATAAGAACCACACTAATAAATAATGATATGTTCCTGGTGCAAAGTGACAGTACAAATAATCCATTACCTTGTTTTATGTTTTTTAAATAAATGACTGCAAGTGAGTGTAAAGTCTGAGAAAATTACATTCCTGTTACATGCCTCATAGCCCTACCGACACAATATGTACATCTATGACAATACAGTCACCAAATATACAAAGAAGAAACATGAAGTAAAGTGTATATACCCCTGGGTATGATAATTGATCCACAGAATGTGCGGCAACTTATCCTGATAGTCTTCCTTACAGTATGGTTAAACATGGATTCCCCTCAACAGAGAATGTGTGATTTTTCAGAAAAATGTAAAAGAACAACCCCAATGAAGCTACGGTTGCTTTTAACCAAGCTTTATTTCCAAGGAAATGAAGAGGAAAAAAATGTAATTGCTCTCTTCCTGCAATGTACAGTATGCCAAATGTGATGAATCTAGAAGTTTTACACTCTTGCTTTGGTGGGAGTCATTAAGCACTGTAGCATGGCCTCTCTTCTGGGCTCCCACCCATCTATCACATTACTAACTTATTAAGGGAAGAATTGTCTTTTCTTTTTTATAATGCATAAATATGGCAAACAATGGCTTCATATCCAAATGCTTCATGTCATGAGCAAAACTCCACTTAGAAGGGGTGGCTTCAGATTGAAAAGTGCAAACCATGTTTCAGTGGCAATGACAAAAAATCACAGTTTGCACCCCATTTCAACCCTCGAATACAAGCTGGGCTCTTATGCAGCTGTTCAGTTCAACTTGTGAATGTGGCCGTTTCATCAAGACATCAGGTTTCAAAGTACATGCAAGTTCTAACTCCACAGTAAAATTAAGAAAAAAAATTGTTCTTTATACAAGGTTTTACTTTTACAAAAGTATCCCTTTAAAGTTAAGATGTGCATCTGATATACAAAGTATCAAACATAGGTTTTTTTCTCCTTTTAATTATCGTCAGTTTGAAAAGAGGCTGGAAATGGGAAATATATGCTTGGTTCATGGCCTAAATAATATTACAGCCAAACACAAGGTTCCTCAGAATATTCAAAAGTCTCTTTGTGATGTATTCGACTTCCTTTTCTCAGTAAACAAAGGTATATGAAATAATTATGAAAACATCTCTAAGTCATTGTAATTTACATGATACAAGCTCACTTCTGCAGCAGCTGGTGTTCAGTAGTGAAAAAACACACAAAGTAAAATGGTTGCTGACTACAATGTACAGCTATTGCTGGGTGTAATGGAATGTACAACGGAGGTCAATGTAGACTTCTTCTTCCACCAGAGATTAATGCCTTTCTGTAGCACTTGTGCTCTCAGTTTCACCTTGGCTTTCAGTTCTTCACTCTGGTTCAATATCTATTCTGATGCTCATAATGCCACCGATTAAAATCTATATTAAAAGCTACAATGCTACCAGAAGCCATGCCAGTGATTAGAGTCCTAGAAGAGAGACAGAGACAAAGATTCTACTTAATGAGACATATTTTTTAAAAAATGTCCATGCAAGGTTTTCATACCCTTATGCTAATTTCAAAGTCAGCAAGCATATATAAACCAAGTGGCCAAAGGGTGCAATGGCCAGCTGTATCTGAGTGATTTTCTTAAAGAGAGATTCAGCTTGGGGTGAGTGGGGGGGGGGGGCCAAGCCTATTTGTGATCCTTCCCTAGGGGTAGGTCTGCCCCCTACCCTTGTGGAAGCCATGTGTTTCTACTTTCAGAGGGAAAATGCCAAAAGGCTATAACACTGTAGATGAAATTAGGGCCTCTCACTGGGCTGACCCCATTTATTTACTAAAGTACTCATAAAGAGAATGTAGGGCAACACAGCCTTCCTT
The DNA here is from genome assembly GCA_023846285.1 of Phrynocephalus versicolor. Classification (NCBI taxonomy): domain Eukaryota; kingdom Metazoa; phylum Chordata; class Lepidosauria; order Squamata; family Agamidae; genus Phrynocephalus; species Phrynocephalus versicolor. The sequence goes on from JAHTLZ010000007.1 coordinate 25,354,804, forward strand.
CAATGATGAAAGCTAAAATTCCACCTACAATGACACTAGTGAATGCTAGCTGCCTACATAAATGATTACAGTTGCATCCTGTCCTACCAACAATGTTTTCATGCAGGGATGGCAAAATCTTAGTTCGGGCCCAGACCCAACCTGTATGGCCTCCTCACAAGAACCATGGAGACATATTACATGTCCCTCGCTTTTACCAAGGGGAATGTAAGATCATGGTTTATCAGCACTTAAATGACTTTAATAGGTCCCTTGAAGGAAACAGAAATGAGGTGGTTTTTCACACACTTTATATATTGGTATACTGAATATTCAACTATATACAGTAATGCCTTGAATTACGAATGCCTTCAACAATGAAAAACTTGAATTACAAAAGGAAATCCATCAGTATAGGCAAAAAAAGGTTTGTTTTTGAACTACGGAAAAAATTAATTAATAGTTATTCAAAGCATTCATAGGGGAAGCCTGTCCTGACCCAGCAAAGCAGGGGGAGAGCTTCCCCACTTTGCTGGGTTGGTGGGAAACCCCTGCAATCAACTGGCAGCCGAGCTGTCAAAATCACCTGGCTGTTGGCTGTGATTTTGACAGCTTGTCAGCCACCGTGCTTTTTCCTTCAGTGGGCACTGGAAAGCAGGTGTCACCCACTCACCTGATCGTCCCCTGGATGAGAATGGGACAGCCAACATCGGGTCTGCCTGATCTCAGCCAGGTGAGGATTGGGCAGGTGGTGAACTTGCCACCCACCTGATACTCCCCTGGCTGAGAACAGGACAGCCAACATTGGGATTCTGGCTGCCCTGACCTAGCAGGGCCTGACTGGGTGAAATGTGAAGTCACCCATGCTCGCTTAGCCCCCTGATGGGTCAGGGCATCCAGCAAAAGCCCTTCCCCAAAGATGGGAAAGGGTTTTGCTGGCTGTCCTCCCTCACCACAATCTAGTGGTGGTGAGGAGCGATGGCCAGCGGCTTCTCTCCAGCCACCGGATCTTGCTTCAGGCAACGGGCTGCAGCGAGTTCCAGCATCTGGAGAGAAGCCACTCCCCTCCCTGCAGGCTGAGCTGTCAAAACCAGCTGGGTGGTGGCGGCGCCCACCTTGTTAAGAAACTAACTGGAAAAAAAATAAAACACAAGCATATTACTTCTCACATTGAGACCTACCTCTGATCGTGAGACAGGTCCATTGCTCTTATGCCAGCATCACAGCCAGGGTAAATATAGAGCTGCTTGAAGTCACAAGCCTGCCATACTTCTACTACTCCATTATCTCCACCTGTAACCAGGTTCTGCCCATCACTGCTCAGGAGAATAGCCTACAGGATAGCGAAAAAAGAAAAGAAACAAGGGTAAATACAGAGACACTTCTATCCTGAGTAAGACAGCTTTAGCAACTGCAGTCATTCCTTGTTTACCACAGTTTTAGAGTAAGAAATCCTAATTAAAAGCTCCAACATGTCAAATAATAAAGTAATATACAGTGCTTGTGATGGATTTGACTCCTCAGGGCTCTGTATTCATGATCTGGCTCCTAGTCAAAGGAGGACAGATGTCAAGTCATATTAAGTTTTTAAGTTTGAAAATAGTTTAAGAAGTCTTCATGTGTAAAACATATCCAGAAATCACCATAGATTAATCAGATTGAGACTCCAGTTCCTGTGAATGTAACTGTTCCAGGGTAGCATCGTGGGATGTGTAGAAATTGTCCACAAATAATGTTACTAATATATTCTGTCAAGTTATAAAAAGATTTACCCTGGTTGAATCGTTGATTTCCATCTGAGCCAAAAGTTTGCCATTGATGCTGAAATTGCTGAACCTGCCTCGTTCATAGTAGATGATACAATGGCCTTCGCTAGATACTGAAATTAAGCGAGGGTATAGACAGTTCTCTGTGCCTTCAAGTGCTCGGAGCAGATCTCCAGTAATTGTGTGCACCAGGCAAGGTCCTTCTGTATATTGAAAAATAATATAATATATTATAGACATGCATATAATTTGGGTCAATGATGCAGGATCTATGGGACTGATACTATGCCAAATCAATATTAGGTTTCACTGAATGTTTCTAGCTCATGACTGGGGTGCAACTGATTTCAATAAAAAGCTTCTAAACTACTTCATGTAATATGGCAATTTCATGTTTCTCTCCTCCACAATAATCATTATTGTGCATGGATTGGAACTTGAGATGGGCACAAATTAAAATATGAATTGAAAAATTCATTCAAAAATTGCTAATTCATCAGTTTGGATTTGAATGAATTGATACCCCACTATGAATACAAATTGACTGATTTTTTTCCATTTTTTAATCTGTCAATGTGTTAGCTTGTAAAATGTCCTCCAAGCCATTTAGAGATCCCAACACTGTAGGGAAGGTTCCCCTGACTCTTCTATACAATCCCTCTGAGTTTGGGAAAGACTAGGTTTCTCCAAGCTAGTTGCAAAAGGGCACTTTCCTTGGAAGGGGGAACTTTGTGGGGAGGTCATTCCATGTCAAATCAACCAATGAAAAATCAATTTTGGAACAATGTCATGGGTTTGGTTCATTTTTGGTACATTTGTACCTTACCATGAAATGTTTAAAATATGTTTTTCAGCTGTTTGGTCCACCTATTTCTGAGATACTGCATTTTCAAAATTGCAAAAAAATGCCAAAATTCATTAGCCACCATAACTTCAAATGTCATTTATTTATTTTATTTATTTATTTTTACAACTTATATGCCGCCCACTACCCAAAGGTCTCTGGGCGGCTTCCAATCAAAGAATTAAAACAGTTAAAAACATCAAACCACAATAAATAATTAAAACAATAATAAAAACCTTATACTAAAATCATTACACTAAAATTGCCATCAGAAGACCCACAATCTAAATTTTATCAATTAAAAAATTTCTGGAACAGGAAGGTTTTTACCTGGCGCCGAAATGTCATCAGCGTTGGTGCCAGGCGGATCTCACTTGGGAGGGCATTCCATAACTTGGGGGCAGCTGCCGAGAAGGCTCTGTGTCTGCAAGCCATCCCTCTTACCTCCTTGAGGGATGGCTCTTTCAAGAGGGCCCCCTGGCTTGATCTTAATTGCCGGGTAGGTTCATATGGAAGGAGGCGGTCCTTCAGGTATCTAGGTCCTAAGCCATTTAGGGCTTTATATGTCAAAACAAGCACTTTGAATTGGGCTCGGGCAGCAACTGGTAACCAATGTAGGCTACGCAGAATCGGCGTGATGTGATCCCTAGCGGCCCCACCACTTACTAGCTGCGCCGCACGATTCTGAACCAGTTGCAATCGCCGAACCGTCTTCAAAGGCAGCCCCATGTAGAGCGCATTGCAGTAATCAATACGGGATGTTACCAGTGCATGTGTAACTGTCATGAGGCTCCGTTCATCCAGATAGGGGCGTAGCTGATATATTTTCCGCAGCTGGAGAAAGGCACCCCTGGCCACCGAGTTCACCTGGGCTTCCAGAGTTAGACTGGGGTCCAGGAGCACCCCCAAGCTGCGGACCCTGTCCCTTAGGGGGAGTGCAACCCCGTCCAGAACAGGGAAGTGGCCCTCTAACCTGTCTGGCGAAGCACCCACTAACAGCACTTCCGTCTTGTCTGGATTGAGTTTCAATTTGTTAACCCTCATCCAGTCCATTATCTGGCCCAGACACGAGTTCAGCACAGAAACCGCCTCACCTGGATTGGTGGAAAATGAGAGGTAGAGCTGAGTATCATCAGCATATTGCTGATTCCTCAGCCCAAACCTCTTGATGACCTCTCCCAGTGGTTCCATGTAAATGTTGAACAGCATGGGGGACAGTATAGAGCTACCTGTGATAGCTACAGACCTGGGACTGGTGTCCCTGGAAAAGACGTAAGGCTAACTGGCCTGTAGTTTCTTGGGTTCCCCCTCCTTCCTTTTTTAAAAAAAATGGTGTGACATCTGCTATCCTCCAGTCCTCCGGCACTGTGGCCGTTTTAAGAGACAAGTTGCATATTACTGTTAAGAGACCCGCAATTTCATTTCTCAGTTCCTTAATAACCCTTGGATTGATGCCATCAGGTCCCAGTGACTTGTGGATCTTCAATTTATCAATTAGTCCTAAAGCATCCTCTCTTTTAACCTGTATTTGATTTCAAAGAACTCATTTAATTTCTCATGGAATGACCCGGGTGTATAACTCAGATGTCTGAAACCTAATCTTCACCAAACGTGGAGAGATTATAGAGGAGCATCATGTGAGGTTTCCCTATCTCTAGGTGTCTTGGAGATAATTTTATAGGATTTTAAAGTAAAAAATGAATTTACAAATGATTCATCAGAAAACAATTGTGATTCATTGACTTTGATGAATCACAAATTATAATCAATCACCATATTTTCTATTTTGTCCTCGTCACTAATTGGAACACATGACAAAAATAATAATAAAAACTGACCTTTTGCACCACTTATGACAAGTCCCAGCTCAGCACAGACTGAAACACAGACAACTTCATGATCATGACCAGTAAGAACAGCTCTGGGAGCAGGATAATCACCTATAACAAAGTAAAAAGGAAAGTATGTAACACAGAAGCAAATAACATTTACTGTAGGTTGGTGGCAATAAATAAGACTCAGGTGGCTTGGTGTTTGTGAATGAACAGGTGCTGCTGAAACAATAATAAAAGTAAGAATATCCTTTTTTATTTTCCTTCAAAGCAATATAAACTCAGTGATTATAAAAATTTACCCAACATTTTCTGAGGTGGGTACAGAGGTTACATACCTTGCCTTCCTGAGTTCTTATGGCAATTGATAAGCACTCACTTGCATAGCCAACAATTTGATTGCACAAGCAACTCGGTAGACTCAAGAATTAGAAAAGACTCTTGTGGAGTTCGATGATGGTCAACTACTGCAGTCATTTGGTTAAAATATTATGTTTATTAATAAATGCTAAATGTTTTCTCTGAACCAGTCTTAATAATTTATGAGAAATGTGATACAGCCACATAGTTTCCATACCATGATAGCTAAAAATGTTAGCATTAGATTTAGCAGTGATTTATTAGTGTAACGTGAGTTCCTGCTCCTCCTGTTTTCTCTGCAGCTTTTGGTACTACTTAAAGAACTGCTTCCTAGAGGTTCCTAGTCTTCCTGAGAAGATTTCAGGGAGAACTAGACATGGGGAGCATTGCATCTTGTTTCAGATAATTTCTGTAAACAGAAGGAGCACTGGGTCCTATCCAGTGTTCAGACATGCAAGTGCTGTCGTCTGAAAAGGTAATGTGTGTGTACATCTCCTATGTATGATGTGCATGCATGTGTACACACACACACACATTCAGGAAACATCTATTTCAGAAATAATAAAACTATGAGTTAGTTAATTAGAAGAAAACTAACAACAATATTAAGATCAATAATTAAAGACTAACAATGAACAACCTCTCCCTGTCGTAAACTTTGCCAAAAGCACATGAAAAGAACATATTGTACCCATTCATCACATGCGGCACTCAACACACAGTATTTGTTTATATACTGCTATAGAAAGACCTACAATATGGGAAGTGTTGGCCTGAGAAATGTTGCTTTGTCAAGTAACTGCAACATACTAGGGTGCAAATTACAATCACATACAACCATCCCAGCAGTTATGGGTTACACCAGTGAGACACTGGCCAACGACAGTGTTGACATCTGACACACATATCCATTTAGCTACCATGATTGGCTAAATAGCTAGTAGATTGCAAGGGGCACCACTGTGGATTCTACTACTTAGCCATTTCAGCTTCTGTACAAACTTGGATGTGTTTTATGCAGCAGTCCCCAATGACATTTCCTGATGATGTGCTGGTACTAGAACTTGGCGTTCTGCTAAGATAAAATTTAAAACTATATTTTTAAGAACGAATTTACTGAAAAGCATGAATACATTTGTCTAAGATTTTGATCACAATGTTGCATATGGCCCCAGCGTGCCCTTCCATGCTTTCCCAGCAGTTTCCAAAGCGGAATAACTGTGCTGGACTTTCCTGGGTTCTAGTTAACTTTGCCATGCATGAGTTCACCTGTCTTCTCTTCCCATCTGTTTGAAAGCTCCTCAGGGTGTCGGCTAATCTAGCAGGGGTTTTGCAATACTGAGGATACTCCTCTAGTACAGGATTTCTTTCCGAATCAGAGTCAGTTTTGACAGTGTGCCTGCAGGTGGAGGGGTGGGTGGGAAGCTCACGTTAATGCTTCACTCATGAGAGATACATAACATTCCAGCTAGGAACTCATGTGGCAGTTCTTCAGCAAAAAAGATTTTTCAACAAATCACAAGGTGCAGTTCATTCGGTCAGGTCCCTACATTGTCATTTCTTCTGCTAACAGCAAATCTGCCTTTGCGCATTAGGATGTTGCTTCTTCATCCTGAACCAAACTTGACAGTTCACTAATTGTTATTTTATTTACTGTGCACTTAAGCTATTTCTTAACTGCCTTTTGAGACTGCTGTTTTCCCAATGCAGCTTGTAATACAAAATACTGTATCCACTTTTAATATAATATAAAACCAAAATCAATTTTCAACAATCTGTTCTTGATATTCATTAACATGAAGTACTAGTTCCCCTCGATCCAGCACTCATTTGTACTGTGTCCGGTACTGTGCCCTGAACAACACACTTGAAGAAAGATGCCAATACACTGGAGCAAGTTCAGAAGAGGGCAACAAGGATGATCAGGGAACGGGAAAAAAGCCATAAGAGGAAAGATTGAAGGAACTAGAGATGTTTAGTCTTGAGAAAGAAGGCTGGAGGGAGATATGGCAGCATTTTTCATATATTTGAAAAGCAATCACACAGAGGAGGGGAAGTATCTTTTCTTGATTATCCCAGAGTCCAGGACATGTACTAATGGGCTCAGCTACGTGAAGACAGATTACGCTGAATATCAGGAAAAAAACCATATCAACTGTTTGAGCAGTATGACGAATGAACAAATGACCTCAGGAGGTGGTGAGAGTGTCAGTGCTGGAGGCATTCAAGAGAGAATTTGAAAACTATCTGTCAGATCTGCTTTGATTTAGATTCCTGCATTGAACAAGGAGTTTGGAGTCAGTGGCCTTATAGGTCCCTTACAACTCAATTCTATGATTCTATTTTTAATGTTTAGTAGAAATTTATTATTTCTGAATTACATATACATTTTTGAGTATAAGTGTCTGACAAAAACATTTCAATGCTATACTAATTTTAAGTGTGTTTCCTTTCAGTGTGCTATATGTTCATAGTGGGAAACATCCCAGTCTAAAAAGCGAACAACACACACACACACACACACACACACACACACACACACACACACCTCTAAGCAAGTTGGATAACTTAGTGAGTTGAGTTCCTAGCTGTGGAGCCAGAACTCAGTACGCTATCTTGGAGGGGAGCCAGAATGAATGGCTTTGAGCAAACCACATAACCCAAGAGTGTCCTCAGAAAATGCTGGTAAAACAATTGAGAGCATTTTATACTTCGGAAACCCTGAGAAGGGTTGCCGTAAGTTGAAATCTGACAACAGATCATTATTATTATTATCCAAAGAATAAATTATCTACACAATAGAATTATGTTTGCAAGGAGAATTGTACATGTGGAATTTTCCAAATTTAATGTATTACTTTCTAGTTAGAGTTGTATAATACAGATTTTGTTATTTCTTTTTATTATCATCTGTCACTAGCAAATAAATTAGATTTAGTCCAAAGTTTCATTTTTCACGGAGCTGAGCAGATTTGCTGCTTTGCTGCTACTGCTTCTTTGTGTGTGAGAGGCATGAGAAGCATCTTAGCTGGCTTGCCGTCAGAGGGGTGTGGCTGGAGAGGAAGGCTTTCTGCTCCACAGCTTTTTAAGCTGTCTGCTAACCTGTGCTGCAGTTGCACCATCTAGCAAGCACCGCTGCAGACCCTGCTCGACTGGCAGATGGTTTAGGTTGCTCCTTCTGCTCTGCTCTGCAATTAAAGGATATATGCCCCTTCCAAGAACATTTGGAACAGATTAATTCAGAATAAGGGGTGTGAAGCCATTGCTTTGATGTAGATTTACTCCTTCTTCCTCCAGCCCCAGATCTTCTCTGTTGGCAATTCTCTTTCTTTTCTGGTTTTTTGACTCCCCCTTTGATTTTGGGCATGATTGCATTGGTTATGAAGGGGAGGGGTGGGTGGTGAAGCTAAATAGGTGGATGGTTTATTTTTTGTTTTGCTTTTGTGTTGCTTTTGTCTTTGTTTTTGTCCTTTTCTTACCATCAGAGATAGAAGGTAAGGGCCCACAATGGAACTGAGGGAACGGGAAGGAGGGGCAATGAGGGGGCAGCCATTAAGCTTGTGCTGAGTATAGGAAGCTATGGGAGTGGGAGTGGAACATGCCTACATAAGGGAAGAGAGGTTGAGCAGGTTACTTACCTGTAGTAGATGTTCTTCGAGTGGAACTCTGTGAATACACACTGTGGGTTTTAGCGCACCTGCACGACGATCCTCAGCCCTCCAAAAGCTTAATAGCTCCTAATCCCTCCCCTCTCCACTGTGCATGCTCACCCTTCTCCCGCGCTATCTCTCAGTTTTCCTCTGTCCCACCGCTGACATGGTAGAGTGTACCAGCCATGACAGAGAGAGGGGAGGAGGGTGGGTAGTGTGTATTCACAGAGTTCAACTCAAAGAACATCTACTACAGGTAAGTAACCTGCTCTTCTTCTTCGTGGACTCTGCGAATCCACACTGTGGGTGACTGGCAAGCAGACTTACCAGTGGAGGGTAGTCATGGCATCGTAGCAGTTAAGACCGCTTTGCCGAAGGCAGCCTCTCTTCTGGCTCTGACGTCCAACTTGTAGTGCCTTATGAAGGTAGAAGGGTGAGACCATGTAGCAGCTCTACAGATGTCTTCTAGAGGGACTCCCCGAAGGAACGCTGTAGAGGAGGAGATCGCCCTGGGTGTGACAGGGAGAGGGGCCTGTGCCAGGTCGTATGCCAGTTTGATGGTGGATACAATCCATCTGGATATGGATTGTGAGGATACTGGGTGGCCCAGAGAAAGTTCAGAAGTTCTAACGAAAAGTGTGTGTGTTTTTCTTATATGTTTAGTTCGGGAAGTGTAAAACAAGAGCACGGTGGATATGTAGCGTATGGAGTGTCCTCTCCAGATGAGTAGACGGGTTTGAGAAAAACATTGGTAATATTATTGGCTGTGACACGTGAAACTAGGAGAGAACTTTGGGTAGGAAGGATATGTCTGTATACAGGACCACTCGGTCGTGGTGGTAGTTTAGGAACGGTGGGTCTTCCTGAAGAGCAGCGAGCTCTGACGCTCTCCTGACTGAAGTGACAGCCACTAGAAAGGTGGTTTTTAGCGTCAGCATATGTAGTGGTATGGAGGCCATCGGTTCAAATGGAGCCTTTGTAAGAGCATTAAGGACCAGTGACAAAGACCATTGCGGGGTGGGACCCGCTAGGTGAGGACGAAGGTTACTGAGCCCTTTAAAGAATCTTTTGAACATGGGGTACTGAAAAAGAAGTGCTGCAGTTGACTGTGGAGGTTGATAGGCCACAATTGCTGCTAGGTAGACCCGTAGCGTGGAAATAGGGAGGAGAAGGAAGTCCAGAGCAACGTCCAGGGTAGTCAAGGTGTGTGGTAGGTGTCACTGAGTAGTGTACGCCAGGAAGGCCTTCCACTGGTATGTATATAGTGCGTTGGTGGAGGGTTTTCTGGATTGTGCTAGGACTTGATCTACTGAAAGGAGATGTACCATGCCGTCAGGTGTAGATTGGCTAGGTTCGGGTGGTGCATCTGTCCGTCGTTCTGTGTTAGAAGGTCCGGTGTGAGAGGCAGTCTGTGGAAATCGTAGGCCATGGCTCGGAGGGTCAGAAACCACACCTGCCTGGGTCACCATGGAGCGATCAGAATGATGTGTGCCCTGAGGTGCCTGATTTTTACTACGGTCCGTTGTATGAGTGGCAGAGGCGGAAATGTGTATAGAAGAGTTTTCGGCTATCTGGTGGCAAACGCATCTCCTAGAGAGCTGTGCCCGAGGCCCGCCCTGGAGCAGTAGAGGGTGTACCTCTTGTTGGTCTTGGTGGTGAAGAGGTCGACCAAAGGTGTTCCCCAACACCTGGCCAGGGAACTGAAGATTGCCATCGAGAGAGACCACTCGTGATTGTCGTGCCTGAGCCTGCTGAGTTTGTCGGCTATAAGATTGTCCCTGGCTGCAATGTGGATGGCTACCGGGTGAATCTTTCTCCTGAGACACCACTCCCAAAGTTTGATGGTCAGTTTCAGCAACTGGACGGAGTGGGTACCTCACTGCTTGTTTAGGTAAAATAGAGCAGTTGTATTGTCTGCTGTGACTTGTACCATTTTGTCCTTCAGCAGGAGCTCGAAGGCTCGAAGAGCCTTGAAAATCGCTAACAGTTCTAGAAAGTTGATATGGTGCTGTCTTTCGTTAGTAGGCCACTTGTGATGCACAGTTAGGCCCTTGCAGGTGGCTCCCCAACCCGTAGTGCTGGCATCTGTGGTCAGTTGTATTGAGGGATACCTCTGTCGAAAGGGTCTGCCGACCCAGATGTTGGAAGTCGATTGCCACCATCGAAGTTTGCGGCATAGCTGCATTGTGACCCTGAGCTGTTTGTAAGGTCCATGTGAGGGCAAAAATGCGCTAATAGCCAGGCTTGGAGGGGTCTCCCATATTCCAGTCTGGCATATGGGAGAATGGAGGTTGTAGAGGCCATGAGGCCTAGTAGGTGTTGAGTGTGGTAAGCCATGACCCACACAGAGGGTTTGAACCTTCGGAGCGCTTCCCGAATTTTTCTGGGTCTGTCTGGCACCAGAAAAGCCTTCACTTGAATGGAGTCCAGTTGTGCTCCTATGTAAGGGATCAATTGGCATGGCTCGAGAATGGACTTTTTTAGGTTGAGATGGAGTCCCAGTGAGGTAAGTAGATGTATGGTGGTATTCAAGTCGTTTTTTGCTTTGTGTTTTGTAGGGGACACCAGAAGCCAGTCATCCAAGTACGGGGACACCTGGATTCCCTGCAACCGGAGGAACGCTGCTACCGGAGCTAGGCACTTTGTGAAGATTCTCGGCGCAGAGGACAGGCCGAAGGGGAGTGCCTTGAACTGGTAAGTTGAGCTGTTGATTCGGAATCTGAGAAACTTCCTGTCTTGTGGTGCTATTGAGATGTGAAAATAAGCGTCCTGGAGGTCCAGGACTGTGAACCAATCCCCCTTTTCTAGAAGCGGGATGATATTGTCTAGCATTGTCATGCAGAATTTCTTTTTTCTGATGAAGGTGTTTAACTTTCTTAAGTCTAATATGGGCCTTAGGTCTCCATCCCTTTTGTGTATTGTAAAATATCGAGAATAGAAGCCTACAGCATCACAAGATGGTACTGGTTCAATGGCCTGTTTGGCCAATAGAGCGCTGACCTCCTCTTCTAGAGCGGGGGAGGAAGGAGTGGCTATGATGTTTCCTAGCGGTGGGAGATGGTGGAACTCCAGATTATACCCGTTCTCGATAATAAACAATACCCATGAGTCTAGTGATTTGTTGCCAGGTGGGAAGAAAGGGATGGAGATGAATGTCTGGTAGGCCGGCAGGTACGTCAGGATAACTGTTTTTGCTTCCTGTCATATTGACGGGTGGATGACTGGCGAGACTTAGGTTGGTGGTTTGAATGCTGATAAGGCGATTGGTATTGTGGCCTGTACCTGTTTTGGAGCCGTAGCTGTGGCTGGTTATACTGGCGACGCCAAGTGCTCTGCTGCTGTCTAGATGAAGACTGTGAAGAAGTGCCCTGAAAGGTGTATGACTTGGCAGTTTTTCTCATTTTGAGAAAATTGTCAAGGGAGTGGTCTGTTGAGGTAGCAAAGAGGCCTCCCCCATCAAAGGGAGAGTCCTCAATCCTATTTCTCGCATCATCTGTGATAGTAGCAGTATGCAGCCAACCGTACCGTCTGAGGTGGACAGCAGTGGCTAGCTGTTTCGAGGAAGCGTCCACTACATGTCTGGGGTTAATAATCTGATAATCCATCAGGGACATGACCTCTGAATGGTAGGTTAAAGCCTTTTCCTTTTGGTCATCAGGAAGGAGTTCCAGAAGAGGTGAGAACTTCAACAGTACGTGCCTGGCCTGGTATATGCTTCCATAACACATAAGTAGTTCATGGCGATTAAGGAAAAGGAGGCTAAAGAGTAGTGCCTGCGTCCGATTAGATCCAATTTACAGCCTTCCTTATTGCTAGGCGTCGTGTTGGGGTGTGACTTGCCTCTATTTTGTGTGGCATCAACAATCACAGAGTTTGGCAGAGGGTGAGTGGAAAGAAAACTGGTGCCTTCTCCATGCGTTCTATACAGGTTATCCATTCTTCTAGGCATCAGAGGATTAGAAGAAGGTCTGCCCCATGGTTCTTTAGACATCTCCAGAAGTGATGGGATGAAGCCCATTCTCAGCAGAGGCGCTCTGGTCTTGTTAAGATGTCCGAAAAATTTGCAGCTGTCATCCGTACTCGGTTGCTGGACCTGTAACTCCCTAACTTTTGCAATTTTATTTATTAGCTGGGAGTACTGCTTAAAGTCCTCATTGGGGGATGGAGGCCCTTCAGCCTCCGAGTGCATTGATTTGGCCTGAGATGAATGAGCAGAGGCCTGAGACTGTTCATCTATGTCAGATTCTGAGGAAACTAAGGGCTGATCCATTGAGGCAGGGGACTCTGCTTGCTGAGCCCCAGTGTTTTCTTGAGTGGTGAGAGGCATTGCAGGGTCCAGTGCTTCCCTAGATGTGGGCGCCGAGGACCTATGAGGGGTGGCATCCTTGTCTGATGTCAGCTGACATGATGCCACAGTCTGTTTTGATGTCTTAGCCTGTGCTGGTGTCGAGGATCGGTGGGTCGAGCTCCCTGAGGAGCTAGAGTCAGCGTCTGGACATGAGAGGACTTGAATGTAACGATGACATCGTTTGGAGCGTAGTCTACCCTTGCAACGTATAGGGGGGGAGACACCAAAGGCGAGGAGCGATAGACATAATATGCACACCTTTTAGAATCCCCATGATCTCGACGTCGTAGAATCAGGCGTCAGAAGGCGGACTCGCTTACGGCTATGGCGTGGAGAGGCATAAGCTTGCTTGTCCGCGTGTTCCGTATGCCGAGGTGGAGAGCATATCGGGTTTCCACATCATAGTTCACCACAACAGATGGCGTTTGCATTACTGACATCTGAATTGCGCGGTGCTGGTATGCATGTCCGGCATTAGAGTCCATGGCTGATTGGCCATGATGCAAGCCCATCGAAAGCATTGGGCTATGCATAGGTGCCTGAGTCAGGGTGTGCTGTTCAGCAAAGGGATTGACCCAGCTATCCTCATGGCTGATGCTGGGCGACGGCACCTGTAGCTGAGATGGGATTGAGGCACCGTCTTGACATCGAGACTCGGCTGAAGCCGTGGCCGGAGGTCTCAGGGTAGAGCCAGGCTGATGTGATGGCATCACGAGCTGGGTGGGGTGCTCTCTAGCCTGCTCGGAATCAGCCAGCGCAGGAGTCTGGGCTGGCTTCTTATTTTTCTTGTCCTGAGCCTTTGACGCGGTGGATGACTTAGACCGCAATGATGTCGAAGGCGCTGAAGCTCCTCATAGGCTTTAGGGATAGCTCCCAAAGATGAGCTCTCAGCCACCCCAAACACTGTTTTAAAGCCAGTTTTGTGAGTTTTTTACACTGTGGGCTATGGGCTGGCTGATGAGCTTCTCCGAGGCAGTATAAACAGAGGCTATGTATGCCTGCAATTGGTATTTTATTCGGACAAGCCTCATATTTCTTAAAGAGTCCGGCTAAGGCCATAAAATGGCGGGCAGAACACCCGGGGGAGAGCGAGAAATAAATCTCTTTCCCCCAAGAAAACTAAAAACTATTTAAAGAAATGAAAAGAACAGGAGAGGGGGGGAAACTAAGCTAAGATTAGGAATAAACAATAGAATAATAGAGAGCCTTTTTCCTTATCAGATGTAGGAGCAACGGAGGACACATCCGTCTGCAGCGGCGGCAAAAAGCAACTGAGAGATAGCGCGGTGAAGGGTGAGCATGCGCAGTGGAGAGGGGCGGGATTAGGAGCTATTAGGCTTTTGGAGGACCGAGGATCATCGTGCAGGCACGCTAAAACCCACAGTGTGGATTCACAGAGTCCACAAAGAATAAAGATATCTTACATCTATTCCCTCTTCTGGTTCTACCCCAACCAGAAGGTATCAGGTGACCAAATCAGCAAGCCCATGAGCCACATGGTGTTATTGTTGAATGCCAGATTGGTACAAAATAAGACCTCTCTCATCCATGTTGTCATTCTGGATGAGGGTGCTGACATGGCATGTATTACTGAGACTTGGATGTGAAAGGAAGGTGGGGTCCCCCTGTCCCAGCTATGCCTGCCTGGGTACTCGGTCCAGCACCAGTGTTGCTTGGAGGGTTGGGGAGCGGGAGTTGTTATAGTCTGCAGGAGCTCTATCTCCTTGAGGAGGTTTCCTGTCTCTTTGTGAGGAGGTCTGGAGGGCCTGTATTGTGTGTTGGGCTCATGAGACAGATTGGGAATTCTGTTGGTGTACCACCCATCCTGCTGCATACAAACGGTCTCCCTGGCTGAGATGATAATGGTCTTGGATTTGGTGTTGAGGACCCCCAGATTGTTGGTGCTGAGGGACCTCAACTTCCATGCTGAGACTGCCTTGACTAGGGCAGCTCAGGACTTCGTGGCTGCCGTGACAACCATGGGGCTTATGTCATCAGCCAAATGCTTGAAAAGGGCCATACTCTGGGCCTGGTCTTCTCAACAGGACTGGAGGATGGTGGTTTGAATGTGGAGGGATTGGCTTTAACTCCATTATCATGGTCAGACCACTTCCTGGTCAAGTTTAGGCTATTAGCTTCTCCAACTCTCTGCAAGGGTGGGGGATCTGCCCTAGAGACTAATGGATCTGGATGGTTTCCTGAAAGCTCTGGGGGAGTATCTGTCTGATATGGTTGGTGCTCCCTATGGAATAGGGAGATGACTCGGGCAGTTGACATGATCATGCTTAAGCACCCTCTCCTAATACGCAGAGCCCGGATGGCTCCTTGATATAATCTGAGATGCAGGCGATGAAGCAGGAGGGGAGACGGCTGGGGTGCAGGTGGAAAAAAATATCTCTGTGAGTCTGATTGAAGACGGCTTAGAGCCAATATTGGGCCTATTCTGTGGCAATATGGTCAGTGAAAAGGCAATATTTCACCAACTGTATTGCTTCCTCAAAGTGCTGTCCAGCTGAGCTGTTTCGGGTGGCCCAGGATCTTCTTCAACCAGGAGATACAGTAGAGGTCCTAGACCATTCGTCAGCTAACTGTGACTGGTTAAGAATTGTGTGGTGCGGCCAGTGAGTGGTGGGGCTGCCAGGGAGCATTTCACACCTATACTTTATAACCTGCATTGGTTACCAGTTGCTGCCCGAACCCAATCCAAAGTGTTTGTTTTGTCATATAAAGCCCTAAATGGCTTAGGACTTAGATACCTGAAGGACCGCCTCCTTCCATATGAACCTACCTAGCAATTAAGATTCAGCCAGAGGGGCCTCCTAAAAGAGCCATTCCACAAGGAGGTGAAAGTGATGGCTTGTAGGTACTGGACCTTTTCGGCAGCTGCCCCCAGGCTATGTAACACCCTTCTGAGTAAAATCTGCCTGGCACCCATGTGGATAATGTTTTGGCGACAGGTGAAAACCTTCCTGTTCCAGAAGTTTTTTAACTGACATAGCATAGATTGTGGGTCCTGATGGCAATTTTAGTGTTTTGTATTTAAATGTTTTAATTGTTTTAAATGTTCGTTGAGATTTTAATGTTTTAATTGTTTTAATTATTCATTTTAACTGTAAGCCGTCCAGAGTTCTTTGGGTAGTGGGAGGCAAATAAGTTGAACAAACAAACAAACAAACAAACAAACTTTTTCTCTGTTTTGGGGGATTTGGTGAGCCTGTAGTCCAAAACACTCATCCCACACAACTCTAAATTTAAAATAACAGATGTATCTTTGTTGTGGAAAACAAACCTATATGCTTGTAGAAGAGAGCCAGAAAACTACAGCTTCATTACAGAATGTGGGGCATTCTATATGGGTGGGTTTGAAGAGGATAAGGACTGCAGGGTACAGTTTCCCTCTTGTGAAATAAAAAGGTTCTGTACAAATAGTATAACAATTGTGTGCATTGTCAGAGAACAAGAGAAGACATGATATATCTGGTCTGCATTTCTGTGTAGAGTGCATATTAGTTCAGATGCCAAAGGTCTTGTCTTCTGGTTTATTGCATATTTTATACGTTTTGTCTGCATTGTAACAATGGAAGAATGGAGATGAAAAATAAAAATTATCTAAAGGGATGATGCAATCTTTTGAAGAACTTTTACGTCCTTTCCTCATTCTTAACACAGTAGCCTGCCACAATGAAGGAAGGAATTATTGCAATCTTAAAAAGCGGTTAGAACATGAAGGATTAGATTAGGGATGGCCCACTTTACCTTTTTCTAAGCATAAAGAGAAGGACTGGAAATGCATATGGAGATGAATGGTTCAGATAAATTGTATATTTCTGGAAAATGCTAAACTAGGGCTGGCAGAGGGCATGAACTTATTCTTATTATTTCTTGCTTTGAAATTGCAATCCTCAAATATGAATTATCTGTGTTAACCCTTGCAAAACCTTGAGAGTTTTTCCTGACAGTTGAAAAGAAAGCGGAGAAAAGAAAAGTAGCCTATTATCTCTATTCCGTATGATTGTGGAATGCCAAATATACACTACTCACATAAGCTGCAGGTTATCTATAATTAAATTGAATCTATGCTGTGATCCACTTTGTTTGCCAAGGAAAATGCCTGTGAGGACCAGTGTTGTTCCTAAAACTAGATTTTTTTTTAAAAAAAAATCCCAACTACTCTATACTTCCAAAGCCTTTAGAATCAATCAACGCTTTGCAATAACAATGACTACCATTTCACCCTTTAGGGACAAATGAAAGAAAATACAGTTTTAATCAGTTACACATTATTCCAGCTAAGATGCTGCACAGGGGGGGGGGATCACAACCCACATTACATTTCACTGCAAAAGATAAAGACAGCCAGGGACTATTAGCAATCATTCAAAATCTAACAAAATATTCTGTCACCATAACATTACCACTGATAGATGCAGCAAGAGGTTAAAGGCTGTAGCACCAAAGGAGCTGCAGGTGAAACTTGACCACAGTGAATTGAAACACCACCACTTTGAACTCAAAGTAATTTCCCCAACATGGCACTTCTGTATCTGCAGTAGAATCACTTTAGGGCAAAAGATAAAATTCACAAGATTGAGCTACCAATTCCTTTTCTTCGGTATGG
Organism: Phrynocephalus versicolor; assembly: GCA_023846285.1. NCBI lineage: Eukaryota > Metazoa > Chordata > Lepidosauria > Squamata > Agamidae > Phrynocephalus > Phrynocephalus versicolor. The sequence continues at coordinate 25,372,201 of JAHTLZ010000007.1, forward strand.
CTTAAAATAGAAAGCTGGCTTTTGTTCCCCACAACAGGCATAATATGTGGTGAAGTATTGTGGAAAGCACTGTGTCCTCTGATGTAAATAAAGCAGAAATATTGATAATCTAATTATTAATTCTGACAGATTCTGGCTTTCTGTGTGAATGTATATTTTAATGTAAAATGGAAACTTCTTTTTTCCCACATATACAGTGGAGACATTCATTTTAAAAAGAACAACACATCAGAGCATCTCAGCTTTAGTACAATTGCTTTCTTATCACAGGAAAATCAGAAAACTAGAAAGTGACCATTCCCGTATCCCATTTAATTACACTATGTGT
>JAHTLZ010000007.1:25373028-25413751 GCA_023846285.1 Phrynocephalus versicolor
TTTTTTTTTTTTTTTTCCGCCCGCCATCGCTATTGTTTTAAATCAGTCTGCCTGTATTTCCAATTTTTAACCTTGTTAGGATTGTTTCTCCGCATGCTGGGATGTTGGAGGATCTTACATGTTATGTTGTCTTATTATTTCATGATGACTTTGTCTTATTTTGATGTACTTTATTGTCGTTGTTTGGTTTATATTGCTTTGTTAGCCGCTTAGAGTACTACATGTAGTAGATAAGCGGGATATAAATACAAGAATAAATAAATAAATAAATAAATAGATGCTAATTTCACACTGTGATGACTTTCACAAATTACGGAAATCTTGATGAAAAAACAGCACTCGTCTTAATTTAATCTAGAGGTGAGGAATCTTGCATGGATTGAAAATTCCTCATTTATTTGTTTCCCCAAGCAGACACAACCTAATTAGATGAGAGTGGAAAATTCAGCAAGTATCATTCACTATACATGGCTTCTACATATGCTCCAGGTACAAAGATCCTTCTTAAAATTTTATTGAAATAGTATCTTCTCCAATACATGCTTACTCTAGCTTTGAGATAGGCAGGGCAGGCCTCAGCGGAGCCATCTTTAGAAGAATGTTTGTGAATGTGACACAAGGTTTTTTTCCTATGGTTACTTCCAGATGTAAGAATGTCCTTGATGAGGGAGCCTAGCTAAATGATCTTCAGCAAATGACTGGCTGCTAAAAATAGGGTTTTAAAAGAATATTTAACATTTTCTATCATTAATAATAAGTTTTTAATGGAGATATATTTAAATACTTTGAAAATACTTTTAAATGCATTCTATTTTGAAAAGACCACTGATTTTATTATTTAATGTTTGCAATGTGTGATTTTAAGTTTAGAAGGGATAGCAGTGTTAATCTGTCGATGCACGTCAGGCAAAAGAAAAAAGAAAAGAAAAAAGAAAAACAGAAAATAAAAAATGTTTTTGTCTATTGTCTTTTTAATATCTTTTTGTTTTTGCCTAAATCTGTATTTTAATTTTACTGTAAGCCTCCCCGAGTTCTCATTTTGTGGGATACAAATTTTAAAAGGACCTGAATTTGCAAACAAAGGTTACAGTTCTAGATACTGTGTAGACATCCAGACAATTTGCTGTTTAAAGGAGTCATGTATACAAATGCAGGGGATATTTTAAATCCTATGATCTCCTTTCAATTAATTTAGAGTCTTTTAAATTTGAAATACCTACTCACAAGTTATTCAAAATACCTTCAGAAGTATTATTCACAAAATCAATGCAATTTACTCCTTGGAATTCTTTACAGACATGTCTAGTATTTTCAATGCACAGGACAGTTTGTCATGCTCGTTTACTGAATGTACCCTTTATGTACATCTCAAATGTGTCAACAGAGACAAAATACACGTTAGTGCCTGTAAAGGATATTTGTTGTAACTGGTTCACAAACTGTGCTTTTGGCTAGTCAACACAATATGCCCATGGTGCTTAATGCAAAAACAGCTGGGAAAAGCAAAGTTAACTCACACCTCTAGTGACTATCTGGTATGTAATGAGAAATGTCAAGTCCCAAGATCAATGAAATTTCAGACTCTGGGGACACAACAGGAATAGCATTGATCCATTTAAAGAAACCAGTCAACGGCTGAACGCAATATATTGCACAGATAGGCTCAAGAGGATAAGCAGCCAAGTCCAGCATACCTACATGACAAAAATTCAATCAGCTCTTAGTACAAGCTGCTGGCTCTCGTCTCCTTCTTTCCATGCAGGGAGAGGGTTCCAATTAAAGTGTGCAAATTATTTTTTATCACTTCCAAATTAGTTTTCTGAATTTGTGTCTGTTTCAAAAAAAGAAAAGAAAAAAACCTCTCCCAGCTCCCCCCAACAATTTAAGTAGTCAGGTATTTGCTAAAAGAAACAGAATTTTTGTTCCAGCTCTTGGTTTGAAGAGGAACTAAGCTATGCATAAAACACATAAATGAAAAAAAATGAGTAACAATAACTTTAACCGTCAAGACTGAGAAAAGCCTGTACAAACTCATGCTTAGCTAAAATAGAATTCTCCAAGGTATAGAGAGGGAAAACACTAGATGGTGTGATTTAAAAACCTGTTTTCTCCTACTATGAATGCTTCCCCCATCCTGATCTGCAACAGTACCTATTTCTGGCACAGCGATCCAAGATACCAGGACTACATATGACCCAACCTCCAAAGGCCTTAGAACCTATTCTAGTGTAAGCAAAGGGAACCTCAAAATTGGTGTCAGTGGCCTTACAGAAACTCATAGATCTCGACCTGAAGATCTGTCTAAGCCAGGCCCTCCAGATGTTTTGGACCACAACTCCCACTGTCCTTTACCATTGGCAATCTAAGCTCAGAACTCTTGGAGTTGTGGTCCAAAACATCAGGAGGGCTGAAGTTTGGACATGCCTGGTCCAAGTGGAGTAGAAAGTCATATCTCAGTGTATATCTCGATTGGAACAGATTGGTGAGCTCTGTTGTGTGGTAGCTAATGTAAATTTCTGACTGACCCCATTACTTTAGTTGAGATAAAATTTCCTCCTTTCCCCAGATGCAAGCTAGACAAAAAGAGTGGTCCAATCTGAATGTATGTCATATGGCATACCAAATATTGGATCTGTGTGATGTTTAGAAATTGTAACAGATATCTGCTCTCCATTTTTACACACATGTATAACAAATAACATTTGGGAAGTTTTTTTAACAAATCAGTCTACTTATATCTAGGCATAGCAGCATACAAGGTGATCTGCCTGTCTGAAAAATATCAGAGGTGCACTTCAACAATTTTCAGCCAATTTAGTTATTTTTAATAACTATAAAAATCAAGTAGGTGTGAGCGCACACACATATGTATGCACATGAATGTGTTTTAAAATACATGATTAGCAAGTGTTGATTAAGAAATATAAGGAAAGAGAGACCTTTCATATTAGTTTTTCTGAAACAACGGAGGTTCCTTTTGGTAATTGGATGCACTGAAGCTGAAATTGATAATTAACTGTCTTTCATCTTAAAGGATCATTAGAAGTCAAGCACCTCGCCCACATAATTACTATAACCTGATGTTTTTCTTTTAAATTCTCTATCTCCTTATGCTCTGTGATACACAATATCTTATCTCTGTCTCCAGACGACAGCTTATGGAAAAACGAATCAATTCCTGAAAATATCATATGCATCTTCCCAGAGTTTTGTTTTAAAGATGTTAACAAATGTTCCCTGTAAGCTGTGTATATGTGTGCCGAGCTTCATCTGTACTGCTCATCGACAGCCAGAATCAAGGTGAGTTTACTTCTTGGTTTTGACTGAAATCTTTGCCCCCTATGCACAAATGGGCGTAGCTTGCACGCAGAAGAAGAAGAAAAAAAATAGAGGGTATATTGATGTTAACTAACTGGCTTTAGCCTACATTGTACCTCTTGCTTTCATTTTTTTCTTACAAGATAAGCTCTAATATTCTAGGAGTGAATATACAGAACTGCAGATGATGCAAATGTTTCCTAACACATTTTAAAAAAACCCATTGTGCTGCCCATTTAAAATAATATATTTGGGAGCTAACCATCATCTGGCCATTACGTATGCATGCCCACAGGTGGTGGATAATACAGTAAAATGTTGCCTTCAGTAGCAAAATAAATGTGGAAACTGAGTGAATAGAGAAGTAATGAGTCTGCAGTTACAATGAGAAAGACATGGTAAAATCAGGTATGGCTGCCATCATCTCTAAATATTAAAAATATCTGGCACTTAGAAGCCCTGTTTAAGTGTTACTCCCTCAACATGTAGAAAAAGAGGAAGACCAAATGTGAGATAAACGGACTCCCTCAAGGAAGCTTCAATCTTGAGTTTAAAAAAGCTGAGCAGGACACTGTGGAGGTCTCTCATTCATAGGGTTCCCATAAGGAGGAGACTTGCCTGGAGGTAATAACAGCAAATGGCCATTCTCTTCTAAGAATGAAACTGGCTGCCAGTAGCTAAATATTGAGCCATTAAAAGTACCATAACAGCTCAAATAAAGCTCCGTTAGACCACATTTAAGCCAGCTCTGTGAGGACTTGAGCTTTACAGAACACAGTTTTAGAAAGTGATGTAAACTTCTGTTGAGCTCTGTAGTAGCTTTCTTTCTTTCATATAACACACAGGCAATCTGAAACGGCACATACTATTTCAAAATAAGCGTTTCTAACTTAAATTTCCAAAGAGAAAGGTGGGGTGAGAATACTCTAAAATAAATAAATAATAAATAAACAAAACCTGCACCCTACAATAATTAGTGATTACTATACAATTACATGTATAGACTGCAAACAACATTTTCTGAAATTCTGAAGAGCAAGATTGAAGTTTGAAATATAAATACATGATAAACAAGGAACTCAAATAAAGAAGTTTATGAACTTACTGCTATTTGGATTGTCACCAATGATATGATGTCTGCCACTCCAATACCACAGCAGTAACGTAGCATCACGAGAGCCTGAGACAATGTAGCAGTCCCCACCAATGTAAGACTCTGATCTTGCAAGGCAAGTGACTACGTCCCAGTGGCCAAACACGATTTGAGTTAGCTTGCCTACAACAATGAGATGCCTGTGTTATTAATTTTTGTGTTTTATGAGTAAAAATTGAATACAGCAGATTTGAAGATAAAACCAACAGAGAGAGATTGAGAGAGATTGAGAGAGAGAGACAGAGAGAGAGTGAGAGAGAGAGATTTTAAAATTTGGATCATTAGCGTTGTACCATTTATCTCTGCAACCAGCACACAAAGACTCAGGCATACATCTCTACTAACTCACTTTTAGTAGGAAAGCTCTGTATGGAGCTTGTGCCAAATATAAGAGAAGAAAAAGGTGATCCTGAAATAATGAAAGTACTGGACTTGGACTCATTATTACTACTTTTCATTTAACATACAATGGAATTTAAAAGAGCAAGTTGTGTATATTTTGTGCAAAAGGATATGTTTTATAGTATGTGCTGTATGTGCACATGCTATTTTTCAAAATAGATGTTTTACCTTGCTGTTAAACCACCCAGATTAGTGCTTCTTCACGAATAGGGTAATATATAAATAAAATAAATAAATATTCCTTTGCCAGAACTCCTGTGCCTTGTTCCAATTACTCTGAATGAATGAATTCCAATTTCCTTTGGTGTTAATGCAATGTTAATGCTACTCGCTTTCTTCATAGGAACACAGGATGTAGTTACTGATTGCATCATTTGTCCACTGAGCTCGGAGCTGACCATTGTTTGACTGGCACTGACTTCTTTTTGGGTCTCAAGCAGAGGTTTTCCTCATCATCTGGTATCTGATCTCCCCCACCCACCCATCTGACCCCTATATATGTGGAGCTCACACTCTCTGGAGGAAGCATGGTAATCACATGTATTTGCATATAGTTTATGGTGCTAGATCACTGGTTCTCAACCTTGGGTCCCCAGATGTTCTTGAACTAGAACTCTCAGAAGCCTTTACTACTAGCTGTGCTGGCCAGGTTTTCTTTGAGTTGTAGTCAACCAACATCTAGAGACCCAAGGTTTTTTCCCCCCCTTGCCGCCCGCATCGCCTACTCCGGAGGGTCTCTCCCTCCTCATTTTACTGTTCTTCTTGTTTTGTTTTGTTTGTTATTGATGTTGGTTTTATTCCTATTGTAAACCGCCCAGAGTTCCGTCCAGAAGATGGGTGGTATAAAAATATAACAAATAATAAATAAATAAATAAATAAATAAATAACCACTGGGCTAAAGCATCCTTTTCCGACATGCCCATCATGTACATATATGTTAGCCCTTCGGAGAGTTTTCTTCTCAACAGTTTCCATCGACAGCCTTCTAAATAGTGTTTAATCCTTTCAGGTGTACTTCAGAATTTTAGAACAATAATGACTGAAACAGAAACTATAGAAAATACACAGAACTTGCCTTTCAACAATGTTCATACAAGATATCAACACTACTTTGAATGTTAAGGATATTTTAAACATAATTTTAAGCCAAAAGAGTAACCCAGTGGTACCACAAGAATGTAAGTAGCTATGATTGTAGAGGTGTAAGATTCCCCAAAACCCTGAAGCCATTGAATTTATTTATTTATTTATTTGAAAGAAAAAAAAACAGAAATGTTCCCAAAGTTTCTGGAAATTTTACATATTTACGTATGGGGGAGTATGTCCCTGTTGGTTCCGCCAGATCTCTCAGCGGCTTTCGATACCATCAACCATAGTATCCTTCTGGGCCGTCTCTCTTGGGTGGGATTTGGAGGCACTGTTTTACAGTGCCTTTGGTCCTCCTGGAGGGGAAAGCTCAGAGGGTGGTGCTGTGGAACTCTTATTTGACATCCTGGCCATTACATGAAACCATTGGGAAAGGTTGTCCAGAGTTTATATCTCTCCTTTTCATCTAATTTTAAGGAAGCTGTCTTGATTCTAAATCACTGCCTGGTATCAGTAATGGACTGGATGAGGATGAATAAACTGAAATTTAATTAAGACAAGATTGAAGTGATCCTGGTCAGTCAAAATCCAGATCAAGGAATAGGGCTGCAGCCTGTGCTGGATAAGGTTATTCCCCCTTTGAAAACACAGGCACACAGCCTGGGCCTGCTCTTGGATTCATCTCTGAGGCTAGATGCCCTGGATTCAGTGGTGGCATGAGTGCCTTTGCACAGTTAAAACTAGTGTGCCAACTATGTCTGTTTCTTGAGAGGTCTGACTTGGCCATGGTTTACGCATATCCTAGTTACATCCTTGATGGATTACCATAATATGCTCTACATGGGGCTGCCTTTGGAAAGTGTTGTTTCCCCCTCCTTTCTCCTTGCTGCCGGTGCATGCCAGCTGCCATCCTCGCCACCGTCTCTGGCCAGCTGTCCCTGCTGACAGGGTTGGTGGGGTACCGGAGTGAAAGCTTTCACCCCGACACTCCTCAAACACTGAGTAGTGCAGCAGTGGTGGCAAGGAGGGTGTCCAGCCTGTGGTGGCAGCAAGAATGGCATAAAGTTTTTTCTTTTTCTTTCTCTTCGCTGCTGCCACATGCTGACCACCCTCCATGCTGCCGCACTACCCAGAGTTTGAGGGGGGGTCGGCAGAGAAAGCTTTCGCCCTGGCACCCCACCTCCCTTGTCACCACCATCAACCCAGATGAGCAAACAGATTGTATATTTTGACAAATTTATATGACATTAGAAGATGTACAGTATATTTAAAATGACATATGCAACGTTACCTGTTTCTGTAGAATAAACTCGAAAGCTCTTGTCCCAGAACCCACAAATAAGAATGTAGCGATTATCTGCTGTGACCACAAAACAATGAGCATTGATCTGAATGCTTTGATCCACAAGGTCTGTGATCTGTCGTTTGTTCACACCAGAGTTATTTGCTGCACAAAATGGAGAGGAAAATTAGAAGCAAGTTTTTCAACTGCTTTTCAACTGAACTGGCGTTCAGAATATAATTAATTGGTTAGCATTTAGATCAGATTAATAATGATTAATTAGTAGCATTTAGAAATAGAGAGCAATTCTACATTGTTACGTTATATTTATTTGTGGCCTTTTTCCCAATAGGGGAACTAAAGGCGGCTCACAATATTGAAAGAAATGGAATTAAAAACATAATAAGTTAAAATCCAATCAAACTACATGCAAATTAAAATACTATTGAATAATTAAAAGCAAGTAAACACTAAAACTATCATAACTCTAAGGACTAAGGAGATATTCCAGGAAGAGGCTCCTTGTTGAATCAGCCACATTGCAGTGCTGATGAGATGGTCAAAAGGGCCACACAAAGCAAAAGCAGAGTCATCTAGTCTCACCAGTCAAAGGGGATTAACATACATTCCACTTATAGATGGAAAGGGAGGCAGAGTAACCTCTGGGGGATGCTGAGGAATCTTTCCCAGAGGAAATTGCTTCCTTATTTCAAAATCTACCCACTAAGTTATCTTCTGGAAATTTCCCGTCTATGATTGTTTCCAGGGGTGGAATCGTATGACACTGACGTTATAGTTGCTGATTAAAGCTTTTCTTCTGGCAACTCTAGTCATATGGTGATCTAGACACTTGTTATTTCTGTCCAAGTGGTTACCTGGTGCTGGAGGACTGCTGAGAGGGAGAAAACAAAATTTCTCCCTGTATGCACAACTAACACATTAGCATGCTCAATTTTTAGAATGAAAACATTCTTTTTTATTTTCATCACACTCTGCAATGTGCTCTCTATATTTAATTCAGTTTACTTAAGAATCAATGGTATTGTTTTATCACACATGGTTTCTCTCCATCCCTCCTCCCATCCCAGATGGTTGAAGAAAAGAAGACTATATTAAGGCAATATAATACTCATTTATTCACAGAACACATTGGGATAACTAAACTGATAAGCTGAGCTGGACTATTTGTTAACTGAGGCTGCAATTAGACTGCCAAACTAAATCAGGATTAGGCTTTGCTGCAGCTTGAGTTGCAGCCTATTTTATGCTTTTCTTCAGATTTAAGTGATCACATGGCGACTATGCATTGTTTTGGTGCCAAGGTCCACACTGGCCCCTCAACCCTGTGTGGTTTGATCTGCAGCACAGTCAATGATCCCCTTCCTTTGATTCCTGCTCTGCCGATCCTTGGCTCTCCTTTTCTTTGTTGTGAAGCCAATGGGCTGTTGCACAGTATTAGAGAAAAGGGACAATTTGCCAAAGTTCTCAATAATATACAAACATATACACACAGAGCACAGAATCATAACGGTCTACTGTAGTTTGCTGAGTTATTTCTGTGGCATATTGATTTTATGGCGAGGGGGGAGTTGTCCATGAATTGAGGATACCTCAGTGAGTTAGGTATCTGGTTGTGAAGCAAACAGTTGGGGGTTTGACTATACCTCCCAGAAGAACATGCCCCATCCTTTAGGACAGTGATGACCAAACTTTGCCCCTCCAGATGTTTTGGACAACTTCCACAGACCTTTCTCATTGGCAATCTAGGCTTGGAATTCTGGGAGTTGTGGTCCAAAACTACTGGAGGGCCGAAGTTTGGACACCCCTGCTTTAGGAGAATGAAGACAAGAGAATACACAGGGAAAACACCTTTCAAATTTCTTGAAAAAACTAGAAGTCCCCTGCAGCACAGATAAAGCTTCCACTTTAGAGGGAAAAGGAATGATTTGAATTAACCTTTGCATCATGTTTACAATTATTCAAATGCATTCATTGTAGTTTTGCAAGAATCACTATGTCAGTGGTGTCCAAACTTCGGTCCTTCAGATGTTTTGGACCACAACTCCCACAGTCCTTTCTCATTGTCAATACAGGCTTGGAATTATGGGAGTTGTGGTCCAAAACATCTGGAGGACCAAAGTTTGGACACCCCTGCACTATGTACTCATATAGTGACAAAGTGTTACCGTCCCATACTACACCAAGTATTCTCTGGGTGGTTTACAGTTTAATTACAGTATGCAGGCTACACATTGACCCCACAGCAAGCTTGGAAGGATGGAAGGCTGAGTCAACCTTGAGCTAGCTACCTGGGAACGAATCCCAGGTCGTGAGCACAGTTTTACCTGCAGTACAGGCATTTAAGCACTGCGCCACGAGGCTCCTGATAAAGCCTGATAAAGTTCACTCACTGGACTGCTTTGCCCAGTTTGTTAATGAATGGAAAGTTTCTTTCACTGACCTGTTTCTGTTTTGACATTGACACACATGTGCACTCCTAGCTAGACATATTACCTGTTATTCCTCCCATTCCTCAGTAAATATATTCATTTCAAAATTGATTTCTTTCCTGGCATATCACTCTCAGAGATTACATAGAAATGGAAGGGGAAAAGAAGTAATTTTGCCCTGTAACCAATAGAGGTATTCCATGGAAAAGACATTCTGGAAAAGAGATGTCTAGGTTAGCTGTCATATGCCCTTTAGACCCCCCCCCCCGGCACATTTGAAGGAGGCCACAGACTGGAAACAATTCTATTCACATCACCTTATAAAGTTTGCAATGAAGTTATACAATCCTGATTGGGTCTTTATTTCTTTCATATGTTTATGGCTGTGGCCAAAAAAATAAAATAAAAGGTTCAGAATGGCTAGTCTAGGCAATGGTCTGAAGAAACATCACTGAATTCTACTGTGAAGCATTAGATAACTGCTTTCACAGGCTTTCCAGTTTCACTAGCAGACCACATCATTTCAATACAATTCAGTTTCAGTTCAGGGCACCCCACTTACAGATGGAACACAGGGTACCATGCCAAAGTAAAAATGTTGGCTATATAGTTTCGCTGCAGTTTTGACCCCTTACGTAACTCAGAAGCTGTCCTCTTACCTTGTTCTGTTTTAATTTATTATATTTTATGCAAGATAGCATTCTGTAAACCTAGGGATGCACAGGAATTATTGCTTCCTAGAGATACAAATATTTGCTTATTTTGTTCTTGCAGAGAACTTCATAGGTTTCCTCCTCATCATACTATCTGATTTATTTATTGTTTATTATTAGATTTATATCCCACCCATCTGGCCTAAAAGGCCACCCTAGGGAGCTAAAACCATTCAAAATGCACAGGTTATCTGGGCATTTTCAAAATTCTGGGACCTTTTGAGGAAAAACTTGCATAATGGTTTTTATGCAAAGCCTGTAAATTTTAAATTAAAAAAAGAGAGAGAGATAAAAACAATGCTTCATATTTTCAAGGGAAAATGTAAAAAAATACAAAATTTTACAATATACAATATACAGTTATATGATATATGTTTTTACCAGCAATGATGTTGCCGTTTTAAAAATCCTGTGGTAGTTTTGATGTCATACAGGAGAAAAAGTTCACTACAGTCGGCAGGTTTTTTTTTTTTTAAATCAGATGTCTCAAAGTGTCAAGAATGGGGATACTGTATTTAAAAGGCTTCCTAACAGCCTTCCTTTTTTTGCTACTGTTTCTTACTATTTTCATAAATGAAAATGAAATCAAGATGTATTATATTCAAGCACATTCAAACACACATGTTTCTAATAATATTTGTTTTAGCCTTTGACATACCAATCAGTGGATCCATTTCAATAGGAAGATGATGAGCTTGATCCAAAGAATATCCTGGTGCTCCTCTGAGGCCTAAATGGTGAGAATCATACATGATGATGATACTACTACTACTACTACTACTACTACTACTACTACTACTACTACTACTACTACTACTACTACTACTACTACTACTTGTGATAAGGTCTACCACTAAATTGGAACTGTACAAATGACCATATTCCTAGTTTTTAATGACATTTTACACCATGACAAATAGTTCACAATGGCCATATTTCTACTAGTAATGCCACACTGAAGGTGAACTAGTTTGGATAAAAATATTTCTGCTGGATTGTAGACTAGGTAATCCCTTGGTCTGATCTAGCATGACTCTTCTTTCGTTCATAGGTTATAGAGTATAGGAAAATAAATGCATTTTGCTGCTATTTGTGCTTTTTTCTTGAGGCTCTAAGCCCTCTATCCTACTCTTGGTTTATAACGAACATCCTTATGGAAGCCTAAGGAATGATGATACACATTTTACTACCCAATTATTGCTGCTGTAAGATAGAATTCAAAATGACACTATATTGCATATTGAGAATAAATTATCCTGAAATGGCTGTTAACTGTATTTGTGATGCCTCTGGAAATGTTACAGCTTTTGAAAAATAAATTCTCTGTGTTAGTATATATTACATAAAAGGTTTCCTGTAAAGAAGTATACCAAATATATTTAAAATAAATAAGTCAGTCAAAACACCCCCACAAAAAAACCTCTTGGTAGAAAGTTGAATGCATATTTCTTAATTGTAAGAATACAAACCTACTGTGTTGTGCCATCTATTCACTGCAAAAAGCCGGCTGCAAGTCACGGTTACCACAGCAGGAATGGTAAGATGAGGGAGTGTATTGGCTGCCACATGTGTGACAGGAGAATTTGATGGAAATTTGAGAACCATGATGACATCCTGCTGCATTTGATCTTTAAACATAAGTGGACTCTGTGGAAGGAAACACTGTTGAGTAGAAAGGAGAAGAGAGCAGAAGAAAACAGAAGGGATAACACAATTAGTGAAGAGGTCTAAGGGGAAAATAAGGTTAAGAGAGTCAGGAAGCATTTGCACATACAGGGGAAACAGTGCTATCTGAACTACTAATACTACAAATATGGGTAGCGAAATTAGAGAAGCTAATGCGGGAGCATTACACAAAGGTAAATAGAAAAGGGGTATGATTAAGGTTCATTGGGTTGTCATTACAGGGTGTGAAATGATAAAGTCAGCATTAACAGGAAGAAATTTTTGATGAGACAGTTACAGTATTTCATACAGTAAAGAAATCAGTCAAATAGAAGCATCATTATTTTAAACCATTCCGAAGCTTTGTATTACATATAAAACGGTCACTGCATAATGTAACTTGGAGGAACTTAATTACAGTTCATCAGTGGCAGAACTGAACATACTGGCCCTGGCAGGAGAAAAACAGCAAGTACTTAAGAAACACTGAGTACTTAAGAAACACTGCTGAAAATAGCATTCACATGAAAAGCGCTCTCCCTCCATAAAATGTAGTACAACTTCTTAAATGTCATGATGTAGGGCATATACCTGACCTGCTAGCAGCAGCCAACAATGCAGAATAGAGAGGGGAAGCACACAGCCTAATAGCATCAGGACACAAAGTAAAATAGTATTATAAGCTGCAGGCTGTATGTGAACAAAAACCACAGTCCTACACATCTTAGGACATGTCGCCCTCCCCTCAGCTGAGGCACAGCGTTTATTGCATTAGTAAATGGCAGGGACATTGCCCCTCATAGACACTCTTCCATCCACAACCACATGGACTTTTACATTTCCTTCTCAAGGACTTTTGCTACATGCAGTGCTCTGTAAAAACCTTTGAATAGCTTAAGACAGGCATGCTCAAAGTCTGGCCCGGGGGCCAAATGCGGCCCGTTTTAAAATTTCAAGCGGCCCTCAGCCTCTTCTCCCTGCCAGCTCAGCCTGTCACTCTTCCCTGCTGGTTGTCCCCTCTCTGTGTTGGCGGATATGTCAGCTTGCAGTTTTATGGTTTGCCTGCCCTACCTGCCTCCACCCATTCCCTCAACCACCCACACTGCCTCCCCACCCCTGGCTCCGTTGCTGCAGTGTCCTCCCCACTTCCTTGCAAGGGAGGGCAGCTTATGTGGGCAGCGGTGCATCTTGGGTGTGCGTGGGCCAATTCCCGGGCCATGCAACAGGCGCCGGACCCTTGGGCATCTTGAAACCAGAGCATTTGTGGCTGTTGCAGATGCACATGGACCACACCCTTTCTCCCCCCCCCTTCAGGTTGAATAGTGGGCCCCCACACATTTTCACCTCACCAAATATGGCCCTCTTTGCAAAAAGTTTGGACACCCCTGGCTTAAGACATTCCATGGCCTACTTAGCAGCTGTTTCAGAAAGAGGAAAAAATGTTCCATTTTGCCTGTCTAGTCTACCAAGGGCCTTTTCATACTGGAGCTAAATGTATGCTTTTCACTTTTTTTATTATATTAATACAGTACGATAAACTCTTTGAAAACAATGGAAAATTAAGAGAGATCAGACATTGTATCTAGGGTCCGTTTTTAGGTACATAATTGGAAGTAATGCAGTCTTCAGAAGCAAACGTTAAATTCAGTGAGATTTACCCCTCTGTAAATACCACTTCTAAGTTATTCTCTACCTGGAAAACCTGGAAAAGGGTTACCATAAGTCTGAATTGACTTGATGGCATATTGGGGAGGGGGGGAAGTACAAACAGGACCAGAGCTGAAAGTGATTTCTAGTGCCAGAATCCTGCTGGGTTATTATCTGAATATAAGTGGAAGTGCTGAGGAAATGACTCACTGAAGCTAATTAACGACATACCACATTGTTTATGAACACATGAAAACCAAACAGGAGTCTGATGTACGAGTTTTAGAAGCCTCCTTGCAAAATACTCTGCTTTTTTAAAAAAAGGAACTTGCAACATATCATGGACATTTCATCCCAGTCTGACAGCCCAAGTTAGGGAGGGGAGATACAGCGCTGTAGCACAGCATGTGCTTTGCATACGGAAAGTTCCAAAGTTCAACCCCCAGCATCTCTGGCTAGGATGGAACAAACTGCAGGCTGAAGCCCCGGAGAGTCATGAGCAGTCAAGGTCGACAGTGCACTCGCTGGGCCAGAGGTCTGACTGTGTATGAGGAGGCGTCCTTCATTCTTTATGTTCATCAAAATGGTTGGGGGTTGGGAGGAAGTCCTCAACTGCTAGGGAAAAAATCTTGCTCTACATTCTGTGGGAGATGTAATAAAAACCTCCCAAAAGGGTATCATCTGGGATTTATAAAAAATTCCTCACATTTAAATGTTTCACACACCCAATGCAAAAAAATGGAAATATATTCGGTTGTTTTTAGTTAAACAATGATCTCTGCCCCTGGGGAAAAACAAAACAGAAGAGGCTGCTGGAATTAATGCACAGAATAAAGGATAAAGAACGATTTTGGAGTTCAAATGGAAGCTAAAGTGCAAACTGCATCCTCTCTGGAGAGGGGGCAGGAGGTTCCCCCCATGATTTGAACTACAATTCCTCACTCCTGACAATGAGCCAATGTTCATAAATCACATAAATCATTTCCTAATGCTCACTTTCTCTCTTGCAATATGATCGCCACTCTAAGAAAATGTGCAATGCTTTTTATTTAACATCATGGTATTCATGGATTACACAGTGTTATGATATAAGCTTATTTAAAATGTCAAGGGCCTGATGCAAAAGAAAGTCAGTGACTATTTTAAAAGCACACATTTGACTATACTGTTACTGTATACTGCAGCCTGGGATTTTTCTGCACAGAGGAAAAATACAATGTTTGCGGAGAACTCAGGGCATATAAAGAGAAAGTGTTACTTAAATTGCTATTTTATGACCTACGAAAGGATCCTCGCATTCAGAGGAAATAAATTTCCAACAAGCAGTTATATCTCACCAGGTGCATGGCAGAGCTCCGAGGCGGATGTGGCTCAATAAGCAACTGAGATGGCGTCTGTCCAAAGTTCTGTATCTGTGCCTCCATGGCCTGCAGGGAAAGGAGACTGATTGTCATAATCAATATGCATCAAAGAGATAGGTCAACACACTCCTTGACAATGCAAGCATATCCCAAGTCAGCCATGAAAAAAAAAAGTCCAGAAAATTCACCGGGTGCTCTTCTCCCAGGCTGCAGACTCATCCAAGTGTTAGTATTTTGTAGACAAGATTTGCTTCTCCTTTCAAGCATGCTTCAGTTAACCAACTAACCATTCCTATTTCAAGTAGCTGGAAATGCATGTGAAAACGTTAACCTGTGAGGACATGCAGATAACAATTTTGCAAGATTTTGCTGTAGTAAATACAATAGCACATCTACCTTAATAAAATCCTTTGTAAGGAGGAAAGTATGAGGATCTCTAATAAAATAAGCCTCTGGGATCTTGAATGAAAAAATAAATAAATGAGAAATCAAATTCATGAAAATGGAGATTGAAAAGAAAATGTACTGTTTTCCATAAGACAGACTATTACATAGGATTAAAACACCAGTGCCAAAGCACATAAGTAGAAAATAAATTATGATAAATAAACGATGTGACTTGCTTTCATACAACGCTCTCAATAATAATAATAATAATAATAATAATAATAATAATAATAATAATAATAATAATAATAATAATAATAATAATAATAATAATTTGGCTTAATGTACTTTTTCCAGTAAGTGCAAGCTTTCCTTATTTAGAACATTTACTAATGCACATTATGATATAAAGATTTAAATATAAGGCCTTCAGCTTCTAAAATGTGCAGAGACATTTAGGTTTCAGTCCTATACACATTTAGCTGTAGACGGCATCTTACACAAATAGAAATAGTTCAATATATCTTGAAGTGGTAAAATGCCCCAGAAAATCATAAGCATACTTACATAAAAAGTACCTGGGGGACTTGCTCAAATTATTTTGGGATTTAAAGAGATAATATTGGCCAAAGTCCTCTTTGCATAGGTATACAAATGTTGTAATTTTTGGAGGTGAATTGTCCCAAGTTTAATAATTCACCACAAATATTATCCAGTTGCACACTAAGCCACACAACGTAGTATGAAACAATATGCTATGACATTGCTTCACCAAAGGCAATTCCTCTTCTTTAAATTGCCTTACACAGTTTCTGTTTTACCAGGGTATCTAGGAAAGAATATTGGGGCCACTGTATGGAAGAGATGGGGGAGCCTGTGGTCTGCAACTCCCCACAGGTGTGAAGCTGGATTACAACTCCTTTCATTCCTTACCACTGGCCCTGATGGCTGGCACTGATGACAGCTGGAGCCCAACTTGTGTTTGGGACGTATGTTTCCAAACCAAAAAGTTGAATTTAGTTGTCCCATTAAGTTAAATAGCAAATTAAATACCACATTGGTAGTCATACAGCATTGTTCATGCTGTGTGTGTGTGTGTGTGTGTGTGTGTGTGTGTGTGTGTGTGTGTGTGTGTGTGTTTTGTGTCATTGCAGTCGTGACCGACTCTTCATGACCCCATGTCCATGGAGTTTTCTTGGCAGAAATACTGGAGTGGTTTGCCAGTTCCTACTCCAGGTGTCTACAGCACGTGGTAATCCCTGGTGGTCTCCCATCCAAGTACTAACCAGGGCCGACCCTGCTTGGCTTCTGAAAATCAGGCGAGATCAGATATGCTTAGGGCATCTAGGCAGCTTGTATGGGCACTTAAATATACTTCACCGGATCAGTATCTATCAATTATAAAGATGTCAGCACATCACACTACCAAAGAAATCAAGATTTGGGGGGGGGAGAAGGTGGCCCCCCATTCCTTTCCTCTCCTACTTTTTTTGTCTTAGGGAATTTTAACCTCAAATGCAGTAGTGGCTGAACATTGGTGATATGTAGCCCTCCTAAAACAACTTTGTTATAGAGTTATTGCTATTTAAATTGCTATGTAAATTCTACAATTAAGAACACATCAGGAATAAAAATTAAACCCCATGGTGTTGGGTGAAGGAACTATGCAAACAGCCTTCTTTGAGAAACTTCTAATAAAAGTTATGCCCAATTATATCATCTCCTGAATTTAAATAATACAGATAACAGGAAATGCAAACTATAGTTTCAGAACAGCCTATTTTAAAAATCATCTGAAACAAACATTTCATCATGTTTGTTCCTGTACAACCATCCTGTTTCCCTTCCCCTGTCCACAATAAATATTTAATCATAGAGAAGTGGGCAGAAAAGTAATACAAATGCTTAATGCCAAACAGTGTCTACTGAGGATATAGAGGTTTCCAGAAAAAGCACTTTTGATAAACAATTCAAGCAAATAACCCTTATTTTTCTGTATTTCTAACAGCATTAAGGCAATTTTCATGTGCTTTTAAGGCATTATTTTCACATAAAAATGTCATATTTAGTATCCATATTAATCATGGACACTTATCTGCCACCTTTTATAGCAATGGCTTAAGCAATGTTTCTTTCTTTCTTTCTTTCTTTCTTTTTTTGCAGATGCTGCAGAGAAGTGAATTAAATCTTGAACAGGGCTGCGGGATTTTAATTTACACATTTGCTTTCAGACTTGACCAGCCTCTGGCAAATTCTGATTATACAGCTACAAATTCAGATTATACTGGTGCTGTTCATTTTACCTCCTACTCCAAATAGATTTATGTTAACAAAGAGGGAAGCTGAAAACAACAGTAATTTCTAAATAAGATGGCCTATTCAGCTGATAAGGAATGGGCAGTTAAATTTCTTCTGTCAAAGGAAACTATTATTTTACAACTAAAGTACATCTTATTTAGTATATACTGAGTGGGTGTTACATCATCTGATCTTTTGTGTATAAATGTCACTGGTAGACCTCTTGAGTTTTCTCTCTGCACAGGAGGCACAGCTGACTGGGCACAGGCACTGATTTCTCCTCAATAAACCTAATCCAGTAGAACCAACCACCAAACCCTGGTGGCATTTAGATAATGTTTCTGGCCGAATCTGTATAAATGCTAGCAGTGAGTGTAAGAGTAAATTTAAAAAAATACACCAAAAACTATGATGCTTTTAGTTTATCTGCAAAGTTCCTATCAACAATTATTTCTGCTTGCCCAACATCTGCTAATTACCAAGCTGTATGAAAAACACTGATGAACTGTAGTAAGAAATGTCAAGAAGCAGTGGTTTCAAATCTAAAAATATCTGTGAAATCGGACAAATATGTCTGTTCTGTTAATTCACATGGGAAGTAGATTGCCAGTGTAAATTAGAGGTGTGGGATGCACTGCACGGCAAAATGTAGATGCAAAGCAATATTGAAAAAGTGCCGTGGAAAAGAAATATATATCATACTCCAGTATTACGACCTGTAGCTGGACTAAGTTAGCTGCAGATAGGTCCCATTCACCTCAATGGGATGTTAATTATTAATTAACTTCCAGAGTTGAAACGATTTAGGATAAAATCAAGGATCAGCTTACTTGTTGCTGCAAAACTTCCACACTGGGCAGCCTCCTTTGACATTTGTATTTCAGCAGACCAACTTGGAAAGTAAGCTAGTGTTCACTTTATTGGGATTTATTTATTTAATTGATTTATATACTGCCCATCTAGCTTGAGGGCCATGATGGGTAATGAACAACAGACAAAAGTACAAATTAGAAAAACATCAACCAACAAAAATACATACAATATAATACACAAAATGTACCAATAAAACCAAAATCAAACAAAAATAATAATTAACAAAAATCAACCAAGTACAAAATAAAAATAAAAAAACAAGAGAAAACAAACCAGTGGCAGATAAGATGGACCGTAATTAAGCATCCTCATTGATTACATATTCAGGAAAGGTCAATCTGTAAAGCCAGGTTTAAGTTGGTATTTAAATATTTGCAGTGTAGGATTCAGGCGAATTTCCATAGGTAGATGATCCCAAAGTTGAGGGGCAACTATCAAAAAGGCCCGACTTCTTGACATCATCTTTTGAACATCTCTCATAGTGGGCACCTTCAAGTATCCTGCCTGGGATGAATGCGTGACCTGGTGATTGCTTCTTGGGGGAAGCCATTCTGACAGGTAACATGATCCCAAACAGTTTAGGGCAGTGGTTCCCAACCTTCCTAATGCCACAACCCTTTAATACAGTTCCCCATGTTGTGGTGACCCCTTGCTCTGCTTGGAACAGGCCACAAGCCCCCTTTGGCAGGCCACTGACGCAGGTGCCACAGAGATCTTCCCTCTACAGGCACCTTCAGCCAATTGCAGCCTCCAGTGCCATTGATTGACATCCCTTCCAACCTATCAAGCTGTAACTCGCTCTTTCCACCCCTCCCTACCTCTTCCTTCAGACCCAAGCCTTGTGCTATTTTCTTCATTGGCTCATGGCGACCCCTGTGAAATGGTTGTTCGACCCCCAAAGGGGTTCCGACCCCCAGGTTGGGAACCACTGGTTTAGGGCATTGCATGTCATCATTAAAACCTTTAATTATACACCTTTTTTGTTAGGCCACACCCTTTCCCTATAATTCCTGTGCCTCTAATATTGCAGCCCCCAAGCTGCTGGCAGATCTGAGAAATGGCTCCCTCCCTACTGAGATATTATCAATGTTCCCTCTAAGCAGCACATGCACACCGTGCTGCATCTGTGCTGTGAACCCATAGCCAGTGTTGGCAACATTTGCTTCTGGTTGCAGCTAGAACCCTACTTGCAAGGGGAGGTGCACTGGCAGAAAATTAGAGGGAACTTTTCTTAGCACTGCTCTAAATGCCTAATGAAATGTATGGCTTTAACCCACTTCAGCTGTTTTCCCCTAAAAAAATCATTTCCCCCCACATACAATGACCATCTTGAGATTATTAACAGACTGTCCTGGGACATCAAAATGTTCTGATGCCAGTTTCTCTTTGTTGCCGTTTCTGATGCAAGATTCATGGTTCTTCTGCTGTGATTGTGCTATTTGGCTTATACACAGAATGCCAGAGTGCAGAGGATAATGTATATCACATTAAAATGTGAACAGATAAATTTGCTCTTGGTGTTACATGATATTGTTGGATGTAAGCTGCTTTATAAAAGTTGGATTAAAAATATGTTAAATAAATAATAAATAGTTGGGGGTGAAACACCATCTGTGAACTTGGCAGGATTATACCTTCATTCATCATAAGCAGTGAAGATTTGCAGGCCTTTCATAATCTAATGTAGATTTGATGCTGTTTCAGAACTTCACTTTGAAACAGAATCCTGGGTGTTACTTAATTAGGAATGTGAAGAAATCTATCTGGTAAACAGAACTCCAGATGCTTTCTGGATAAACCAAACCTGAGACAACATCTGCACATCATGCCTTTTAGGGAATAATCTATTTTACCTCAAGGGAAGAAAAAGCTTCATCTGTCTCTCTTATTTTCAGGATTTGCCAGTTCTCCATTTCTGAACTCTCTGACTAAGCTTCCTGTTTTCCTCCTGTTGTTTTTCATTTTTCTGCCTACATTATTTGATGGCTCATTCTAATCAGGATATTTATGAAATGAGCACAGTGTGTATGCGGCCTTTAAAAACAACACAGAAATAAACATATGTACTGTATTTTACCTCAAGAAATGGAAAAACCAATCATCTACAATTATAGTACAGTAAGTAATCCTCTCTACCTGCAGTATGAGCTTTCATGTCAATGTGGTTCATATGTCAACATGTAATGCCAAAATTTTAGGTTGTTATTTCTAACATATTAAACACAGTATGAAACGGAATAAGATTTTCCCTCTCAGGTCTGCTTTCTAGGCCCCAACTTTAAACACATCTGGCTTGTGTCACCAATTCTTATAATCAGAATCAGGGCTATGATGCAGCCAATAAGTATGATGGTTATGCAAAGAACATTTTTCATACTCATAAGACATGTTAAAATACAATGAATTTGCAAAAATGCCCAACGACAAATGCCAGCATTTGCTGAGGAATGTTAATATTTTGATACAAATCTGAAACCTCAGATATATGAGAGTGATTCATTGTCAATTGTTACTTAATGTTGTATGCTTGCAAATTCACATGAGCTTACCAGAATTTACCAAAGATGTAGCAGGCAGTTAGAGATTTTGTGTCTTGTTGCAAACAAGTATCATCAACCAAACAAAATGAACATAGGGAAATACTAACGAAAGACATTATCTTAAAACACAAATCAGTAAGGGACTAGCTTACAATAATTGTTAAGACTCTGCTCAATATTCATCCTTTCATGCCAAATCTGGGTCAGGGTGCAATGATGGATATATATTATCACTTTCAAGAGGGGTAGCATTTTAATCATTAGCAGTAAAATTCAGCAAATAGTAGGAAACATATAAATCACCTAGAGAGTCTACAGCTGATCTGAGATTGGCCATTCTTAAATAAATGAATTTCAGAGAAGGATTCTAGTGTCAATACAATGATTTATAATTTATTGGGAAGTTAAATTCTGACAGAACTTGAAATACTTTGGATCAACCACATATTACAGTTACAGTTACCCCATTTGGAAAGATAGTTTCTTCTGTTGCCCATAACTACAATGTAACCCTTTTTTTAAAAAACTGGTGTAGTAGTAGGGAATATAGCAACATGCTCACTGCTTTACTTAAGTGTTCTCCTCTATGCATGGTGAGTATACACAAAAAGGTAATTCTGGAACAAATCTTTGATCTCTGTCATTTATTTCGCAATACTGCTGGGCAAGCCTTCTGTCTGATAACCATGAGATCTACTGCCATTCTGTGTAGGAATAAAAGTGAGCTAGGTGGAGCATAATCTGAGTTAGTATAAAGCAGATTCCTATACTCTGTAATAGAATTTTCTTTCTTTCTTTCTTTCTTTCTTTCTTTCTTTCTTTCTTTCTTTCTTTCTTTCTTTCTTTCTTTCTTTCTTTTGAAGACCTGCTTTTTCCCATTTTTGGGAGCAATGTTAAATGACTGGCATTTTAATCCCCATTTGCCATTCTAAAATAACCCATACTGAAGAAATGCACAGCATCCCATTGGAATTTACAGCTATAAAAAGGCAAAAGGTATTCTCGGACAGCATACTAGCAGTTAGTCACAGATGCAATAATTAACTGTCACAAGCTTCTATTCTAGCAAAGTAGAGAAAGTTGGAAAACCTAGTTATGAGATAATGAACTGAAATCTAAATCCTGAAACCATTACTAAAACAAATGAAAAAGCAAAATTAACTTTTTAAAATTTTCATGGACCCCCCCCCCACCCCCAATACTCAACGAGGAGTGGCAGTATGGCTCTTGAAGCGATTACTTCTACAAAGCCAGAATGATTAATAACCCTTAAGCATTCTGTTCTTGGGAGCAAACTCAACTGACAGCCCTTCGGGCATACAGCAATATGCAGATTGAAAATGTTATTGTTTCATACTAATGGTGTGAGATATTGCTTTTTTATTTGTGTTTACAGCTGTTAAATAGCATCAATATGCCTAGGAGGTGTGATAGTTAGCTGAGGAATGTTGATTTCTGTTTGATGTTTGCACGTGTAAAAGCACAGAAGAGATTTCTTAAAGAGGCAATAGCCTTAGCTAGTTGAGAGCTTTCAGTTAGAGTTGTTAGGATACACAGATGAAACTTTGAAAGATACAGAAGCTAGAAACTGTTTTTTGTTTCAAAATGCTCTTCAATATAACTGCTAACAAATATTTCATACACCTTTGTAGTGCTTGTACTTCTTTAATAGTGTAGAAATGTTCCAAAAGATCAGTTGTTAAGTAGTATTGGAGAGAATTATTTTTAATTGTTGCATTATCTAATTCTAGGCATTTTAAACAATTGGTTTAGGACTACTTAAATTTTTTGAATTAAGAGTATTCATATATACTTACCCAAATATCTGTCAAAGGTAATGACATAAATACAGCATTAGACAGGAGCCAGCAGTCCTATTTTTATTCTCAGTTTACTTACTTTATGCTGCTGACACTTCTGAAGCCTCTGGTGGCTGCTAGCCATCACTGCTGATGTCTGATTATACCAGGTGCTGGTACAAGAATTCTTTGTACCATATCCTACAAAGTACTGTTGAGCTGAGTTTGTAGTAGATCTCTTAACACACCATTAATAGAGAGCCACTTTTGTTTTTGTTTTTGCATGGGGGTTATACTCCCTCAGATTGTTACGGTTGGGAGCCTGCATAGCAGTAGTGGAATAAGTCAGAGCAAGGAGTGGGCAACTCTTCTCTGTTGCTATTGCTTGGTCTCTCTCTCTCTCTCTCTCTCATTTCTACACTTTACTTGCTTTTAGAAATAGCAGAAAATACATCATAACATTATTTAATAGATGTTATGCCTTTGGGCAAGTCACACAGTTTTCCAGATGTGCCTTTCAGGATTTATCAATGGAACTACTTCTCCCAAATGACTCTCATATATTTCCTTTTGCCCACCCACCATGTGTTCATCAAACCATCAAGTCCAACTTTTAATTTGTTTAAGAAACAGCATTGGTTTAATTATATTTTTAAAGGAACCTAGAGGCTATTGACTAAAAAGAATCTTACCATTTCAAAACTGAATGCCAGAATTGTTAAATGCAATTTTAAGTAACTTGAAAGCAGAAAGGTTTAACATAAATTTGAAACTTCCCCCTCTCTCCTGATAAAAATGCTTTTTGATGCTTATGAAATTTGATAGCAATTGCTTACATCTGCCTAGATAAGTTTTTATTTAAAGTGTTCCAGAGTAACTTTTAAAAACTGCTACCTTCAAACAAACTGATTTATGTCATGTATATTTGTTATGATTTCACTTTGTTAACATTCACTAAATGCTTGGGTGGTATTTTTGTTTATTTTGGTTTTATTTCTGCTAGGTAAATTCTGACACCTCTTATATTCGTTGTGGCTTCTGTAAAATATTGGGCACAGTTTTGGAACATGCCAAAGGGTTGGGAAGCCTCCTACAGGTTATTAAAAAGATACTAATGAGATGAGTAAAGTGTTTTACAGTGGACCCTTGTATAACAAACAGTTTGCATAACATAAAATCTGTACAACATAAAAATTTTGGAGATAGGGGAAATTTGCTTCACATAATTGCCTATGGGGTGAATCCATACAGCATAAAATGGGATTAGTCTGTTTTCCATGCATTCCTATGGGAAATTTGTATAAAAGAAAATTTGCTTAACATAATTTCATTTGGAATGAATTAATTCCTTTATACAAGGTACCATTGTACTTATATAATGCCCCATAGTGTTTCAAGCACTCTCTGGGTGCTTTACATTTTTTTAGAATTATGCAGGCTATACATTGTCCCCCCACCCCCAGCAAGCTGGGTACTCATTTTGCTGACCTTGGAAGGATAGAAGGCTGAGTCAACCCCAGGTTGTGAGCATAGTTTTAGCTGCAGTACAGGCATTTAACGACTGTGCACAATATAATTCCAGGAATTTGTCAAAAGAAAGACTGTGTTATGTTACCATGTTTATATTGCCCTAGTTATCAACACACAGGGTTGGATCCAAAGGTAGTCATACATAGAATAAATCTTACTAAAAGCTGAATTACTTGTATTTGATATCCCACTTATTTCCATGGCTCTGCTCTATGGACAATGCAAAGCGTTCGGGAGACTGCTGTTGCTACACACATACGTATCAGGGACAAATATGCCACAAACCACTCCCATTATAAATCTGGCACTATCATTGAAAATGTAGCATACATATATTATTATAAGACTTGCCACTGAAAATTATTTTCCTGTATAGAAATCATTTTGAATTGTTTGGTGCTGAGTGTATAATACTTCATATTTTAATACCAACAAATGTAATATTTTTAAAACTGTAAACACCAAATGAATGCTACCCTTTTCAACATGTTTAAATTTCTTTGAGTATTTAATATGCTATTATTTATTTCTGAAGCACTCTAAACTACAGACTTTATACAGTAGTTATCAACACATAACAAGCATCTCTAGCAATAACTGGACTGAATATATATAATAATATTTATAGTTTTTCTATTATAGTCTTAGGTGACGGTTTGGACTTCACCACCCCCTGTAGAACAGGGATTTTTTTTGAGTTTCTCCCCTCGTCCCGACGCCTCCAACTTACGGCTGAACTCCGGAGAAGCTTTTTTCTCCATGGGTTGAGGCCGAAGAGAGCGTTCGAGTAAGTAAGAAGTGAGCCAGTTACGGCAGTTCTTCAAGGCCTATGCGCTGAAGCCTCGGCAAATGGTGCAGGCCTCGGGCCAATCGTGCTCGCCCAGGCAAAAAAGGTGCTTTTCGTGCCCGTCGGTATGCGGGATTTTACTGCCGCAGCCGGAACACTTTTTAAAGGGTTGCGCAAAAGACATTAGTCGAAATCCAAAGCCAAAATCAAGTCGAAATCCAGTCAAGAAACACAATCGTCATGGAGACTACCAAATTAGAACCTCTACCGTGGTGGTTAAGAGGAACTGAGGCGTTTAGGCGGGAACACCCTTGCACATGCGCTGGGTGCAGGGGGGGGCGGAGACTAACGAACTTTCCTATTGCTAGGGAAGTCCAACCTCTGGTGCAGGGGTGCCTGGGAAACCCATCTGTGTGGCTTCACGAAGGCCACGATGGAGAATTATGGGTTATAGTTTTTCTGATATTATTACCTTGTTCAAAAGCAAGCACGCAAAAAACGAAAACCAATTTCTTTTAACTGTTGACACCTGACTTTTAACTAAAGAAAAAAATGAAATATGTGTCAAAATTGGGGCCTTATTCAGGTGCTACCAAATGGATGTCTACATGACCAACATGTAGCCTTGTGGTTTACTTGCAGTATTGCAGCCAGAACTGTGTTCAGGTTCAGTCTCAGGTAGCTGGCTCAAGGTTCACTCAGCCTTACACCTTCAAATGAAGTACCTAGCCTGCATTTCCAATGGCAAAGGACTGCGAGAGTTGTGGTCCAAAACATCTGGAGGGCCGAAGACTGGGCAAGCCTGCTGTATACAAAGTTCTCTCTAAGGTCTCTGTGTGTGCATGCCTCTGGCCCCTTCCATGCAGGTTGTTTCCTCCCCCATGTGCCTATATTTCTGGTACCTGCAGGGTGTAGGGATGTGCATGGGAGGGGAGGTATATGGGTGAGACAAAACCCTGCATAGTGGGGCCAAAATTAGAGATGATGTTGACTGCATATGAACATGCTGGTTTAGATTCAGACCTGCCATTCCACAAATCAAAAGTCACCCTTTTCTACAGAAGGAACTAGAATCAATCTGAAAGAAGGGAGCAAAGCAATAGAAAGAGGGTATGAGGCAGCGATTGCCCCTTGCTCTACAGCCCCCCAAAACACCTCACATGCTGTACTGAAGGATCCCCCCTGCCTCTTGTGGCAGCATAGGAGATGTACTATAGTGACAAATTGGAGAACACAGCTATTTCATCCTCTCCCTCCCATGTCAGTGCAACCCAGTATATTTCTATGGTCTTCAAGTCTCTCTCTCTCTCTCTCTCTCTCTCTCTCTCTCCCCTCCCCTCTCTCTTTTTAAAGGTGCCTCAAATTCTCCGAGCTAGAGACTCACTGGGGAACGTTACACATATTGTAATTTCCTATCACAAAAATGGAAACCAGAAGTTCACAATGCAGACACTGGAATAGACTCAATGTACAATATAATATTTCTGCTTGTAATTTACCTCTTTATCTTTGAGAAGACAGGAGGAACATCTCAGGACCTATCTGAACATGATGCCAACAAGTATGGCAAAAGGGGTGAAACAGATGAAATTCCTTCACTTACTATGTACTGGACTCAGCTAATTTCTGTTCATACAGGTCCCTGTTGTACTGCTGCACCCCATGTTTGTACATATGTAGAAACAACTGACAATGCTGATTCTGTATGCTTATGCTAGTACAAATTTGATAACCTGTCCAGAAGGATACCATTCTTAACAGTAACAAAGGCTGCTGAGACATCTGAAAAGGCCAACGAGGTTATACAAAAAGGCTGGCCTCCCTGAACAAGTCATTGAGAATGGCAATCAAAACTGTCTCAGTTCTATGACCCAGCCCAAACCTTGAATGAAATGGATCAAGACTATCACTGTTCTGCAAGAAAGCCTGCATCTGATCCACAGACCTCCACTGCTTAAATTCCTGAAGATAAGGGGTTAATCAAAACTTCTACATGCAGATATTTGAGAGTTTAGAAACAAAACCCAAGTTGCTCAGGTAATTTAGATATAAGAACACACCATTGTCAAAATGAAACCATGAACATATTGTATATGCTAGCTTTAAAATGTCAATAAAGAGGCATATCAATATGTTGAAAACTGTAGTTTTTGTGATCTTCAAAGACAAATACCTGCATTTTCACAGCAAGAAGCTGATGAATGCAAAACAGTGTAGAATAATAGGTAATTTATTCTCGAGTTAATGGCAGTAATATAACTGAAATCTGTACTAATAGAGTAAAAAAAAAGGCTTCCAGTGATTCCTGCTATAAACAGCAGACAACTAATTTTCATCCTTCTTCCCTAGAGCAAAATATTCCTTTAAAATGCATGCTAAATGTTTGGTACTCATTTCTGAAAATCAAAAATTACTACCTGTAAACAGAATGCAATAACAAGAAAAATATAGAAACAGCTTTCCTAGACCAGACACATATTCTTTCTGTTACAAGTAGCAGATGGAGAAGAGGCTATATCCACTAGTAGTATTTGCAGGTCTTAATGACTACAAAATAATTTTGAACAATATTCTGTCATGCCCCCATGAATATTTTAAGAAATTAAATCCTGAAACATTTTTTTCTAAATTGATTTATCTGTGCAATATGGGCATAATCATTAGAGGTGCTTATAATATGCAGCAAAGCAGTCACCAGAGAAACTGCACTGCACTGAGATCAGGGCACTCAGAAGAACGTACTGTAATGCTTTTTTCTTACGATTCTTACATAATCATCCAGACAAGATTATGATGGCCAGTTATTAAAGATGACTGAAGGCAAATTCATGCAGAACACATGTCTCAGCTGTTATTATAAACAATGACAAGTAAAAAGGTTGTTGTTTTTTTACAAAGCTAGTATAGCAGTGAATTCCAGAATCATGGGCACAGGTTCTTTTAGCATCAGGATATTAGATACAATGTGCTTCCTGTGAACTATTAAGGCTGTTTATTAGAGATGGGCACGACCAGAAAAAATGACGTTTCGAGTTGTCGTTTGTCGGAACGGGTCCGTTTCGGGTCGTTTCCGTTTGTTGCGATAATTTTCAAAAATTTGTCGTTTTCGTTTGTCGTTTGTCATTTCCACCGCGATTTAGCGCGGTTTGACGTCCCAGAGCATGGGGGTTAGGGTTTGGGTTAGGGTTAGGGTTAGGGTTTGTGGGCTCTGGGCTGCACCTCTGGGTGCCTCTGACCCACTAAGAAGGGAAGTGTACTGGCGTACAGGTTAGGGTTAGGGTTACCTTATTTTCACATATTTCTGTTGTGCTTTAGTGGGCTTTTGGACCACAATTTAAAAATAAATATTGTGGTCGCCATTTTGGATCCCCCCCACCGCATGCCATAGAGAGACAGTCCAGGAAAGGAGGGGGGAAGGCCGGGGACCCTCCCCCCAGAAATCACCCCTCTGGTAGGTGCCCTCACTCAGGCAGGCATATTTTTGCCTGGTTTTTTGGCCGGGAATCATTTTTTTTTTAACTTTTTAAAACTTTTTTTCTGTGCTGCTTGGCAATGGCATCGCGCGATCGCCGCGATGCCATGAATGACAACGATAAACCCGAGCCAATTTTTCTTTTTTCGGGTCGGGTTCGAGCTAGAGCGGAGTAATTCTCATTACCGTTTTCATTACCTAACGATAACGATAACCGAAAACGGAAACGAGAATTTCGCCGCTTCGTGCCCATGTCTACTGTTATAAAAGCTCTGTGTGTGTGTGTGTGTGTGTGTGTGTGTGTGTGTGTGTGTGTGTGTGTGTGTGTGTGTTTGTGTGTGTGCTGCGTCGTTACAGTCATGATCGACTCTTCGTGACCCCATGTCCATGGAGTTTTCTTGGCAGGAATACTGGAGTGGTTTGCCGGTTCCTACTCCAGGCACCTACAGCACCTGGTATTCCCATCCAAGTACTAACCAGGGCCAACCCTGCTTAGCTTCTGAAATCAGGCAAGATTGGATGTGCTTAGGGCATCTAGGTATCTTAAAAGCTTCTTACCTAAACAAATAAATATCAAACCTCTATTTCATTTTAAAGGTGTAGGATGGTATAACTGGAAGTTTATTTGTTTTTGTTTGTTTGTTTGTTTTGTTTTTCGCATTGGGGTGATTCATAAAAGGAAGATATTGGTCAGAATCCTGTTGATGCTCATCTACATACAGTTTACAAAACACTGCTGCAACTACTTGACAAGGTGCTGGGCCATGTCTTGATCATGTGGGTGATCACATTCCTGACCATACAACCAAGAAGCATCAAGTGGCCACAATTAACCACAACAAGATATATGATACATACAAAACTTCCTTATCTACAGTTTGTTTTAGGAGTTGCCTTTTTCAAAATATATTGGCTAAAATTTTGTCACAGTTGGCATAATGTAAAGTTAAACCAACATAGTTTTACAGGGCGGTATATCCAGACAGGCTGCCTTGCACAACCCGATTGTGTAACCAATTGCACAATTCATGGTGTGACTAGCTGTGCAACATGCCTGCAGAACTGCTTTTTGAATGTGACTTCTGCCTAGGTATGACTTTCACTGCTGTTTGTGCAACTTTGAGTTATGCAGGCATAGGTGCCATGCAGTAGGATTCTTAAATTACTGGAATGATGATAACAAATATTCAAAAGGCTTGCTGCTGTTGCTGTTTCTGCTGCTAAAATTATATTCATCTCAATTCTGTAAGACCTGTGTACGTCATTCAAGCAAGACCTGAACAGTGGCCCCCAAACTTGGTTCTCCTGAAGTTATTATACTACAATTTCTAGAAATCCTAATTCTAGCTGGGC
Organism: Phrynocephalus versicolor; assembly: GCA_023846285.1. Classification (NCBI taxonomy): domain Eukaryota; kingdom Metazoa; phylum Chordata; class Lepidosauria; order Squamata; family Agamidae; genus Phrynocephalus; species Phrynocephalus versicolor. The sequence goes on from JAHTLZ010000007.1 coordinate 25,403,146, forward strand.
CATCTGGGACTTAAGTCCAACAATATCTGCCATGTCATTTGGGAAAGAATTATCTTAGCATATAGTTGCGAAAATTATGAGAAATGGGACTCACTTCATTTAGTATTCCTGAACAGGAATCTCAGTTTTCTAAAGTCAGCTAATAAAGTCCAATGTCTGAACAAACTCCATTCTTTGAATGGGATCACAGGCTTAAATGCTACTCATAATCCCAGCTACGTTAGATCCACTGCTGAACGGGTAAATCAAGAGTTAGATAAATACCACTGGTTCAATGAACCTAATATAGATGGAACTAGTAACTCGTTTTAGGCTAAAATTGTTACATGGAATTTTTTGTGATGTGTAATAATTTCTTCAATGAAGTCTTGCCCAAGGAATGGTATTCATGCAGAACAAAAATCATTGCCATCAATCTGGAGAGAGCTTATCATGAACTTGGATTTGGTATCACCCAAATTGCAAGGGTGCTTAGGAAGGCCAGCAGAACACTGTTCGCTACTGTATATTAATAACCATTCTTCATTGGAGCAGTGATTGTAAGAGACAATAATGGCAGGAGGAGAAGGCGGAAAGAGTAAGAGTAAATCTTCCGCTCTTTCATCTTGAAGAAGGCACCAGGGGCACTAGGATGCTTATGGAAGTGCTGGGGGCACAGCAGAAGCTGAAGGTGTAAAACTAGAATGGGTACCGGAGAGGATGACCTAGAATAAGGTCTCTCTCATCTGCTCTGCTGGGTGAGCTGGTTCGCATGACTACAATTGCACTGTATTTTGACCTTGTTTTCCTTTCCTTTGCTATCCTGACATAGGGGCCATATTACAATCCACTGCCAGGGAAGAAAGCAGGAAGTCACCTGAGAGCTGAAGGAGAATTGCTTTCTCCTCCATAACTGAAAACGGGAAACTATTTCCTGACTCAAGGATCTTCCCAGTATCTTAACTATATCTTCCCTATATCCTCCATCACGTGGGCAGAATGTCTGTCGTCTCTCAGATTTAAGACAAAGAAATATGTTGGGATGAATTTTTATAATCCTGTCAGATGAAGGGTTTTGATAAAAGAAAGTGTAAGCCCATTTAATAAACACAAGTGCACAACATATATAACAGAAAATAAAGTAGCATTAGAAAACACTACTTTTGATGAAGAGACATGATTCTATTTTCTAGGAACTACTAGCCACTACAAAAGCCTAACATTCCAGCTATTTTGTTAGATATATCTGTCTTGTGGGGTCTTGACAGCCTTATCATGTCAACCCTCTGTAGCAGCATAGAGGTTTTCAGTGAAAGGAAGCAAAAGTAAAAACTATGCTTCCTGTGGGCATATTTCACTATTACAGATGCTGAGGGGTGATTTGTTGTTCCTGTCAGATCACAGAAAGAGATAAGAGAAAAAAAAAATAAAAGATGAAAACCAAAATCCAGAAATGAGGGCAACTGAAAAAAAAGCAAAAAGGCCACAACTTTATGATATCACTTAAAATAATTTAAATATGTTGGATATCAAACACCTTCAAAATAAATAAATACTGCACAGACCATATGCTTTGCTAGCTGTCAAAACCTCCAGCTTTTAAGATCTGGGGGATTGTCAGAAAAAGCAACTGTCACATGTTATTATTTCCTGATTTTTGTCTTTTCATTTGGCCATGATACAGTTCCAATGGGATCCCATCTTTTGATAGGAAACTGTTCGAAACAAGGAACCGAGGCAACGTCACTAGGGAAGTTCTCCTGCAAAGAACCATTTCAGTGTATGAGAGGTACACAAGTGTATAATCATTTTGGGCAAGTGAGTCTATGTGTGTGCACGCGCATGCACTAGAATTTTGAATTGTATTGTGTTGTAAATGTGTTACTCCCTTATTTGTGCTTCAGGGTTTCTTTCTTTAAAAAAAAAAAAAACCCTCTGAAGAACAATTATTTACTGAATCTGCAGTGTACCATAATCTGTAACTGGAGAACATATCTATATTATTTTACTATGTTAAATTGAACACCAGAGCACCTAGAGATACATATTCATCGAGCCCAGAAGGTGTGTACAGAGAACAATCACACATCATAAACTTTACCAGCTTTTTAGAAAATGACTAAGCACAAACGGGCTGCTTTGAACCAATATTGATCAGGGTTTGGTGAAAGACTAACTTCTTGTAAACATGTACAAAAAGGTCTGTTTTCAGTGATGCATCTGACAAACTTAATTACATCTTGGGCATCTAACTGCATCTAACTTATTATTTTAATTTAACCTCTTTAATTTTAATTAGTGATGAAATAATTAGTGATGCACTGACATCACTGGGCTAGATCTAATTTGTACAATACATACCCTTTCTATTTTCTTTTTCTGGAAGGGGAGTAATCCTGTAATTTATATAGAAACAGAGGTAACATCCACCAATGTGCATTTCCAAAAAGTTGGATCCAATTCACAGAGTAGAATTAGTAAAACTCGAGTTTTATTGAATAAATACACTAAAGCTAAAGCCCGTTTCAATTTGTCTTGTGTATTCTACACTCGGGCTAAAATCCTGTTATGCAGTTCACATAAATGGCATAACATTTAATGGCAAATTGTGCAAGGTAAGAAATCTCTAAGGATTAGCTGGGCAGCTCAGTGGCTGTGGAGGCAGAGGTTGGGAAATTGATACCCCACTGTGCTTCCTACTGGCTGTGTGGACCTGGGCAAGCTGCAGGGTCCCAGGATGCCCCTGGGAGAAAGGAATGGTAAACCACCTCTGAGTACTGTTTACCTAGAAATCCATGGGAAGAGTGGCCATAAGTCAGACTTGACTTGATGGCACATGATTATTTATTTTATTTTATTTAAGGCCTTTTGCCTTAAAAAGAACCCAAGACAGCTTGCATTAATTAAAAAACAGTATTTAAAGATAAGCAGCCTAGATGCCCTAAGCACATCCGATCTCGCCTGATTTCGGAAGCTAAGCAGGGTCGGCCCTGGCCAGTACTTGGATGGGAGACCACCAGGGAATGCCAGGTGGTATAGGCGCCTGGAGTAGGAACTGGCAAACCACTCCAGGATTCTTGCCAAGAAAACTCCATGGACATGGGGTCACGAAGAGTCGGTTACGACTGTAATGACACAACACAACACATTTAAAGATAACAATTGTAGTAATTAAAATATGGTATTTAAACCAGGCAGATAATACCTACATAGATTTCTCAGTTTATAGCAGTATGCCACTAAATGTTGTGCCATTTGCTTAACTGCCCAACAGGATTTGGACCTCTGTATAATATTTGAATGGACCTAAAACTCTTAAAATACCTCCAGGCAATACGGATGGCTCTATTTAAAAACCACTTCTGTATGTGAAACTCTAAAATGCTCATGAATAAGAAAAAAAGCATATTACTTTTTATTAGCACATCTGCGGCATTGGTGTGTCCTGGGTTAGAATGCCTTCATTTATCAGTGCGTCAGCGAGATAAGTTTGGCATTGTGCTGGTGTACCGTGCTCCCCGCAACCCAGCACAATCCTTTCCAGAGATCTTGGCGTTTGTCTCGGCTGCTCTGTTGAGGTCCCCCCCCCCCGCCTATTGGTGGTTGGGGACTTCAACGTGCATGCTGAGGAGGAACTCTCAGGAGCCGCTCTGGAATTCATGGAATGCATGACTTCCATGAATCTATCTCAGCATGTTGTTTGTCCCACCCATAGAGCAGGTCATACCCTGGACCTGGTTTTTACCTTCACGTCATCAGATTCTTATCTGAAGGTTGGGGGTATCTTACCCCTACCTGTGTCATGGTCAGATCATCACCTGCTAAAATTTCCTCTGTCAATTGTTGCCCTGCCCCACAGGGAGCATCAGCCCCTTGTTTGGGCCTGCCCCTGAAGGCTCCTGGACCCTGCACGGTTCATGGAGGCCTTCGGGGAGCTCACTGGCGGTCTCGCTGACAACCTGGTTGAAGCTCTGGTGGATAGGTGGTATGAGGGTGCCACCGGGGCAGTAGACCGGATCGCCCCCAAGTGCATCCTCAGCTGTGGAGCCCACTTCGCGCTGTGGTTCACGGCTGAGTTGCAGGCAATGAAACAAGAACATAGGAAGCTTGAGGACATTTGGAGAACGGATCATACGGCAGTGAGTAGGGCTGTGCTTAAGCAGCTGACCAGCCGGTATGTTCACACGATTAGGGACGCTAGAACAGCTCATGCCTCCCTGAGAATTGGTGAGGCCTCGAACCACCAGGCGGAGCTGTTCCAGGTGGTTTGAGGCCTCTCCAATCCTGGTCAGCTTGGGCCTCCTCCTAGTGAGTTCACTAGTGAGCAATTTGCAGCCTATTTTAGATCTAAAATTGAGGCCATCCATTCCGATCTGGCCTCTGGCTGCGCTAGTCCATTCTCTGATATTCCGGGGGCCTCACCCCCTCGGTCTCCCTGCCTGGTTGAGTTTGGGCCTGTGTTACCAGCAGAGGCCTCCAGGGCTACGGCATATTGCCGGCTGGCAGCTTCCCCTTTTGACCCTTGCCCAGCCTGGCTCATTAAATCCGCTGGAGGGAACATGCCGGAGTGGGTCTCTTCTGTTGCCACGGCATCCTTCAGGGAAGGAATTTTTCCTTCCCATTTGAAGGAGACCGTGGTGAAGCCCACTTTTAAAAAGCCCGGTTTGGCATCAGATGATTTGTCCAGCTTCTGTCCGATTGCCACTGTCCCCTTCCTGGGCAAGGTTGTTGAGAGGGTGGCCGCCGTCCGGCTTCAGTCATACCTGGAGGAAAATCGTATCCTGGACCCCTTCCAGTCCAGGTTCAGGCTGCATTGGGGGACTGAGACTGCCCTGGTTGCTCTGCAGGATGACCTCCTCAGGGAGGCCGACAGGGGGTGTTCTTCCCTCTTGGTCCTCCTTGATCTGTCAGCGGCCTTTGATACCGTAGACCACGGTAACCTGCTGGACCGGCTTGCTGAGGCTGGAATCGGGGGCTCAGATCTCTGCTGGCTCCGTTCCTTCCTCGGCGACCAGTCTCAGTGGGTTCAGCTGGGGGATGATTTGTCGGCTCCTTGGACACTCCCTTGTGGGGTGCCCGAGGGGTCGGCAATCTCACCCATGCTGTTCAGTGTTTACATGAGGGCGCTGGCAGGGGTCATCAGGAGATTTGGAGTTCACTGTCATCAGTACGCTGATGATACACAGCTCTATCTCTCCTTTTCTTCTTCTGCAGTGGAGGCAGTACGCTCCCTCGATCTGTGCCTGGAGGCGGTCTTGGAATGTACCAGGATCAACCGGCTCAAGCTGAACCCGGAGAAGACCGAGGGTCTGTTCTTCGGGGCGCCCTCGTCTGGGTACAATGGCCCCCTCCCTAGCCTGGGGAGGGCTTTCCCTCCAGCCTATGGACAGGGCCAGGAATCTGGGCGTGGTCCTGGATTCAGCACGCTCCCTGGAAGCCCAGGTGATGGCAGTCTCCAGGGCCACTTTTTTTCATCTCCGCAGGATCGCCCAGATCCACCAGTACCTTGATGAGTCATCCCTGAGGACAGTTGTGCAGGCCCTCGTGATCTCGAGGATCGACTACTGCAATGCCCTCTACGTGGGGTTGCCCTCGACCCTTTTCCGGAGGCTCCAGCGGGTGCAGAATGCGGCGGCCAGACTGGTGGTGGATGCTCGTAGATTCGATAACATCACCCCAGTTCTGGCATGCCTGTATTGGTTGCCCATTGTCCCCCGGATAAGGTTCAAGGTCCTGGTTTTGATTTTCAAAATCCTCCACGGCTTGGGACCAGAATAGCTGTCAGAGCGTATCTCCCAGAGGTCAACTGGGGTCAGGCCCACTAGAAAGGCACAGGCGTGCTCACTTAGGGTGGCCACACCCAGGGAGGCGTGGAAATCGTTCACACATAACCGCACCTTCTCTGTGATGGGCCCCACGTTGTGGAATCATCTTCCTAGTGAGCTGCGCCTAGTACAGTCCCTGCCTGCCTTTAAAAAGGCTCTGAAAACCCTCCTTTTTAAGGAGGCATATGGCGACCTTTTTATTTAATTTTCTTTACCCCCCCCTTTCCTTTCCTTTTTTTTTTGTCCAGACCACCTCTTGTGGAGGGTTTCCCCCTCTTTATTTTATTAGGTTTTTTTCTCCTTTTTCCTTTACTTGTTATACATTGTTGGTTTTATCCTTGTTTGTAAACCACCCAGAGTTCCTTCTGGAAGATGGGCAGTATAAAAATGCAACAAACAAACAAACAAACAAACAAATAATACCAATTGTAAAATATGATCAGATAAAACAACATAAAATACATGCATTAAATTATTTGGGTGTACTGAACTACAAGTACATTTGTTGACGTTCAAATTAAGATTCTTAGCACAAACCCTCTGAAGACACCTGGACCAGTCGAGAAGAATTGGTTTAGATTATGATGTACGCCAGCAGTAAAGACAATTCCACACAACATCTAGTGTCCAATATAACTACTGTTTACATATTTAAAAGAGATACAGGCTTCGTATCACGGATGTTCTGTCATGTTTCTCCACAGGAGAAGGCTGTCATGGTAAAGTTCATTATCAATTACTGCTTTACAAGTGCAAGATGAGTTAAGCTGTCATAATTTTCTCAGCTCGAGATCCTATGCTGTCAAAGAATGTCAATTTCTAATCTGACACAAGGAGGAAAATTATCTCTTATTCTGACCTCTAATTTCTTGACATTTTAATGCAATAATTGCTTTGGTTAGTATAGCAACTATGATTTCACCTGTCAAGGAAGAATGAACCAATATCCTTGAGCTGTTCATTAAATTTTAGCTTTCAGTTCACTCAATTGTTTTCTAGGGGAGAAATGAAGCCCGGTACTGTACAGCCATGCCAAAACCATAGTTTAAAACATTTCCAAATGAATTTTATATTTAGCAGGAGTAGGGCTTTTTTTCTATGCAGGATTGTATTACACTATGAATGAACTTTTGACATATGTGAAATAATTAGAGCAATGCCATTTGATTAAGTACTGACTCCATTTCACTCTGTGCTACATTTTCAACATCATGCTTCTTTTAATGAGAAGAAACATAAACATTAATCTCAACTATCAGAAACCTGTGGTCAGATACAGTATGCATACACCTCTCATGCTTGTAAAGAGAAGTCCACCACATTCAGTCCATTCCACAAAAGACGGGAGAGACAGGAAGATATCATTGTTCAGAATGAATGGCCAGGGCTTTTCCGGAAGGGTAATCTGTTTCTCAAATAGATTATTGGGACAGGGCAATGGGCAAAGCTATTGGAGCTGATTTGGCACATTACTTTTAAACATAAGTGGGGGGAGGTATTTAAAATATGAAAGAAGCAATTAAATATTCAAAGAAGAGAATAAAGCAACCTGGTTCCCTCCAGATTCTACCAACCTCCGTCATCTGCAGGCCGCACTAGTCATGACAGCTTAAACTAATACAAACTGAATTCTAGGATACAACTTGGGGAAGAGTGTTCCAATATTCTTGTAACTGGGACAGAGTTGTTTCCAGCTCCCTGTAGCTGTCCACTGACCAGATAAACACCCCCACAAAATACATACCAATGGATTTCTGTACAAAACCATTAGCAATTTCAGCATGATCTTTCAATCTCAATGAGTACAAAATGGTGGGAACATTTGTGCGGCATTGGGTAGAGGAAACAAAGAATATATAGGCCTACATTACAGAGTAATTTAAGCATTATTCAGATGCTGATTGGATTCATAGAATCATAGAGTTGGAAGAGACCTCAAGGGCCATCCAGTCCAACCCCGTGCCATGCAGGAACCCCATCACAATATTTTCGACAGATGGCCATCCAGCCTCTGCTTAAAAACCTCCAAAGAAGGAGACTCCACCACCCTCCGTGGCAGCATATTCCACTGACGAACAGCTCTAACTGTCATGAAGTTCGTCCTAATGTTTAAATGGAATCTCTTTTCCTTTACCTTCTAACATAAGTCAAATACTGGTGCAAAGAAATATTAGTTTAGATGATGACACTTGCATTTCTTGTTGCATACCAGGCCTATGACTTTGGTGCACAATGGAAAATGTGAAGAACAACTTATTGACTAGTGGCTATTTCTGCCATTTGACCAAAGCTGGTGGACATAAGTAATAAGATCCTGGCCAATAGGATGTGGATACTATCAAAATACACATTAAATGTATCACCAGCATTGTCATAATTACATATTACATTAAATATAACATAAACTATATATGACAGAATAAATGGTTACTGGAATATGTATCCTCTGCCAAGAGGAAGTGCATTTTTCTTTCTTTCTTTCTGACTTTCCTGTCCTTGTACAAATAAGACCATTTATGATTTCACCGGAATTATTGCTATTCAGCTGGCTTTGTCAAACTAATTAAAAGACCTACTGAAAACACTGTCTACTTTAAATTAAATTTAGATCTAACCTATTTCAAAAACAACATGGAAGTGAAAGAACAAAATTGCTATCCTATATTTCAGAAAAGAGAATTTAAATTAGAGATTTTTCCGCAGTTGTGCCAGTTCTATGAAACAGGATTCTAATATCACAGGTTAGATTAAAATCATGTTAGCTGTATGTCGTTTAAGAATTGATTGATGTGTACTTTGTAATCAACTATTTACACTAATAAACTGTAAATCCTTATATTCCAGGATTTAAGCCAAAATGCCACAGTTTTCCAGCCAGCCAATGTATAAATTATTACTTGTTTTGCATACAGCAGATGGCAAATATCATGGGGCATGGAAGCTTATGTATGTAGTTTCACCAAAGCAACTCTCATCTTGCAGCTGTTGCATCTTCACACTTTTTAAGAAAATTGAATCATTTTTTACAGAATGCTTTAATACTTGAAGCAATAAGCTTTTAAAAATAGTTTTACTAAAATAAGCAGAAAACACTGGAACAACATGTGGAAGAAAAAGTACATCCTGCATAAATCAAACACTTCATAAAAGAATCCTGTACAAGACAACATTCAAACCGTGACACAAAATAAATGAATATTTTTTATTACTAGTGTTTGATTATTGTTTAGCTAAGAAGCAATACTTTAAAAAATAAATAATTCCAAATCTCATATTATAGACAATATAAACGTATTTTGCATACTTATATATAGGTTGGGAAAAAAATAAGGGGCCGGTCCCGTGTTTGCAGTTATGGATTGCAATGTCCTGCTTATGTAGCACTCAGTGTCATCTTTGGCTTTCTACTACACAACTAGAGATCACCCAACTGCAGCTACAGTACTGAGGTTACACTTGAACAAAGAGGTTGTTGGATATCTCCTTGCAAAAGGTCAGGAAAAACCAACCGCTTACGCAACAGATGATTAGGTACAGGTGAAATGGATTTTGGCCCAACTCAAAACTCTAAATATAAGTCAGTAAATATATATTAAAATCTTTGCTGTATAGCTAGTTTACATTTCTGCACAATATTACCTGTGGGGTCAGCTACGTTAAGCCCACCATTATAAAATTATTATTGTTTTTTTTTTTTTTTTTAGCCAAGCTGTTTGCCTACTGGACATAGATTGCAGAGTAATATAAAGTGACTTATGATTTCTAATGTGTGTTTACATATTTCCATGCATTTTTAAAGCACAAAAAGGACATCATGTTCTGAGTGAAAGCTTCAATAAACAAAGGCCTCCTACCATTACATTTAGTAACACATGAAAAAAGAGGAGTCAAAACCACATACCTCCCTGAGGACAGGATCAGTGACGCTGTCAAGGTTAACAGATCCTTCATATGTCAGATAGTGGAAAACATTAAGGGCTCGCACTGCTTCTGGTCCTCGCTGCTTGTATCCAAAGATAAGATCAATCCATTGGTGAAGTTGGCAGGATACAAATTCACTTTCCAAGGCCTAGAATGAAATTGGGAGGATGAAAGAAATTAGTTTATCATGTCAAATTCTTATCCCCCCCCCCCAGTAACATGGCATAATGTGAGCACCTCCATTGATGCTAGCGTCCAAGTTGTGCAGCTTGGGGCCTCAGTGCTCTTGTGTGAAACTGGCATATGCAAAGAGAGAATGGAACATAAGACTGAAGAGGAATGCTTAGAGTTGGGTGTGTAATAGCTCTATTAATTTCATACAAAGTATAACTATTTTGTGTTTCCTTGTGCTTGGGGAAGAGAAACAGGACATGGTATATGTACCTGGGATGGATTTTGAAAGTGTAAAATTGTGTCAGTATAAAGTTTTAAAATAATTAAGGAAGTGTAGATAATGCAATCCTGAAAAACAGACATTGTGCTTTTAAAACCAAGTTTGAACAGCAGTTGATTGCGAAACAACCAGCCAGCTCTCCACCCAAGTCTGAAAGCAAGGTCAATGTACAATAATATTGCCTTATAAAAAAGAAGCTCTTTCATGGCTGACATTTGAATGAGTAAGCAAATAATAAAGAAACAAAACTGATGGGGAAAAACCCTCAAGTTCCAAAATGGAAATAGAGCAAACTGGTACCTGATCAAATGAGTCCTCCAGTGCTTTACACCCATAGCATTTTGCAGGTCCAGTCAAGTGGTCCCCAAGCAACTTAGTTTTCCTGCATGTGCTGGGACCCATTTCGTCAAGATAATAATTATTCTCT
>JAHTLZ010000007.1:25413791-25480760 GCA_023846285.1 Phrynocephalus versicolor
TCCTGCATGTGCTGGGACCCATTTCGTCAAGATAATAATTATTCTCTGCTATGGGGCAACTCGCTAGGCTTGTACATTACAGTAAAAGTAATAGAGATTTCCACCAAATTCTGACAATTCTTAGGGATTACTACTGCACCCGCAAAATTCAGTTGTTTACAAATGAAGGGAATATACAAAGAGGGAGGAAAATAGACAAGCCAAAACATGCCATGTCATAGAGACCAACAAAACTGATACTGGGCACCAGACATCAAAGAGCAGCAGATATGTCACAATGCAGCAGTAGGCTTCATTTCCAGAAACCTGCAACAAAATCATTATGGATTTCCATCCATAGATACAAACTGGCACACAGCTGGCATTGGTTGATGAGATTATATAATATTTTTTCATGTATGTCCAGTAATATACTTAAAGCAAAAGACTGCTTAAAACTATAATGCTTTGTACTTTATTTTGGTATATTTTCGAGATGTATTCTCTGCTTTTTCAATCTGCCCTTTAAGGGTATTAGTTCCTGCATTTTTAGACCGTATTATCTTGCAATACAGTATTGTCATCCTCATCATCCTCATCCTCATCATCATACAGCAAACAAGATAACTACGCTGGATATTGTATTACAAATCACTAGTTGAATGCTTCCCAAGCGTTTAGAACTACGTGATGTATCAGCGAATTATGCGAGCAGATCTCAGTAAGGTGGCCTTCTGCAGTTGACTGATGGTGACTTTGTCAACTCTAATTTCTTCTAAATAATGCTTAGCTCTTTAGGCACCGCACCCAGCTTGCCAATTATCACTGAGACCACCTGTACTGGTTTATTCCAGAGCCTCTGGAGTTCAATTGTCAGATCCTGATACTGGGTAGCCTATTTGTGGTGCAGTGGTTAAATGCCTGTACTGCAGGTAAAATTGTGCTCATTACCTGGGGTTCAATCCCGGGTAGCAGGCTTAGGTGACTCAGTCTTCCATCCTTCTGAGGTCGGTAAAATGAGTACCCAGCCTGCTGGGGGGGGGGGGCAATGTGTAGCCTGCACACTGTAATTAAAAAATAGACCCTCAAGGTCTATAAAGGTGTATAGCACTCTTAGGAAGTTGTTCAGGTGTCAGACATTCTGACCTGACAGGGCAAGTTTATGTTTTCTCAGCAGCAAATATCAATGGCTAGATTTCCTCTCATTCCAGCAGAAATTCGACTCTTCTCACAGTTAGTTATTCATAAGCCCATTGTTAGGCATTGGGGGATAACATTTGGGATTACTGTACTGCTTTTGTTGCCATGATATCTTAGTGAAAGGGCAATGTATTAGAAATAATTAAATGGAGAGATAAAATGTTTCCTTTATATTATACATTTGAGAACTGATATCCTGCTTTTAAAGAGTATTTCAAGACAGACATAACAATAATATAGAATAATAAAAAAAGATAGCATGCTAGTATGATCTGCAGCCACTTGTGTAATCACAGTTCTTAAAGATTTGGTTCTTTGTTATTTTAAAATGTTTTAACTAATGAATTCTTTCTACTTATAATGGTCTTTTTATTGTTTATTAATTGATTAACAACATTTTTAAGGGAGACTATGGAGTTACATACAGTAATATCTTGGTTTAAGAGTGCCTTGGTTTAAGAGTGTTTTGCAAGACAAGCTAACATTTCTTCTAAATTTTGCCTTGATCAACAAGCAATGTCTTGCATTAAAGCATTTGAGTAGGTCACATGATTACAAGTGTGTCAACGGTGGCACACGCGCATGCGCGCGCACACACATACACACATACTGCAGGATTGTAGGAAATTACCTGGAATGTTCCACCTCAGGCAAGCCTCAAAAGCAGAGGGAGAAGAGAGGAACAAAGATCTCCCTTGCACCAGCCAGGAACATTTTCAAAGGAGAATGCATTATTTTTCTTCACATTTATATTTTTATTTAAGTTGTTTTCTTATTTTTCAGTCCTTTTCTAGTCACAAGACAACTAGTCAAGTGTGTACATGTCTACAATTTTCATTTTACTGTCACTTTAAAAACACAAGAGTAAAATCCAGTTATTAGTTCCAAGCAGAGCAGATTCCGCAGCCAGGAACCTAAACAATGGTGTGGACGTGGACATCTAGTTACTTCATTTCTGAGTTTTGGCATTTTGTGTCTACAGTATGTGGTCTATGAGTTGCAAGAATGAATCATCTGGATTTCCATTATTTCTTATGAGGAAATCTGCTTTGATATAAGAGTGTTTTGGTTTACAAGCATGTTACTGGCAAAGGATGCTTGTAAACCAAAGTACTACTATGCAAATATTTTATTAAACAATGAAGCTGCTAACATTCTTCCTGAACTTTATAATATAAATTATAAGGAAGTTCACAAAGGCACACACATTTAAATAAGCACATTTTTATGGAAAGTCTTAGTCAATATTCTCTTCAAAATCACCCCAAAAGGACAACATTTTTTTAAAAAAAATGGAGGTGAAGAAAGGATACAGTAAAATCTTGTTCTTGGTCTATATCGGACATGTAAGATACATGAAAGAATATGGAAATATAGACTTAATACATCTATGAAACTATATAGATCAGGGCTGCCCAACGCATCGACCGCGGGTGACAAGTTGACCGCCGCGCCATTGGAGGTCGCCTGCCAGGTCCCTGCCGGCCTCCCAGCGCTCCTGGAGGTGTTGGGAGAGTTTCCCCCGCTTGCGCACTGGTGACACTCGCAGGAGCCGCCAGGTTCTCCTGGGCCAGGTGCCTCATCCCAGCTGGCCTCATCCTTGGCTCTCCGCCGAGCTGGGAGGGGCGGCTGGCACAGGGGTGACCACCACCAGGAGTAGGGAGGAGGCAGAGCAGGAAGGGGATTACCATCACTGCCTAGCTCCGCCCACCCTGCACCTCCTCAGCCTCCGGCGGCTGGGGTCCGGCCTGGCTCATGCCGCCCTGGCCCCCAGGAGTCGTTGCTGGCTGGTGACACCTCCGCACCCTGGGGGGCCCCTCCTGCTATGCCCCTGAGCCTGGTGGCTCCTGGGGTGGAGGCGGCAGTGGCAGGCGCCACCAGCATAGAACACCTTTGGGGGTGGGTGGGCGGGCGGGAAGTGCCAGGGAGCTGGGCTAAAGGCAGCGGCGGTGGTAGCCTGGCCAACCAGCCAGCCAGCTGGGTGGATGAAGCAGGAAACTCTGAGAGGAGGCTTCCTCCTCCTCCCCCTTTTCCTCCCATTCCGCCCTCCAACCTCCCCTCCTTCCGACATCGACATGGCCGGAGCGGCAGGGCCAGGCAGAGGCAGCTGGAGCCGGCAGACAGGGAGCTCTGGGCTGCGTATCAGCCCCGTTAGCCTCCTCATGGCCGCCGCTGCTCCTCCTTGTCTGTGGGTGTGCGTGGGGGGTGAGCATTTGTGTGTGTGTGTGTGTGTGTGTGTGTGTGTGTGTGTGTGTACGTGCGCGCATATAACTGTGTGTGCGCAGAGCATGGGGAGCACCAATGACCTGGGGGACGGAGCAGTGGTGAGGATTGGGTGCGCACACACACAAACACTTCACAAAGCAGCCCGCCGGGATGTGTGTGTGGGGGGGGGCAAAAGGAGACCGCAGGGTGTTCAAAGTTGGGCAGCCCTGATATAGATAATAAAGGCATTATTTTCTTATGTACATATTTAATGGATTTCTTTCTAGGCTGGATTTAATATTAAAACTAAGGCAGTTTATAATCCTAAATATAATATTTACAGATGCTCTTGGATCTTTCCCATCTAAAACTCGGGAGCAGCACACACCATGCCCTAAGTGTCCATTTAATCTACATTAACACATTGAAATATTTGTCAAAACTAGCCACTTGAATCAATACATCTACATCATCTTATATCGATTTGCAATGTTACAGTTTGACAGTGTACATTCTTTGTATTTTGAAAGATGGCAATTCAAATAACTTATATATCTGGAAAAAAACCCACTGATTTATTATTCAGACATCTTTAAAATTTTATACCGAATTTTAAACACTACCAAAATATGTAGTTATGAATATCAGAACAGAGAAACTCATTAGGTAGTGGACAGCACAATTTTGAACTCTAATATTTTATTCCCACCTCAGCCATTTTCTTCAATATTTCAAACATCTTATTAACTGTTCTATACATAGAACATGAAGATAGAGAGCCGTGTGATGCAAATTATTTAGAATGAAAGACTAGTCTTCCATGCCCTTTTGGTCTGTCTCTTGTTTAATATTTAAATCAGTTGTTTTACTAGTTTTAATGTTATTGCAGACTGGCTATGAGATCCTTTGAGCTCAGAGTCAGTCTGAGTCTGATCCTTTTTCTATAAAGAAGAAAACAATAGTCTTATTTTGTTTTCCATTCTGCTGAATTATGAGGTTGAGGCTGCATCTTCTTTTAAGCTGGAATTTTGTAACAGTGACACAGCCACCCAAAAAGGGGGGGGGGTCCTGCTCCCTTTCTTTAACAACTGAATTTATCAGCAGTAACATATAGAGCAGGAAGACAAATGCAGACAGTAACCTACAGGCAAGTTCATAGTGGTGAGTGGTCTACCGAATATACAGGTGTTGGGACATTTTGTAAGGAAGAATAATCACCTAAAACAGGAGTGTCCAAACTTTTTGCAAGGAGGGCCAGATTTTGTGAGGGGAAAATGTGTGGGGGCCAACCATTCAGCTGCATTTGGCCCCTGGGTCAGACTTTGAACAAGTCTCTATAACATACAAAGAGATGGGGAGGATGCTGCAGCAATGGAGCCGGGGGCAGGTAGTCTAGGCAGGTGGCTGGGGGGATGGACAGAGGCAGGGAGGGCAGGCAAACCGTAAAACTTCAGGCTGGTGTCTTCACCCAGTATGGGGAGGGGCCAGCTGGTGGGGATGAGTGACAAGCTGGGCCGGTGGGCAGAAGAGGCCGTGGGCCACTCGTAATTTGAAAGCAGGCTGCATTTGGCCCCTGGGCCTGACTTTGGACATACCTGACCTAAAAGTACATTTGGAAACTGATTGAGAAAGATACATTTATAGGAGAATCATATAATACGTTCTGAGAAATGCGCATCAGAACCCTTGCTAGCTGTTGCTTTTTACACAAATTGTCATTTCCAATTTTTTTTACAGGGCAGCCCCAAGAAGTATGTTGAAAAAATTCTATCTAGAAGTGATCCAGGCATCCATAATTATGGATATACCACCATCCTCTTAGAAAATGCACTGAAACACCAGTCAGGCTATTCAAAGACATTCTTGGCCACAGCCAGCACCAGAGCATGCCAGAACAATGCCAGGCCCATGAGCATCACCAAATTGTGAACCTGATTTTTCACGGGATGAGTGATTCTATATAGCATGTGCTCTGAAAATATAACCATGTCGTGGAGGGGAACACATATGTTGGCCTAAGGCAGGGCAGCATGCATAAACAGCTGAAAGGGTAATTGAATGCAGACACCACCCTTAGTGCTAATGTAATACATCGACATAAATGAAATGCCCATATTCAAGCACTAACAGCAATATTATTTTGCTAGCAAAAGACAGTTTTTGAATCTGATACTATTGATACATTTTTCAATCAGTGGTATAATCTGAAGTGCACTACCACAAGTGTATTTAGGGATCAAAATATTATCGTAGTTAATTTTGGATTATTGCAGACCACACCTTCAAATGAGAGAATGTCTATTACAGAGACTCTGATTTTTGTTTTTTATTTTTTTTTCCACATCAGAGCCTTGCATTGATTTAACATGCTTGACTTGCTGGCTGGCTGTATTCTATTTCTGGCTCTCTGGGCCACCACAAGTCTCCTGGGATAAAAAAAAAAATTCAGCGAGACTACAAAGTCACATCTGCGAAAAGGATTTATCTCTCTCGCTCTCTGTTTCTCTCTCTCTCTCTCTCTGTCTTTTCACTCCTTGGTACACTGGTAGATTATGATTGATGAACCCAGCATTAGGGTAATGCTAGAAGGACACTTACTGCTTCTGTCCTCTGTGACATCACTGAGGTCAGACCATAATCATGTTAGCATTGAACACAATGCTTTATTAATGTTTCATGGATTTGTCAGTAGTAATCAGTGTAGCTTGCTATGGATAAATTAAACTAGGCCAACAATCACTGATGTATAAATTGAATTCTCTTAAAATCTACAGAAACATCTCCTAAAACTTACCTGACTTAATCACTTCTCCAGTCCTTCTAATGAGGCCAATTTTCTCAGGAATTTCATTCAATGAGAAGCTATTTCCCTCTCAACACATATATCCATAAAGCACAAAACATCATTCTGTTTACTTGCCTGCAATGCATTCATACATTTTTAATTCTAAATAATATGCAACTCATTTATCATGCAATACTGCAGTGTTGCTATTTTGTGTACGGACGGACTGAAAATAAAGATGTACTCTCCAGAATTTATTTGTTAGTCTGTCTAAATATATGGATATAAATACATGGTAGATGAATTTGATGGGAGGTAGCCTGTCAGTAATCATCATTCTATTTCTCACATGTGATAGTCAGGATAGGTATCTAAATGAAGATTTTAAAAAAGGCTTGGCAAACATTACATTAAACACACAATATACTTCTTTAAAGTGTTTTATATTTTGCAAAGGTATTGCATTGTGCTAATTTTTCCCACCTCTGTGACAAAACATTTTAGTTCTTGATAAAAATTTAATGTTTCCAAATGACATGGAATTGGCCTTCTTCACTGCTGCCACACACTGGGTAGACACCTTCAATGAGCTGTCCACCAACACACCAAGACCTCTTTCCTGATCCATCATGGATAGCTCAGAGCCCATGAGTTGATAAAGCTTTGAATTTTTTTGCCCCAATATGCATTACTTTACATTTTTGTACACTGAAACACATTTGCCATTTCGCAGTCCATTCCCCCAGTTTGGAGAGATCCTTCTGGAACTCTTCATAATCTTCTCTGTTTTTTACTAAGGTTTGTACCTTAGTACAAAGTCAGAATAATTATGCATCGCCTCCAATGATGATGGAGGACAACACTCTTCCACATCGGAATCTATAGTAGTGATATAATGGGTTGTATCTTCCACAGTTTCCCCAACTGAAGAAGCATTGGATTCGGAGTTAGGAGAAGTTACAGGCTGAATTTGGTAGGATTCAGCCATCGAACCAGAGCCAGATTGGAGGATCCACTGAGAACCAACAAATTTCAAGGAAAACATCGGTGTTGGAGGTAACGGTACTAAGACCGATGAAGCAGGAGCCATTGTGGAAGGTTGAAGCATGATGGATGTGGAGGATGGCTGAAGCATAGGATGGGAATGATGCTGTGAATCTGACAACTTTCGCTTCTTTTTTCTTGGTACCGAGGAAGAAGCACTCAGTTCGGTGGTTGATATCAGTTGCACCAATTGCATGAGCAATGTTATCGATGACCCAGCATGTACAGAAGTCGGTACTGAAGGGATTGATGAAATGGAAGTTGCTATCGAAGGGATGGTTGAAACAGCAGTCAGTACTGAAGATGCAGTCGAAATAGGTACTGAGGTTGGTACTGAATGAGAGGCCATTGTTGGGATCGGTGGTGAAATTATTGAAGCTGATGGCACAGAAGCCAAATGGAGAGTTGCTTCTTAGTTTTCTGAGCAAATGGTTCCAGATTTGTCTGGGAAGCAAGAATAATTATAGGTGGCTGAGCTGCAACTCCCCTCAAAACTGAAGACATTGGAGAGCCAAAGACTCGATCGAGCGCAGGAGCCAGGGTAGCGGATAGGATGGAAACCTTGTCAAGCCTTGGTACATCTGCAGACAGTGAAATAGAAGGAGCTGAAGCTTGGATGAAGTGTTCCTTCATTAAGGAGATGTCATGTGGGTTCTCCATCTCAGAGGGTTTGGAGTCGGGTGAAGAAGACAATTCCAATGGAAACAGGTTTGTAAGCAGGATGGGTCGGTAGGTTGGTATCGAGCACGATGACTTCTGAAGGTTTCAATACTGATGCTGAAGTGGTTGGTTTTGACGGGCAATCGAGCAATGGGAGCTTTCATTTTGGTTCCTTCTTTGAAACCAAAGCTGATTTTGAGTCCTTTTTAGCCTTCATAGGGCTTGCCAAAGCAGATCAAGAAATGGAGCCCTTTTCCATGGAATCAGGACTTAAAGACTTTTCAAGGAGGTAAGTAGTTAGATGAAACCAATGATTTTTTTAAAGCTTGGGCGCTAAAGTTCTTGCAGATGGAGCAAGAATCCAGTTGATGGGACTCACCGAGGCACTACAAGCATTCATGGTGACCGTCGGAGTGTGGGATCTTACCGTTACAGGAGATGCAACATTTGAAAGGTGGCAAAAATGCCATAAACAGGTCCCCCCCCCAGCAAGCTGAGTACTCATTTTACAGACCTCGGGAGGATGGAAGGCTGAGTGAACCCCAGGTGATGTGCACAGTTTTACCTGCAGTACAGGCATTTAACCACTACGCCATGGGGCTCAGTGTTGAGCCCCGTGGTGCAGTTTTGATGACCCAGAACCATCTGTTTGGTAGAAAGTTTTGATGAGCTAGAACCATCTGTTTGGTAGTATGACACAATAGCAGATTAATAAACCTTACTAGAGGGCTATGAAAGACCTTTCTCTTTAAGGGTCAATAAAAAGTGAAACACAGTGCAGTCACTGATAAATATGGACCATTACTAGATTTTGCACATTCTGTAAAATTTCTCCATTTCTCCACACTTTCTAATGGATTTCTTTTTAGATTCCCCAAGAACCCTTGCTAATTTGAGATTTTACTATGCTGTCAGTTTTAACACTTCCATGCGTGGGTGACAGATCTGCTGACTGTGATACATCAGAGTATCTGGGTGATAGGCAGTTTCAGAATAACCACTGCCATTAGAAGCAGGGTTGTGAACCACAGCTATTGTGGACACCAAAGGAGTAGTAGAACCACATCTGTGCCCTCCTGTTTGATTTTCACAATTGCATGATTAATTAGAACAAATACGCCAGATACTTGACCAAGTTTGTGAAAATACAACCACTTGGAAGTGTCTCTCTTCCCTGTCCATAAACAGTGCATCATGCATTTTTTCTTCATTTGGGTAGCAAAAACAATCTATCTGTGGCAACCCCCACTTCAGTGTTACTTCTTTGTAAATTATGTTTGACATTTCCCATTCATGAGTCTGCATCTGATTCCTGCTTAAGGCATCAGTAAAGTGATTGTCCTCACTGGAAATATTTTGTTAATTTTCTAGTAGCCTAAAGGTATCACCTGTTTCACTTTTGTATTTGGAAATATGTAGCAGTACAAGGTAAGCATGTCTCTTGATTCACCATTCCCACTGGTATGTCATTAGTAACAGAAAGGCCATGGAATAGGTTCCATGGAATAGGTTCCACCTTATTTGTTTATGTAATACGTAGTGATGTTTTTGTTTGCTATCACCTGTAGCACTTCCCCCACAACAACGTGTTTTAAATTTCTTGAAGTTTTGATGATGGCCAGCATTTCCATTTGATCTGTACGCTGCTTTCTCTCCCAATGACAACAAAGTGTGTGTATCTCTTTGGCAGTGAGTATTCTAGCCTATTAAAACTACAACGGTAATTACTGCTGCAGATGTTTGTGGGGTTCTGCGTGGCATGTCACCATGTCAGTTGAAGCACTAGTTCTGACTTTACTTAAAGTTTCTTTTGTACACTGTCATAAAGGGCCAGGAACCATGACTGTAGAGATCTCATCCTGTGCCTTTCATATGTTACTAATGTGGATGCTGTCAGGCCTAACAGTATCTTTGCCATGTTTCCTGTTTGGTTGGAACTATGAAGCAAGCGAAATTATTTTGGTAAATCTTCAGGTTTCTCAAGAAACGGGTGTAAATGTTGTACTAGATTTAATTGTGCAAATGCACTCCTGGCCACAGCTGTGACCTGGGCATCCAAGCTCAAGGATGAGTCCAAGAGCACCCCCAAGCTGCGCACCTCTTTTTTTAATTGGAGGGAGACCCCAATCCAGAACAGGTTGCATCCCTATCCCTTCTTCTCCCTTTCGACTGATCACAAGCACCTCTGTCTTATCTGGATTTAGTTTCATTTTGTTCATCCTCATCCAGTTCAGTACTGCAGCTAAACATTCATGTAAAGTTGAAAGAGTAACACCCTCAGAATCTGGATGTGATGAGAGGTTGAGCTGGGTGTCATCAGCATACTGGTGGCACCTATGCTGAAAAGACCTGATAATCTCCCCCGGTGCTTTCATATAGATGCTAAATAACATAGGAGACAGAGCCCTGGGGGACTCCACAGGTCAGCAACCAAGGTGTTGAACATGAATCACCTAACACCACTTTCTGTGTTCTTTTCTGCAAAAATGATCGGAGCCACTTTAATGCAGGGCCCCCAATTCCCATTTCAGAGATTTGAGTCAGGAGCATGGCATGGTCACAGATCCCCTATTCATTTCCCTGTATATGTCATCTACCAAAGCAACCTGTTCCATCTCCGTCCTATAGCCAGTTCTGGGTCTGGTGACCATTATCCAGATATTATAAGCACTTCTTGTGGCTGTCATTTAGCAGTATTTTGCTTCTTCAAGACACAGTGTTCAAATGGGACCTTAGAGGCCACAACTCCTTTTTTAAAAAGAGGATAAGATAAAAAAGTAAAATAAGTAAGGGAGAAGGTGGATAAACAGGTAAGTAACAAAAAGAAAATGGACAAAGCTTGAAGAGACTTACTTGCTCTGAACACCCAAAATAGCATTTAGAGGGAACTGGCAATATGGCAGCAGGACTTAAGAGAGCACCTTTGGGTGGTGCAGTGTAACAGCAGAGGGGAGAGGTTAAAGTTCTAGAATGTTCCTGAGATCATCTGCACAAACACAGAGGTGTCCATATATGTGAATCACAAAGAAGATTCATTAAAACTATTTTAAGGTATTGAATACTTTCTAACATAATGGATGTTATTGCTACCTCTCCATCTGCTTTTTTTTCCTGTTCATTTTCTGCTGCACTATAGAGATGAAAAGCTAGTGAAAGGTTCACTTGTTAAATCACTGAACTAGTTAGCAAGCTTGACTAAAATCCATCTTACCATTCTATTGATGCGCACAAAGTCTTCTGGCTTCTTTGCCCAAGGGGGAAGCTCAACATCATTCACAACTACTTCATCTTCTCGGACTCCAAGATGATATCCATTACTGTTGACAAACATTTCTGGCAGGTAGTAAAACTCTGGAATTAACTCCTGTTGTACGAAAAGCAAACATTATTGTTAAGATAATTCCCTAGTTGCCTTTTGTGCTAACTATACTTCCATATTATATGTGCAAACAGAAATTGTTCTCCTTGTGACCTAGTACTTTTTGTACCATTATATGATTGAGCTTGTTCATACCACATTTTAATCCAAACAATTAATTATAAATATAGCAAAAATCCCAATGCTCATCTATTACAGAGACATGGGGGGGGGAACAGACACTGGTACTAACACATTACTTCTTGCCATATGATAATGTCTTTCTCAAATTAGTTCGTGGATTCCTGGCTGCATATTAAGTCACCTGACTGGCACCCAGTGAGGAATTTAAATGGAGGGTGTTAATTAGGCGCAATTTGCTACAGCAAGCTTCACCACTTCCCTTCCAGTAGCATAACTATGCAATAGGATTTGGACCATTTAGTTATTCATTTTAAAGAATAATTTAATAAAATTAATTACAATAATCAAATCACAAAATTAGCTGACAAAAATGAATATTACAGACATTTTATATCTTTAAAAGTTATGTTTAATTTATTGTAAAGTTAAAATCAAAGGTATTATTAATAGTATTACATGTTATGTCTTGCATGAGAAGAAAAATGGCAATTGCTTTGCTAATTTATAAGCTTGGGCTGAAAAACTAAATGTTACAAGTATGTCTTGGTATTACAGAGGACCGTTATTAACACAATCATAATTGTAAGCCTAAAATCTGACATTTCAGTTTAATATGCTTTACCAGGAGCACAATGTTTTATGGCCTCCCTCTGAAATCCAATCCACTACAGACGTTTCCATTTTTCCAGTGTAATTCAAAGCAAGATTTTAAAGCTTCTATTTTCCCCACTCTTGCTTATTTGTTTCTTTTTCCCCAAAAAGGTGATCCCCTGGTATCCATCAACTTAGCACTCACCTTATGTGAGGGAGGCTCATTCAGTTATAAGAAACCCCATTAACAGTATTAATTTACAGTATGTCAGCTTAATGACATTTTGTCATGGCTACCTTTCCAGACATCTACACACTTTTGCCCAAGAGCGATATAACATGTTTGAGAAGCATTCAGCAAGATTAGTTTTTTTAAACTCAATATCCTTTTGTATGGTAGGCTAAAACAAATGGAAAGCAAAGGGAAAGGGGCAAATTCTAGGACAAGTAAAACATGAGGTTGCTGAGTCATGGATATTCTAAAGCATTTATTATTATTATTATTATTATTATTATTATTATTATTATTATTATTATTATTAGTAGTAGTAGTAGTAGTAGTAGTAGTAGTAGTAGTAGTAGTAGGCTGCTAATATTAATATTTTGATTACAACATGGAATACAATAATGAAATATGAGCTAACAGTGTGATGTGGCTACAAAAAAGACAAATGTTATTTTAGGCCGCATTCAAAGAAGTATAATCTCCAAATCCTGGAAGGCGCTAGTTCCCCTCTATTCAGAACTGGTTAGGCCTTGTCTTGAGTACTGTATCCAGTTCTGGACACTATACTTCTGGAAAGATGCTTACAAACTGGAAAAGGTTCAGAGAAGGGCAATGAGGATGATTAGGGAGCTGGAAATCAAGTCTTATGAGGAAAGATTGAAAGAACTGGGTCTCTATAGACTTGAGATAAGGAGACTGAGGGGAGATATGATAGCACTTTTCAAATACAGTACTTAAGAGGCAGGATCATAGGAGGGGAAGGGCCTGTTCTTAATCATCCCAGAATGCAGGATGTGCAACAATGGGCTCAACTTAAGAGAATCCAGCTTTTGGCAGAACAACAGGAAATGCTTCCTAACTGTTAGAACAGTACGGCAGTGGAACCAATTACCTCAAGAGGTGGTGAGTACTCTGGAGGCATTCAAGATAAATTTGGACAGCAACCTGGCAGATATTCTTTGATTTGTATTCTTGCCTTGAGCAGGGGGTTAGACTTAATGGCCTTGTAGGCCCCTTCCAACATGATTCAGTGATTCTATGATTTTTTTTTAAAAAAAATAAATGAACTAATAATTATGATTTATTTTTGACAACTGTCAGAAGTCCATGCTGCGTTGAAACTCTGAAAAATGTTATCTTGCTTTAGGCTAAGTATACAAATATTCTAGAGATTTGTGATCTAGACAAGCCATTCTTAAAGGGGTACATAAGGAATCCTAGGGGCCCTGGCACATTTGAAGGGTACCACAGACTGGAAACAGTTCCTCACCACCCCCCACCTTATAAGGTTTGTTATGCAGCCTGACTTGGCCTATATTTCTTCTTATTATGTTTATGGCTGGGGGGGGGGGGAGAAAAGAAAAGAAAGAAAAGAAAAGAAAAAACAAAACAATATATAGCTAACCTAGATCACAGTGCTGGATTTGGAGGATTTCTAATAAACTTTTATTGTGAAAACCCCCCAAGAAGCACATTGCAATAGTATCAATACCATTTGGCAGAACTGATATACACAACCCAGCAGAACAGCTTTCGTTAAAATAAAGTATGCTGCTCATAGTGTAACCCCCCTCTGGGCAGGTTACGATTAATTATGCAGGCTACACATTGCCTTTCCCCCTGTGATCTTGGGTACTCAGTTTACCAACTTTAGAAGGATAAAAGGCTGAGTGAACCTTGAGCCTGCAACCTGAGATGGAACCCCATGTTGTGAGCACAGTTAAAGCTGCAGTACAGCAATTTATACAGTGTGCCACAAGGCTTGGTAACATATACTTTTTTATATCCATGGGGATTTAAAAAAGTATATGTTACAACGACAGATGAAGATGAAAAAAAAATCCTGATGAGAAAACAGCATTTTGATGTTTGATTAATACCTATTGGCTAAACTTCACTTTCCCAAGGCAAACACACATGAAATAGAATGTTCAGACTCAAGAAATATACAGGATTCCCCCTCAGCTTCCACCTATACTGAATGTAGGTGTATATTTCTGCTTTAAAACAGAAGACACAGTTGTCAGAGATGTTAGTCATTTCTCCCTTGGGAAGAAAAATGGTACATTTATTCAAGGTTTAAAATGGACACTGGTGCTTCAAGCTCCCAAAGCACTTCTTTCTTTGTAATGTTGATTAGATATCAAATTATATTGATTATAAGTGAAATCCAAATAATAGAAACATCTGGTTATAGTTTATTAGTTTATCTTTTCTTTGTTCAACCAATTATTTCTTTCTCGAGCCATAAAAGAAATCCAATACATAAATAATATAACTCCTAGTAACATCAGTATAAATGAGTGTTGAGATCATATGTGTCTTTAAAAAGACTCTGACAATGTTCATTTTAAAAAGAGAAGCTAAGCTATAGGATAAATACAGGCTTAAAATATCTTCTCTTCTCTTAAAGACACATAGATGTCTGATGATAATTCACCTTATATAACATATCACAAATTTAAAATAAAACTATAATGAACTACAAAGTTGTACTATCAGAACTGTGAGAGGATATTATTTCTGAAAATAAAATAATACAGGGTTCACTTTGGTTCTCTCACGTACACATGGAAAAGTCTTTTTATCCAACAATGGTTGTGCTGTAACAATTGTTAAAATTGTCCTGCTCTCCTGCTGTTTCTGTGTATTGTGCAGATATTAGTTTAATCTAATGTGTACTATTGCATAATATCCCCAGGCGTAGTCAAGTAAAAGCTAAGGCTTACAGAAAAGCATACATTTAGATATGCCTTGTCATTAATGCTTTATTAATTGCCTCAGGCAATGCAAAGCCAGAGCTCAGCAAGCTATCACAATATGACACTTTAAGGTCAAAGCCAGTCTAGTTGTGTTTATGGAATGGGGCAAATATTGAGCGGATAGCATGCAATAACAATTTATTGAGTTTTTCTGTATCTAGCATCTATTGCATCCAAATTAGGATAGGGTTGTTTTTTTGTTTCTGTGTTTTTGTTTCTGTTTTGCTTCAACAAGGAAGCTTTTAAGCATTCAAATATTAGAAGACTTTCTGTCTCTCACAGTGTATAATACAATGTCTTGGAAAACAGTGACACCCAAAGCAATGCTTTTTTTAAACTTTCATATGAAACCAAACACCAAAATTACAAAATACTATTGGTATTAAAATGTGTAATACTATTGGTATTACTTAACTATTTTACATGCATGCATACAAAACACAGTTCTTACCTTCACATCTGAAGTATCTCTTTGGCTGGTTCTCCAAGATCTTGCCACTGAAGAGAAGGTTCGATCTGGATGATCAAATTTTCCATCATTTGCATTGAGGAAGAATGTAGTAAAGGGCTCCTACCACCAAAATATACATATAATTATATAATGTGTGTGTCACATAATCAGCAACAAAATTACACAAGTTTCCTATTTCAAATGCCTTCTAGGATTACTATTTAAAATTAATTAAGAAGAAAATTAATGAAGATTTAACCAGCACATTACAATAGTATATTGCATATTCTTAATCTCTTGCTACAACTATCACTAGTAATAAATAACAGAAAGAAGCTTAGAAGAGAAGGATTACAATAAAACGAGCTGCCAGCTGTACATTTCAAATACTGTTTCCCAGAGATTGGTGTAGGACAATCTATTTTATACACATAAGCTTTCAAAACAATCTGGTGTTACTTTAATTTATAAGCTAAGCTGTGTAATAATTACTGGTGGGGCTGGATAACTTTTCATTTATTACATACTGTATTACAAAAACAACATAGAGTAAATTATGCATGCTCAATTCTATCTCAGGCCTTAAACAAAGAAATGTACCAGCAAAAACTTAAGCACTTTAAGTCTCTGGTTTCAATGAGAAAGATTTGATGGTGTACTTAACTCTTCCATTGAACATGCTTAATTTTGGCAGGATTTTTTTTAAAAGTGAATCTTTTTTAAAAAAATCTATCTATACAATATGGCAGGTAGATTTTGTTTTAGCTACAGATGCCCTAAGCACATCCGATCTTGCCTGATTTCGGAAGCTAAGCAGGGTCAGCCCTGGTGAGTACTTGGATGGGAGTGTTATAGGCGGCTAGAGCAGGAACTGGCAAACCACTCCAGTATTCCTGCCAAGAAAACTCCATGGACATGGAGTCATGAAGAATCAGTCATGACTGTAAGGACACAAAATACACACACACACAGAGCGAAATAAAAGCTTGGTAGAAGAGATACCGGCAAAGTACTGTAGGTGGGTAGAATACAAAATATATTATGGTTTATACTTTGATCAAGGCACTATGTAGAAAAAAATAGCTTATTAACCCAAAGGACTACATTTGACATTTAAACTACCACTGTTGTTTGTTACGATTAGAGGAGCAACAGGTCATTGTAGTTGTTGGGTCACAGCTAGAATCAACCCACTTACAGGGCAAAAGCAATACAATTGAATTATAACTGCATTAGGCAAATGTTTTATTTGTGTTAAACAAAATAAATGTTTTGGTCCTATTCCAAGATGCAGGAATAATATTTAAGGGATTTTCCTTCTAAAGGAGGTGAAATATTAAATACTGAATATTGACTAATATTGAGGCTATTGCATGTTTCTATCCTTCTTCCTTGTCCAAATTCATATCCTCTGCATTTCTATGCTCATAGCAAGCTGGACTTTCCTTAGAGAAACTACCAGTCCAGGATGATTTAGCTGAATTCATAATTAACCTTAAGGCTAGATTACGTTCATTCATTGAACCAGAAATTTGAAAATTTGCAGAATCACACATGATGGTGTCTGATTCAGACAGTTGGGATGAGGCCTAGGGGACATTTCATGAGAGGGAAAACCCTCCTGATGAACTCTGGCTAAATCCACATGTTGCAGACCTTGTAATCCCTCTAAACCAGCTTGGGTAAATTTTGTTTACTTATTATTTATTATTTAGCTCAAGCTTCATTTACCTTTCATTTATTCAGTTTGTTTACTCACTCTGACTCTACTCTGTTTATCCTTCATTTATTTACTCTTGGTTACTGGGCTAATTCTGTTTACTTTTCATTTACCTTTACCTATTCTTGTCTACTCCTCATTTACTCACCTTCCATCTGTAAATAGCAAGGATATGTGTTATTGTAATCAATAACTGTGCAAAGCATGCTCTGTTCATGAGACATTACCTACAGTTCACCCAACCAGCATGTGCCACCCTTACTTCTGTAGCTTTTGTAACCAATCACTGATGTTGTGCATACTCTTGGATGTAAACCATATGTAATAAAATGTGCCAATGGCAAGGGGCATGATCGCTCCACTGGTCGGACAACTGGACTCGAGTCTTTTTTCTTCAGGATCCTCCCACACATACATAAAGCATAAATCAGCTGAGAGTGCAATGCTATATATGTTTACCAATAGTTAAGCCTCCATAAATTCAATAGGACCTATTCCCAAGTAAATGTGAAAAGGATCCACTCTTAAAGAGAAATAATGCAATAATATATAACATAATACATTATACTGTATACACTTATAATGATCTACTCTAAATAATTGTCAGTAGCAAAATTCTTAGACAAAGGGTATTTATTGGTTTTCTAGGCAAAAAGTACACATGCTAATTTGTTCAAATGCAAGAATATGTGAGGCATTTTAAGCTATGAGTTGTAAGTAACTTGTCATATGTCTGTGAAGATTCTCAGTCATCCAGGTAAGTTGAGTCATGGCAACTGGACTTTTTTTCTTGAGGGATTGAAATGTTTCACTGCTCATCCAAACAGCTTTGTCAGTCCTTCATACTAACAAAGCTGTTTGGATGAGCAGCGAAATGTTTCAATCCCTCAAGAAAAAAGAAGTCCAGTTGCCATGATTCAACTTCGAGATAAGTAACCTGTCAGCATGTGCATTTCATGGCTACTGCTACAGGAGTGTTACACAAATGTTACTGAATCTTGTTAAGGAGAGACAATTATTCATATGAGAAATGCTATAAAACCTACAATGAATTCACTTTTCCAGTTTAATAGAAAAGCAAAGGGCATAATCTCTTTAAGTCACAAGTACAGGATTCTCATTGATTACTCTGACCCCTCTCTTTCACAATTTCCTTCTCATTTTAGGCTATGGCAGGGAATTTGACAGCGACTGGTGAGGTCTCTTCCAGCTTAACAATTATATAATTCTGCGGCATGCATCTATGCATCTTTGAAGAAGCATCTGCTCTGAGCATATGCATTGGGCAGGTGACAGCAGAGAAGGAAATATGAGCGATGCATCCTGCTCATCCATTTTGCTTGCCACCTTTTGCATTACTTGTGCATGTAAGGGAATTTTTTTAAAAAAACAGCTCAAGGTCATTCCAAACTCTATCAGGTTCCATCATAGGTAAGTACTGTAGCCACGACTTAAGTGGACTATGTTCAAAGGATCTTGGATTACTGGAAGATGTTTTGGTTAGAAGACAGGAGAGAACTTTCACCACCATGCCCGGGTCATTTGGTCCAGAGGTATGCTTGAGTAAGCAAAAGTCATATAGGCAGCTATCCTTGACTGATGAAGAGAACCAACAGATGAGTAAAGAGACAGATAGTGCAAACAGTAACTTTTGCTAATTGTTTTCTAAGCTAGCAGAAAACAATTCAAATTAGTGTCACTCTTGCCTTACTAACAGAACTGTTACTGAATATGGACTTTCCAAGCTTAAGCTCTCCAGATCTTGAGTGAAGGTAAAATTCTCACCAAGATTAATAACCTGCCTAGCTGGATTCATTAGTCTTGCTTCCTGATAGTAAAAAGGAGAAAGCACTCATAAGAAATTACCAAAGACACTGGCCATAATCCTATTGGTTTGTTAGGCTGATGTAACTGCAATTGTGTAGACTGCTGTAGCAAATTTCTGCTCATAGGCCAGTGGTGGCGAACCTCTGGCACTCCAGATGTTTTGGACCACAACTCCCACAGTCCTTTGTCATTGGCTATGCAGGCTTGGAATTCTGGGAGTTGTGGTCCAAAACATCTGGAGTGCTGAAGGTTTGCCACCACTGTCATAGGCTGTCACCTATATCACTCATCATGCACCAGTTGGGGATACAAACAACAGCTCATGAAGCAATGGTGGTTTGCTGCTGCAGTTTATACTGCTGCATTTATGATGGCACAGCTAACCAAAATAATTCTAGTCATTGTTTTGAAATCTATTGTTAAAACATAGCACTACCTCATCTGTTGCATGCTCACTAAATGGTTCATGCCAACTAAGCAATGTTGGCTCACACTCAACTGTTTGTGTGTGTTTTTGGCTCTTTAGGGGTGTGATCAGACAGGGATAAAGCATCCTGTTTAGTCTGCTGTGGGAATGAGTTGGTTTATTCCATTTTCTGGCAATCAAATGACATAATTATTGCAGGGGATCCAACTGTACCCAGAGAGAATCTGTACCTGCACCTTTCTGAGCAGATGTTAGGAGCTTCTAATATTTTGGTGTGGGTAGGATCATTCTAGTTTGGTCTGTTTCAAAGATTACTGAAAATGGACCAAAGTGTGGGCCTTCTTGCTATTAAGGCTCCTTCCATTTTGATTTTTTTGATAACATTAAATGGCTGAATAAGCAAGCCACTCCAGGATATTAGCAAATCACACACATTCTCTGCTCCTAATGGTGGAGCAGGGTAAGTGAAAAAAAATAAAACTGGTATATCATCATGCACTACATCACTCATATTTAATCCCCCCCCCCCAATTATTTGCTTTGACTGAAACTGCTTGCAGTCAAATCCACTGAGGGGCAGAGGAAGGGTGCAATTTGGCAATATCCTGAAGTGGATTGCTTATTAAGCCAATTTACAATAGTAGAAATTCATAATGAAAGGAGCTGGACCAAATATGCCAAATGGGATATTGAGCTCCAATATGTCATTTGGATACAGGGATCACACCCACTATTCACTATTATCATCATGATGTTAGAACTGCTGAGTTGGAAGAGATTCTGTGGATCATCATCCCACATCATACTTCCATCTGATCCTAAGCATCTCTATTTAGCCTTCACCAAAATGGCCAGTATACACAAGCCCTTGGTTTTGTCTTTAAGATCTTTGCTGTACTTTGGCAAAATCTTTAATTTATCCCAGTTTAACTATGTAATTAACTTATTTATTTAAAGCATTCTATTATTGGCTTTTCAGCCAGCAGATCTACCCATCTGTATTTTATATTAAAAAGATTATCTGACATCTTTGTAATGCAATATGGATGTAATTAACAATATTTAGAAACTATGCCTACATATTTGAAACTGTATCTGTTCCTCTTCATAATGTGTGAAGTAAATAACAAACCACACACAATGTCTACTGATGGGTCGAAATATCAAGATATCAGTTCTGGTATAAACTGGGTTTATCACTATTACAGCTGCTCAATCCTACATCTATAAGGTTTACAATATCAAGACCATATGGTGCTAGGGAGCACTTTGCTCCAGTCCCTTCAATAGGTGAAAGAGTGCTGCTAATAAACAGGTGAGCAAGACTGTAGCTAATTAGAGAGAGGAACCTATATAGAGAGGGACATGCATTGCTAAATATTGAGGGCCGTTAAGCTTTTTGTTGCAATCGTGACATACATAACAAGACTGAACTCAACAGTCTCACTGCTAGGTTACATTTAAATTTACAGATGTAGAAAAAATGAGTTCTTGAAACGGTGTGATACAAAACCACAAAGCAAAAACAAAAGGATTTTTTAAAGACAGGCAAAAATGTTGTGGCACCTTAAAGACTAACTACAATATTTTCATACAAGGTTTCATGGAGAAGTCCACTTCCTCAGGAAGGAAGCATAAGGAAATCCTATGAACCTTTACTTTGATTCAAAACTGTTTTGAAGCTGCTTATTGGTAATAGCTGATACTCTAAATCAGAAGCAACTGAGGATTAAAAAGCAGTATGAAAATGTAATTATAGCAAATTATGTTAAAGCATAATCCTAAATTCCATGACAACATTATTTAAGAGTCTCAGACAAACACAAAAAGCAAGAAGATTCATAGCAAAGGATTAAGTCTTTCACAGTTGAACACAACAGGGTGCCCTATTATACCAATATATGGTGTCTATCTTTTGGACTATTAATCCTTAACAGCAATGCCTGGGCTTTTCTACATTTATCACATAGACTCTGCCTTACTAAACAGCTCTTCTTACTTTCTAAAATGATTTTTACAAGTTTAGCAAGACACATGTGGTACTTTCTTCTAATATTACTTAGATTTAAAAAAGTTACTCCATATTAAACAATAACATTCAGGTAACGGTATTTTGGAGCTGCTGGTACACATTGTTTTGTTTGATGTTCATTTTCACTTCTCTTTGATCCTGTTAAATGTACCTTAGTCACCAACAGGAAGACTAATGCTCGTAAGTGCGTACATCATAATTGCATACGACTCCTCTCTGTATTATTTAATCCATACAAATATGTTGTCCTGTTTTCTACCATAAATAAGACTGTACAAAAGCTGCATTTATATTTTTCATCTTCTGACAAATGCATTTTGATCCCATTTTTGAGCCATGGCAAAACACAGAAAAGTTAACAAACAGAAGGAGAGATGCATTTCAAGAGGTGTATGAATCTACATTTACCTGGATACTAGATTTCATGGCTATTTAATAATTTCAACTTGATTTCCTCTTAAATTCTACTCCCAGTTACTATGTTAGCACAGGATTAGCTTTTCAGTTTAGTCATCTTTGCTACTCTTTACAATTGTAGCGAAGAGCAAGAAAGACTCTCATAAAGCACTGATACTACTGAAATCTATTGGCCAGAATCCTGTTACAGAGCTCAGTTGGCCCAACTGAAGTAACATCACTGACTGCAGAGCATTGGTGTTAATTACAGATTTCCTTTTTCAGTTTCAGGTGGCACAGAACCTGCCAATGAGTCATCATATCACAGGACAGAAAAGGGAGCTCTTTGATTAGCAGCAATTTGCCATGACCAGTAACATCATATAACAGGAGACCGGGCATGATTTCCCTGTCATCCTTCAAATGTCCTACTCCTCTATCAGCTGCTCATTATTTCCCTGCTTTAGTAAATGTTCTTCTCCAAACAAAAGTTTTACTTGTGTTTTGATGACTTACTTATTTACACTGGATGCATGCTCAGGAAACAATGGGAGAACTGGAACACCTGACTGCTCTTCAGATTTGTTACATTAATTACCTGACCTCCTTGCTTCACTAGCAAGGTTCAGTCATTACTCCTCAAGTAGTGAGATCCATCCATGGACTAAATTAGGAAATACATCATTAATGAAATGTTTTATGTGTCTCTGTCCTCTAGAAATGGACAGTGGCCACATGTTCCCTCCCAGGCTGCCCCCTCTTTCCTGCCCATCTGCAAGCAGGCAGAGACTTTTCTTTTCAAGAAGGCTTTTTTGGCATTAAGACTATCTAAGATGGGGGTTCCTAAAAACAAGGCTGGGTGGGGTTTTTTTGGCATTTTAAAAAATAAACCTTGTTCATTTCAACATTGTATACTGTCTTAGAGAAGAAAGGCAGGATATAAATATTTTATATAAATAAATAATAAATAATGCCATAATAGCCACATCTGAACATTTCAAAGGAGTAGGCAAAAATACTTACAATGCGAACAAGCCAGGATAGTGTACATGTAGATGTTGAATAGTGAGTGTTATAATGATAAGGTGGGGTCTGATCATCTTCCCATGTTTCATAGCGTTCTGCATAAAAGACTGCTCTCTTTGGGTTCAAAGCACCAATGGGCTGTAAAGAGAAAAAATACATGTCATATGATAAAAATATAAAGGAATTTTTTTTGAAAATATATTCTCACACTTTAGTCTAATATGCTTCAATAAAGTTTCAGAATATATGAGATTCATCTGCCCAATATGGATAGTTGATTCTGTGTTATCATAGTGTTTGGACTGCTTGAGATCAAGAAGAAATTTTATTTAACACTCATGACTTGTTTTTAAAAAATGAAAAAAGATATTTATTTATTTATTTATTTTTATGCCGCCTTTCCCCTTGGAAAAGGACCCAAGGCAGCTTACAATAACAAGGGACAAATATACAGCACAGAACATTTAAGACACATTCTTACAACATTAAAAGGTAACATTAAAGGTACAAAGAGCAAGTAAAAAGAAAACAATTCCATTATGAGGGATGGAAACTAACATGGAAAGCACTGGTGTTCTTATGAAATCAGTCAATGTTATCATGCATGGTAATCCATCTAAAACTCACATAATAGGTAGTCCATCATTCAGGGAAAGCTTGCCTGAAAATGAAGGTCTTTGTCTTCTCAAGCAATTTCTCAGTTTATCCACTGCATCTTGGTGTGTGTACATTACACACACACACACACACACACACACACACACACACACACACACACAAATGTCAGTGTTGTCATGACTGTATAGTTTTCAAATCAAATGGGGGAGAAGCTGATTATGGCTGCTTCCAATTTCTTTAAGAGCATACAAGAGGAAGCTTTCCCAGGTAACTGGACACAATATCACAGCCTCATTCAACAGCAACAGCAACAATCAGGTAAACTTTTGTTTAATCAATAGACAGGGATCTTGTGATCTGTCATCCCACAGTATCATGAGACCCAAATGTAGGAAAGGCTATATTACATTCTAAACCTGTATGATGGTCAAAATGCAGTGAGGATTTTTTTTCTTCAATCAAT
Source organism: Phrynocephalus versicolor (assembly GCA_023846285.1). NCBI lineage: Eukaryota > Metazoa > Chordata > Lepidosauria > Squamata > Agamidae > Phrynocephalus > Phrynocephalus versicolor. The sequence continues at coordinate 25,437,706 of JAHTLZ010000007.1, forward strand.
GTACGTATAGGGTCATTGAGGGAATAGCAAGGGGTGGGAAAGGGCCAGCCAACCAACTGGTTGGGGAAAAAAGAGGTGGTCCTGTACCACCCAGTTGGAAGCAGCCATAATCTTAAACAGCTTCTCCCCCGTTTGATTTGATTACTGTGAGTTCCTTGTAGAGTCATGACAACACTGACATTTGTGTGTGTGTGTGGGGTAGCCACCTGGATAATTCTTGAATGGGATGATCTTGTGGGACAGGCAGATTACATTAAGGAAAGATGCTTTGACAAGCAATGGGTTGGGTACCCATATTGTGGAAGGCTTTATATGTGAGTGTCAAAACCTTGAGCTTGATCTGGGATGCAACAGGCAACTATTGAAGGCAAGCCATAACCAGAGTGAGGCAGTCAAATTTGCTTGCACCCACCACTAGTCTGGCTGCCACATTCTGGCCACATTGAAGTATCCGGATCAGACCCAAGGGAAGCCCCATGTAGAGGGAAAGAGAATAAAAAGGAGAATAAACCTATTGAGTGTGCATAGAAATATTCAAATGAGAGATAAAATAGATTTCACTGAAGAGAAGCAAAAGCAAAGTGTTCTGCTTATATACCGCCCCATACCACTTCAAATAGTCTCTGGGCAGCTTACAGTTTAATTACAGCATGCAGGCTACACATTGACCCCCCCCCCCCCCCAGCAACTGGGTACTCATTTTACTGGCCTCAGAAGGATGGAAGGCTGTCAACCATGAGCCAGCTACCTGGGATCGAACATTTATTCCACACTTCTGTTCTTGTTTGGAGGTTCTAGCAGGGTAGCACAGCTAACGTATACCCTTGACCAAAGAACGGTACACTCCTTGTATCTGGGATGGTCGTCCTCTTCCACCTAGTGCGCAGCTTCGGGAGGGACGCACATGGAGCGGTGAGGGAGGAAGGGGACACCTGCCTAGCCAGCCAGACCAGCCAAATCAACCCTGGCAACCCCACAATCAATGGGGGGTGATAGATGTTGCAGCAAGATCGCCCTCACATCCCCACACTTCTGTTCTTGAACAGTCCCCAACGACTTTTACAATACAGCTTTCTAGAGCTACTACAGCATACAATAATCAATCATGTTCTATATAAACCAGACAACTAAAAAAATCAACTTGTCAAAATCTTTATTTCCATCTTATTTTCTCCAATTTTTGCTTGAAAAATGTCTCTAAATCTTCCATGAAATTAATGAATTACTATGCTCACATACCCCTATTCCCCCCCATAGCTGTCCTAATACTTTAAGTGCCCCAAGTGTCACAGGGCTAGCCTTTTAATGGAAAGAAAAGAAACATAGGAACAACTTTTATTCTTTTTCTCATAACCGTTGGCTAATTGTTCCTGCTACACCTACTTTCTCATACAGTAGGAATACATTGCTATTATAGGACATCTTTAATGAATGATTAAAATAAATGGATAATAGCTATTTATCATAAAGAATTATCCATTTGTAATAATCTGCAGGTGATAATCAAGATCCACACAGTATCCAGCCCTCTCATTGCTCCACATTACTCCAACATATTGCTACAGAGAGTGACATTTCTGTACTTATAGTTGGTGTGAGTTTTTCGGGCTGTTTGGCCATGTTCTGGAAGGGTTTCTTCCTGACGTTTTGCCAGACTCTGTGGCTGGCATCTTCAGAGGGCAAGGAGCACAGTGCAGAGAGAACTCCCAATTCCCTGAGCTCCTTGCTCTCTGAAGATGCCAGCCACAGAGTCTGTCGAAAAGTCAGGAAGAAACACTTCCAGAACATGGCCAAACAGCCCGAAAAACAACGGTCAGATCCCGGTCGTGAAAGCCTTCGAGAACACATTTCTGTACTTGATACTTACTGGATTACTACTTAAGTTTCCTAGTGAAATTGGTAAAAACAAAACTTTTTAAACATTCCATGCAACACATAAAATAAGAATTGTTTATAGATGCATGCTTACCAATAAAATAAAAAGAGTAAATTGACATGCACTAACTTGAGTAGTTATTTTCAGCATTTATATTTTCATCATTCAATTATAGCTTTATGGTATGAATTTTCCCCTTTGTTTCTTCCAGAGATTTCTTATACTGTATTATGTTCAGACCTTATAAACATATTCCATGATTTAAATAGGATAATGAGGAACGTCAGTGTCATTATTTTATTGGTTCTGATTATGTAATTTGTTACTAAAAATAACAATGTCTGACCTATGGCTGCCCTTTCCCTGGTGTTCCAGTTGTAGAGTACTCAGACTGCTGTCTCTATCCTCCGGTAATACTCTAGGATCGTGCAGCTTGCCCAAGGATACCCAGCCTGGATCTTTTCATGGGATGCATAATGGTTAATCAAAGTCTTGACCTCTGACTGTGAAGCCCTGTAACTAAACTCACTGAGCTACTGAGCTATAATTTGCGATTACTATCAAATGTGTATGAATGTTATTAATGCTATTAACACCAAATTGAAACCAAACCAAGTATTTATTTCATCCCATTCTCAGAGACAAATGTGTGTTGAAAACATACCTTCTAAATTTCAAAAAGAAAAATTCTACTCTATGGATAATTGTAACTTAAGACAGTGTTACACCAAGACTTCGGTTTTCCTAAACATTCAGATTGTTTAAAACTTTGCTGTGTCAAGAGTATGCTAATAGCTTTCTCATGTGTGTAAAATATTTTAGTAATCCCTCAGGATCAAGCTTATCTGATGCAGATTGCACTGCAAGACCTCACAAAACATTCTTGAAAGGAAAGCATGACCCATTTCTTAATGTTTTCCAGGCATCTTCTCAACTACTGGAACAACAGTAAAATAAATATTTACATTTTCCTTTCAATCAGCTTTCCTAGTCTACTCAGCCCTTTCAATCTATATTTTTCAGCACTGTCAATAGCAAAAGTAGTCCTTAAATTTTTGACAGCTTTAGGAATTGTGTCAAATAATTATTTCTTCTCTGTCATTAACCTTTTTATTGATTTGATAAAGGACAACACTGTCATGAACTGGTGTGATGTGTTGTGGCGTTCATGTGCAGTTCTCAATACAGCATTTACCATATTTACCAGAATGGTTATTGAGGTCAGGATAACTGGGTTAGAGGAACAAACTAACATTTTGCTTTAAATATGTTTGTGATTAGCCCTGACAGGAAAGGAATGTTGTCTACTGATCATTGCAGGGACTGGAATTATAAAAACTGTGTTTTATTCCTGTCTTTGATGACGCAGAACCCCACACAAAAAGAGTAACGTATACCCTTGTTAGTTTCATGACCTCTAAAATAGCCATAATAGGGGCTGCTTTTAATAGCTGGCTTTTATTGGAATATATTTCAGTCAGTTTGATTGTACCTTTTATACTATGGTATGGGAACTATTCTGGCTGAAAAGCAGTGTAGACTTTTTTTAGATTTAAAAAATGAAGAATAAATACAAAAAGTAATCATAGTGTTAAATATTAGAATGTTTCTGGTCTATATTAAGCCAGAAAAGCATGAAGTGAAGAGGTATCCTAAATAACTGAAGTACCTTAGACAAGCCTTCAATCCTATACACCCTTGCCTGGAAGTAAGGCTGCAATACTCTATGCACTTTTCTGGAAAGACAACACATTTAACTTCATGGAAATTATTTATGGGAAGACGTGAATTATTAGATTAAGAATTTATTGAAATCTCCTGTTTATGGTATGACATCCACAGGATGACATTCTGCAAGGTCCATCCCTAATAATGAAATACTTCCTTTGTAGCCCTCTGCAAATGCTCAAAGCTTTCTTATGTTGCTATGCTTTTGAATTGTTCTAACTTTGCACCCTGCTGTTACAAACAGTTTAATGCACTCTGATTTTGTAACTCCTCGTTCATTTGAGTTTTATTCAGTTATTTTGATTTAGTGCAAAGATATTTATTCCATGTTGCAAAGCTGTTTGGGTATTCTAGTAGCCAAATTCATACATATATAACTCCAAGAAAACATTATCATGTGCATGCAGTAGAGCACATGTTACACAGGAATTAAACAAATATACAGTAGCTGGGGTTTGGTTTAGGCATCTGATTGCCAAGTTAGAGGGTGGAAGTTCAATTTCCCACTCTCCCCCTTAGCAGGCACTGGACTTGATGATTCATAGATCCATTTCCAGTTCTACAGTTCCAAGATTATTAGTATTATTATGTCATATGGGCTGTGATTCTTCTTTTTTCTTAGCATCCGTCCCACTTGGTGACGGGGTCTGCTCTTCTGGTTTTTGCCTTCCACGTTGCACGGTCGTGGGTTAGGTCCACGTGAACCCGGGACAACTTCATGACAAATAATGCATTAAAATAATTGAACTGTCACATGGGCTGAGATAAACATCACAAAACAAAACACATGTGATACACAAGTAATATTTAATATTCTGAACCCGTTCCTGCATTGATTCTAAAATCATTGGTATGATTTTAGAAAACATGTTGGCAGCTCAAGTTTAGAACAGCCTAGTCTTCTTGGTGATCCCATGAGGTTTCTTCTCTGTAGACAATTCAGAGCTTATAATGACTTGTTATCAGAGTTACATTATACAGTACTGTCTCCTTGATACTATTTTAGGATGCCTAGCTGATGTTTCAGAAAATTTCATTTCATTTTACTGTTATATTTGCTAAACAAGATAGCTCAGCATACACTTTTAATCCTTTCTCCCCAATTTGGTGGTTCAATGCTCTTTCCTATATAATACAGTGGTACCTTGAGATATGAATGCCTTGAGATACAAAAGGGAAGTCCATCTGGAAGTCTTCTGCAAACACTTAAGATAAGAAAATTTCCTATAGATATAATGCAAATTTTGCAGACTTCAATTCCCAGGGTGCATTGCACCCCATTCAGATCCATGATATGAAAAATTTCAAGATACGAAACATCCCAAGGAATGAATTGCTTTTGTATCTCAAGGCTCCACTGTAAGTCTACTGCTATTCCAACAAATATTATTAGCTCCAGATGTAAAATTTCTGGAAATTTGGAAGGCACAGGGAGAAAAATGGCAAATATAGGGGAGGGGAGGAACTTTTCCCATTTTTCCTCAATGGTTCTGGACATATTACATCTCTATTACCTCCATATACATTTTAAATCCATATTTGAGCAATGCTGTTAAAATAAATTTGACACGTTCAGCTGATCACTAAATTACCTGCTGTAGAAGAGGGATTTCTACTGTATACTACTGTTAGACCAATACATTGTTATGTCATAAGGGTTCTATGTGCAGTAAAACCTGTACACATGCATTGTAATTTTTCTTAACTTTCTATTTGACAAGAAGATTATTATTATTTCAACTCCAATATTTCCCTTGCACAGACCCTCCAGATTTATTTATTTATTTATTTATTTATTTATTTATTTATTTATTTATTTCTGCTGAGAAATATAGCCAGAGAGAGCTTTACTAATCTAGTCATGGTTTTTAAAGAGTGGTTTAAACAAGAATATAATCATTGTTGATTTAATACAATATAGGCCAGAATCCTGCATGTCATGATTGAATGTAAAGTAACAAAAGCTTATCTTTACCAGCCATTATGCTCAGCTAAAAAGAACTGTTGATTGCACAATTAATTGCATGGTTTCTGTTGTAACCAATTACATAATTCAACTGATTTGCTCCTTTTTTGTTAAGTCTTATAACACAAATGGAAATACAAACAAGCTCATAAATTCATAATTTTTTTCCTCCACTACCTGGGCTTCTACTTTCTATTAACAACAAATTAATTTGCATTGGTTCAGGTGGTGTGATAATCTGAATCTATTAGAAAGGGGAGCACAAGTTATGCACGCCCAGCCAGAGTAAAAATCCACTGCACCAGCAGTGTGAGGAACATTATTTTGTTTAACAGCAAAGGCAAAATCTCAACAAGACTTTCTTTTTTACCCCCAACTAAGGCGGCGGCGGGGGGGGGAGCTTACAGCTTACAATTGGATTGCACAATTAGCAAGACTTAAACAAAAACAAGCACCTATGCAGCAGCAGCAACAACAACAACAAATTAACCACAGGAGGAACGGACAGGAGGGAAGCTTCACAGTTCCTTTGATCCATGCCACCTCCAGGTACTTCAACACAGCTGCAACAAAACTGCCATAACAAGGCATTTCCTGTTTTCCTGTGGTTGCTTAAACCAAACATACTAGATTCCCCAGTATGACTATGTATGAGCAAATTCTCATTTTTCTATCTGTGCAGTTTCAGCCTCATGTGACTACAACTTTTATAAATATGTCATAGAGCACCAGTATTTGTTTGTTAACTCATATGTTCCCGCTTTGAGTACTACCTATTTATGAATACGTTTTAAACATAGTATATAGATGACAAGAAAGCTGTGTCCCTTCAGGCAGCTATGCAGTGCTTTTTGTTTGTTCTCTGTTGTGTGACCAAATAGGCACATTACAGCATTCCTCACCCAAGGAAGGAGAGGGTCACAGTGCCCAGGTGGAAGCATAGGTTATAACTTACGTAACTTATGACAAGTTCATGGAGAACAAGGGTATCAATGGCTATCACTGATTATTGTGGATGCCGATGGACTACCTCCAGGTTGGAGAGATAGGCAGGATATCTCTCAATGCCGTTTGCAAGGAATAGTAAGCAGGTGAAGACATCTGTTTGGGAATACCCTGAAGCAAATGGTGAGCCATTTTGTGAGACAGAATGCTGGACTGGATGGGCTGTGGCCTGTTCCAGCGAGGATGTTATTATGTTCTAACTTGCTTCCATGGCTGCCTATTCGTGCCATGCGAATTTAATAGGACACTGCCCTTTTAACTTAGCAAGCTAGCATGTGGGAACCACTAGCTCATGTTTTTGACATTGAAACTTTGCCTAATGTAATAATGGTTTAGCAAAAAGAAGCGGAATTTGGAATATGGCCGTGGGAAGCGTATGAAGAAATGTTATAAACAGCATTTGAAGACATCTTTTGAAATACCAGTAAGTGGAAAAGGCTTTAGCATTGCTGTGCCCAGCCTGTTGCTTCCTCCAAAACATTTTGTTGTATGAAGAAATGCTTGCTTGAAAATTTCACACTTCTGTGCATTCATCTGTGCTATTACATTTATAAACCTCAAGGCATTATCGCTTCCTTTCCTTTAAAGTGGCACAATAATTTAAGTAAGTGGTAATGCTTATTATCATCTGCCAGTCAAACACCTTGTGCATTAACAAAATATAATTTTCCCCTCGGCGGATGGGTGTGTGCGATGTGTTTCACATATGTCAATATTAGTTGGACTTCTCGGTTGGTGATGGAACTACTTTATTTAGCAGGGTGCATGACTGAAAGTAAAGAAGAAGAAATCCCATTTACACTTAAATGAGCAGGGACAATAAGGCATGTCAAAGTCATGTACTCACTGCACCTTAGTAATAAGCATTACACAATTTTGCACAGGAAAACCACATTAAAGCAGTGCTTTTAAATGAAATCTAGCATGCAATAAAGGCTGCAAAATATGCTTGTAAGAATGCTTAGTGATATTTTGTACAGGAAGATCCAATCAAGGTGAAAATAAGCAGATCACCTGATGGTCTGTTAGTGCAGAGATAATCTGTATATCTAGCTTTTTAACTTGTCAAGCAATAAATACAACCTTTGACCTTAAGTATGTCAAAGAATGGAGAAGCCTGAAAGGTATTACAGATACAAACACCTTCACTGACACTTTGCCTTGGTTTCTGAACTTTCAGTTAAATCAGTGAATAAAATACAGTAGTAAGGTGGGGTCTATTAAAAATACAGCTTTAGGAAAAAATACAGTGCAGTAATTGTCCTCTAGCAACACTGCAGTTTCAATAACTGAATATGTTGGACAAAAAATAGAAACCAAGACTTCTCATTGCTAATTATAGGCAATTTCCTCTCAGTGACACTGAAGGGCCCTGTCCATTGTCTTGATTTTGAATTCCAGTGTTAAAAACAGACTTGTTTCCAAGGCTGTTCTGCCTAACAAAGAAATAATTACCCTTATCTAAACCTATATTTAAGAGATAACTTTAAAATTTAAAACTATCTTTAAGAGATGAAAATGTCTTAATTTAGGATGAAAGTGCAGAAACAGAATTATGTGCTTCCTTTAAAAATGTTTCAAAATTTTAAAATAGGTGACTACTTTATGTACTGTAGATCGCTGGATTTTTCTGTGAGATTCCCACCTACCCACACCCACACCCACCCATTAGAATATTGAATATTTTTTTTTTGCACTTTAAATCTATCAGTATGCTTTTAACAATTATTTACTTATTTAAATAGAACTTTTAAAAAGTCTTAAAAAAACATTTCTGTGTTCTATTGAAAACACAAGCCAAGGGTTTGCAAACCTAAACTGTTTTGTTCTATTCTTTAGCAACAACAGTGGGGTCATTTACCTCAGTGACTACTCATCTCTGCTTTGGTGTTCTGTTGTCCCATTTTGCTTCCTTATTTACGTTCTTATTATTCTGCCAAAATAATGCAGTTCCCATAGTCATGTGATAGCTATCCTTAAATCTCTCTACTTTTTCGTTCATCTTTCTTCTATGGCCTTGTCTTTATATGTGCTTTTATATATTCATACCTCCCTGCTCTTGATACTGTATTTGCTCTTTCAGCTCTACAACCCATCACCATTCAAAGGATTCAGGCTTCTGGCCCCACCCTGTTTTTTTTTAAATTTCTTAATGTGTGTGGGACTGCTTCCTAGCATGCATGTGATGTCACCTCTCTTACATTATTCAAAACCAAGACAACTCTCACATTTCCTTTTGAGACTTGAGCTTAATTTCTTCGTCCCCAGGCCAAATAGTTTGTTAAACATGCTGCTTATATGCCACCTAATAGGGCTTAAAGCACTCTCTGAGAAGTTTACAGTTTAATTATTCAGGCTATAGATTGCTACCCCCATCCACCCCAGTGAGCTGGATAATCAATTTACTGACTCTGGAACAAGTGAAGGTCAAGTCCACCAGGAAGTGAACCCAGGTTATGTGGATTGTTTTAGCTGCAGTATTGCAGCTTAACCACTGAGTCACAAGGCTCTGTAAGCACAGTCAGTTTTCCACCCCCTCCCTTGCCCCTTGCCCCTGTATTAAATTTTATACAGTATTGTACTCTACTTGTTCACATTAAACACAGAACATTGATGGTAATAATACTGGTAAGAGGTTAAGGATAAGGAGATGCAATCACCCTGAAATTTACTTATGAGAAGATATGTACAAGATTACACTGCTAGCCATGCTTCAATCAATTTTAAATTTAACATGCATAAGTGCACATTAATCTGCACAGGATTCTGACACTATCAAAAAGATTGGCTATCATTCCAGTAGCACATCAGCATGATGTACATCTATCACACAGCTGAATTTGTACCTTCCTTTCCTTTGGTTGAACTATGCCAGTGCCATAAAATGCCAGGATCTCTCTCTCTCTATATATATATTCTGTTTTCTTGTTTCAATTTTCCTTTTCTCTTATTTCTTTTATTTTGCATTATGAGTTTATATGATAGTGGGTGTATATTTATTAATGCTTAGCATGCATAATTTTCTTTAATTAAAAATAATTTAAAGTTTAATGCAGCATCACCAGATTCAGAATTGGAAAATTAGCAGACTGTAAAACATATGTTTTGAATAACTCAAAAATTCAACAGAACTATTCACACAAATAACCTGAACATTTTAGCAACTACTGGCTGGAGTCCCATTGCACCATTCAGGGTTCATAAAGGTAGATGAAATAGATGAAATATCAGATTAGGACTCTGTTGGGAAACTTTTCAATCTGTGGTATCCTTTCGGAGACTTGGGATGAGAGGAGAAATGTTTAATTTCAGAAAATGCCAGCTGCCTATCCCACTGCTGGGACTTGGACCAAAAAGAGGCAATTTTTCAGATATTGGAAGCTCCAAATTCCAAGACGCATAAAGAATTCTGAGGTCAAAAGGAATCCCTAGGAAGCATCAGAACCTGGGAGGGGCAATAATTTTTTCAGTTTAAATCAAAGGATGAAGATGGACCCTGATCACATCATTAGCCTTTAAACATGTAGATCTGTGCAACAGGATTCCAGCCACACTGAGTTAAATGTAGAGGTTGGACATTGACTTTCAAAGAATGGAACTATACAAAAGCAGACCTGCAAAAGTGTAGTTTCAGTGAGTCAAAGCTGACTCACACATTATTAAACTATTTCCTGCTACACCTATCTCCTTTCCCACACAATGTTATGGCAAAGCGAGCTTTACTAAGTCTTATGAAACCATATTTAGGAATACAGTTAGAGCATTAAATTAATTGTTCTACTTTTAGAAGAAGGATATTTCTTCCCTGCCCTGTTGGTAATGGGTTAAAAAAAAGCATCTCTATTTTCTTCCCCACTTAATCTTAGGAAAGTTCCACAAAGTCTCTCATTAAAAACAACAACATAGTGAATCTTTTAGTGCATTTTCACTGCCTTCTTCAATACAACTATAAACAATTAAAATGTGCCAGGCTGCCAGCATATGTGTGACAAATGAACCGATTCCTTTGTTTAATGAAAATGTATTATTAAATGGAGCAAAACTGTACAAGGATTGTTAACCCCCCCCCCCAATATATTTGCCATTTCATAAAAATTATTCAGCATATCCAAGAATAAGCTTTTATATGTTGTTGAGAGTCTTGGTATACCAATTGACACTTGCCTTCCAAAGCAGCTATAATTGTGCATTCGCAAATTCTACTTCTATCTGAAAAATCTGGCATTAAGCAATCACTGGAATCCAGGGACTAAGTTTTCACCTACTTCGTCGGCTGTACCAAAACAGAAAAAAACCCCATCGCCAAATGGCAAATTGGGCACTGCAAAGCCCTGGCTGATGCAATTTCCCCCTCAAATGATGGTTTGGTCCCACAGGGCTTTCTCCCACCCATTATTGGGTATTGCCTCTACCAACAAATTGACCATCTGAGTGAATGTTGACATTTTTTGTCCTAAATAATATACAGTATCTCAACCATAATTAATTTTTCTGTATAAGAAACAATGTTACTTTTCCTCCTCAGAATGATAAAGAATCCCTGTTGAAAAATCATCAGCAAACAAGTAGCTTAGACATACCTTTGAAAGATCTCTAAAGTTTCCTGGCAAGGTTAGATCCAACTCTTCTGATTCATAATTTGTTAATACCCAGGGAAATACAGGATATTGGTTTAGATCATTATATGTACGTCCTGTTGAAAACAAATTATAGAAGATAAATTATGCAATATTAAACATGGCAATTTTATAGCAGATAAAGAGCACCCATCCAACAAAGCATTTTTCTTAACCTCAGTTCACACTGTGTTTTAAATTTCAGCATGAAGTGTCAAAACAGCAGTTTGTGCCCATCTCTATTTTCATGTGTCAGGTATCTAAATTCCTGTTTAATCAGGAATCCTAGCCCCTCGAGTGCAAATAAACAGTATATATGTTTGGAGGCTCTGTGAAAAATATGCACAAAGTCAGGTCAGATATGCCACTCTGATACTGTCTCGTCATACATTCATTGTGCTCCATAAGGTTATGAAGAAGGCTTAAATGCAAATTGTAGAAATAATCTTGGGGAAGTTACAAATTAGCCATGTCTTCTAGATCTTTGCCCAGCATGGTTATTAAAAGTATCTAAGGTAAGTTGAAGACGTGGACTTGAAATCAAGTGTGGTACTTTGCTTTGTTCTTTGCTTTGTTCTTTAAAAACAATCACTTGAATTAAGCTAATCAAACTTTCTGTTTCTTGATGTGGTGCTGCTGGGAGGGCTTTTGTTCATTTAGATCCATTCCAGTTTGCATTCCGTCCTGAAACGGGAAAGTGAATAGTCTTCGTTGCCCTGCTGGGTGACTGTATCAAGGAAAACCCTCCTAGGTCTTTGAGACTTTTCAAAGGCATTTGACACCCATGATCATAGTCACATCCCTGTGATCTATATGGAGTGCCTGGAAGGAGTCATCAGGAGATATGGGCTTTAATGTGATCAGAATGGGAATTATATGGATCTCTTCCACTCTTTTCCACCCAAGAATCCAAGGGAGGTGGTGTAATGACTGAACAAGTGTTTGCATGTGATGTTGAAAAGGATGAGGGAGAACAAGTTGAAACTTAAATTCAGGCAAGTTCAATTTTCTATGAACAAGGAAGTGAAATGCTGGGGACAATGATTGGCAATTGGCTCTTTAGGTTTGTATTCTCTTTCAAAAAGTCATGGATGGCATTTTAGTAATGCTCTTTAGATCCATAACTGAATGAAGATGTCACCAATCCCTTTTACAAACTCCAGCCTATACTTCAGTTGGAATCGGCAGCCCTTTCAATCCAGTTATTTTCATCCTTTTGCAATCTTTGCCTAGTATCAAACCAGAAAGTTTGTACAACTGGCAAGCCACCATCTTGATGGTCACAAAACTATGCAGTCCTATCTTATCTGACCTCTTCCTCATTTTGGAGAACTTTGCATATTTAGGTACAGTAGGGCTGCCCTATCCATGGGGAATTGGTTCTGGGACCTCCTGCGGATAGCAAAATCCACGGATAAGAGCAAACACTCTTATTCGAGGATAAGAGTGGTAACAGGTGGTGGGGTGCCAGGATGAAAGCTTCTGCCCCCCCAACACTGGCTGATGGCAGTGGCAAGGAGGTGTGTGTGTGTGGGGGGGGGGAAAGAAATCTAACTGATGTTGAGCCCTCCTTGCCATTGCTGCCGCTGGCCACCCACCCACTTCGCCACCAGGTTCAGCGGCTAGACTGTGGGGCCAGCTTTAGTGAGGAGGGGGAAAAAACTTACTGATGCCAAGCCCTCCTTGCCGCACACCAGCCGCCCTTCCATAGGGGTGGGGTGCGGACTTAAGAGGACCTGCCCGGACAACCAGCCTTTGAACTTCCTGCTCAGGTCCCGGGTGGAGGACTGGATGTTTGAGCTTGAGTGGGAAGTTCAAAACTTCTGGTCCACCACCCAGGACCCTAGCAGAAAGTTCAAAGGTTGGTTAGCCAGGCAGGTGCTCTTAAGTCCCCACCCCACCCCTCCAGAGAGCAGGTGGCATGCAGTGGTGATGGTGGCACCGAGGAGGGCTGAACATCAGTAAGTTTTCTTTTTTCTTTTCCCCCTTTGCCACTGGGCTCAGACCTCCCCTGCACTTGCTGATCACCAACCACAGATAACTGAATCTGCGATTGGTGAATCAGCGGATGCAGGGGTCATACTGTATTCTCTAAATTACTTCAGCTTTGCATAGTTTTTGCCCCTGGTTTAAAGGAAGAAGTGCAAATAAGTGTACTAGCAATGTAACATGCACTGGTTTCTCCTTAGAGCTCTCTGTCTTTGTCTCTGTGTGTACATGTATGTGTGTACATGCATGTTGACATGTATGCAGAAGAAGGGCTTGCTGCTCCCCGAGAGATTCCTTGCACTTCCAATTGTAAGCCTCAGCGTAAACAGCCAGTCAAGAATGTCCCAAAGAGGCCTAAAATGAAAATGGAGGTGGCTTTTTTACTTTTTTTTGCCACAAAGTCTATAGTTGCCCATACTTAAGAATTTCTACAAATTTACGGTATTTCATAGTTAAATAACTGCAAAAATGTGTCCAGTTGTTGGCATATGTTTTACCTTAACTTGAAGGAGCAGATTTTCTTCCAACTAAGCTTACAGCGATTAATTTTAAAGGCTGAATATTAAATATTGCAGGCCTGTGACACTAATCTACTTGAACAATAAAAACTCAGGCACAGAAAATGAAATCTCAGAAAAAAGGAATATGTTTCTTCATTAAAAATAACTTTTTAATTAAACCATCCAATTTAATGTTTTCATGTGGCACTTTAGTTTTGAAGGTAAAGTGATGTAGAGACAGCTGACAAAGAAATTATAGCTGCAATTCCTTGGTGAAAATGTTAATGACAGCAAAATATTGTTTAATTAGATGATTGCAGCATCTGGATTAACACTCTTTAAAGGCGATGTTCCTGTGCTTGTCTGCTTCTTCACACTTTACAGACATTTTGTCATCTCTAGGTCATTAGGAAAAAAAAATTTTAATGGTTTTTTGTGAAGCAAGCAGTTCGAGTTACATCTAATTAGATGACAATAATAAGCCCAACACATGCAGTAGCTAAATATATACATAATTAACCAGTGAGGGCTTGTACATCACAGAACAAAAATGTGGAAAATGCTAACCAGGAAGGGTGAAGGGATGAGGAAAAAGTGGGATTGAATTCATTACCTGAATATGTCAATTTCCCATTAACATGTCAAAATACTTTGCATCTAAATAAAGAAGGAATATTCCTCATTCGTCACATCATATAATTTTTAGCTATGTATTTGTGCATTTTTTTCATTCGTTATTGCTTCAATGTAAGATGTTTTAGTTTTAAAAACTTTCCTTCTAATAGCCAATAAAGTCGGTATAATAGTCTTCCTTGCCCCATATTTTAATTATGACACATTGGGTATATTGCTTTTAGATGTGATTAAAAAAAGATTAATTTTTCAATTATAAACAAATATAAGTGTTGCATTGATATCTAATTGTGGAAGCTAGTATGATTTTTAAATATTTTTTCTGTTGCTTTCTTTCAAAATCCATGTAATATTCAAAGTGACAACATATTGTTTGTTCTTCTGATCAAGAGAGTTTTGTTTCCATATATATTTCCTTTCAATATCTAGGACCAGAAGTTACACTGAATCAATTAAAATCATGACCTCTCCTTCTCTACTTTATAAATCAAGGAGTCCCTAACAACTACATACAGTAGGAATAATTTATACCCCATCAGGAAGTCTTTCTTCTCTAGAATGAAGACACAAAGCAGGGGCAGGCAGAGTATAAAACTTAGCCTGACTGATAAGTAGCAGAGTGCCATGTTTACCTTTGGAAAGAAAACCCGCACAGAGCTGTAAACATGATGAAATATGTCCAGTGACAAGAGGGGCAGGGAAGAGGTGAAGACCTTAGGAGCAGAACGAAGTGGTAAGAAAACAACTGGGGTATATGCTTGTCAAGAGGAGAACTCTCAGAGACAGACACACTATTTGGATTCTAGAATACAGATACAGTGAGGCAACCGCCAAGGCTTTTGAATTATGTCCTTACTAGTTAGCTATTATTCTTCCATTAGGGGACAGATTTTGCATTTCTGATGGACTAAGAATGCGACCCTACACCCAGACATCTAAGAGGAAGCATCTTTGAACTGAATAGCCAAAATTTTGTTGCACATTTACACAAAAGGTGCAACTTTTACTGACAAATCACTTCTAATAAAGACATGCTGAGACACACCAATTGGCACATGCTTCAGATAATCTCTATGGAGAAGAGTCTTAGTTCTAAGCCATTCAGCTCTGAAAGTTACACCTTTAGTGCAATTGTATATCAGGGTTCCAACGAATGAGTCTTTTTTTTTCTTAATAGAATATATAGACCACCAGATTGATGATTTATTAAACTATTGGTTATTTACCTGATATGAATGAGATAAATATCTGAGGAATGTCAGCAGATCCACATTTTACATTTTTCAGATTTTAAAAGGACATTATGTTTCACTTTACCACATTTTATCAGTTAGTGGCCAGACACCTACTGGAGATTTATGCCAACAGTAATTGCAAATGCATTCAGAACAACTGCAATTAGTGTTTCACCTCACTGTCCTACAGCACACTGAGTTGCATGACTGGCAGACATTCAGTAAGGACAGAGGCAACTTGATAATGATCAGCAATGTGTTGACAGGATTTAAACAGGATTCAAACTACACTGGCGTAAATCTCCAATAGGATTCTGGATAAAAATCTAAGAAAAGTTAATATAATAGAGTTAAGGTAAACCATCACCCTCAACTTGTGGATTTTAGCTGTGCTGGGCTCCCACTCCAATAATTCCAGTCCATTATTATGTTAGTTTGGGACAATGGGAGTACACTTACACATCTGGAAAGAGGGGTATGAGTATTGTCTTGGATAGATTTGATTTTCTGGGTCCTATAATGGCTACCCACAAGGATCCATGGTCTGGTAGGAAATGTGATAGATCTTGAGATTATGGTGCATGATGTACAAACTATTGTAGATTGAGTTAAGTAATCCCCTTCAGGCAGCACATTACCCAAGGAACCCCTAGGCAGCCATGAGTCCATGACAGAAATGGAAGGTAATGATGGTATTTGTTCTTCGAGTGGAAAATGCCATTGGAAGCAAGTGTGTTCCTCCAAGTCAGCATGGCTTATTAATGCTGGGAAAAGAATATTCATTTTTTCTCCACCTGGATTTCTTCTGATAAGGAAAGGACAAGCCATGGACCTTCCTCAAAAATTAACGTTACACAGGAGGAAGGCAGTTTATGTTCATCCTTTGTCCACTATCTCTTTCTAAGAAAGAATGACATTAATGCAGCCTTCTTCCTCTTCCAAAAACACCAGTGGAGAAACTTTGCAATGTTAAGCTACCTCTTAGCATTGGCAATGGGAGATTTATTTCATATTTAGAGGGACAGACTTTTAAAAAGGAAGAGCTTTATAAAACATACATCTGCAGTGTTATTAGAGTCATTGTCATGATTATGACAGCACAGGTAGCTGCCATATATACAGTGGTACCTCACAAGTTGAATGCCCCATAAGATGATTTTTCATAAGATGAATGCAATTTCCGGGAATAGGCATGTTTTGCAAGATGGCATTCTGTCTATGGGATGCCTTGAGAAAAACTCCTAAGATGAATGTTGCTCCTGACAGCCTAACACCCAGCTGATTTTGACAGCTCAGGCTGCCGGAAGCAGCATTCAGCTTTGATCCTGGCTTTCCCCATGGTGTAGCACCCATGGACTGAGTGCTACACGGTCAGTAAAGCTAGGAGGGAAGACCAGGCTTTAGGATTTTGCATGCCCATAACCCCTTTGGGTTTCAAAATCTGCTGTCTGTCGGCTGCAGGGAACAGCCCTTGGCTGCTGGTTGATTGAGGGGGTTTGGGACAGCCTTCCCACAGGAATACATTGAAAACCAATGCAGTCCATTCTTCCAGAATGGATTAATTGGTTTTCAATGCATTCCTATGGGAAACCATGCCTCTTAAAATTAATTTTTCATAAAACGAACTGACCCATAGAACAAATTAAATTTATTTTACGAGGTACCACTGTATGATGGTCCATCTAGGCCAGTCAAGTTAATACATAAAAAACAAAATGGGATTTGTGGTTGTATGTAGCACTGGATTAGTACTGTGGTTAATTCTTTAACTATAGACAACCAATTAATTGTATTGATTTATACAACCTGATAAACCCAGGGATTACTTATACTGTTTATAATAAATATAATACATGTACAGATATTTTCATACTGGCTTTAGATCAGGCATGCCCAAACTTCGGCCCTCCTGATGTTTTGGACCGTAACTCCCAGAATTCCAAGCTTGTATTTCCAATGGCAAAGGGCTGTGGGAGTTGCAGTACAAAACATCTGGTGGGCCGAAGTTTGGACATGCCTGGTTTAGATGTTTACTTCCTCCATCTCACTTACTCCGACCTACAGTAAAGCTTAGTGGGCATTTGGAAGATTTTCCTTCTACCTGGTAAAATGTAACTATGATGATGTTTGTTTTAATTTCATAGACTATAATGTTATTATACTAAGCATGAAATTCCTTGGGAAATGTTTGAAGCTTTTCAAGGCTATGAAGAAATTACCATATTGTGCATAAATTAGTGACAAGTACCAGTTATTCATACTCAACTGTTATTCACACTCAAACATTTTGAACATTTTTGTCCAAGTTTTTAAAAAAACCTGCAATGACACAAAGAAAGAAAGCAAGAAAGCTGCAATTTGCTCTTAACACCACTTAGGTGACATCTGTACTAGACAGAAAACCACTGTTATTTTGCTGTCTAGTTGCTGTTGCTAAGAATGATGAAGTAGCAAAATTACATTTCGCCATTATTATTTCCAGACACATACTGGCAATGGTTTGTTGACTCTAATAAAGCTTCAGACAAAGCTGTCAGCAGAGGAAATGGCAGAAGAAAAGCAAAGAACAACCATCAACACAATAAATAAATCTGAAGGCTAGGTGATAGGTTGTACATTTTCCGATAAAATTTAATGTGAGTTTTTCAGAATCTATCATAGAGCGGCAGCTAAATTCCAGAGGGATAAATGTATTCTATCAAGACATGGTACTCAAGATTTGACAAACATAAACATATTATGAAGGATTAAGGAGACAGATGACTTACCTGCTATAGTATTGAGAAACATCAAGTATTCAAAGTTTGAAATTTCCCTTCGCTGCCACCGCTGAGTCATGTTGGAAGATTTATACAGTTGACGGGGAGTAGCCAGAGAAATTCGCCTAGAATTAAATTTAAAGTACTTATTGCCTATATTGTTACTTATTCATATTTTGTGTTGAAACATACTATCATTCTCTGAAATGGAGGTACTTCTTTCTGAAAAATGGTATTGTAATTAGAAATAAGATTATAAACTATTTTTGTATGAACATCTAAAATACAAGAGCACTAATAACACTGTTTAGTGTGGTTCAGTGATTATTTATTTATTTATATGTTTATTATATATATTTATATACCACCCATCTTCTAGCGAGAACTCCAGGCAGTTTACAATAATGGAATGAGAATAAAAGAGCGGAGAGAGAAAAACATAGTAATAAACACTCAAAAATACTACCTTAGCATATCCCTCATTTCCCTAAATTTGTTGACTAAAACAGTGAATTTCATTCTCATTACTGGTTTGAAACTCATAAGAGCAAGTCTACTCCTGTGAATTAGATATAGGGGAAGAAATTCTATTGCCTGCTGCAGAATATTCACATATCATACCAGTCCCTAGCCTCCTGTACATAGCCATCTTTTTAATATACTAAATCACGAAGAGAGAAGGGGAAAAAAAACCCTATACAATGGGCTAAACCAGTGGTCCTCAACCTTCTTAATGCCGCTAACCTTTAACACAGTTCCTCATGTTGTGGTGACTCCTTGCCCTGCTTGGAAGAGGCCACAAGCCCCCTTTCGCAGGCCACTGCCGCAGGTGCCATAGAGAACTTCCCTCTATCTACAGGCACCCTCAGCCAATCGCAGCCTCCGGTGCCACTGACTACATCCCCTCCAACCTATCAAGCTGCAATTCACTCTTTCCCTTCCTTCCTCCCCCCGCTCCTCCAGAACCAAGCCATTTGTGCCTTTTTCTTCACTAGCCCTGTGAAATGGTCATTTGACCCCCAAAGGGGTCCCGACCCCCAGGTTGGGAACCACTGGGCTAGACAATCCTTTTTTGCAGTAGCTATTGTAAATATGAAATAGGGCATGCTTTAGTTTTGGGGCACTTCACAATTCTAGCATTTTCTAATTAGCCAAAGAACCTCAGGACTCAGTGGCTTGAAGTCTCAGATTCTTTCCCCCCTATAATCTCACATTTATCTTCTGAGTCATCCCTTCCTAAATGCTTGCCTGTTGCTCTCAACTGTATTCTTGTTCCCTTTTCACTTCCTGATGCTCATATTTGCTAGTTCTGTTGTGGTTAGTCTGCTTCTTGCTCTTTATCTTGGCTGTTTAGCCTTGCCTAGATGACCAGGGAATAGAGTATGACAACAGCATACTCCAAATGCTAGAAAAAGGTCCTTTAGGTCAGCACCATAGGTTCAGAATGGAAGCTGGAGAAGGAATAAAAGTCTCAGTATATTTAGTGTCTGTTCTGCAAACGGTCCGAAAACACTAAATTGTACTACATTTGGGAAAAAATAGTGCATAGTAACTATGCATTTGAATGTGCATTTTCAGCTGGCTGGATAGCTAGGTGAGTTATGTATCTGGCTGTAGAGTCACAATTTGGTAGTTCAAATCCTGACTGTGCATCCCAGAAAAGCCTCCCTGTGTAGCAGAAGCAGGCAATGTTTTTTTTCCAAGCAGCACCTCTGTCGATTGCTCTGCCTCCTCCTTCTCCCCGCCTTCCACTAAGAGTTGTCGGTCGTTAGCCCAGGGAAAGGAGGAGAGGGAAGCGTGCAATGGAGGTGATGCTTGGAAGAAAAAAAAAAACATTGCCTGCTTGGCACTATCTGCACGCTTTGCACTTTGCACAGGAGAGCCTTAACTGGAAAGGAGACCCACAAAGAGGCCATGAGAAGGAGAGACCCTTCTTCCCTTCCCCCACTGTTCCCCCAGTATCTTGCACCCTTGAGTGAGACACGGTGGCGGGAGGAGAGGGCACAAAAATTGACATTGTCACTGGGCAGTGGCCACTCCAAACTCTAGCTGCGCCACTGACTGAAAGCTGCACTTGATTAACATCAGATTATTACACTGCACTGACATGAATCCTAAAAAAATGCCTTCATGATATAGCACCAAAACAGAGTTTATGCATGAAAAGAAAGAGAAGTTTTATTGATGAGCTAGTGTTTTGTAAAATAGCTAGCAGAGAGGGGGATGAATCAGTATGTTCTTCATTCAAGTCTCCACTCTGCTATGAGATCATCAAGCAGCCTTAGGCAAGAATTTTTTTGTTCAGCCTTGGACCTACCCAAGTACCCTTATCATCTGCAACATGGAAGATAATACTGGTTTACCTTAAAGGCCCCATAAGGACTATAGTTGGATAAAGCACATTAAGCTCTTTGAATGCTTGCAAGTGCTATGCAAATGTTGAATATCATCAATATAGACACTACTATGTATTTTATTTAAATAATTTCAGACACCATTCTCCAAACGTGAGGCTTCAGAGTAGGATGGGACAAAAACAAACAAACAGGCAAGTAAAATGTTTGCATGATGTTATATATTTTATCAGCCTATCATTATACAGCACATCTCTGAAATGGAAAATAATAAATATTACCTCACTCTGTATGCAACTCTTCGGGCAACCTATATGTTTCTAGGCATAACTTCCCTCCTTTAAAAGAGCCTATTCTTTGTACAGTAACATTTAATGTCATGGGACATGCTGCAAAACAAGTCTGCTCAAGAAGCTTCCTACTGGTGAGGTTGGTGAATAGATTTGCAGAGTGTGAATTACTGTGGCAGAGTCAAATAAATTATGCAGAGTAAATTGGTACCATGCCTGCATATTTCAGATAATGCACGAAGGGCACTCTACTATGGAGTTTTGCTAAACCTACCCAGCTTTGATCAAGTCATAATGCCTTTTGGGCACACCTTCACAAATGTATATTTGCAAATGTTACCTTTAGTACTTGGAACAACATCTTTGCAGTCTTAAGGAAGCAAATCTCCAAGCACAGATGGGCTACCTCTGTTAACATGCATGTCAGTGGGATGTAGTTAGTGAACTGTATCCTATGAGGCTAGGGAGGTAGCAAAACATTCCAGCTCACTCAGCTTTCCTGCCACTGGGAAACATCTTTATTATTACCAGTGATGATTTTTTCCACGTCAGAATTAAAATGCAAAGAAAAATGATATAACCTTATGTTTCAGCCTTCAGCCTAGGGGGAAAGGGTTGCTTATTTAAATGCAGTTCTAGATGTGTAGGACTGCTGGAACAGAGGTACTCTAACTTCAAACAGTAGAGCAAGCAATCGGTTTTTCTAATAACCCAAGTTTATTACTGGTGATGCTAAAAGATCCACAAAGTGCCACTACCTTCTCATCATTTGGAACAGTTTTGCATCTGTTATTGCATCTGAAACATACCACTAATATGAAAACAATGGTGATGGTAGGAATTAGGGAACACTTTACATCAACAATTAAGATACAATAAAAGAATCTTTTTAAAGCCATGGCAGAATTCCAATATGATGAGATTGGAGGGGGTTGGATTCCAATACTTAAATGAGAACGAGTCGGAGTGAAACTGAATAACAGCAGGGTTTTACAGGTTATTGCTAGGTCAACAACTTGTGCACCAATAGCCTCTAAGTTGAGGCCATGTGTAAAGGTATAAATATTTGCCATGTAGTCCAACTCTTATTTTTGGACGTGAACACATCCA
This sequence comes from Phrynocephalus versicolor, assembly GCA_023846285.1. Taxonomy (NCBI): domain Eukaryota; kingdom Metazoa; phylum Chordata; class Lepidosauria; order Squamata; family Agamidae; genus Phrynocephalus; species Phrynocephalus versicolor. The sequence continues at coordinate 25,459,767 of JAHTLZ010000007.1, forward strand.
AAAAAGCTGGCATTAAAATATAGCAGCTAATGTTTAAGGTACTACAATGGTTTTGTCTTTTGTCTTTTTCTTTTTCTTTTGCCTGATATGCTAGTATAGACTAACACAGCTCACTCTTCTAAAGTGACACTCTTCTGTACACTTAATTCCAAGTTGATGGCACTTCCAAAACACCTCACAACAATCTGCCTATTAGGAACTGGACTGCAGAGCTAGCAAGGTTCCCTATAAAGGCCCACACCCAAGCTGGCATACACGTTTCTCTCTCCCTCTCCATGGGGCTCTTCCTCCCCTTGGCACCTGTCATGACTATTTTTGTTTTGTTTGCAATGGAACCAGTGGGGGGGTTGTGTGTACATGTGTGCACCCCATCGTGTGCCCCCCAGCCACCCAAAAGTCCTAGACATTGACAAAACCAGTTCCTGGTGCCAAAACGGTTGGGAATGATCACACAATAGTAACAAACTCTATTTAAATATGCAGTGATTCTATGATTGAAATATTGTTGTACAACCTTGTGACATGCATCACAGATGAAATCATCAGCCAGAGATAAATATATTTATCCCCCTACCTTTTCAGGTCAGAGGCTCCCTAGAGATTACTTTTACCCTGGAGAAGCCTTAAAATCCCTGTGATAGTTATTGGGACTTTTCATATGTGAAAATTATTGCCTGTGATTCCACTTTCAGATGAGGACCACATATGGCCTTCTGACATATTTTTCAATAGAGAGGACTTCTCACCATCCTAAGGGTTCTTCCAATGCCCTCCCCAGGACAAAGGGGAACCCTAGAAATGGGAGAAGTTTTATATTTTTATTAACAGAGATTTCTACCTTCCGCTGATTATGTCCTCCTTGTTGCACAGTGAAAAGCTACACCAACTGGATTTCAGCCTGTGTCTATGGCTGCTAACACAATGGTGGATTGTCATACATTAAACACTTAACAATCTTTAGTAACTAACTATCAACAAACAAGAAAGGAAAAATACAATACCTTGCTTGAGGCAAGCCATAGCTGGTTCCCACTCCAACACGAGGTAAGCTGTACACCACTTTTTTTACTGTTGCTTGGTCTGGGAAATTGAACATTACGGAGGCTGTAGTAGAAACAGAACTTAGTTAGAAACCATTGGGCAAAAGAGTATGTAATTCTTCAGACTATCCTTTGAAAATGTAAACCAACCAACAAACAAATGAATTTGAAGGGACAATCCAAAACTCATCAAAGGTCATTTTCACATTGTAAACAAAGAGAGGAATGTTGCTGCCTTCTTAAGAACATTCTAAGTCCTAGTCAAACTTCTTCACAGATCTGATACATACAGAGGCATCTAACTTCAATGATTTTAATTGAATGCTGAGGAACTTCATATCAAATTGAATGATTTTGACTTGAATGCTGAGGAACTTCACATCAAAGGGAAAGGCTTGTGTAGGAATTGGTCATGGCCGTAGTAAAGGTGAGAATTTCACTTTACTTCAAAATTTCAGAGGAGAGCTGTCCCCCAGTTATGGTAATAATTTGCCTATAATCCTACAGATGTGGAATTAATGTAGGAATATAGAGCCCCTGAACACAGCTTGGTGTTATGAGACGATTTTGCTACCATGGAGGAGAATATTGAACAGAAGTCTCAGAGCTGCAATAGAGGGAACTTTGGCTCAGGGTTGAATATGGAGTTCCCCGCCTGTATTTCCCCCCTTTTTATTTCTGATCAGTAACTGGAAGCAACAGGGTTTTTACCATGTTTAGACTTTAACTATCTTTCACTGAACTCATTGTTATCTGTAGATCAAAGCTTGTGTCACACACCTGGTCTCAGAAATCCTGATTAAATGTTTACTGAAAGCACTCAGGGCTGGGTCAAACAGAACTACTGTGTACTTCTATAATGCAGACAAACTTTGAATATGTCTTACAAAAGATGCCAATTCCCTAGAAATACATAGCAAAATGGCTTTTTCTGGAGCTCACTCCATTACTTTCTTTAAAGCAAGCCTATTTTTTTAAAGTCTTCAAAGAAGTCCTGTCTTTTTACTCTTTTTTTGACTTTTCATTACCTTCCCTTTCTGGCCCATGAAGCTACAAATATATCTACTTAGGAACACTCTTGCAGGTAAGCCTGTTTCATCCAAGCTCAATGAATAATGAAGTCAGTGCTTCCCAATTGCTACATCTGTGCCAAATTTGCTGCTGATGTGAAATCCAGTTTAAAAGTTATAAGTTTCTGTTTGGGCTGTCCCAGTTTTAAAATCCCCTTGTGTAATGTTGATTTGCTGTGCTTCACAATAGCATAGCTGTACTACTTTGCAGCTATAGTACACACATGCGAATACTTTATGCAAAATACATAGTAAACATACTTCTGTTTGCCATGAAAACTTCCAAAGCTGTATTCTGAAGAAGATATCGTCTTGAGAAGACAGCTCTAATTTCACTGAACATCCATTTTCCATGAAGACCTTCTGTATATGCAAGAACCTAGAAGAAGAAACAAAACACTTTCTGATGATTGATTTTTGAGCTGTAAGAAAAGACAATTCAATTTAAAATAGTCTACAATTTTATTTCTAGTCAAACAAGAGCACGTGGAACCCCAGAGACACCTAAATTACCCTAAACTGCTGTGAGGGAATCAAGCTGGAAATTTTATTTGGGATAAGTATATCCCTTCTTCTCATGCCTTAGATGCAATATTTCTGTACTCAAAACCTTCTGAGTTCTTAATCACCAACAAAAGAAAAAAGTACAAAAATATACAAACTTTTTTTCTATTTCAGTTCTGATCACTGGAATAACATTATATGTGGAATAGCATGACAGCATTGTAATATCAAAACAATGTGATATTATAAAATTTAAGACATTTTAAAAACAAATAATAGAACACCCACGAACCCTAGGTATCCAGATGTTTTAAAGCAAAATAATTTGCTGCTACAAAAATAATGGCTTTCAGAGCCTTATAACTTCAAGGAGTCCATTCTTGAAATGAACATTTAAATGAGAGCACTTCTAAGCACATTCGGGAAAGTCCTATTTTGGAATTGTCACTGAATTTGGCAGAAAGGATCCAGTGATAGATTTCAACTGGTGGAAATGGAACCCAAAGGATCTGGGATTCCTCTTAGCCATAGCCACCTGTATGTACTTTTAATGTCAGATTAAAAACCATTCCAGCATCAGATGTCTTCTGTTGCATACTTAATTATATTCTCATCAAGACACTTCACATTATGCTTTCATGGCCTTTTAGTGGCTCCTTTGATATGTGATAACTTAGCATGTTGTACTTTTACTCAAAATATGAGCAAGAGACACAATAACCTTAAGCTTATACCAGTTTATATGTATGGCTCCTTTGTGTGTGTGGGGTGTGTGTGTTTTAAGGCTAAGTATTTGGCATCTTCAAAATACAGTGGATGGACACAAACAAATGGATTTTCAGTGCTAAGAATGTAGATCTCAGAGTGTACTTCGGTACAGCAGAGGATCATAGAATCATAGAATTGGAAGAGACCTCAAGGGCCATCTAGTCCAACCCTCTGCCATGCAGGAAGCCCATCACAATATTTCCAACAGTGTCCATCCAGCCTCTGCTTAAATACCTCCACAGAATGAGACTCCACCACCCTTTGTGGCAGCATATTCCACTGCAGAAAAGCTCTAACTGTCATGTTTTTCCTAATGTTCAAATGGAATCTCTTTTCCTGTCGTTTGAAACCATTGCCCTGAGTCCTAGTTAGTCTCTGAAGCCATGGAAAACAAACCTGTTCCCTCTTCAATATGACATCCTTTCAAATATTTAAACATAGCTATCATATCCCACTCAGTCTTCTTTTAGAGAGGCTAAACATTCCCAGTTCCCTAAACCGTTCCTCATAAGACATTTCCTTGCAAATAACTAGTTGCTACACTTAATCACCAGATTTTACGATTATATTAGCTGAGTGATCATAATTAAAGTAGGTCCATTTGAATCCATGGAATGTAGAGAGGAATCTATTATTATTATTATTATTATTATTATTATTATTTCATTCCTTTATATAGTCTTTATTTTCCCCCGAATCTTGATCATAGTATCAAGATGACCTCTTATGTATGTACAATAGAAACAACCGCTTCCCTTGACTTGGAATAGTTCTACAGGTGAAACTCAAAAAATCAGAATATTGTGCAATTGTTCATTTATTTCAGTAAGCCAACTCAAAGGGTGAAACAAATATATGAGATAGACTCATTACATGTGAAGCAAGATATGTCAAGCCTGACTTTGGTATAATTGTGATGATTATGGCGTACAGCTTATAAAAACCCCAAATTCACAAGTAGTTAAAGTCTGCGAACATGACTCTTTGTTTATCTCTTTTATGTCTACAATTTGTTTTAAGTACATATTTTAAATAAACAGTGCTACTCCCATCCTTTTTGTGGTATTATTTTTGAATGAGCGATTCCTTTTATTTATTTATTTATTTATTTATTTATTTATTTATTTATTTATTTATTTATTTGATAAATAAATATTCTATTTTTTTTACCCCACCTTTCTCCTTGGAAAAGGACTCCAGGCGGCTTACAGTAAGGAGAGACAATATACAGTCCATTACAATTAAGACATCCTCAGTTTGAGAAACAGAGAATTGAGGGGTATCTTACAGCATTAGAAGGAAACATGACAACTAACAATTGATAACATAATCTCAATGCAATCACACAGGGAGAGATATAAACACCAAGTTATAGGTGGTTATAAACACAAAGTATGTGTAGCCATGTATGGTAGATTCATATAAAGGCACAGTAGGTAGTCCATCATTCAGGGAAAGCTTGCCTGAAGAGAAAGGAACAGCAGGGATGAGGCAGTTCTGGCCTCTAGTGGGAAGTTCCAGAGTCTGGGTGCAGCAGCTGAGAAGGCCCTTTCATGTGTTCCCATAAGATGTACCTGTGAGGGTGGTGGGATGGAGAGAAAGACCTCTCCTGATGACCTTAGCACCTGAGCTAATATATTCCAATCCTGTAAATTGCACGTACACTTTTCCAGTTGTGCTTAAATTCCTTGTTCTTGTTCCAAAGCCATGATACAGTAGACTGAACTAGGACTGCACAGGTTGATTGGTAGAAGACTGTTGCACACATGACTCTACCGTGCGGCAAGGATTATTAGAATTATATAGAGTTTTTTGTTTTGTTTTTTAAAAAATCAAACAATATAAACAGATGCAGATTACATAGTTCCCTGTTAATCAATGGCTGAGAAATTGGTCAACCCCATGAACATATAATCCATGATATTTTAATTAATTATTGGCTGAATCCTTCCCTCAGCCCCTTAAAAGTCATTTAAGGGAAGCATGGGCAGTGGCTTTAATTACCATTCATGGTAAGCAGGATTTTTCTTGAATTTAGGATTTCATCATGAGGAAGCCATGGTGTGTGGGTGGGTGGGTGGTGGCATAGGATGGGAGGATAAGCCTTTAATTTCCAATGATCATTATTGCCAGTAAAATTATCCCTGTAATTGTGGCAATTTTCAGAAAGGGAGCTCATGAAAGTCTTGAGACTTTTGAGAGGAAATAGGATTTTTTTTTTACATCCAAACAATTGTACCAGTAGATGACCTCATTAGTCTTACGTGACATAACTTATGGAAACAGGATTTCAGCTGATACAGATTTAGATCTCTTTTCTGTTTGTTGAATACTCCACCTTATGTAATCAAACAGAATAAGCAATAAGCAACATCTTACATACAGTTGTCCCCCGCCCTTTCACGGTTCATATACTGCAGTCCCAGTGTATCGCGGGTCTGCAGTATATGAAAAAAGGGCCCCCTGGGGTAAGGAAGAAAGGCCTGCCCAGGCCCATCGGAGGCCCCAAAAGTGCTTCCCTGCAAACTGGAAGTGACTGATAGCACTTTGTGCTTTCTGTACCTTGAGAATGCACATTTTTAAACATTTCAAAAGATCCAACAATTGAAACAGCTGCTATTGGGTACCTTTGGGTCTTATCTAGATGTTTATGAGCAACAATTAATACTAGTGACAGAATCACTCAGACCAAGATAACAAAATTAAACCTTATTAGAACTATGAGAGATTTCTTAGACGGCTAGGGCTCTGTTAAGGATTTGCACTTTCTCCTCTCCAACTATTATTAGTCAGTATCAGTCTTATTGGTGATAGCCATTCCCTTGTGGCTCTTCTCTATCCAGGCATTGTTGGCAAACAACAGCATGTGTGCATATGGCTAAACATGGTTTTCTTATCTGATATATACATCCTTAATTAAAATAGTATCCATGCAGTCTCAGAAGAGGGAGATGCAAAAGTCCCAGCGAGAAATAATTGTGGTGTCTTATCTTAAACTTTTTAGTATCCAGCTTGGTTGCTTTCATAACAATCTTCCAGAGAAAATCCAGCACATGCCAAATGACAATGGCAAACTAATCCTTTCCCTACTTTCTATTCCTCTTTTATGAACTGCAAAGCAAGGTCCAAGAGGCAGTCTCTGATGCATCTCAAGTCCAGTGCATGCCTTTCAAACCTAATCAAGACGGTATAAAATGTATATAAAAAAGATGAAAGTGCCTTTGCCTTTGTAACATATGGCAAAAAAGCGAGAAAGGGCTGAAAGAGATGTTCCATAGGGGAAGGTTAAGTCTGATGTTAATGCTTATTTAAAATGGTGACAGTCTGGAATAGTGAAGCCTTGCTGGGCTGCTTTAATTTCTCTCTGGAATAGCTCTCTCCCAACCTTCTGCAGCACATCAAAGTCTCTGGAGCTCAATTAAAATTGGATTATATTGAAATGCTCTATCTACGGGACTGTGTGCTCACTATCACTTTTCTTAGGGTAATACTCCAGATGACAGTTGCCCATCCCAATTTAAACAGTTGTCATAGAGACCACAAACTAAAGCAGCAGTGACTAACAATACAAAGGAAAGGTAAGTGTTCAGATTTCTATGAATGAAGGGTTGGCTTTCAGCTGCACTAGATATATACCACAAGCCAGTAAATGCAGCTAACATAAAAAGCTGTAATATGCCAAGCAGCTGGGCTGAAAGATGCACAGGGAATGATTCCAGCAAAGAATTTCATTTGTGTTTTGATAGCAGCCCTGTAATTAGACAAGCATTTTGCATGTGGCCATTCTTCTACCACTTAAAATATCCAAAATTAATAGACTCTCTCTAAGGATCAGTCCTGAAAGTAGTGTATACACAAAAGCTAACCATTAGTAAATTGAAGAAGTCAATAATTACTTTCTAATTACCAGCTTAACATGGCTGGGACAATTACTAGGCAAAGAAACTCAATAAGGGATTAGTCAGTTATTTAAAAAATACATAAAATTTTGTATTCATGAAAATACAAAATTTATACAATTCTACAAAAACTACATGATACTGTTTAGGTTCATTTGCACAATTTTATTAGCAATATGTCCAATGACAATACAGAGATTTTTGCCATGTATTTATTTGCAAGAGTGTCCAGATCTATATTACACTCTTAGATCTAGCTATGCTGTTGTTTGGCTTGGGACAAAGCTCATTACTAGTAATAATCATCCATGAAGTAAGAGTTAGCTATAAATCAAACTAAGGAATATTATGTTTTGAAACAATCCATTTAAATGAGTAAGTACAATAACTAGTCCTGAACAACTAGTGAACTATAAAGATGCAAATTTTTATTAGATTGCCTTGAATTTGTCAATTAAAAAGGTGTAAGGTATACATTCTGGCACTCCTCCAAAAGCAAAATGCTGTTATGAAGACAGCATCTACTTCTGGCAGCAACACAGAGCAATACATTTGACAGTGTAGATTGCTAGTGAGGATATCATGTTCTCATGTAAATGGCATGTTTCTGGCACTATAAAAAAAAACCTCTATTTTATTTGTAATTGGCTTAGTGAGAGCCCCAAGGTTTTCCTCCCCTTTGTTATTGTACGGATCGCCATGGAAATGAACAATTATATGTAGTTTACTGTATGGCTCTATTTTCCTTTAAAACCTTGAGTAAGCACACTGTGGACTCTCTTGGGGAAATCTGTGCTAGGATTTTGAAGCAGCAACAAGGCAGAGAGCACAGAGTGCAGGCCAAAAGGGAGGGAAACAAAAATGTGTCAGAAAATCTAAAAAGTGCACAGATCAAAATTTGTCAAAACAAGGACTGGGTTTAAACCAACAAGAAAAGACCCTACAGCTTGGGCCTTGATAAAGCATGGCCTTATTTTTTATTTTATTTTATTTTATTTTAAGCCCAGCTGTAGAAAACAGCATCTAATGAACCTGTCTGGGGCTGCTGTCCCCATCCTGTCAGGCATGTCAGGAAATGACAAGCACTGGGGACAGGCCGCCGCCAGTCATAGACAGACCTGCCAGATGGAGAGTTCAGCCCCAATCTAATCACACCACCAGAAAATAACTTTTCATGCTTTCAGTCTGGAAAGATGGGCTCAAAGAAAAAAGAAAAAACAGAGTAATAAATCCGAGACAATGCTATTTGGTTCCAATGCACCTGGTTCTCTAGGCAGATATTTTTAAAGAATCTATGCGTAAATATATTCCATCAATTCATTCATATTTATTATTAAGAAGGCCTTGAGCGATCTGTTCTAAGGTAGCCATAGCTGTTGACCAACCCAACAGACCAAACTCTGGTATATCTTGTCTACATAAATAAATGATGACTGAATCTAATGAACTTTGAATTTCATTGAATCACTACAATAATGAAATCTCACTGTGCTAAACTAAAGAAAAGAAAATAGCTGTATTGCTTTCTGAACGCACTGCATCTATAGACGGATTAATGAAGATGAAGTATACAATAAGTATACAATATCCACCTTTCAGGCAATCTTCCTTAGGACAAATGCACATTTTGGTATAGAAGGATGAGCTGAGAGGAAGTAAATTCCATCCTTTGAACATACTTACATCATATTCTCAGAGCTCTAGCTAGATAGCTAGATAGATGGGTATAATCAGTCAATAAAAAGCAACCTTCTGTTAAAACATATTTTTAGAGTAAAATGAAGAAATAAACTATATAGGAAATGTCTTCCTCTCCTATTGAAAAGCATTTTTAAACAAAGCTTTATAAAAGTAATAGAATTATACCAGGCAAAGCAGCTTATAAGTAACAGCCCTACACAATATTAAGTGTAATGAAAAATGTTTGGGGAGAGGGAATTTTAGTCCCATTCTTTTTCATGTGTCCACTTTAATCATACTCTCCAAAACAAGGATTACTGTAAAATATCCTAGATTTCCTTCTATGTACAGGAGAAAAGGATATTGTATTGTACTGTTTGACATAGACTTTTCTCTTTTTCCTTCATTTGCCTATTCCTTCTGTTTTTTTCCCTATCTGAGTTCTTTTGCCCAAGCTATTGGACAGCAATTATTTTGAAGTACTTCCCCAAACTTTTCTCTCTTTTTCTTTCTACTGCCAGTATTTTACATGTTATGGTTAATCATAAGATTAATCGTACCGACTATACAAAACTGGTTCATTAATATGCACTGATATACTCCTATGCAAATCTTCCTCTCAGCAATGATTGGGGAAGAGGAAGGTCTAAGGCCAGAGCACTCTGAGTTGGAAATTACTGTATTTTACAGAGTTTGGGTCAGGTGATACAGAGACTGGGGTACAGCATATACTCTTTGCATATTATCATGAATAGCAAATTACACTCCATTTCGAGAGTATGACTAAGAAAGTTTATGAAAACTTAATTTCCCATATCTAGGGACTGCCTGGTACTCAGTGTGGTGTAGTGCATACAGCAATGGACTAGAATTCAGGAGATCTGGGTTTGATTTCCTGGCTCTTCCATGGAAACTCAAGTGGGGTGGAACTGGTAAATACCTTACTTGCCTTGAAACCCTTAGGCAACTGAAGTCACTTCTGTCTTGGATGCATACAACAGCAATGACAATGACAACAGGATTGTGTAGGTAGAACAATAAACTCATAGAATTGTCAAGCTAGAAGATCTCAAGTCCTCATGAGTCTCCCTGACAAAGCAGGAAACTGACACCTAAAGGATCAGACATCTGGACATCTGGCCTTTGTTTAAAAACTTGTTTTCTGTGTCTTATAGGAACAATACAATGGTCAGAGATGGGAAAATGAGTAGAAAAGGGTTAAACTTTGTACTAACAGTGATACCTGTCTGTATAAGTGCCCACTATTAATGTTTTCCTACTGTTTCCCATTTCCTTAATGGTATTGGGGAAATCAGTTTCTCTCAAACATTGGCAAAAGTAGTAGCTGCCAGTAAACTAGTTAATCATCCAGTCCTTGCTAGGGTAAGGACTGGATAATGTTTTCAAAGCAACAAAGTGGTGTTTTCATATAATATTTGAATAATACAGGGATCAATTAGTATTCTTGCCTAGAATAGCTAAACCAGAGCTATGGTTTCTGGGGAGGGGGAGACATACAGGGTAGAAGTTCAGAAGAATTTTGTCTCAAGACTAGAAGAGCACTGGATCAAGTTACTGAGACTCCAAGATTAATTCAGGTGGGTTCAGTCTTTATACAATATTGACCTGATATCATTTCCAGTGGAGCTCAACAGTAGAAATGAAGCTTCATCTACAACTGGTTTAACAAGGTTAGTCTCGGTGTCATTTGTTTGCAGGCACTTTATAGGCAATGAAGCCATCGCAAGAGAAAAGGTTAGACTTCTCAAAATGCCATGAATTATGCATCCTAAAGTCTGAAATGTATAACTTGGTGAAAATTAGTTAAAGGGGAAAAATAAAGTTACTATCAAAGTTTATGACAGTAAAAGTTCTCTGGTGCTATTTTATATGCTATTATTATATGAATTTTCATAGCCAAGCACCATAGTTTTTCATTTTAATTATGCCAGTAAGGTGCTATGATAGAAATTGCTGTGGCAAATTGTTGTTATTGATTTACTGCTTATATCTCTCATCACACACCAACTCACTTGATTGGTAAATAGCAAAGGAAATGGTAAATTGTTAACTAGTGTAATTTACTGCTATAACCTATGCCGCTACACTTATGCTGATATGATACATTGTCAGGGGGCACTCCAAATGTCCCTGGTAGGTCATCTGTCTTGAACCCATGCTTCTGGAAGACTTCATGGATATCCCAGAGGCAGGACAGCCTGATGGTGCAGAAGGCAAGAACAGGGAGCTGGGAGGAAGAGGGAAGCAAGATCAGCGACTCCTGGAATTGGGGCCAGAGGCTGGGAGGCATTTGTGGGATCTACACTTAATGGAAGAGATAGAGGAGGAAGAGGAGGATTTCTCAGCTTCAATAGACTTCGAGAGTTAGGATTGGAGAAACCCTCAGACAAGCCCATCCCATCTCTTGCGCCTTTAATGAGGATCAACCATTTCTACTACAAGATACCTGCATGGGTGAGCAAGTCTGCTTCACCAGACATAAATGACCTGAGGAAAGAGCACTGGCAATTGAACAAAACTCAGTCTTTGCTGAGGATGTACATTAATGAGTGGCTGGTGGGGTTAACTATGCCCCCCCAGTGGACTGTCATCCCATCAATCCTTGTACCCTGTTCCCCTGCTCTAATAAATACCAGTTCCAGAAGGAAGAAGAAACTGGGGTTCATGGAGCCTATGGTTGAAAATACTCTCTTTGTTACTCCCCAAACTGGGAAAGCGAAGCCACTGTCATAGTAATCAATCGGGTTCTGGCCAATAGCTTAATTTATCAGATGTATGAAGTGAACCACAAAGATGTGTGTTATACATATACAGGTGAAACTCAAAAAATTAGAATATTGCGCAAATGTTCATTTATTTCATTAAGACAACTCAAAGGGTGAAACTAATATATGAAATAGATTCATTACATGCAAAGCGAGATATGTCAAGCCTTACTTTGGTAGAATTGTGATGATTCTGGTGTACAGTTTATGAAAACCCCAAATTCGCAATCTTAGAAAATTAGAATAGTGTGAAAAGGTTCAATATTCTAAGTGTCCCACTCTAATCAGCATAATGAATCCATAACACCGGCAAAGGATTCCTGAGCTTTAAATGGTCTCTCAGGCTGGTTCAGTAGGAATCACAATCATGGGAAAGACTGCTAACCTGACAATTGTGCAGAAAACCATCACTGACAACCTCCATAGGGAGGAAAAGCCCCAAAAGGCACAGATTGCAAAAGAAGTTGGATGTTCCCAAAGTGCTGTATCAAAGCACATCAATAGAAAGTTATGTGGAAGGGAAACGTGTAGAAGAAAAAGGTACACAAGCAGCAGGGATGACTGCAGCCTGGAGAGGATTGTCAGGAAAAAGGTCATTCAAAAGTGTTGCAGACTTTCGCAAGGAATGGACTGAGGCTGGTGTTAGTTCAACAAGATCCACCACACAGAGACAGATCCTGGACATGGGCTTCGGATGTCATATTCCTCTTGTCAAGCCACTCCTGAACACTGTTGCTCCGTGGTCCAAAGTCCTATTTTCTTATGAGAGCAACTTTTGCATCTCATTTGGGAACCAAGGAGACCGAACAATGCAGCGGAGCTGAAGGCCGCTATTGAAGAACCTGGTTTTCCATAACACCTCACTAGTGCCACAGGATGATAGCATCCATGCCATGCCACACTTAAGCAATAATTGATGCAAAAGGGGCCCAAAAAAGTAATGAATACATATGCATGCTTATACTTTTCAGACGTCCAATATTGTTCTATTTGCAATCCTTATTGATGTCATGTAATTTTCTAATTTTCTGAGATTGTGAATTTGGGGTTTTCATAAGTTCCATGCCATAATCATCACAATTATACCAATATAAGACTTTACATATCTCGCTTTGCATGTAATGAGTCTATATCATATGATAGTTTCAACTTTTGAGACTTACTGAAATAAATGAACATTTGCATGAAATTCTAATTTTTCAAATTTCACCTCTACAAGGTTTCTTAGGGTATATGTGGAAATAGGAAAATTCAGAGAAATATAGAATAGACTTGAAATACTGGAGCAGAACAAAATACTCTACCCAATTAAATGGGAAATAGTTTACTTTTTCTAGTGCAAAAAAGTTTATTAATAATTTGAAGTAAAATCACTGCTAATGACCTAAGAGAATTGATCATTTTACTCATCATCAACCTTATTTTGATCACTGTGGCCATTTGGTATAACACTGGTCCTCCCTTTGTCTTACACAAAGAAGAAGAAGAGGAGGAGGAGGAGGAGGAGGAGGAGGAGGAAGAGGAAGATTTGGTTAAAACTTGTATCTGTTATATAATACAGTCAATGTTTTTATAAAATGTTAGTGGACCCCACCTCCAAGTGGGACAGATGGTAAAAAAAGAATAGCTTTATAATTTTGATTGACTGCCTACTGTATTTTTGAATAATAATGTGCTATCAAGATGATTCCAACTTATGGTAACCCTTTCCACAATTTTCTAGATAGATTTTACTCAGGCCAGTTTTACCATTCCCTTCTCCTGGGACTGCCCTGGGACTGTGTAATTTGCCCATGGCTTCATGGGTTGGCTTTTCTCATAAGGAGGCACAGTGGGGCACTGAACTCCCAACATCTGGCAACACAACTAGATCCCTAAGCCAATGAACTATCCAACCAGAGTTCTACATATTTAAGCCCACTAAAGCCAATGGATTGAAACACACTTGGCTCACTCGTGAACTGCAACCATTATTTTGTTAATGCCATCCTCCCTTAGGATTACAGGTAGTGTATCATCTGAGTTGTGCTGGATTTGACCGATGACCGCACCCCTCAATTTGTTTCTTTTTCCTTAATGGATAATAAAATCCATTAGAAAAAAAAGTAGAATGAATGGAATATTAGCAATCATGAATGGAAAGTAAATTTTATTTTACATTCTTAGGAAGAGGAATCAGATATATACAGCAACCAGTTACAAGTGTAATTAACATATACCATATAATTTTGTTAAACATGGTATCTGTGCTCAAATTTCCAACATACTGTTTTGTCATTAGCTTACATATTGCTGTCTTACAGTGATGTTATTCAATTTATTTCATTCATCTAGCAGCAACGAAAGCTCTGATCTCCTGACCCCAATTTTCACTTAAAGAAACAAATTTCTTTTTGCAAACAAATTCAATTTTTCTCCTGTCAACCTTTAGCCTTTCTTTAAAATATTAACCTTTTCCCCATTATAGTAAGCAATCAGACTTCTACTACCCAAATTTAACATTAATCTCTATTTCATAGTTTGTCGAGAACATTACTGCATTTTGCTTAGCTATTGCCAACACAAGACAAATATACCTTTCGAGTTAAGAACCATTTCAATAATACAGAATTCTATATAATCCTCACTGATGGTCATTCTAAAATTCTGTTTGCTTAAGAAAAGATAGATAGAGGGATAAAAACAGGCACTGAAGAATAGCATATTCAGAAAAATATAAACTTTTTCCTAAGGTGGGTAATCATTTTACTCACCTCAGAAGAATGGAAGGCTGAGCGAACCTTGAGCCAGCTACCTGAGACTGAATCTCAGATTGTGAGCAGTTTGGCAGCAGTACAGAAGTTTAACCACTGTGCCACAAGGCTAACCCTAATTAATAATTAATTCCCTTTCATTTAAATTAAAAGATGCAGAACGATATTACTATTTTCTGTGTTATAAACAATGAACAAATGCTTCTTTTGTCAGCATCTGTACATACGTTTATGACTAAAATGAATTAAAAAAAATTCCCTCCCCAGTATAAACGTTTGTTGTTGTTCAGTCACTCAGTCGTGTCCGACTCTTCATGATCCCATGGACCAGAGACCGCCAGGCCTTCCTGTCTTCCACTGCCTCCCGGAATTTGGTCAAATCCATGTTGGTTGCATCAATGACACCGTCCAACCATCTCATTCTCTGTCATTCTCTTTTCCTTTTGCCTTCGATCTTTCCCAACATCAGGGACTTTTCCAAGGAGTCCTCTTTCCGCATGAGGTGGCCAAAGTACTGGAGCCTCAGCTTCAAAATCTGTCCTTCCAGTGAACATTCGGGGTTGATTTCTTTCAGGATGGATAGGTTTGATCTCCTTGCAGTCCAGCGGACTCTCAAGACTCTCCTCCATCACCACAGCTCAAAAGCATCAATTCTGCGGCGATCAGCCTTCTTTATAGTCCAGCTTTCACTTCCATACTTCACTACTGGAAAAACCATAGCTTTGACTATCCTGACCTTAGTTGGCAAAGTGATGTCTCTGCTCTTTAGGATGCTATCTAGGTTTGCCATTGCTTTCCTCACAAGAAGCAGGCGTCTTTTTATTTCGTTGCTGCAGTCACCATCTGCACTGATCAAGGAGCCCAAGAAAATAAACTCTGTCATTGCCTCCATTTCTTCTCCTTCTATTTGGCAGGAGGTGATGGGACCGGTGGCCATGATCTTAGTTTTTTTAATGTTGAGCTTTAGCCCATTTTTTCACTCACGTTTAGATATATCTAATGAGACCATATTTGTTTGTTTGCTTGTTTGCTTGCTTGATAGATCACTGTGTTGCCACCTGGTTAGATTAAAATTAAGCTGACTTTTTTTTTATTTGGGAGAAGCATTATTTCATTTCAAAAGAGTTATTTAAATTATTTGCACTTCTGACCATCATCGCACCCTTTAAGTACACTGATTGATGAATAATGAGAAGACATAAAGAATGATCAGTTTTTATCCTCTTTCTCTCTCCTTCTCCCAGAGCATGGGTCCTCAACTAAGGCCCCGGGGCCAGATGCGGCCCCCCAAGGTCCTGAATCCGGCCCCTGGTACCAATTGCAACCCCCCCCCCCAGCTACCCCCTGTTTTGTGAGCAAGCCAACCTCCGCGGCTGCTTTTGGACTGTGATCCGGCCCCCAGTGGTGTCTGGGTGGTGGTGGACCGGCCCGCTGTTTGAAAACCTTGAGGACCCCTGTCCCAGAGCATTCTTTGGAAATGTGGTATGTCCTTCCTAACTCGCTGGTATAGGGACAGGCAAGTGCAGTCTATGGTACTTGTGGGCTTCATGAGTACTGTTGCTGCTTCCAAGGCCAATTAAAAGCACACTATATTAGGAGAAAGGTTGGGGTCAAACAGACCTTTTTCTTCTTCAGAAGGCCACCAGGAGCAACATTTTACTTTTTTAAAAAATTCCCTCATCAGCAAAAAATAAAAGTGGAAGTCCACCTTTGGACACTTCTTCCTGACTTTTTAAAAAAGGGGCAAATACTGCCATTTTAAGGCACAGAGTCCAAAATCTACCTCTAAGGCTTCTGGCATTGCCCTAGAATTTAATAATTGGGATGATCGGGGTAATTGGCAGTTTCATCTTGGAAGAACTGTTTGATAAATCTAGACATTGGAAGTAGAGAGATTTGACATTTGCATTAAATTCTAGTTGACTCAAAATTAAACCTTCTACACTGGATTTGAGATGAATAATGAACATTAAAAAAGTGGAACAGGTGATACTTTTAGGCTACTAGAAAATTGACCAAAACATTGCTCATATTTTGAGGGCAAAACCACCTTCCTCAGAGCAGTACCAATAGGTTATAACATGGCAAAAGATGGATTTCCCATGAGTTATTGCTTAGATGTAAGGTCCTTGGCAAGACGGGACAAAAGCCAGGCAGTTTCTTAGTTGAGGATCGGAGCTTGGATGTTCTTAGGCTGCATCCGAAATGAAGGGAGGGAGGTGTTTTTATTGTCCCAGTCCTTCAAAAGACACGTCACGACTCACCTATAATGAACATTAATAGATCATCCGAGGCTAGGCCCACTCGAATGTCGCAGGCGCGCTCACTCAGGGTGTCCACCCCCAGGGAGGCATGGCGGTCTGCTACTCGCAGCCGCGCCTTCTCTGTTGTGGGCCCATCATTGTGGAACCATCTCCCGAGTGAGCTGCGCCTTGCACAGTCCCTGCCCGCCTTCAAAAAGGCTTTGAAAACCTTGCTTTTTAAGGAGGCATATGGCAACCTACTTTAGGGTTTTTTTCATCTTTTTTTTCTCGTCTCTATTCGCCCGTTCCTGTTGCCTCTTGTCTGGACTTTTCTCTCTCTCGTTCTATTGGTATTTTATGCTTTTAACTGTATATTTTCAGTTGTGAACCGCCCTAAGAAGGTGCGGTATATAAATGCAACAAATAAACAATAATAAATAATAAATACTTAGCCTTACAGGGTTAAACATTTGTTTCAAGCTTTGAAGCTTTTAGAAAACCTGGCCTCAGGACTAATTAAAAACACTGATTTTAGATCTTCCCAGAGTAGCTGTGTAGCTAGATGTAGTAGTATATAAATTTAATTACCTGATTTGGTTAAGGAACCACATTCACATGGAGAGATACAGATACAGAACTATTCTCTTTACAATTTCTCATGAATTGTGCTATCATCTAGACTGAATTCCTATTAGAGCTGAATATAGGTAAGATTGACTTCAGTGTTTACTCCTCAAATGTTACTAACATTACTATTCCAGAGCCCAAGATATATTTAGGCTAGAGGTGGTTCATCCAAAAGAAACTGTCACAGACCTTGGAGCTACATTGTACAAAGATATATACAGAAACGAAGGGCACCCCTCTCCAACACATCAGATATAGTAGAATGCTGTATGAATGCCTATTTAGGATAGGAGATTAAAACAAAGGGGGAAAAAGCCTACAAATAGCTTTATGATGGGGCTGGAGGAGTAGATTTATAGAAGCTGAGTGGTGTCTAAAAAGTGCCCTGTCAGTTTCCTGCTCCTTTTTGCCAGCTGCATTAAAATGCGACTCTGGGCAATTTTTTTGTCTGGAATTTCAGGAGCATGGAGTACAAAAGAGCTGATGAGCAATGAATGCTTCACCCTTCCTCAATTAATCTTGTCTTTCTACCTTTGCTTTTGCTTTCCCTCTACATGAAGGTAATAATGACACCCTCATCCATTATCCTTTTATCCCTGTTATTCTCGTGAAATTGCTTAATAATATGTTACAGATTCGTCTTCACTCACATAATTCTTCCTGTCATTTGCAGTATATCATCCTGCAAACATGCAGCCCACTTTCACTGGCCGTTCTTTGAAGATTATTGTCAGTGACATCTTGAGGATGCATTTGGAATCTGGAGCATCATTTCCGTTGTGATGGGGAATTACACTGACTTATCTGTCATTGCCAAAAGCACAACAAGCAATTCAGTGTTAATGCAGAGCTAACACAGGTTTTTATCATGCTACCAGAACAAGAGCTCTTGTGAATTTATGCTAATATGGTCCTTTCATAGTTTAATAACCTCCTCCCCTACTAGAAAAAAGAGAGTCATGCATGCATGTGCACGCGTGCACACACACACACACACACCCATAGACACACACCTTTTGGTAGTATAATATATGCCATACTGCAGGAGAAAATGTGTAGATAATTCTCTTGTAATTATTTATTGCAAATCTTTTTATGAATGCTAATCTCGCAGTTACAGCTGACTACTAGTTCTGTTAGAGATGGGGAGGCAATAGGAATGACTGGCCCTTCTGTTTCATGGTCTAAAAATTACATTGTTTCACTGCTCTTGTTTCTTGCTGTAAAATAAGCACTGGGTTTCGGGAAACAAAAACAACCCAGCATCCCTGCAATTGCTGGTTCAGTTTGCTTTCCTCATCAAGAGATCAGCAATACTACAAGTGAGCAGTTTGCCTTGATCCAGGGTGGCATTCCAGAGGGACCCAAGACTATCCAGCGTGTATGCCAAATCTGACAACACATGACAAGCCGGTCGGCGTGCAGTAATTTGACTAATTATACTGGATTAGAGCATATTAATGCAAGCTGTTTTCTCCAGAGTTAATGACCTGCTGACTGGGTTCTGTAAGGCCCCACTAGGTCTACAGACAGCTAAAAAACAAAACCTTGCTTTCTAAGCCCTCGTCATTTCACATCAGCAAATGAGTATATCAAACCACTGAGGAGCAAAATGCAAGCGACATTTTGTCTGCTACAAGCCCATGTATCCTCCCCTTACTTTCCACCTCAAGGGTTTCTTTGATATAAAATTAAAATCTGCTTTTTATGGTTCTAAAAACACTTCAAAATGCCTTCTAGTCCCTCTCCCATTAAAGGAACCAAAAAAGGACATTGAATATGTGGAAGGAAAAACAATCGGAAACCAGCATTATTATCTGAGTGACTGGGTTATTGTCTATACCTTTCTTTCAAAGGATTAATTTAGTTAGCGGTATTGTTAATTGATGGATTTATTGATTAAATTGATTGATATATTTATTACCTGACTTTTTAAAAATGCACTGTCTTCTACTTAGATTTCCTGCTTCTATATTTTGGACAACCTTATTTAGGTTTGTGATTTTTTCCCCCTGGCATTTTATTTCTCTGGAGACTAATTCTTCACTCTATAATATTTTAAATAGCACAATGGCAGGAAGGAATTATCATCCTGACATATTTATTGATTAATTTAGGTTTTCATCTGTTCCTATCTCTGAAAGCTGACAAAACTATAAAAAAATTAAATGACAGATTTATACAGCAGTTAAATAAAAATAATAATGCATAAATAATGCATTAAAATTAATTTTAATCAAGTTGCTTGATCACCAATGGCAGAACTGATCGTACACTGCCTTTCAAATTAAGCTTCATTTTCTAAGAGAATATAAGTTCCCATTTGAGAGGGATGCAGTATATTGTCAAATGCCAAAAACTGTTTCAAGACATTTCAAAGTTCTTTATGTGCAGGTCTAATCAAAATATCCTTTGTATATGTAAGTTTAGGCACATGTGTATTCTCCAAACAGATGGGCAGCATAGCTCGCTTTAAGTTTATCCATCACCTGTAGCAGAAGGGAACCTTGGCTTCAATCTTTCCAACATATGGCCAGCACTATCAAACTGTTAGGGATGTTAGGAAATACCCATGTTGCTAACCCATACATATGCTGAAATTTTGATTGCCAGACATTAGACAACGCCTGAATAACCCATGAACCACCAGTCTCAATACAGTTCACCATCCAGGAGAGGGAGCAACAATAGTTTTTAAAGGTTTGAAACAGGTCTTAGATTTTGTGGCTGAAATTCTGTTGCACAACAGGAATAAGGTCATCAGCAGTGGCATATGATGTTGATTAAAGGCTTCCTTTGGTAATAGTGAGGTGCACTCCCAAACTACCAGAAGTCGTCTTTGAACCATGGTGGTTTGCCAATGCATCTGCTGTCATTCCTGTTACCAACATGGAGGTGTACAACAGGATTTCAGCCAATAAAAGCAGAAAATAACCTGCCTATTTTCTACTTGAATACATTGTTGTCACTTGCTTTTCTCCTTCTTTTTGATGTCCTTATTCTAACAGGTCAGAAACCATAATGCATAGCCCGACTTTGAATTCTGTTGCACAACAGGAATGATATCACCAATAGTTGCACCTATCTCCCAGATTCTTCTGCAAATATCCTTTTCTTTTCCTATTAGTTTTATATTGAAGAATCAGCTGTAAGAATGTTTTTTGTTTTGTATTACAAGTTTTAATTTCTTGATCTTAATTCATTTACCTTAGTACTTGTCCATTGGTCACGATCTCAAGATATCCACATTTCAAATGTTTCTGTCTCACCCAGAGAGGTGCAGAAATCACGTATGTGTGACCGCGCCTTCTCTGTGGTGGGGCCCGTGCTCTGGAACCATCTTCCCTGTGAGCTGCGCCTGATTGATTCCCTGCCCGCCTTTAAAAAAGCCCTGAAGACTCACCTCTTCAGCGAGGCGTTTGGCGACCTTTCTAGTTAGTTTTTTTTTTAAATGGCCCACCATCTTGCTCCTTTCCCTTGTGCTTTGTTTTGCTTGCTACCTGTTTTTTTTTTGTATTACCATTTTATTGTAAGCCGCACAGAGTTCCCATTGGGAAGATGGGCGGGGTATAAGACTAATAAATAAATAAATAAATAAATAAATAAATAAATAAATAAATAAAT
>JAHTLZ010000007.1:25480770-25491472 GCA_023846285.1 Phrynocephalus versicolor
AATAAATAAATAAATAAATAAATAAATAAATAAATAAATAAATAAATAAATAAATAAAAACTGCTACTTGCTTCTTCTAACCTAACCTTGGAAGATAGGGCAGGGGGAAGGCTAAAGATAATGGTGTTGAACAGGTAATGAGAGTTAGTCACAGTGCAGAAACAGTGTATTTAATGCAATTTAACTCCATCACTATAAGATTGTGTGAGCGGAATGGGGCACTGCAGTATTTCCTGCTAAAAAGAAGAGTGAAACGAGAGCAATTGAGTGAGACTTGCAAAATGCAAGACTTGTAAGCTCAAGTCTCATCTACTTGCATTGTATATAGAGCTATTGCTCCTAGTTATCTGTGAGCAATTCATTATCAGGGAATAACTTGTGATCACCAAAATGTGAGCTACCGGTACTTCATTTTACGTAAGCAAAATGTGGAAGGTGTCAAATATATGCAGGATTTATTCTATCAGTGCTAGAGAGCTATGCAAAAGTACAACTCCAGTCCTTACATCCTGTCATTTTCCAAGTCATACTTTGTGTTCTGGTCTTGTGCTATAATACCATGCAAATTCTGAACTCACCAAATTAGAAAAATAACATGAGTGGCATTTAACTATAGTATAGGACAAAATAAGGAAATACCAAAAAGTCTGGAGGAAATAACAATGTTCTAGATCTTTTCATTAAAATTCTCAAAATAAAATACAAAAACCGTAAAGCACAAATTTAGTATAGAAAAAAATATTTTGGAGAACTAATACTCATTTATAGAGTTAAGCACATGCTTTCAGATGCAGAAGATCCTCAGTATCAGGCCTCATCAGTAAAGGAGCAAGAGTAGATTAGGTGAAAGGCCTCACAGAGAGATTTTGTTAGTCAAGAGTAAGATTGGGCACTTAAAAGAAAGTATAATTTGGTAAGAGAAAGTCTATCCATGCATGCACTTCTAGAAGAAAAGAAATTAATGTGTGATTGAATATGGCAGCCTCTAATAGACATTCATTAACATAATATGTTTCTCAAAGAAATTGCATCTTCATCTTTACTAGAAACATTGAAAAATGTTGAATAAACAGCTATGAAAGGTCACTCAGGGATAGCATATATCCAAGAAGGCTAGACTAGAAGATACCAATCTATTCCACAAACTCTCTTTCACTGATTTGGCTATAAAAATTTTAATGTAAAATACATTGAGGCCTTGTTTTCTTTATTCTATGTTAGTAACTCATGGGTTGAATTACTTTCACAGAAAATTGATAGGGTTAACACAAGCACTAGCAACAGGAAACCATGCTACAGAAAATAAAATAAAAAGAGGCACAGATGGAAGTGGTTCCTCTCTGAGGGTTTTGCTGCATGTTTACTCTCCTGTCCCTATATTCTCTGCCGTAGTAAAAACAATGGAAGATAAGTGACGAATCGAGGCCTGTATTTATCTAGAGGGTTCATCTAGATGTTTCAGTAGAATGCACATTCCCTCCAATTAATCCCATAGCCTCTTTCCCTTTCAAAACATACTTCCTCTACTATGTTAGAATCAGCAGTCACGTTTGCAAATTAAGTCCATGTTTACCTTCCAGTGACCACTCATAAAACAAAGCTTGATAAAAGCACGTTAGTCAAAATGAGATAATCACGTGGTAACAACAGATATCTGTCATCACTTGAAAGAACACCTCTAAACAATTTTTAAAAAAGAAATACGTGTACAATTTTTGTTCATACCTTTATTGAAAATGCAAGTAAATATTTGGATTTAGAATGAAACAAATAACAACTTAGTAAAATTCTCACATAAAATTAATACAAAAATGCTGTTAATGGGAGGGATGAGTCTGATGCTCTCATAGCAATCGTTCAATAATTGTCTTCAAATTACTGAGGTATAGTCTTAAATCACCATGCTCAGTGATTTGCAATCAATTTCTTTTTCATAAGATAGGCAACCATATTAAACCCCCTTTCCACAAGGTATGCAGATGGAATATTTATCAAAAACTTTCTTGCAATAGCCCATAATGCAGGATAATCAATAGGTATATCTTTCTGAAGCCAGAACTGCTGATACCCCATTCTGAACTGCACCTTAAATTCTTCATTAGTGCTTATTCCAATCAGTTCTTCTTGGAATGTGACATCCAATTCTTCAATGTCACCATATGGATGGGTAATCCACTGTGGTACTTCCATAGTCAAAACATCTTCAAACCTGGTTTTAAAGTCTGTGTGAAGGACACTTAAATGTTGAATGCAGACCAAAACGTCATCATCTTGGACATTTGTCAATGATAAGTTGGGGAACTGGGAAAATTCACGCTATTCAATGCTTTGCTTCATTAGATTAATTCTGGCAAGAAAAGCTGCAATGATAGACTTTGTTTTTATTAAATTCAGACTGTCACCTCATAACTGCAAGTTAACCTCATTAAATTTAGCAAACAAATCTGTTAAATAAGCAATGTCTGGTTTCCATTTGATTTAATTTTCTTTCAAAATTGGATTTTAGCATCCAAAACCTCTAAAACTGTCTCAAAAAGTGAAAAATATCTTGTCAAACATAAGCCTTTCGAGAGCCAGCGTACGTCATTGTGAAGGCGTAATCAATGAAAGTCCTCACCATTTTCTTCACACAAATGTGTAAATAACCTAGAATTCAACACATTGATGTGGATCTTGTTTACTGCGTTTATGACAAATTGAAGAGATTGATACAATCTGGCACTCAGATGTTTAGCTACTCAATGTTGTTGATGAATGACGCAGTGAATTGCAAACACCCTGGGTACATTTTGTTTTAAATGGCTTATAAAACCACGATCGCGTCCAAACATGGCTGGCGCTCCATTTGCTGCTGCCATTATATTTGATGAAGGGATAGTTTCTCCATGAAATAATCTTTCTAAACATTGAATATTGATTCGCCTTGTGTGTCTGTTGTCAAAGTTCTCACAAAGAGCAGTTCTTCATGGATTTCTTAGTCCATAAAAAACAAACATATGCCAATAATAGTGCTTCATTACCAGATAAAGTTGACTCATCCAGTTGAATAGAAATGGTTCATTTTCAGAAAATAACACAAGAAGCTTTCGACAACATGACTCATTTCATCAATACCTTTGAACTGTGTTGTTGCTCAAAGGAATTCTTTTGAGTATATCATATGCAGGCTTGTATAGAACAGTTTTTAAAACCTCTTGAACAGCTGCTAAAATCAGCTCTTCACCAATAGTATGAGGTTTTCCTGATTTTGCTATGAGCCGTGGGATATTGTAAGACACCCACAAACCATCATAGTTGCTTTTTGATGTTGAAGTGAACATACTGTCCAACATGGTTCTCTTCTGAAGTTTTTCCTTCAGTGTTTTAAAGTATGTCAATTTTTTATCTGTTTTATCAGGGTGACACTTTCTCAGATGATCCTCCAGCTTGGATGATTTCATAGCATCATTGTTTAAAACTCTGGTGCACAAAAGGCACATGGGCAGACAGGGATGGAATGAAGCCAAACTTCAAATAATCAGTGCTATACTGCCTACACTTCTTTTTTAGCCTCAGCCATGTTGAGTAGGTTACCTGTTGGCAAAAACAATGCTATATAAATATGATAGGACAGAGCAATTCAAAATTGATTTCTGCCCAGGTAGCATACAAATATTTAAAAAACATTTTCAAATCATTTTTGGTAACGTGAAATATTTTTAAAATATTTCTAAAAGTGTTGAAATGTTTGCAAAAATAGCTTACAGAAGTATTTCTGAAAAATATTTTGAAGTATTGTGTGCTGTTTGGGTGGAGTAAATCCTTATTTAAATCTTTAGTTAGTAGATATAGAGGTGAATCAGAATAAAGAAAATGTTGCTGTCGTAGTGGGTACTGTGGAGTGTAAGCATTGATGGTGCAATTTCAAAGGGTACGGACTGAGAGAACTGGGTCCCTGGGTCAATCCTGGCCGTTCTATGTACCAATAAATCTTTTCTATAAAAATTTAAGTACATAATACTGATTGCTAAAACTGTAAAGGGAACCCCATTAGGGAAAACATGTGTACAGTAGTACCTTTGTTAAAGAGCATAATCTGTTCCGGAAGCATGCTTGAAACCAAAACGCTGATATATCAAAGCAAATTTTCCCACAGGAAATAATGAAAACTCAGAAGATTCGTTCCATAGCACACATTTTTTTGAATACAATACTGTGATATAATACAAGGTACTAAATAAAATACAAAATACAGTACAGTACAAAGTACAATAACCTGCATTTGAAAACCTTTGTGGCGGGTGTAGAGGAGTGGGGAATGGGGAAGCCTTGATAAAGGAGTCTGTTTTAAAAAGGGAGTGATGGGAGAAATCCCAGTTAGAGCAGAGGAGGGGGGAAGCCTCCAAGGAGGGGGCTGTTTTTAAAATGGGACAATGGGAGGAATCCCAACTATAGCAGGGGAGGGGAAAAAATCTCCATTGAGGGGGACGTTTTAAAAATGGGGAAAGCTAGAGCAAAGGAGGGGGGAGCCTCTGGGGAGGGGGCTGTTTTAAAAACTGAGCAATGGGAGGAATCCCAGCTAGAGCAAAGGGGGGAAGCCTCCGGGGAGGGGGTTGTTTTAAAAATGGGGCAAAGGGGGTGGGTGTGTCCTGGTTGCAGTGGTGGTAGCAGGGATGATGTGGAGAGGCCCAACGGAGGTGGCATCTTTGGGGACAGGGGTTGATGGGGGTGGCAACTGTTCATACCTTTACTGAGCCTGTTGCCCTTCCTTCAACTCTGCTGCTGCTATTGTCTGAAGCAGAAACTGAAACAGACAGTCACCTACTTCCAGCAGGAGGGGGGAGAGGGAGAGATGCCATTGGCTTAGAGCACTTTTGATTTATGTGACACAATGAGAGTGCTGGTATATTAAGAGACTGATCGTTAATAAGGCAAAAATGTTCAGAATTTTTTGCTTGTTAATCAAAATGCTCATAAACCAAGTTACTTGTTAACCAATGTACAACTGTAATTATAGCTGATTTGAATTTCAAACAACCATGATATATGTACAAATATCTGTCATGTGGCTGCAAAACATGAGTCCCCAACCTTTGCAAAACAGACTTTAAAAACATGCACATGGCGAGGATCAAGTTCCCACACCAAATGCACCAAAAAAGTTTAAAAATTTCTGGGAAATGCTGCAAAAACTTTCAAAAATCGCGCCAAAACAATTTGTGTTAGGTGTAAGACTAAATGTTGATGATGATCTGCCTAAATGGGGTCTGCTCACATAGACCCCCATTTACATTTTGGGAGCCGTATTTTTTCTCACTGTCACAGACCCCTTGCAAGTTGAAACAGACCCCTGGGGGTCTATATCAGACCTCTTTGGGAACCACTGAGTTAAGTCTTCACTCCCTTTGTACCATAGTACATGTAAAAATGTGTCCTTAAATAATATTACATCATTCCTAAAAATATATTTAATGTCACACATCCCTTGATCCTGTCCCTAGCTACCTGAGAATATGCACTACGAGACACACTATTAAACCAATTCTGAGTGGATAAATACAGGATTGCACTGTAATCTCCCAGCTATTAGAAGCTGTGTCACATATAAAGTATCCTTGTAGGTGGAGTTTTAGAAATTAATCTTAGACATTTCTGTGACTACGCAGAATCATGACTACATCCATGATCTTACCAAAGTTTATATAAGAAAACTTGCCATAAAATGCTATTTCCAGTTAACAGAAGCCATTTTTATTTTCTAAACTAGTTTTACTATTTTTAGCACTAGACTGAAAGAACAATTCTGTCCTTAGGAAAATGCAAAAAGATATTACGAAATCTTTTATTCATATTATGTTGTGTTTGTACTGTATAGCATTTGTTCTTTTATGGCTTTGTTATTGTGACAACCTATGGTTTAACAATAAAACATATTCATTCATTCATTCATTCATTGAGTTCTGTAGATTTATGCTTATATGAGGTTTTATGATACAAATTATTGATCTGTTGATAGGTCAACAATACAAAAGGATCAATAATATCATAAATACCCTACATTTCTTTAACTTCCATGGGGAAATGACTGATATGAACATGATTATCTGTAGTCTTTTAATTTGTTAAAGGATTCAGTTTTGGTGTAAACAATCCCAGTTTGTCTTCTGAATCTGCCATTAAATACCACTCATTTTCCCAAACTTGACTAAGTTCTGTAGACATATGTTATAAAGGTGTTGAGACACGTTCATCAAGAAATGCTGTTTCTGTTGTAGATGCTACAATGATGTGAAGAATGACCTTTTAAAATCAGTTTTCAAGAAAAAGCAACAAATATAACATCAGAAGATAAGACATTTTATAAATAAAAAAGAAAAGAAGTTGCTTTTTGGCAGTGGAGAAATAAAAGATCAAGCTTACAATTACTTTGATCACTGTCAAGGCACATGAATAAACCAATATTAAGATATTCACAGAAAACCCCTTCTGACTTCATGCACAAAAAGACCTGCAGGATCTCAATTAATTTATTATTGTATTATGAATGCTGAAAAATGTGTATCAAGCCATAACGACCAAGATGTTAAGTAGCAATTTATAGGTCTAGAAATTAGAGAACAACAATGTGCAATTCCTTTAAGAATAAATCATACATGTATATTAGATAAAAAATAACAGCAAAAGCAGAAATATCTGACCGCAAATGGTTTGCAGCAGAGAGACTATTAAACATTTAGCTGCTGTTGTCTACACACAGCTCCTGCGGAAAAAAAAGCTGCAAAAAAGTGATTCTGAGAATTTCAAACCATATTGTACAGAAGTCACATCAAATTAATACTGAGGACCATTTAGAGCTTTTATTCTGAAAAGCTTTTAGAAAAGGGATTAAACTATGAAAACTCGCATGATGCTAAAGTACCTATTAATGGATTTAGGGTGGTGGTGGAACAATGAAAGTGTTATTTTTAGATAAATCGTTACTTTGTATGTAGCAGCACAAAGCATTTGCTAAGGAGATACACCAACAGTTTCTCTGGCAATATCCCACACATCTGAACACTGATTAGAAGGAGGCTTTTTGTTGTCGTTAAGAATAATCTTCTGTGAAAATGGGGTCTTATGCATTTTCCCCCTTCCCCCCATGACAATGTTAGGAGTTTCAATTGCACTCTTGGACAAAACATGAATAAGTTTATTTATTCCCAAGACAAAAGTGCTACTAAAAAAATACATATGGGGAGTTCTGACTTTAAGCATCTTCCCCAAGACATTTGGCCCAATTAAGTATCTAAACTGAACCAGTGTGGATCCTATCCTGTATATCGTTTCAAGATCTTAGACTATTCTTATTTGAAAAGTATGGAATGTATGATGCTCTTAATGTTCAGGAAATTGTTGTATTTTTAAAAAGCCAGAAAAACAGCATGAATGGCGAGAACAAGGAAGCTGGGTAGTTGTCAACTCGTCAAAAATAATGAATTCTCAAGAGATTTCTAACTTCATGTCTTCCCAATCATTTGTCCAATAACAATAGGCTACCAGGAGAGAAATGAGTAGGCGTAGTGTGCACACTTCTTCATCAGCTCTGGTACACACCTGTAGCCTCCCAACAACGATGTACCAGCTGAAACTTACAAGACAACAGGCCCCAAAGACAACTGGAAATGTTGTTCCTAGCCTGCTGTGCCTCCACTCAGTTAAAGGACGCACCACATGGTGGATGACAGCTTTGTGTCTACCCCATCTTGCAGCCTTCCCTTCCCCCATCCCCTTGACAGCCATGCACACAGAAAACAGTCTCACGGCTAATGATGCAAACATGAAGTGCAAAGTCTCCTTAATTTGACCCTTGTTAAACTCCTAATTGGATTGAGGCAAGCTCTGAGAGTGGAAAGCAACCCTGGATTATTTAAGAATGCTTTTGCCAAACGAAGACCAATTTACAAAGGGCTCCCACTTTGGCTGCAGGACACCAAAGAACAAGCAATGAAGTGCAGCTGTCACTTAGGTTAAAAATCTAATCAGCTGCCTTTTTGCTTCTTCTTCTTCTTCTTTTAAGAAACTGAAAGGTAACTTTTTGAACAGCTTCTTCATTGTGGAACTCTTTGGAGTGTGTTTGACCCAAATGTAATAAACTTATTAAAGTAGAAGAGCAGCTGTACATCAATCAAACCCTGTGGACCAATACTAGTGTGGGCAGCATCTTAATTGTTTTTAAAATGATTACAACCACCGCTTCATTCAAGAGGCATAAAGCTTGGAGCTCTTGGCTCAACAATGTCTTAACACAAACTGTCTGAACGAACAGCGTTCATTCGTCCTTCAAGAACACCAAAGGTCAGCTGCACGGCTGAAAACATCTCAGCAGTTTAATTGTGTTTCTTCTGAAGGAAGAGAGGGAGTGGGAGGGAAAACTTGAGGATTCCTCCTCTGTGAAAACTAGCCCTTTTTTTATTTGCAAGGAAATATACAGCTTAAGTACAGAGACAAGGGGCGCATGATATGCAGACAGGTGTAAAACATGAAGTAATTATAGGAGCTCAAATTAGTTCCTAGGCCTGAGGCAAAAAAGAGAACAGTGCCTTGACAAAAGGGAATAGCAAATAAGGACAGCAAACAAAAAATGGCTTGAATGTGTAAATTAGCAAGAAAAATGAGACAGAAAAGCGGCTTTACTCTACTATTATTCCCCACATGAGAACAGAGCAGCTGAATATGATCAAGAGAGCTTGGGAGGAAAGAGGCAGGCATCAACACCGAAAGGAAGCTAAAGAGTGGCAGCTCCGTACTTGCTAGTCAGTCACTCATTATGTGGTGAAGTGCACTTGAGAAGTGCCTCTTATACTTGACCTATCATATTACTTCTTCTGTAAACATATAATCCCTGCTTGTTAGGTGGTGTCAACACTTGCATTCATTCCTTGTGGTAGTTCTTTTGTGCATAGGCACTTCAGAAGTGCTGCCATAGCCAAAGAACTGACACCATAATAAAACAATTTGAATTTCAACCAGGTAAATATGGCGTTCTCTCTCTTCTTCTCTCTCGAGCACTGTGCAGAGCATTACACCAATTTTTCTCTTATTTGAGACAAAACTGCACGACTCCTAACTCGAGACTGCAGCAAACCCATTTTGCTCAGCTCGAGTCTCTTAGTTGCCACAATGATAGTCAGCTAATTAATGAGATTTAATAAGCAAAACCTCAGGTCAGGAATAGTAAGTGACCTGTTCACAATCTTTCTACAGTATAAATAAAACTTTGAAACAGAAAATTCTAAGGTGGTGTGTGTGTGTGTGTGTTTAAATGTCACAACAAGCTGCTTGGTCAGATGCAAATATATATATGATACGTATCAGGTAATGCTCAGACAAAGGACTAAATAGTTGAGCATTTATCGGGTCCATCTGGTTTAATTTACAATTCTCCTTTTCCTTCAAGGTGACTAAGGAAAAATACTTAGATAACAACTAAGCCATACGTTACTTGATAGCATAAGGAGAAGGTATTTCTATGTGCAGAAAGGATTGTCTTCCATTTATGTAGATTTCCCTTTCCAGATGCAGTCCTTCACATTATCCCCTGTACAATTCCAGAGAGTTCCCTACTCTTTTGAAATGGCTTTTGCATGAAGAGGACAAAGTGTGTGTGTGGGGGGGGGGGGGAGAAAACCCAGACGTACAATACAGTGCTGCTCATAAATATCTGGAGGTGCCCCTAAATGACAGTACTGCAAATTTTATTATGCCTTATATAAACTCACTTTCTTTCACCAGATATTTGTGTAAGATTTGTGCAACTTGCTGCAGTTAATTGTGACTAATTGACAAAATGCCCAGGCTCATGTTGTCTGCACACGACCTGGCAGGCAATGGAGACATGCCCTGGCCTAGCATCTCTGCAATTAGCTACTATTTGCCACAATTTATCCAAACTTTATACAAATTCCAGTACAATTCTGCCTATTATATCAGAGATGCATCAAAGTCTAGATTTGCTACATTACCAGATCACAGTTGCGTACCAGTATTCTTCTGGTAACCGATTAAATGCAGACTAGAGACAAGAAGACAACTGTGACAAAATAGTTCATTTTTACCACATATCTGTCCTCTTACAGATGGGTTGTGTTTCCCTAAAAAGTCAATTCTTTTAGTAATATGGAATAATATTTTGGTAACATTAGAGGCATTCTTATCCTAACAAGCTTAAGTGCTTCTGTGTCACAGAGTATCTTTTATTCACTGAGGCTTTACCTCCCGGGTCAAGACACTTCTGTTAGATTACAACACACCGTTGGAAACCTGTTAGCACAGCTCCACACATTTAAGATAGGTAAGGTATAAGCCATATCCTTTTATTTTCCATTTGAAGTTTCCTATCCTTCACCCTTCAGGTTCCAAGACTCCTCAGGGATCCCTTTGACTTGGGGAAGCCTTCAGGGACCTCAGGATGAAGGGGGACATTTGATATCTGAAAATCATGCCTGGAGAATTGTTTAATTAAAGATGAAAAACAAAAACTGTAACTGATGACACCATCAGCCTTATGTGCACAGCCACACCATTAGTGTACAAAGATGGTTTTTGAGGACTATTTGGAATATACTATTTTTATGAAATTCTTATTTATTAACCAGGTAATGGAACACACCAAACATAGACACACACACACACACACACACACACACACACACACACACACACACACACACACACACACACA
>JAHTLZ010000007.1:25491482-25522960 GCA_023846285.1 Phrynocephalus versicolor
ACACACACACACACACACACACACACACACACACACACACACACACAGAAGAGAGAGAGAGAGAGAGAGAGAGAGAGAGAGAGAGAACACTAGATATATGATTCTATACCTAGTTCTGAATGCTTGAATTGTCCTATAAAGCCCAAAGTAATTGGAATTAGCTGTTTTCCCTGTATAATAATACTGAGATCAGTCCCAGTTTCTCCTGAAACAGGCACGACTGGATTCAAGGCCTCTTCAATTAAGAATTACCTCTGGAACTCCCTCCCCAAAAATACCTGTATGATGCCTAATTTGCCTTCTTTTTAGTATCATATAAAAACCAAAACACTTAGAATTCAGCACAGCTAATGAACCAATTCCTTGCTTGAGATTCATATGAACCAATATGCAAACTTCACCCAGAAATGGATGCTATTCAACTTTCCAAATTAAAATCCTTGCTTGGGTGTTGTTTCTAAAGTTTACAAATCATGTGAAATGGAGAAGCAAGGACAAACATTGTAGCTCGAACTCAAATCCTTGTTTCTTGGGGAGGAAAAGTGTTCCACCTACGAAGAAGAATAAAGCCTCCAAACTTCAGATGTTTGCCTACAACACAGAGAAAGTGATGAGAATGGACCAGAATTAGCATTGCTCTTCCCTCTTATTTGTGTATTAGACCCAGAAACAGACTGTCTATCTTACAAAGAGTTTAGAAGTGGGTTATAAGGAACTTTAAAGGTCAACTAAGGGTCTGGAAATGAAGGACAGTTTGTTCAGAACATGTAATCCATAGCTTGCCACGTCAATCCAAAAGTACAGTTTTGAAGTATAGCTAAGAAATATATCAAAAATTAATAATAATTAGAACAATTAAAGCAGCAAAAAGTGTAAGCTGTGGTGAGAGTCATTACAGCTACATTTTATTTTTGATTATTGCCAATCTTCTTTTTAAAATGGAAATGGCCAGTATCCTGTTCAGTATTTCAAGCATGTAACTGAAAATAAGGAAGTGGCTGTGGCAACACAGAGATATCTCAACTATATTAGTTTTGGCTACATTTGCCAGAAATCATAATAATTTTTTTAATGAGAACTACAAACACAGAAATGGCTTTAACAATTTAGAGAGGTCTAGTCACCTGGCCAGTCACATAACCAACAGGCAGTCTACCAGATCTCTCTCAATTGATATAGCCATTTTCAATTAAATATTCATCACAATTATTTGGCAAACCTAAGCCAAAATTAATTCAGATTTCAAGATAGTAAAGTTTTACTAGTTGCCTCAGATAAAAAACCTCCAATGCCTTCTATATGACTAACAATTGAGGATACAAAATAAGATCCTTGGCTCAATTTTATTTTTTATTTTATAAATTAATTAATTACTACTTCATGATACTCCAGTTTCACTTCAAAAATAATTTAAAATGTAACACTACAAAAGATTATTGGCACTGAAGTTTCTTGGCTACCGATTAACATGATAATTTGCTTAAGAGAAATTGGTTTTGTTCTGCTATGAAATTTTGGTAGGTGATAGACTATGTTATTGTTAATCGCTGATGCCACCGATTCCATGTTGCTCATCCTGTTCTTGTTTACCGCCACAGACTACATAAGAACATAAGAAGAGCTATGCTGGATCAGGCCAAAGGTCCATCTAATCCAGCTTCCCATATCTCACAGTGGCCCCACCAAAATGCCTCTGGGAGCGCATGAGACTAGATATCTGTCTCCTGATACCACTCCCCTGCATCTGGCCCTTGAAATATCCTAGCTTTAAGCTTGACGATTACACATGTTCATCATGGTTTGTAACCTGTGATGAACTTTTCCTCCAGGAATTTGTCCAATCCCCTTTTGAAGGCAGCCAGGCATCACTGCATCCTGTTGCAGGGAGTTCCGCAGACTAACAACACGCTGGGTAAAAAAAATCCTTTTGTCTGTTCTCACTCTCCCAACCCTCAAATTTAGTGGACATTATTCCTTGTCTAGAATGACAGTTTACGCAGGATTTCTGCTTTCTGACAAGAGGTTAATGCCTGACATGTATCTTTTCTTCAACTTTCCTATGTATGATTTAATAATAAGCACAAAGACATTCCTATAAATAGCATTTTCACTATATCTTATTATTTTGTTATCTGTGATGCATAATAATGTTAACCCTATTTTGTATAACATTCTTAAAATTCTTCAAGGATACTGATCCTCATAGTCAATTTTTCCACTTACAAAATTTGGGCTGACTCCATGGACATAAGGAAACAGAATAATGTCAGATACCTCAGGCATTTACAAAATATTGGGCATCTTATGGTAACTTTCAAGAATCAGACAAGAGACGAATAAATTACTCAGTGAACAAGCTGTGTTCCAGGCTTCATTAGTTGTAATTACACCCCAAATACACTCAGCACAAAGGACATATGTCAGTTGGAAGTGACACACAATAGAGCAGGGAACTTATAAACTCCTTCAAGCACACAAAGGAGTCCATAAAACAACCGACTTTGTGCATTTGGATTCATGTGGCAACACCTCCTTCTGCGTAAACCACCAGATCACCCAGATGGGGCAAATGCAAACATGAAAGTGCTTCTTTTGTTTCTGCATTGATATCTATTCAAGCAACAAAATGAAGAAAGCTGTGGACAAAACATTAACATGTTTGCTCTTTTTACATCCTAGACAAGGTATCTGTTGCATGAGATATGTGCATAATTGTAACTTTGTTTTACCCTTTCAGGTATTGTCACAAGATGATAGATGACTATAATAAATAATAAAATTATAATTATTATTTCCATCAAGCACTATCCACCAAATGTTGATTCGATTTAGTTTTTTGAACATCATGTCATTCCAAAAGACCCAGGCTGTTCATTAGTGTTTCTTTTATTGTTCTGTTTTCTGTCCTAAAAGAGCACATCAGAGGACAGAGACCTCAGAGATCAATTGACTGGAGTGAACAATTGCTTTGAACAAGTCCAGATTTCTAAAAGTATTGAAGTAACTCTCAGAACCACTCTCCATTATTTTCTTGAAATCATGCAGGATGGGTAAAATGCCGGGAGATCAAAGGAGTGCTAATTCTGTCCCTGTCGTCAAGAAGGACACCAAGAAGGAACCTGGGAACCACAGACCAGTCAGCCTGATAATAAATCCAGGTGAAAAAAATCTGGAGAAATTTATAAAGTAGTCTGTCTGTACATCTTGAAAACAATGCATGACAACTAAAGCCAACACAGATTTGTCAAGAAACATCCTGTCAGACAAATCTTACCTGATTTTTGATTGTGTAATCTCCCTGGGAGACAGTGGGAATAATATACAGTGGTACCTCTACTTACGAGTTTAATCCGTTCTAAATGCATGCTCATAAGTCGAACAACTCGTAAGTAGAGCAGCCATACTGTATTTATAAATAAATAAATAAATAAATAAATAAATGGGGGATTGTAAGTAGAGCAGACCACATCTAAAATTTGTATGGCAGCAGTTAAAACGTCAACAGTTTTCTGCTCTTAAGTCCAATTGCTCATAAGTACAGCTGCTCATAAGTAGAGGTACCACTGTATCTTGA
Source organism: Phrynocephalus versicolor (assembly GCA_023846285.1). NCBI lineage: Eukaryota > Metazoa > Chordata > Lepidosauria > Squamata > Agamidae > Phrynocephalus > Phrynocephalus versicolor. The sequence continues at coordinate 25,495,057 of JAHTLZ010000007.1, forward strand.
CTTCAACAAAGCATTTAACAAAGTGCCCCATGATATTCTTAATCGCAATCTAAATAGGTGTGGGCTGGATAGAACAATGGCTCCTTCTCAAACTGTGACAAGGTAAAAGCAGGGTACCAGAAGATTCAGTCCTGGACATGGTGCTCTAATGATTTGGTACAAGAAATGCCTATCAAATATGTGGATGGAATAGCTCATACAGTGGTACCTCTACTTATGAGTTTAATTCATTCTGAATGTATGCTCATAAGTTGAACAACTCGTAAGTAGAGCAGCCATATCTAAAAAATAAATAAAAATAAATAAAATTATGAAAAAAATAAAAAATTGTAAGTAGAGAAGACTGCATCTAAAATTTGTAAGGCGGCAGTTAAAACACCAATGGTTTTTCATCTTAAGTCAAATTGCTCATAAGTAGAGCCGCTAGTAAGTAGAAGTACTACTGTATCCTGGAAAACAGAAAGAAAATTCAGAGCTGATGATAGGCTCAAGCATTGGACTAAAAACACCTGCATGAAATTTTATAAGGACAAGGGCAAAGTTCTATTCCTACAAAAATAAACACCAAATGCACAGTTACAAAATGGGGATACTTGGGTCAGAAATACTACATGCAAGAAGGATCTTGGTATACATTCAAGCCCCTACTGAGTCCATACATATACAAATGTAAAGAATACAGTTGTACCTTGTATAACAGACAGCTTGTATAACAGAAAATTTGTACAACATAAAAAATTCCAGAGATAGGGGAAATTTGCTTAACATAATTGCCTATGGGGAAAATCCATACAACATAAAAATGGGATTACTCTGCTTTCAATGCATTCCTATGGGAATTTGTATAAAGGAAAATTTGCTTAACATAATTTCATTTGGAACGAATTAATTCCTTTATACAAGGTACCACTGTATGTAGATTCCTTGTAGAATAAAGGCTGAGGGTCTGGTTCACACAAATAAAATATCTGGATTAAAGTACTGAATGTTTCCAGACATGGTTACAATATTAAAATTCACAGGAACCAGACTGTTTAAAAACACCAGCCTGTATTCTGCACAAGTCACACCTGTGAATGCAAGGATTTTGTGAGGGCTCTGATACCACTATGGGCATAAATGTAGACCTTCATGAAGTCTACCCAAGACCACTTTATGAATTCATACTGCCAAAATGCATTTCCTGCTTAAAGGTATTATCACATCAATCTCCTATGCGAGTACTGTACCACAATGTGAACTATTTGTGAAAATATTGATGTAGATAACCTTAAAAGAAAAGGGAATAAAGAACTGTTATTGGAAAATAACCCTGCTCATAATTTCACGCTGACACTTGAGTTTAAAAGGTTAAGTTACTATCTGAGGAAAGGTAATCTGGATGCTTTTCATAGGAGCCTGCAAACTCGACAATCTGCATGGAGAGGGGTATTTGTCATCATTAGTTGAGCTGTGACAGCTGGTACCCAGGGTACTGGATCACAGATTCAAGAAGTAGCAAAGGCACTCTCTTTCCTCAACTTGCTATTAGGTATAGCATGATTCATAAGCAACAATATATTCTGCTATACAGCATAAGACAACAGGCCTGAATACATCTGCATTTTCTACAGCACAAAAAACACCCCGGTGCTGAATAAATAGTATTTGCCTTGAGGCCACAAAATGTCAGCTGAACAACTGATACTTACCCCTGAAAAATGACTGGACCTTATTCCACAGGAAAGGCAGTGTAGTTTTTCATGAATAATGCTTTAATAGTATAAAGATAAATTGTAATACATACCTATTTTCCAAATACTATTTGAAGCTTCTAATAATAATTTTTAAGGGTAGAGATTCTAAGCTATGAGGGGGGAAACTTTCCATTTATGTGCAGTACCACGCTAAATGATATCCAGAACCCAAAAGCTTTTAAAGAAAACCTTGAAATAACATGACATTGGTTCTATTAAAGTTTTCTAATGTGTTCTTACTAAGTAATTACAAACTACAATGAAATCAATTGTACTTCTATCAAAATATGTAAATAAAGCTCAAAAAGCATGGAACAAATTTATTTCAAATTTATTCAAAATGGATTCAAACCAGTTTTAAAAAGCGAACTCCAGTTCATTAAAAAAATGCTGTTAATGAGAAACATCTCTGGTAAACAGAGTATAAAAGACCTTAAAAACATTTCTCTCCCCACCCCCCCACCCCGTGTTACAAGATTTAAAAAAATCTTCTAGGTTTCTAGAAGTAGACCTTATTTTAAAAAAACCACACAAAAGATGTTTAGTTCACAGGTGCCTAAAGTTTCTTCCTCTAGATTAATAAACACAATTCATACCACACTTTACATTATTATGTAAAATACTTTTTCACAAATAAACTAATTTTCTGTTAATGTAAAATCTATGCAAATACATGCAGTCATTTATCAGTAAAGCTGACAAGCACTCGATATTAGAGAGGGGGAAATGAAACTGCCTACAGAATAGAGGCAATTAATTATTTCTATATTTTCTCTTCCTCTGACTTAAAGGCACAAAAGTTACCCATCCAGTTAAAGCAGCAAATGAAATAAAGACTGCTTTTTAAATTTAAACACATATGGCTTTTGCCTGCAATGCTGATCAGCATAGGGCCTGCAGATGCCCATGTCTAAATTGTACCCTGGCAGATGGACACAGGGGAAAACTGTGCTAATGCAGCATGGTGAGCAAAACAAATGAAGAACTGAATTTGTGGAGAAGGGAGATCTTTCACCCCCTATTGAGAAATGCCTCTTGCTTATAACGTGCAAATTGGTTCAACAGTAAATTTATTATCATAAATATTCTATACTGACTCTGTCAAAGCAGCTTGAAAAGCCTTGTTCAAGAAGTAAACAAATAAAACTTAAGAGATGTAAACAACTTAATGGGAGACAAATCTTGTTTGCTAAAATAAATTACTTATTTTCTTCTCACTGCTAAACACCATGAGACCAAATAATGGAAGGTTTAATGAGCACAATGAAGCAACTGTGTCCTATGTATCTGCTGTTACTTGAACTTGGTCAAGGAGCAATCTCTTGAGGTGCAGCTCAAGATTGCTAACATTAGGGAACAATCCAGCAAATGTGATATTACTTACATGTACTTCCTACTGCCAATGCCAAGCCTGTATTTATTAACTGTTTCGTTTTACAGGATTATTAAAAAAGCATGTAGGGGCCAAAGCCTTTGATACAGCTGAGAAATTATCTGCAGAAGAGAAAATGTGTATATGATAGAATATTTGCCAGAAATTGTTCTCTATTATTTATCTAGCAATAAGTTTTCTGCTAACAGGCCTCTAAATAAGCACACGGCTGACTTGAAACTACTCTTTCAATTACCACACAAAGTTGAAAATAAAGGATAATTTCAGTTCACTGATTCTACGCTGCTAAAAAGAATTTAGGAATTTTGAGTTCACATTATATAATAAAATTGCTTCAAAATACATCAGTAAAGGGATGTTATAATCTTAAAATATCTGCACATTGATGTTTTCTTGTAGAACTATCCTGAACAATTAGCTAAAAGTACATTCATTCCAACAAATACCAAAGTAAGTGAATAAATAAATAATCAGAATATAGTGGAATCAATGTTGTGTTTCTTTTTGTAACTGACCACGTGAAGAAATGAAGAAATGGTTGGAAGGATTCTTTGGGGGAAAGTACATTTAATAATGTCATGTATTAGCTCATGCTGCCATATCAATTAAATTTGTTTTTCCCTTTATAACTCTTCCAACTCGGTTCGAACACATTACTCATTAAAATGTAACTGGGATGTTTTATATTTTAAATACGACTCCCCCACGGGAAAAAAATCACATTTCTCTCTTCTATGTATTGTCTACAATGATGAATTTCAGACTCACAATGGCCAAAATCCTGTTGCTTGTTGCCATAAATTGAAGAAGAGACTATTTAATGAGTCAGGTGCTCCATAAATTCCAGGGCTTAAAATGGGCCTGGTTTTGTTAAGACTTTCTTTAGTGTAGTATGTTGCACTTAGAGTAGTCCCATTTAAATCAATGACACTTTCAGAGCAACTTGATTTAATGCACTACTCTAGTGCCACTTACTACAATAACTAACAGGTTTCAAGCCAATACTTCCTAAATAAGGGTGTGTAAAATTGTTGTGTGAAAATTTCATAATCGTATTAGAGTGCTTGTGTTTGCTTCTTGAACTGTATTTGCTGTTTTGTTAGAGAAATAACCCACCAATTTGCTTCAGATTTCACTTTACGTCTTCTTATTAACAGTAGATAACTTTCTACCCTTGTAGAAAGAGGGTAGAAAGAGACCACTGCTAATACTATTGGGATTATGACAATGAAATGCATTTAACATAAGATAGTCAATAGTCAATATCTAGAAATAAGTCTGATTTCTTAATTTGAAATTTCTCATAATTTGAATATCTCTCATAATATTTTTACATGTCTTAACACGGTAAACCACTTCTGAGTATCTCTACCTAGAAAACCATGTAAAGGTTTACATCAGAATGGATTTGACGACACCCAATTATTAATTTTCTATCTGATATCATGCACTGCCAGTCTCCTGCTTTTAGATATTTGATACTGCTGTTACTCCTTTCCTCCCGTTCATAAATGCATTTGATGCACACTGTGAAAACCTTCTAAAAGATTCTTATTTGAATGGCAATTATTTGTTGCCTTTGTAATAAAATAGATGATCCATACGACCAGGGCCGGTGCTAGGTTTTTTTGCGCCCTAGGTGAGGGGCAGGGGGTGGGGCGAGGGACAAGGGACGAGAGGGTGGGTGGGTGGGTGGAGCGGGGCGGCGATGGTTTGCGGGGATGGCGATGGGCGGGTGGTGGGTGGCGGGGACGACGACGGGTGGGCGGTGGCAGGCAGTGATGGGTGAATGGCGACGGGCGGCGGGCAGGTGGTGGGGGGACGGACGGCGGTGGCCAGCAGTGGGGGGGCGGCGGCGGGGGGCGACAGGCTGTCCAGCGCCCTCTCTCCATTTTGGCGCCCTAGGCAACTGCCTAGTTCGCCTTAATGGAAGTGCCAGCCCTGTGTACGACATAGAAGGATAGAACTTGAAGTCCAGTGATTAAACTAGTTAATTTTATTGAATAAAGGTTTGGGGGTATTGTTTTTGTGTTTGACTTTTTGTTTGTTTGTTTTTCTCCAAGGTGAATGCTCATTATATGTCCAGCTCATAGTCCAATATGGTGCTAGCTTGTGATCTGGCCAAAGGTTGCACCATTTTCACTGGACTCATTTAAGTATTTCCTGTAAAGTAAATTCAAAAATCATCCCATATTAGAAACCTCAATAATGTACATAATTTCTGCCAAAAAATGTATGTTGTAATGGTGGTAAGATGCCTATAGAAAGCCACTTCACAATAGTGACTAGAATCCTATTGGTTTTTGCGTGTGGTTTGAGTAACTTACTGTGAACTATTGAGGATCATTGACATAGCGCCAGAGAGCATCCCTGCTGTACAAGCGGGTGTACGTTTAAGCATACAGACAAAATGAATCCTGGAATCTCATAATTCATCCACTACTAGCTGGGAAAGTTAGACTGACCTTATATGAATAGCAGTAGGATTCTGGCCACTGAATTTTCTTGCAGCTGCCTGCAGTAAAGGGACTGTATGAACTTTACTTTTTAACAAGCAAATAGTTGATCAAACCCTTTTCATTATGGCAGTACACAATATTTTAACTTGTGTGTTCACCAATAAGACCTAATCCATTGCCTTTGTTCAGGCGATGTTATTTCCTTTCACTGCTGGGTTTCAACATGACCTATTCAATACACAAGACTATATCCATTATGAGTCCCAACAAGAGCCAATGAAATCAATGCAATTCACAGTACCTGTGACTAGACAAAGCCCATTAATTTTAACAGGTATTCTCAGCTTGGGATGAACAATGCAATTAGCTCATAGGATTTAATATAAACCAAGAATGAAATTTGACAGAAAGATTGAAAAACAATCACAGAATCAGTCTTAGCTTGAACACAGACAAAATAACTTAGTTATGTTATTGAATATTACAAATTGCTGGAAAAGTGTGAGAACTTCTAGTGGTTGGATTGTGTGACAGAGAATCAACTATATTTTTCTTTTAATTTTAAAAACTCTTTCGCCAGAATTGTTTTGGTCATTTAGACTGTCATATGTGCAACAGCATGAATTGCAGCAGCAAATTCCCGCTAGTTAATAAATCACTTCTTGCATCTCTCATTGCACCCTGGTTCCATGTGATGGTATGCAACAAGAAATACAAGTTGCAACCTATTACCATATTTTTCCCATCTATAAGGCACTCCCATGTATAAGATGACCCCCCACATTTCCAACCCAAAATTACAGTTTCACAACCACGTGGTTCTCTCTGCTTATTTCCATGTGCAACAGTACCCTAAACGTTTAGTCTAAAAATTTTAGACAAAAATATAGTCTAATGCACAAACAAATACTGTATCTAACAGCAGTTCACTGTTGCAGCTTATTCCATAGAAGCACAGGTTATGCCTAACCAATGAGATTTTAGTAATTGCTGTATTTCTAAGAGATTTTTATGGGTTTACGTTCCTGCAACCTATTTTTTTTTAAAAAAATTGTTTTTAAAAAACTATCGTATAGGCCTTTTTAATCACTTTATAAGTGGGCCATCTGCTACAGCACACTCATTCTCAGTCTTTCATAGGCACTCTGTTAAAGAAACTGAGTCCTACCATAAAAGAAACAAAAATCAATATGGCTGGCTACATCATGGTGCTGGTTTCTCTCTCTCTCTCTCTGCCATTGAGGTTAAAATTATCCCCTTATTTTTCTTTAAAATGATTAATTATTTACTTTATTAACATATTAATATACATTTAAGGCATTTTAGTCTTTGAGGATTGTTCTCTGCCGCTCTGGTTCATCGTAAGGAAATGCAAAAATGTGTGTGCTGAAGCCCCCCTGCACACCCCGTGGTCCCCCTTGCCAATATACTTCTTTATTCCTTGCCCCAGCTTTGTTGGAGGATGTTTTGAGGTGAAAGGATCACTCCAAGCTGAAGAGGGCTGAGGTAATTCTCTCAGATGATGGGCAGTGATGCATGTGATCGTTTTGCCCCCACTCTCATGAAGGGAAAACAAACTGGGTTTATGCCAGTTGCAAAATATTTTGTTGCAGCCATTTTGTTCCTATCATGTTGGGCTATTGGTTTAATATAATTATAATGCCCCAGCTTCTGTCATCCCAAAGGCTTGATTGCCAATATCCAGATGCAATGAGTTCAATATGGATAGCTACCTTATCTAGTCAGTAAAACAAGAGATGAGAAAGATCTCATGGCCCAATAATCAAATGCCTACTCCAAACTACAGTAGGTTCACTGAATTAGCTGCTAATATTTATTGGAAAATCATTGCTCTAATGGAGTGATTATACTTAGAAATAATAATTGGATCCAGGTCCATATTTTTAACTACATCCTGAACGGACTGGAATTTCAGTAAACTTTCTTCTTCTTTATGGGAGATTGATATTGTATGTATCTTCATTTCCTTTACAAGAGAGTGATATTGTATATATCAGCATTATAGAAAATGTCTACGTCATATTCCTAAAAAAATTATACAAAGTCATCATGAATACAAAGAGTTCAGTTAAGAATAATAGGCATTTGGAAGTTTAATATATCTTATTGGATTGAGAGGTCTAGAATTAGTGAAGGAAAGATAGTTTTGCATGTTATTGTAAAAATTACATCAAGGTCCAAAACTTACAAAAACAGAAATTAACAGTGCAATCCTGTGCATACCCATAGAAGCAGAAGCAGCCTGTGTTAAGTGCTACCAGTTAAACTGTACCGCCCTGAGTCCCCTATGGGGGAATAGGCGCGGTATATAAGTGTGAAAATAAAAATAAATAAATAAATAAATAAATATTCCCTTGGGAGTCATCGCTGTTAAAGTAAATTTTTGAGTAACCATGTTCATAGTAGCTTCATTTGGAAAATATACAAAGCAATGTAAGTACTGCCAAAATGCTTTTCTTCACAAACTGCAGTAGCAAAGAGTTGTAGCTACTTGCTACAGATTCTGAAAGATTTGTAAAATATTTTAAGTCCCTCTATTTATCTATAATTTGACAAAACCATGGAGAATCCGCCAAAACAAGACTGCTGCTTCAATATTCATGCTGGCTAAGGCACATCCTATAGCAACAGCATCAAGTATGGCAGAGCTTGGAAGTGTTCCTTTTCCAATCTATGACTTCCAGAATCTTTAAGTCATTGTGATTCTGGTACAGTCTGGAAGTTGTAGCCCAAAAAGTAACTTTTCCAACTCTGGGTTTTGCTTCACTAACAGCTGTGCTGCCTCGTGCCAGTATCCATGCTGGAAGTCAAAACTCCAATTCTGAGATTCCTAATGGCATGTCAGCTGTAAAGTTCAGAGGCCATATAACTGGCAGTCTGTTGCAACTGCTGAAGAGCAACAATTCCCAATTTGATAAAGGAGGCCCAGTGGTATAGGGCACCTGTGTGCATGTGGCTGACATACCTCCCTTCAAGTCAGAACAGTAAGAGAGCTTCTCTACAGACTTTGGCTGAGCTGAATCTAGGTATGTCTTCAGTCTGCCAAAACAGCAGGGCTGTTGATTATGTTCAGGAGGTCTAGCAGCATGGAAGTAACTAATGATTGAATGCTTTTGAATTTGCTTTGCACTGTGCACTACATCCACAACATTTCCAAAGATTAGTTATAAAACAATATACTGCCTCATAACTTCTTGGTCTTATATTAACTTAAGCATCATCCTGCACCTTTCTATTCAGTTAGCAAGTCCTACTAACTTCTTTCCAGATAAACATACACCCTAAATGAATGTAAGTTCTTTAAAACACACACACACTTTTTTGAAACATCGAGTTACAGATTTCATCTAAAGCTTTCATCATACAGTTCAAAACATCAAAAGCCAAAACCAGATGTGTGTGTGAAAACCAGATGGTTTGTGAGGAAAAATAACTATTTGCATGCTTTTGAATTAGAATTAGAAAATTTAAAATAAGACATGTTTGGGCAAATTTATGAGATAGTGATTTGCAAATTAATGAAAATCATACAATTTAATATTGCTCATAAAGGGTAACAATCTGAGATGGGACATTTAATTACTGCTTAGTGACTTAAAAGAAGCTTATACTAGCTCTGTAGGAGAGATAGTATAATAATACATTTTAGCAATGTATTATTATGCCATTTCAAAAACTATGTGTAAAACTTTCCTATCCAATAGTTTCCAATGTATTTAGCTAATAATACATTTTAGCAATGTATTATTGTGCCATTTCAATAGCTATGTGCAAAACTTTGCTATCTTTCAAAAGCAGTTTTCTCTGCAGTAATAAGGAATAGAGATGACAGTGGTAGGTATCAAGAAAGAACTGCTCCAGGAATAACATTTCACTGAATTGGCCTCATAGATCCACCCTAAAAAGGCCATGGCAAAGGTCTTACACAATAAATAGGACACCCTTATACGTGGGATCAGTATTAGTAGAGGACAGATACTTCCTCAGGGTCAAAAGCCCCAGGCTTGGTGGTAAAGAAGGCAATGGCAGCTAACTAAATTGGAACTAAAGGCTCCTAGGAAGCCAGTGAAGCTCCTGTAATAAATGTTCCCAAGGATTCAGACTGCATCAAAGCACCAGGTGACAAATTCTATCTACCGCCATACCTGAATTAGGGTGTTTAATTCTTGTTTACTGATTAATATTCATATACGTACCATTTGTACCTTGTAAATACTGTCTTTTTAATGGGTCCTTTTAAGGAGAGAGGTGGAAAACAAACAAGCAAACAAACAAACAAGCTGTAACCACATTCATTAAAATATGGGAAGTGTTCTGATACTGAGATGGACCGGTTCACATTTTTATCTGTTGACCAAATGACCCAGAAGGATATCTAAAAATCAGCTTGGAGTCCCCCTCCATAATGTGTAGTTTTTGTCTCTGCCCCTGAGACTTCTACTGTAGCACTAATTCAGTGATCACTGATCATTTGAAATGATGCAGAAAGGTTGCTGTGCCATTACGCACTCATAGGCATAGAGAACAAAGTCTCTCTTGATTGACAAGACCTTTTTTAACAGCTTAGGAAAGGAGGTCAAAGCCTTTTTCCATAGTAAGACTGAAAAAAAAAGATGAGACAAGAAAATGAGTGGAAGACACCTTTGTTCACTGCTTAATCAGTGAGCCTCCTGGCACAGTGGTTAAATGCCTGTACTGCAGGTAAAACTGTGCTCACGACCTGGAGCTCAATCCCAGGTAGCAGGCTCAAGGCTGACTCAGCCTTCCATCCTTCCGAGGTCAGTAAATTGAGTACCCAGCTTGCTGGGGGGGGGCAATGTGTAGCCTGCATCACTATAATTAAAAACTGTAAACCGTCCAGAGACTACTTAAAGTGGTATGGGGCGGTATATAAGCAGACCACGTAGTTCTCTTGCAATACACCTCCTGCAGGACTACAATGGAGCTGCAAGCAAGACTTCCTTCATCCTTCCCCATGAGGCCAGTAAATGCCTCAAGAATTTGCATTCTCCTCACTATGTAGTTGTACCTTTCTAGTGAAGGTTTGCTAACAAAAAGCAAAATCGAAAGAAAGAGGGCATGAGTGTAACTTTGGAAATCTATGATTTTGCAAGTGGTAATGGTATGAAAAATGCTTTCGATAGGACAATATAATCAAAGACTGATCCACAATGTGTACCACTCAGAAGATCGCACAACACTGAAAGAACAGCCTGTGTTTTTGCATCAGCACCCCATATACATGAATGCTGACTTAGCTGTATAAAAAGGCAACATTCCCCTTAATTTGGGCAGAGAGAACTTAATTCGGGTTTTACTTTTCAGTAAATAAATTAGAAGTGAGATCAAAACCCATATATATATATATATATCAGTACCTTTCAGTATCTAGTGCTGGTTGTGTATCAGGTTAAAAGTCAGTATCTCATCTGATAGTTTCTGGAGTTACATTTCAATATTTCATTGAACCTTCTACGCATGGCCACTTTAAGTAATTCTGCTCCTTTTGATAAACAGTGTCTTTCAGAAATCCCGTTTATAGGAGAGATTACTTTAAGCTTCCAAAGCTGTTTATCCAACACATGCTGCTTTATTTTCAAGGTCAGCACTGAATATTTTAGTTGCTTAATCATATACAACATGAAACAGTAATGAGAGTTCTGTTGGATGACCCACTACAGATGCAGTAGATTAAAGAGAGCTAATCCCTTCTGATTCCATAGACTATTCCAAGTTGAGAAAATAAAAAAAGAGCATTCTCAAAGTAGGAGTCTTAAAACGTCACTGTTCAACTGCTTAACTAAAATCTGGCATGCAGAGAATGTCTGCTTTTGATGCAGTTGCTGTAGAAAGAAACCAGACAAATCAGGCACTGAATTCCCCTGTTTCCTTGCTGCCAATTATTTGCCAGTGAAATGCAACCTCTTGTTGTGGGGTGGGAAGGTGTGTTTATCTTTAAAATTAATTCTTCAACAACATAGACTGCTTTATTTAAAACAAGAGCAAGAATTTATATAACAAGAATCTTAGTGAGTACTCCCAAGTGTCCAAAAATGTAATCTAGTATAAATATAATCTTTCACATATATTTAAACATTTTGGTTTATTTTGGTACAGGGCTACAGATAAATTGTGAGCATGGATTTTCTGGATGGTGAACCACTACCCAGACAGGCCTGTATTAAGTGAAATAAGACACTTAGACTCTTGTTCAATGTGTATCCATCCACAGAGCTCCAGCTATGGAAACTGCCATGATGATCTGACAAAGTGCCAGCTGCACACCACCAGCATCTCATCAGAACACTGATGAGCAACTTCCATTTGTGTGAATACTGACCTGGCTGTTATATATACCACCTGCAAGTGATTTTTTACTTCTAGTGATTTTATTGCTAAACAAGTATCACAACACCAGTTTATACATCTGTAAAAAGCAGATAGGTCTAGTCTTGGTTAACCAGGGGAGGAGATCATAGAACAGTGAAGTTGGAAGGGGCCTTTAAGGCCCTCAAGTACAAAACCTGCTCCATGAAAATGGAGAAACCAGAATGCTTTACTGCTAAAACAGGTATACCCTGTAACAACCACTCCCCCTTTCTCTAATGGCTCCCAATGAAATATAGTTTGACAAGGTAATTCTACGCATATTTACTCAACAATACTAGACATTAATTTAAAGGGATTTCGCTTTTAGGTATATCAGGGTATATCAGGGCTAAGGCATTCCTGGGAATAAGTTTAACTGAACCTAGTGAGGATGACTTTTGAAAAAACATATATTGGATAAAAAGAAAACTCAAGACTTTTTTTTTCTCCTTGGCCATACTGTTATGGGTTCTTAGTTTGGGGTAGTGGACAGAGTGATGAACTGGGACTCTGGAGAGCAGCATTTGAATCTAGCTTAGCTGTGAAACTGACTTGGGGAGTTAGAGTGCTAAAATCACTCCTTAAATATTTCACTTACCTCAGAAATATTTTTAGGGTGGCTATACGTCAGTTCCAACTTGACATCACATGACAACACAATAACTGTTATTGTGTTGAAAATGGCAGACTAGCTAAATTGGGATACTACAAGACCTTTTGTTGGTTAGATGCTTTGTGTGTGTGTTGTGTCATTGCAGTCATGACCAACTCTTTGTGACCCCATGTTCATGGAGTTTTCTTGGCAGGAATACTGGAGTGGTTTGCCAGTTCCTACTCCAGGCACCTACAGCACCTGGTATTCCCTGGTGGTCTCCCATCCAAGTACTAACCAGGGCTGACCCTGCTTAGCTTCCAAAATCAGGTGAGATCGGATGTGCTTAGGGCATCTAGGCAGCTTTGGAGGTCATTAATTCATAGGATCACCATACATGGACAGCACATAACAACTCTCCTCAGCCATTTTAGGCTTGGGGCACAAGCAGTGACTGCACTTCTCAGAGAGTACAAGAGAAGCGGGGGGGGGGGGGGTTTGGGGAACCACTGGGGTTCTGGCATTGTCAACTGCAAGGGCAGTACACACGTTCACTAAGAACAGGGCTCAGAGCACCACTTCCTTGCTTGATACAAACAGAAAATTTGTAACATCTTGATGGGTTGGAGATGGAAGAGCAGCACTCTTTCTTGTGCATATGTAAGACGCCCTCCCCAACCCCACCAAGGGATAATGCTGTTATAAAGGCACAGTACTAAAGTGCAGCCAGCTTCTTAGCACATATTACACCTTTATTAACCCTTTAAAAAGTAGTTCTTGCTGAGTGTCCATGAACTGTTTCCATATACCAAATATACAGTGTATGTATGAAATCACTGTAATGTATTAAGTTTATTAAAAGCAATTAAAGTGCAGTATCTTTTCAACTGCAAAAAAGCACAGAAGAAATTAATGACTAGGGTCTTTCAAAATTACTTTTTCTCCCGTTATTCAGTCCTTTTAAAAACATCATAACAATTCAAATAAATACTGAAACTCAAAGGCCATTATTATTGGGAAAGAAATACACAATTGTGCTTTTTACTGGGACAATAAAAGTCACAAATACATATTTTTAATTTCTCTAGTGTAAAAAGGAAATTTATTTTGGCTGGCAAGCCTAGGCATTATGAAAGGAAGGAAAATACTGTTAGAAAATCTGATACATTCAATGAGCTTTCAAATCCATTCCAGAATAGGGATAAATAATTTAATAAAGCCCACTTCATGTTCTGTAGTGCTATAGACAGATATTAGAAAAATGAAACTTTGAATGTATGAATAGCAGGATGCGTAATCACAGCCACATAATAAGTAAAATGTGATACCAGTATAAACATATGCATTCTTAACAAGTATGAGTTCCCTCTCCCCAGCATTAAGAACACTAGTAATATAAGTGAAGCTGCCAATATATAAATTAGACATACTGGAACACAATTTCTATGCATCCATTTCTTTAAGTAAGATAGGCATCTGGAAATGTTTTGCACAAAATATTTTATATAAATCTCTGAGAACTATTGTTCCTGAAGAAACTGTAAAAAGTGGGCAGACTATGCAGCAAAAGAAGCAAAAAGTAAAGTCTGTTTTCCCCTGACACCTTTGATTTTGTGCACAATGAATTGTCAGTCATAATTAGCTTCCTCTTTATGCCTCTAAGACAAACACATAACACTGCCTTCAGTTGGTGTCTGGATTAAATAAAAAGAGAACATTTAGCATTTCAGCATAGGAACATAAAGTGGATGTGATTACCACTCTCAAAGAAGCATTTTACTGTATTGTCTTTTTTTTTTTTAAAAAAAAAAACCTAATGTGAGATTATTTTAAAACCTATAAATTCAGGAAATCTTTTTTTAAATATTCTGTCATTGAATTAAGCAGATACCACTGCAATTCAAGCCAGTTTATTTATATCTGTTTTAAATGGAAACAGCTAATCAACAAAAATACATGGAAGTTCAACTAGATGGCCAGCGTTTTTTAAAAAATAAATCAATTAAGTTCACACTGAACATCACAGCCAGATGTGTTTTAAACTTGTTAGATGCGTTCGCACTAATTTTGAAAAGAAAACAACAGTGTCTAGATTCAATGTTTCCAACTTTAAATTAATTTTAAATCTAATAATATGCTAAATTCTATAGCATTAAAATAGTCAAATGTTTTCTGAAAGAAACATTGCTATTGCATTAAGGCTATCGCTCACCAGTCTCAGTTCACACTTCAAAAAGTACTATGAAGCAACTGCAGAAATCTAAATTAATAATAATAATAAAATCTGCTTCCTGGTTTGAAAAAGAGCTAAATCTTCAAAACTATTATATGAAAATACTAAATCTGGGTATACTGCAGTTGAGAGCACCACATGAAACATGAAGCAAGTTTCCCAGTGTACATTGGTGCTTGCTTCCAAGCAGTCAAGAATGAACCAAAGACATGTTCAACTCCTAGTAATCCCGTTTACCCGCACAGGCCTAGAGCTGCAGCTGAATTATTCACTGCGCTGCCACATGAGTTTACACCTCCTGCCAATATTTTCCGATCGACATTGAGGACGATGAGGTCCAGCAGGTGATTCAATTCATTTTCTAGACCAATCATAACCCTCGTTCCTCAGAAATCGGTCTCACTGATTTGGATTTTTCCATTTCTTCGTTGAGGTTTGGAGCTGGACTTTTGTTTTATTATTATCGGCGGCCGCCTTCGGTGGAAAGGCGTAAATGTAATAAATCAATCAATGTAAAGGCTTCGCGGGAAACGCCTCCTTGGGCGATGTAGCGAAGCGAAGGACGGCCGAGTTCGGACGGTTCGTTTGCCCAAAAACTTTCCGGAACGGCCGGCGGAGGCGCCTCGCGTTGCGCTTCCCCGGGGCAGCGCCCTTCGACTCTCCCTTTTGTGGTGGCCACGTGCTGGGTTAGGCCCGGACCCGCCAGGCAAAATTCCGCTTTGGCCCCTCGAGGCGGGCACGGGAGGAGCCGTCGGGAGGAGCCCCGTGGCTGGGCGCCGAGGCAGCCCCTCTCCGTCCCTTGGGCCTGGTCCCTTCTTTCTCCCTCCACGAGAGCTTGTCTCAACGCCCAGGCTCCGGTCTGCCCCCAGTTTTCGGTCGCGGCGGGCACAAGATGGAAGAGCAGGGCGCGCCCTCCGTAGGCAAGCGCAGCACCTGGTTTTTTCCGCCGAGCGAGGCGGGAGGCCGGCTCCTCCTTCCTGCCACGGGAGGGCCGGGCGGGAATGGGTCTCCTCGGCCACCTCCCCTCAGGCCCCTCCGTCTTCTGAGCCTGGAGAGCTGCCCCGGGCGAGGGGGCGAGCGGGCGGGCACCTCGGTCAGGCCGAGCCGAGTGCGCCAGGCTGGTCGCCCGGGGCCGCCCTCAGAGCCACCAGACCTCGCACCGACGGGGCCAGTATTGGGTGGGGGGCGGGAAAGAAGGAAACCGGGACAAAAAATGGGTCTCCCGAGAGGTGATCGGCGGCCGCCTGGAAGCGCCCAGCGCCCGCCAGGATTAGAGGAAGGCGCGGGTGGATCCACCAGCGGAGCCCCGTCCGTCTCTTGTCTTTGCGCCCTCATCCGATTAAGAGCCCCGGCCGACATCCGGGCAAGCCGTGAAGGTAGACATCGCAGGGGCCCGGCGGGAGGAGGCTCTGAACCAGGGACTCCGCAGTCGGTGCCAACAGCCCGATGCGAAGCCCCTTCTTTGCAGCCAGAGACGGGCTGCGACCTCCGTAGGGGTTGAGGAAAGGCCGTAGCAAAACTATGGATGTCAAGGTGTTCGGGCTGAAGTCGTCTTATCTGTTGACTTGGGAGTACAGTACTTACCCCCCCCCCACACACACACACCCTTGAAGATACACGCCAGGGTGGGCTGCTAATCATTTACACCTGAAGCGACAATGGGATCCTGAATGAATTGTAATTGCAAAGCAGTAACATAATGTGTTTGCGATCGGCCTGAACGTCTTTTACGGGAGGCACTGTTAAACGAACGGCAAATAACGTCTGTAATTCGCAGAAATAAATGAGATTTAAACAAAACCTGGAGTGCAAGCCTGATACTGGTTTTTTTCCTGCTGGGAGTAATCCCAAGTGAAGTCGAAGGGTCTTGTTTCTAGAAAGACTTCATAGGACTGCGCTGCAAGGGTTTGACACCCCCAGTCCGCTTCACAATTTATAATATGAAAAAGAAATACCCCGACTGATTTGGAACTGAGGCTTAAATCCCATTTATTTCGAATCAACTTTCGCTGGGTGTCACCCAAGTAATTGTTAAATTAAGGTGATCTTTCCGAAGCTACCCAGGCGGGGGAGGGGCGCTCCTTCAGATTCCTCCCTGCTCCCCGGCTTCTGAAATGTGATTTCTGAGAAATTTTGAGTTATGAGAAGAAGAAAGCTTAAAGTCCCTGCAGCTGAGAGGCGCTGATGGTGATCTTGAGGGCACTGATGCAGCCCTTAATCAGAAAGATCCTGAAGGATAGTAACGCTGCCTGCCCACACCAAGCCCTATCTCTACTGTGGCCGCTCTTTCTCCACATGATGTTACTGCTCTGTTCGACGTGTTCTCAATTTATCCGGATAGCCAATGCAGTCCACAAAACAGAAAAATAAACTACCCGTTCTGGACTGTTCAATAGACATTTATTTGGCAAGAACGCCGAGAATCACAGCTTATGCAGACAGAGAGACCTTTTGTAACACACGGGTGACTTCAAGAAAGCAACAATGCAACTAATTACTAGCCAATGACCAGCGAAAAGCCTGGCTTCAGGAACACAACCCGGAAAACTGTCAAAGCCGGTCACCAACTGGATGTGCCTCCTTTATCTGCTACCCTTCTAAGCAGCCAGGTAGAAAGAAATAAGGCAACATTTGCATCCCATCGATTAAAAGCCGTCAAATCGCCCTTCGTGCTACCTAACTGGGGAGGAGGAAAAAGGGAGTCTTCCCCCGCTATTTTTCTCTCCAACCAACGATCGCTGACTTGGTAACGCTAGGCTCCCTGTCTGGCGGGAGGAAGAAGACGATTGCTCAGCGGCTTCCAAGCTTTCTAGCAGACCAGAGCCAGTGGCAGCCAAGTTTTAAGCTATGTTCGGTCTCCGTTTTTCTTTCCCCAAGAGCGAAGCGCCTCTCCGGCTGGAGAGTCCAAAGATGCCGGGTTAATGACACCTGCGGTCCCATCTGTGCCATATAAAGGGGCTCTGATCGCCCGGAGAGGAGACGAGTTTTGGCCAAAGTCCTTTCTTTCCCCACCGGCAGCCAGAGCGCTCCAGCCTCGCGCCTGAGCCGAGAGCTCCTTCTCCAGTCCCAAATGGGTAGGTGGTGGCCCGGCGGCTGGTTTCCTGCCATCAGCCCCCCTACCTTTAGTTTGTGTGTTTCCCTCCCTATCTCCAAGAAAGGGATTAATTAACCGGGCTGGAGCTGAAAGAGGCTGCCGTGACGAGCCCAGTGGCGATTGGCCGCCAGCCCGCCTGGCCCTGCCTTTATAATTTCCACACGAGTGCATCTGGGCTCTTATACAAACCAACAGCCGGCTTCTTCTGACACACACACGCACACACACACACACACACACGCACGCGCACACACAAACATACTGAGAGCGAGCAAGCGAGCGGGAGACCCAGCACTTTCCCCACAACCCTGCACAACCCTGCACGCACACAAGGTGGCTACTCCAGAAGAAGCACAAATAAATACTCAGACCCGGCAGTGGTGTTTTTGCCTTTGGGAGCCTTCCTGTTGTATTCTAGGTTCCAACTCTGGCTTTTGGTGTCTTTGTTCCTCTCGCTCTATTTTTTTTTAAACAACAACTACCGATCTCAATGCTTTCCGAACTTCACCCCCGGGTCCTCTCAAGGGAATAAAACGAGGACTGCGTTGTGGTTGTGTTTTCTTGGCAAAGAAGACCACAGATCTGTCTGGGACTGAGCGGACCCACCTCCATCCAGCCCGCCAGAAGGAAAAGCATCTCGCTCGGCCGAGGAGCCGCCCCCAGTCCTTTCGGGGGATCCGTTTCCGAGCGCGAGGCAGCCCGATTCTCCTCTGAAGTTGGCTCCAGCCTTAGCAGCCGCATTGGATCCCACAGCTTACTGCGAGACTCCGGTCTACAATCCGGATCTCTGCCCCAACATGATCGCGGCCCAGGCCAAGCTGGTGTACCACCTCAACAAATACTACAACGAGAAATGCCAGGCGCGGAAGGCGGCCATTGCGAAAACTATCCGAGAAGTCTGCAAAGTGGTCTCGGACGTGCTGAAGGAGGTGGAGGTGCAGGAGCCGCGCTTCATCAGCTCCTTGAACGAGATGGACAACCGCTACGAGGGCCTGGAGGTCATCTCGCCCACCGAGTTCGAGGTGGTCCTTTACCTGAACCAGATGGGCGTCTTCAACTTCGTGGACGACGGCTCGCTGCCGGGCTGTGCGGTGCTCAAGCTGAGCGACGGGCGGAAGCGGAGCATGTCCCTCTGGGTGGAGTTCATCACGGCCTCCGGCTACCTTTCGGCGCGGAAGATCCGCTCGCGGTTCCAGACCCTGGTGGCCCAAGCCGTGGACAAATGCAGCTACAGAGACGTGGTGAAAATGGTGGCGGACACCAGCGAGGTGAAGCTGCGCATTCGGGACCGATACGTGGTGCAAATCACGCCGGCCTTTAAGTGCACCGGGATCTGGCCGCGCAGCGCGGCTCACTGGCCCCTGCCCCACATCCCTTGGCCGGGGCCCAACCGCGTGGCCGAGGTCAAAGCCGAAGGCTTCAACCTCCTCTCCAAGGAGTGCCACTCGCTGGCCGGCAAGCAGAGCTCGGCCGAGAGCGACGCGTGGGTCCTGCAATTCGCCGAAGCCGAGAACCGGCTGCAGATGGGCGGCTGCCGGAAGAAATGCCTCTCCATCCTGAAGACCTTGCGAGATCGCCACCTGGAACTGCCCGGGCAACCGCTCAACAACTACCACATGAAGACTCTGGTCTCCTACGAGTGCGAAAAGCATCCGCGCGAGTCGGACTGGGACGAGTCGTGCCTGGGCGACCGCCTCAACGGGATCTTGCTGCAGCTGATCTCCTGCCTCCAGTGCCGGCGATGCCCGCATTACTTCTTGCCCAATCTAGACCTCTTCCAGGGCAAACCTCACTCCGCCCTCGAAAACGCCGCCAAGCAAACCTGGCGGCTGGCGAGGGAAATACTCACCAACCCCAAAAGTTTGGAAAAACTTTAGAGGAGGAGAAGCAAAGGCGGCCTTAAACTATTTGAAATGTCTTTCTATTCCGAGAATTTCTGTTTTGCTGGGGGAGGAGGGGGGGTAGTCAGGGGTTGCCATCCGACAATGAAGCATCCTCTGTGGATGAGGCTGTCCACACACGTGCAGACACGCACACAAAGCCCGCAAGTATTATGACTTGTTCGAATCACAATTTTAAAAATCAGAATCGCAATTTTCCAATCCCTCTTGGGGAAATAAAAGGGTATCATCATCCTCATCATCGCCTGGGAAAATGCAATATCGGCTGCAGTTGAGCCTGATTGTGACCGTTCAGCCTAGAAGCCAGACCCGTGGAATATAATAACAAAGTATTTTGCGTTATTAATATCTGTGTCTGGAAATGCCATTTGAACAACGACGGCGATAAAAACACACAAAAGCTCACACACGTTTCGCACCCTCTGTGTACATTTTTTTTATTTGTATGGAATATTGTGATCTCACATTGTCTTTGAAATTGTGGATGTTAGTGTTCTGTGATTTGGTGAAGAGAAGTTAAATGGCCATTTTGGATACTTCAGGACATGTTCTGCTTAAGAAGATACCATTTCAAAAGGTAGATTTTATCATGGTACTTTGGTTAATTGTCTTTTCTGAAGTGTCTAAACTTAAAAGTTTACATTTTTTGTTTCAAATATATTGCTTGTTCTATTTCTAACATTCCATAAATATACTTGAAATGTTATTTAAATATATTCAGAAAAAAATTGGAATTTTGCTTATATAATTGTGAATATTTGAATTATATATTGGGGGAAAATGCACTTGAAATACACTGGATAATTACCTTTTGTGACTTAAATTTCTGTTGCTGGTTTTATTTAATTACAATCTAATGAATAAACGTAAAATAAATACGTGCACAAGTATCAATGCTGGATTCAATTTGGGATGTTGATGTGTTTTGCTGTACAAGTCAGCTCCGGGTGAAATCTGCAGCCCATGGAGGCCCCCTTGTTAATATCGAAAACTGGATCATGGGGGCCATGAGCGTCTTCCATAGTCGGGTGTGTGGCAATTAACCAAGGAGGATTTTTACAACCAGTGGAAAATAAATCTAGTTCTCAAAGATTTACTGGACTAGGTTAACTGGACTAGAAAGAAGCTGGAGGCAAGCCTCGTTTGCAACAAAATTAACACTTCGCGGGAAGGAGGGGGAGCTCTGCCAAATTTATAGATCAGACCCGGAGTCCTCAGGCGAAGAATAATGTTACCTTTGCCCTAAATGTCAGAGGTCTGGCGGCGAGGCTGCTGACGGCCAGTTGCGCGGAGGGGGGGGGAGCGCCAGCCTTTCCAGGCGCCCAGCGGGAACCAACCGGCCCTCCTAGCACTAAGCGGGGATCCCTTCCTTAGGTAAGCCGTAAGCCTTCAGCCCCCTTCTCCCCACCTTACGTGATGGAATTATTATGTACGCGAAAGGTACATAGTAACTCCATCACGTAAGGTGGGGAGAAGGGGGCTGAAGGAGGATCCAGTGCCCTGGAAAAAAAAATCTGCAACTAGAAATGTTGTTTACGTTCGACATGTCATTTATCGCTGCTAACCTCCTTTAAAATACATACAGTACATTTTAAAAAAAACTTAGTTCAGATATTTGGGTGTAGAGCTACCGCAACAAAAGAGGGAAAGCTCTTAAGTCGACCTCCTCCTATCGGTAATTTAAAAAGAATCACTAGTAATTAATTTTGCATTAAAATAATACGGATGTGGCCTTAAAAGATCACTCAGGTAAAGGCAGCCTGATAGTTTGTTTATCTTGTGCGTGCCTGTGGCTTCAAATGAGCGACCCATTTTGCTCCTTCCTTAAGGTTTGCGTTTCTCTGCTAACCCAGGCTTGGGCGAGAGCGATCTTGCCTTTCCTATCCTAAGGCCGAACCGGCCTCTCGCTAGCTACAGCCCCAGGTTGGGGCCAAAGGCTGCCACTCCTCCCCCACAACAACACCCAGGCAGAAGACTCCAAAGCCCCCCCCCCCAAGCGGAGCTGCGTCCATCCGCAAAGACGAAAGCCTCTGCCCGGAGCGCCTGCCGCCGATGGCTCAGCGAAGCCGGACGGCGGGACCGCCATTATTACCACAAGGGATTTCTAAGCAATTGGCTTAACTGCTAAGTCTGCCCACGTCCGTACAAAGGCCTTCTGGATGGCGGGGGGCGGGGGAGGTGGGGGGGGGACGGGGAGCGGGAGACGACGACGACGGAGAAGCAGACTGTTAAAACGGGACCGAGGGAGTAATCGCGGATTGTACATCATTAACATGCTGAGCTTTTTAATGAAACAGCAACTAGGCCTAAAGGAGGAGGAGGAAGCCGAGAAGGTTATTTTCCCCTTGCAGTTTTCACGACCTGTAGCACGCCCACCCACCCCTCTGTCACACTCCTGTACTCACTTTAGGGTCGATCTTCTTGAAGGCCGGGTCATCCTCGTCCACCTCGAAGTAGATCTCGGTGGTGGTGATGGAGAGCGTCCCCTTGGCCACCACCACCGGGGCGATGAGCTGGGCCGGGGTGCTGAGGACCACAGGGCCTGCAAGACAAGGAGGAAAGGCATCAGGATGCGGCAGCCCCGGCAACAGACCTGCCCGTCTCCTCCGGGAAAACAACTACACCAAAGCCTCGTCTCCGGATTTCGGCGAAGAGACCAGCCCGTGCTGGGCACTCCAAGGAAAGGAGGGCGCTTGACAAAGCGGATTCCCCCCACAGAAAGGGGACGGTAGAAACGGGAGGGTTTGTATAATATCCCCTGCAAACAAAACAGCCCCGGAGACCTCAAGTCATATTAAGAGCCCGAATGGTCCTGGGCGTGTTTGGGGTAGAAGAACTTTTAATAATACTGTGACATTTGGTTGGAAATTCAGTGGTCATGGTAAAAATCCGCTAATGTCAAAACTTAAAAAGTTTCTCTCCTTCTACCGTCACGTCAATGAATGTCACTGTAATTCCACTGAATGAAGCTCTGGGTTTGTTTGTTTTTTGCAAAATACAAATAAAATCGTATTTACATTTAATATAAGGGCCAACTTGTAGTACATAATATACGAGAGATTCTACGCGTACAATTTACCTGCAGGTATGTGTCTCTCAATAAGCATCCTATTAAATGTAGCATTTATTGTCCAACGTTTCCCGGTTTCAAAAAAAAACCCCAATTCCTCTCATACAGAAGGATCAGAAATAGTGCTGGCCTCTTTTCCTTCATCTGATCTCTAAACCCATGTTTCGGAAAATAGGACTCACTAAATCTTAATGTAGACAGCAAAGCTGTTTTGCTTTTAAAACTGAGTTGTTTTAAACAATCACAGAAGGTAATTAGAGCACGTTTACTCTTAATTCTGTAAAAATAACTTTCCAATAAATACGTAAATTTAAACCTAGCAAGTATTTATACTTCCAAATATGTCAGGAATTAATGGGGTATTTCTGATATTGGGGCATGCAGCACAATCCGCCGTGTTTAGTAGGACTTCCCTCGTTGCAAACGAGCATTAAGCCAACTACCATGCCTCATAGAATGGGACCAAATGAACATAGTACTGGATCAGTGAGATTCTATTCTGATAGTTTTGTGTCGAAAATCCCATTTCGAACTGTATGCAAAATATAGGGCTAGATGGGCGATATAAAAGTTAAATAAAATAAAATAAATAATATAATTCTTTACATATAATGCCTTTCAGAACTAAGGTCTAAACCTTGATGTCCATTCAAAGACCCTGAAATACATCACACATTGATGCGACCAAACATCGAGAGGAGGGGAATAGTTTATTCCATTGTCCCGTTCAAAATCAAGCGAAAGGCCGAGACTATAATAGTGATATTTAGAATCGGTTTTCCGGAGCCAATGGCCAGCATGCTCTTCGATCCCTGACTTTCCAGCTCTTCTCTCCTTCGGAGAAGGCTATGGAGACCCTAAAGTGGCTAGCGGTCCTGAGTCAAGTACGGTCAGTACGCAGGTCGCCCGGCACCTTTCTCTTTGGAACATCTCCCATAAGCATCAACGGACGGAGGCGGCTTCACTGCCTGCTGCCGTCACCACCACCCGGATCAGCCCCATCTCTTTGCCTGCCGTGCGCTTTTCGGCTACTAGCTCACCGCCAGCAGCAACGCCTCCCTTCCTCCCCTCTTTGCTGGAGCCCCGAGTAATGCTCAGCTTGCCGCCTCTGACAGCTTTCAAGCAAGCCCACCAGGAGGGGCTGGATAATATTGATACAAACTCTATTTTCTTTCATTTTCTTGTTTTTCCCTGGCCTAATAGGCCCGCGTGGCCTCTTGACCCCGGTCAGCTGATCGGGATGATCACATGCGCTGGGCTTGTCTCACTCTCTCGGCCCACCCCCCCCCCCCCCCCCGCCCCCGCCCGCGTCCGCCCCCCCCTCCCCCCCCCCCCCCCGCCCGCCCGTCCACCCGCGCCCGCGCCCCGCGGCAGGACAATGTAGCGCCGCGTCGTCAAGCCAGGCGGCTACGGCCGGCGTACTGTATCGGCCGAGCTCCTCCCGCTAAGGGCAGAGGATCGATCCGAAACGGCTCTTTAAAGGCTCATCAATCTTAATCTAGGTTGCTCAAGTAATTATGCGCGATTCTCTCGTGCCATTACAAGTGGATTTGGGTTTCGACTCCCCAGGCCCCCTCTCCTTTTGTGCTTAATGACCAAGGGATCTCTCCAGACAGCAGCAGCGCCTGGCCCTCCTTTCCAGCACCACTTCCCCGGCAGCCACCCTGTTCCTTCCTTCCTTCCTTCCGCCGCCGCCGCCCCCCTCCTTTTTTTAACCCTTCATCGTCAACCCTCTTTCCCACTGCTACGGTTTTTACAGGCCTCCATGCTAAAATAAAAGGACCTTAGAGATGATGCAGTTCAGGGGGACGCGCTGGATAGTACAGTATATCATTATAAGAAGGCGTTTAGTTGTTCTCACTCGTTCCCAGAAGGAAGATCAGGTAGTTAACCTAATTACCTCCCAGTTCCCCGCTTGTTATATGGACAAAATAAAAATGAAGCGCCTGGTAGATTATGGTCAAAAGGCCAAAGACTATAACGAGAAATCTTTTTTCAAGAGGATACTTAAATCTTTTGAGCGCGAGAGGTGGGCGCGGGCGAGGGGCTTAAACGATGAACGCCAGTAATTGCGGGCTTTAATTTTTTAACACTGCTCCTGGAAAGAAGGAAGGAAGCGCGTGGTGGAGATTTAGATGCAAAAGGCACAGTAGAAACCCCGGTACCTTTCTGCAAGCGATTGGAACAGAACGACCTTGTGTAACCTAATACGAGCCTGATTTAGGCAAAAACAGGGCTCTTAAGGATGACACGAGGTTTCCATTAACAGTGGTGCGTGCGTGCGTTCACATAAGGGGAGAAAAGAGGGTGTTTGTCTTGCATCGCTGCCTCAAGATTCCCGATCATTTTATCTTCGAGGGAGGCGCGTACCAAGGTCTGCTAAGGTACCAACGACGGCAGATCCCGGGACCATCGAGGCACAAGGTTGGTCTTTTGCCGCTTGCCCCCCGATCTCCAGAAGGCCAGCCACGCCATCAGCTCCTTGCCTCCTGACAGCTTCTCCCAAAAGTGGGCCACAGACGGGGTGGGGGTGGGGGGCTGGCGAAGCTGCCTCTCGGTTCGCTCTACTGGAAAGCGCACGGGGGGGGGAGAGAGGGGGAGCCCCGGGCCTGTATGTCAAAGGAAAACGTAGGCGGCCAGCAAGAGAACGGAGTGGCCTCTTTTTTGGGGCTGCAACTCGGCCTACTCATTGGCGCTGAGCCTCCAGCCAGCCGTCGCCCCGAGGTGATCTGCCCACGAAGCCACTTTCCTCTTGCAAAACAGCCAGTGTCCTGGACGACTCGAAGGGGAAGACTTGAGTCAGCCTCGTCCTCTCAGGAGCTGAAACGTGACCTAGAGCCGGAGGGGAGGGGGAGGGGATTTACGGCCTCTATTATACACATCACCCCTGCTTAGCAAAGCCAGTAGTGAAGGGTGAGGGGGAACGGTAGTCTAAGAACATCCCGGGGGCCATCCGTTTGTTTCCCCCAGTCGAGAGACAGCAAGTACGGAGGGAGGACAAGTAACTCGACCGTCCAAGGGCAGGTGACGCCAGGACCTCAAAGTCCAGCGACCAGGATGGTTCGGCCGGCCGGGGTCCATCCCGAGGCCCCTGGTTCTTGCTTGCCCCTTGCAAGAGAAGCCCCTCGTCCTGCCTTTTGGCAGATCACCTCAGCTGCTGGGGGTAAGAGAGGGCAGGGCGACAGAAGGAAGCCTTTGGCCAGATGCAAGCGGGGCCACCTCTAAACCTCAAGCTCCAAACGGAGCTGCTGTTCGCTTGAGCGGGAACTGCCTGTGTTCCTTAACGGGCCTTATCCAGGCAGGTCCTACCCCGGCGCCCCATCCGCAACAGCCATGGCGCCCAGAAGAGGGCTACTGAACGAGCTGCTGGTGGTAGTTACCATCTCCGCTTTCCCTTTTTCTCTTTGCAGCCATTCGGGCGGGAAAGGTGTGGCGCACTGGGGATGGCTAGAAGGAAGTCCGAGGAAGCGCCTCATTTTTTCTCACAACGTCTTGTGAGGGGAACCCTTCGCGTTTTTCTCTTTCACGCGGAGTCTCCGAATCCCCCTCCCCTCACAACACCTTTCTTTGAACAGGCACGGAAGGAAACATTTCCATCTTAATAGTGTGTCATTTTTACACTTGTCCGTTGGAAATCTCCAATTACAACTCCCAATACCACGGCGCATTTAAGGAGCGCTGAGTCTTTTTGTTATAGCCTTCAGGGAGCAAAACCAGCCACTGAGAGAATACGAAATTAATCCACTACAGCGATAGAGCGAGAGGATTATGGCTTAATCCCCTTTGGGATAGGCTCTGGATTTTAAGGATCCGACGTTAAAATGTTTACACAAGGCGTAATCAAAACAGTGCAGCTTTTCCATATGGCTGCGAGATATGCGGCCTGCCTCGGCTCCCCTTTTCCCCCCCTCGAGGCCACCGGCGCAAGCGCGCCGCGCACCTGACGCCGCTCCCGGAGGAGGAAAGGGCGGGAAAGGCCCCTGGCGGGCGGCGGGCGGACGAGCTCTAAGGGGGGAAAGGGCACCGCCGTTTCGAGGCCTGCTTGGCGGCAAGCGAGACCCCCGAAAGAGAGAAAACAAGGCCGCCGTTAGCAAAAGGCGAGCTTGAGTGTCGCCAGGGGAAGACTGGGATATGGATAGTTGCCGTGCGCCAGCGTCTCCCTTCAGCCCGTGAGGCTCCCGCCGTTGCGCCCGCCCGCTTCCAGCCGCCTCGACTGGTGGTTCCCCAGGACCGTCCCCGTTACGGCCCTGCGGCCGAGGCGAGGAAGGGCAAAACAAAGGCGTCGGCCCCCCGGCCGCCCTTGTCACACCAGAGGAGCCTCTGGAGGGCGGCGGGGAGGCGTCCGGCGAAAGGAGGGCCTGCGCGAGCCGGCGGGGGTGGCGGACGACGGGACAGCAAACCACCGTGCCGCCCCCCCCAAGGGGGGAGTGGGGGGGGGGCGGGGGGCCCGCGGGCCGGGGCCCCCCCCCACGAACTCTTAAGATTCGCGCCCAAGGCGTCTCCTGCACAAAAGTACAACGAGCTTAGTAGCATCGTGGAAGAAACCGCTACTCCGTGTTGTCTAGCCGGCTTCCACATTTTACTAGGCCTTCCAGTTGAAGAGGAGAATCCAGCAAGGTTTTCCCCCGCGGGAGACCCTCCGAATTCTCGATAAGTATCGCCTAAATCTCAACCTCGCTGGGAATGACTTTCCAGAAAACAAGCCCGGCACGGGAATGGAAGATAGACGCTCCCCCCACCCCCCAAGAAACACCCGCTGGTCCTACACTCGGTGGCTGGCCAATCCCTATAAATTCTCTCCTGTATCGCCTGTCCAGTATTAAAACATAAACTCTCCTCACCTGGTATTATGAAAAATAAAGATGGGATGACATATTTTCTTGTTCATGCAAGGCTACTTTTAGTGGTTACTTAAATCAGTGCCATAAACAGAACAAGTTCTAACTTTGGAAAATATCTTTGGGATTCTGTCACAGAGCTCAGGTGGACTGTGTGTGTGTGTGTGTGTGTGTGTGTGTGTGTGTGTGTGTGTGTGT
>JAHTLZ010000007.1:25530557-25579557 GCA_023846285.1 Phrynocephalus versicolor
TCTATCTATCTATCTATCTATCTATCTATCTATCTATCTATCTATCTTTCTAATCTAATCTTCTGTAAATAGTGATAAAATATTAATAAAATACTAATCCAAATTTACATTTTCCTAACTACAGATGTCATGTCATTTTCACTGTGTTTCTTAACGAACCATTAATGAATAAATCTTGCATAACTATTTGCATGTTTTGGTTACTTAAACATGTAAAACTGTAAATAGTTTTATCAAGCTGGGTTACTAATTACTTTATTTCAGTCCATGTCGAAGTATTAGAATTCCCCTACATACCTGTACATTTTGGCATATTTCTTCCACACATTGTGTGTGAAAATTTTGCCCAGTACAACTGTCAAAATGTATTTTTGACTGCTGTAAAATATGTGAATACAAAGAATTTCCTTCTACATTTTCAGCTTAGCCGAAATTTTCTTTTGATCTCTAACTACTGCCACACTGCTTCAGCTTCCTTCAGCCTATTGAAAGAAATCTAGAAGGAAGTCTGAATTGCAACAAAACTCTTCTAGATTAACCGATGGCAAAGTAGGAAAAGAGTAATTATACTGCAGACACAAGAAGATGGATGGAAATGATGGGATATCTATTCAACTAGACTTTTCTCATGAAAGAGATTCTCCCTCAATCCTCAATTTTAAGCACTGAAGTCCTCATTAATACCCCAGAGGTAATTCTTTTTATGCTAAGAGGATAATAATGGGATTTATTCATTCATCAATCACTACAATTGTACTATATTTTATTTAAATGGAATAGAAGGAATCCGTTTTAAACTGAACTGTTTCTATTAGCTCCAACTGCTGTATCTCAGAGTTCAATTCCAGAACATATTGTTGCATTTATAAACAAATAATATTTACTTATCAATAACTGTTTACTTTGACTCCTTGGGAAATGTTGCTTCCCCTATAAAGCAAGATAATGCCACAGATCTAAAGCTAGCATCCATTAACTACATCTCCTTTTTGGAAATTAATCACACAGCTTTTTTCTTTAGAAGAAAGCACATCTCATTACTATGGAAATATCTGGGCAGAATTTTAGCTAGGAAAACAGAAAAAGATAAGTAAACAACAGCACACTTTGTTCACCTGTAAAACCATGAGCAGAATCATAATGCTACATAATAACTCACTGCAGCTGATTGTGGCTAAATGACAAAGTGCTGGGCCCCTATGGGGTTCATGCTAGCCTACCATCTTCTTTCTTTCTTTGTATCAAAGCGTTGCATAATTTAAAATATTAGCATACAAGAAATACAGGTAAAACTAAAAACAAATTAAAATAAGTTAATTAGACTACTTTTGATCATAAGTGGGCATTATCCCAGTCATTTGCTGAATCTTGTTTTGTACATGTGGTGGGGCATAAATTGCATGCATATTAAGTGTTGCCCTGATCAAATTTCTCCATCGTCAAAGAAAATTAGTACTAAATCCAAGTAGCCCCATTTCCCTTGATTATTCTTTAGTATTCCTATTTCACTTCAACATGTATGAAGTGACTTCCAGAGGGCCCAGCTACAGTCTTGTCCAGATGGGAGACACTCTTCAGCATTCATTCATCTGGTAAGGTTTGTTGCTTTTGTTCTCCCTAAGTTTAGCAAAGCCTCCTCTGGTTTAATGTTTAGAGCTTGAGATGTGCACAGAAAATGTTTCCTCTGTTTCAGTGGGGTTGGTGTGAATGAAGTGGATGGGTTTGGTGCTGTATTATCTTATTTCATACATTATGTGCTAGCACCTTTGGGTGTACTTCTGGAGGGGCAATGTCAGTCAAATTAATGCCCCCCCCCATGAAGTGTAGGTTTCAGGCAGCCAGTAAAACTCCTGCATGATTCCTTATGATCTACATCTACTTGTTTGGCAAGTGCTGAATTATACTATACAATTCATGCCAGGTCTGGAATTAGAAGATGTTAATTTTTAGAGATTGGATGGTTCAATATTATTTGTTATTTGTTTATATAAGTGGAAAAACAGGGAGACTGGCCTGTGCCTTTTGGGATCTGATGGTTCTTTGACTGGCTTTCAGTATAGCAATTAGTTTTGGCTTCATATTTTTGGAATTTGTTTACTAATCTATCAGATATTAAACATTCTAAAGACCCATTCCTTCATGTATTCCCCAAAATATTTGCTCAATTCCGATGTCACTGAGTCTAACCATTTTGTTATTCCTACATCTTCTTAGAGCTTTTTCTAGTTCTGATAATAAGTACCGTGGTACTGTGTATAAAGTAATTAATTCATTCCAAATGAAATTATGTTAAGCAAAATTTCCTTTATACAAATTTCCAATAGGAATGCATTGAAAACAGTAGTCCCTAATCGCAATTTTTTATGTTGTATGGATTCGCCCCATAGACGATTCTGTTAAGCACATTTCCCCTATCTCCGGAATTTTTTATGTTGTACAGATTTTATGTTATACAAACCGTTTGTTATACAAGGGTCCACTGTAGACTATAATTTTAATAGCATGGCATGTAACAGTGTTAACACAGATGGGACACTTTACAATACAAATACAGTGGTACCCCGACTTAAGAACAGCTTGACTTAAGATCAATTCGGAGCGGAGAACTGTTAGCATTTTAACTGCCGCCTTACAAATTTTAGATATGGTCTGTTTGACTTACAATTTTGTTTTCATTTTTTTTTTCATTTTAACTAATTTTTTCAATTTTAGATAGGTACCCTGACTTAATAGTAGTTTGATTTAAGAGCATGCATTCGGAACAGATTAAATTCGTACGTCGAGGTACCACTGTATTTCATTATTTAGGTTGTGGACACCTCAATGCTTTCCCCCCACCAATTCAGGCAAAGAATCTTTTGAAAACAGTATCCAAAGTGCAGTGTTCACAATCACATAACTTTTTTATGATAGTGTGTTAATATGTAATTTTTTGCATTTGTTTCTACATTTCCTCACTGTACTATTGTTACTAATAAGTCTTGGGAGATTTATAATTTATATAAACATTTCTTCTTTCAATATCCAGCAATATTTTTTCTATTTCTGATGTCAGCAGTACAGTAGAGGATTAGACTCATTTGGGTCTGTATCAGGCAGGTTTATATGCTAACCACTCTTATTATGAAGATAAACTTGTAAATTATTTTCAAAATGATGCAGTTCCTTATTTGAGATGCCAAGTACAGGAGAATAACAATAAACTTTCAAAAATCCTTTTCATTTTTCTACCCTTTTTTCCTTTTACATTATGACAATAACAAAAAAATTATGCATTTTTTTACCTGCAAGATTGTCAATCTCCTTCTCTTGCAGGAGGCTGACAGCATCATCATCTCCTTCCAGCATGAGCTCAGTTTCAGCATTCTGACTGACTACAGCTTGACTTCGAAAGGTTTTCTTTGACTTTATTACATCTTCTTCAGTACCTACAAAATGGTAAAAAAAAAAATGTAAAAGGTTGGTTATGTCTTAATATTAAATTTTATCATGAAATAAATCAAATCGACCCATTGACAAATATTAAATATGTAAGCTTCAAACCAGTCATTCAAAAAAATCTTTCAATGTTTTTGGAGAATAAGAGTGTGTCCTTGACTATACTGAAAATAAAGTAGACTTAAAAACAGAAGAAGGAAATCTAAACTTTCTATCCCTTTCCTTTCCTTTTTGTAATGTAGTAGACATCTGGGTGAATCTGGAAAATGTGCCAATTAATAGTTCAAATAATATTTTTGAAATATTAATATATAACCATGTTAAGCAAACAGTTATCTGAAAAATATAAAACAGTTCTTTTAGTTTGACCAAAGCTCTTTTGCTTCCCCTTATATATACAGTATATCTATATCGGTTAGTTGAGTAAATCTCAGTTTGCCACAATATCTAGAGCATTTATCTAAATGAAAGTGTAAGAGGCCGAAAGTTGCCCTTCAATCACTGTATCCTTTATGAATTAGAGTTTCATTTATCAAAATTACAGAAAGAAGAGTTAATGTCTCAAAGGGCTGTCTCATTACAAGGCTTATAAACACTGTCCTTACAAAGAAGTGGTTTAACACCTAACAAATCAAAAATTGATTGGGAATAGAATTTATTTGAGATCATCTATCTTCTGAAGACATGTCATACTGAGTGCACATCTTGGCCTCACTAACCATTCATCAGGAAATTAACAAGCAACTCAAAGACCACCAAATCTCCTTGGATTCCAAGATACGTTAAAAACAGATCTGTCACAGATGTTCTATTTGCACATTTCTGAATGGTTTTAGAAAGAATCTTAAAAAGATACAAGCCCATAGGTTTACTACAGAAACATATAGGCACAATTTAAAAAAAAATATTTGGCACTACATTTTACTTAATACTATTAGCATTTCTAACATAGTCTAAAAGCATCTGGGCAAGCATCCAATGACTGGTAAGAGGAGACTGCCAGTAATTAAAGAGTTCTTCCTTCAATATTTGGGTTTGCATGACTTGCCTGCAATCAATCTCATTCTGCATAAGTCAAATTAGCCCTTGGCTTGAAGAAACACTGTAACTACCAGTAATCTATCCATGCTGGATGACACTACAAGCAGTATTAGATTGCTGGTAATTAAAGTGTTACTGCTGCATTCTCAGTGCTTGACTGACTTGCTCACAATAAGAATGACTGTGGGCAAGTTGTGGGCAAGCTGTGCCAGCCCAATATCAAAGGAGGAGCTCATTGTTCACAACCAACCTCTCCTTGTCAATGAAATTGCTACTGTTATGCAGGTATCATTTATAATATGGGATTCTAACCCACTGTCTCCATATGAAACACAGTCTGAAGAAGAGACCATCTGCTAGATGTGGAAACTCTCTATGTAACTGGGAATGCTAATTTTTCAGGAACTGCAATTTTGTGGAAGTTCCTTAAGCAACAGATTCAGTCCTTTTCCCTGTTGAGAAAGGAAAAGGCACAAGGTTCAGGTCTCTCCTTGCCCACATACTCAGATTGGTCCTTTTCTGAATGCCTGAATAGGACTATAATGTTTTCTAGGATGTTTTCTATTTCCTTTCATTTCTCCAACAGAATGAGGGAGCAGAGCCCAACTGTCGCCTTGAACAGCGAGCGTCAAAGCCTCCTCATAAATACTGGGACTTCTTTTGGGGCAGCTTGAAAGACGGGGAGGAAGAAAGAAGTGTAAACTACACCAGCACTACAGAAGCCACAATACGACCACCCATTTAGAATTTGCTATTCCTGCTCACATTTACTATTATGGGTATAATGAACATATGTTTTATCAGATGAGTAAAATCGCTTTTTGCAAACTGTTATAAGTACAAAAGAGCATCCAAAGAGAACCAGGTGGCAAGCAATTTGATTTAACTGATATTTATTTATTTATTTATTTATTTATTTATTTATTTATTTATTTATTTATTTGTTTGTTTGTTTGTTTGATTGATTCATACACTGCAACCTTCTAGCAGAAAGCTATTCTAGGCTACTCTGATATAAGTACATGGCATTAGTATTAAAGAACAAATCAGACTTTCTGAAGCCCTTATTGCTAGCATTAGAGAAGAAACAAATTCATGCTTTGGATGCATTTCAAAGTTTTACGACTTACATATTACAGAGGAAACCATGCTAAAGTGAATGTGGTTGATGTCTAGGAGGTGCATTTAACATGTGATACACATTTAACATGTGCTTTTTTCCATATTTAGTCAAGTATATGAGTCTGTATGTTGCTGTCTGAGTTTCAATGTTGATGGTAGCCTTTTGGAGTTTGTTTCTTTCAGGACATAAGCCAAGCCATGAATTGAACATGATTATGAAGCTTAAGAAATTGCCTGGGCGTTTCTTGGAAGCTAGACCTTCTGATACTCATAAGCAAAAGATGAGAAAAAATAGGTGACTTAGATTAAACTATTTTTTGTACCCTAAATGATTGCAGATGCAGGTTCCTCATATTTTATTGTAGCTTTAAAACTTTGACCTTTATATCTGCATTTAGGACCTTATGGAAAGACACTAACGTTTCCTGTCTGTAACCTGAACTAGACAGAAATTCACCAATCACTTTCTCTGGTGTACAGAAAGGAAGATCTGCAGATGTAGTGCCTTTTAAATAAAATCATAGTATATTGAAGTCTGTCCTAAAACTAACATGAACTCAATCCAAAACTAGTATTAATGTTAGAAACAATATTTTAAAAACCCCAACCTAAATGTCTATGAAAAATACCACCTTTCTTGTTGCAGTATCTTAGTTTGCTCTGTTTGGAATTGCACAGATCAAATTGTTTAAATGAGTACATTTTCTATTGGCATTTTATATACTGCAGTGGTGTTAGAATAGAACCTGAAAATGCTGTTTTGACAAAAACAAAACTAAAAGCTATAGGTCAAGGTAGGCAACTGTGGCCCTCCAGGTGTTCATGGCACACAAATTCCAAAAACACTAGCCAGGACAAGGACAAGGGATTATGCGAGCAGTAGCTGAAAAACATCTGGAAGGCCACAATTGCCTGTTGTGGTATAGCAGCCTGGGTGGTGTTTCACAGTCTCTCTTTTTATTTTGGGTAACAACATTTTACATTTAGGAAAAAGCACTGCAATAACCAGAAATAACCAGACGGGAAACACATATTCCAAAGAACACATAAAAAAGAAGAAAAATAATGAAGAATATCATTCTATAGTATGTGTCCATGCCAGAAGAAATACTACATGGAACTGAGCTAAATGATTTCAAACCTCAGTTTTTATCTGTCTAGAATATATGAAAAGCAAAAATTACACGGACTATATGGAGGTTTCATTGTTCTTCTGGAAAAGAGATCCATTCAGAACACACTCAACAGACTCTTCTGTAGATGTTGCAGTGTGCTCAGTGCTAGATACCATGCAACAAATTATTTATGGCCTTCTTGATTTTTGTTTTGTGTTCAAAGGGAATATGGCATGGCAGTTAAGAAGAGTTTCTGTTTTTTAACAGAAATATATGCACATTCTAACTAGTGACTGACTTGAATGACATATATTAGCAGCTAAACCCTGCTAGAGACATGCATTAAACCAAATCACTATGAAATCGAAGAGACGAGGACATGCTTTCAGTGGAGTAAGGTGTGTTCTTATTATAATGAATATTCTTTTTCCACATGCAAAGCATGTCAAAACAGCAAGGAGTATGAAATTTAAAGATAGAGAATCTTTTGAAAAACATATTTTGCACGTCAACACTTATTTTGGTAACATCCGTATTTTCTCCTCAAATTTCATTTAAACTAGTAAATTCTCCTTTGGATTCTTTGGGTCACAGCTGGTATTAGGTATGCTAGCAAACCTTCAAAGATAGCCTGCTGTGTCACCATGCAGAAGAAGTCAGTTTAAGGCTACTTAAATAAATTAATGTTCATAATGTGGCTGATTTCAAAAATGGGCAAACTTTTGAAGAATATAACCCCTTCCCCTATTAAAAAAACAAAACAAAACAAAAACCAACAACCCTCAAATCCAAACCAAACTCATAACTCAGTTCAAACAAACCACTCAACATCATCACTCATTAACATCTATTCAACTTTTAAGGTCACTAATTTCATTTTAAAGATAGAGTGGAAATAAAAGTAATGTTTGCTTAGAAGCCATGATACAAGCCGGGAAATTTTTTTTTGCTTCTTTCAGAGTTCATTCCACAGCTTACTTCAGTGAATTATAGATAAGGCAATTTATGCAGAGAGTTCTCTTTCATCTTTGAAGAGGGCTGGCAGAATGGAAAGTTAACTCATTTTAGTGTTACCTAAATGTACTGACAGGAAATTCTAATGTTTCCAAACATCTGGAAATCAGCTCCATGAGATGGTGATTTCTTTTCTTAAAGAATGCCTTTTCATATACCGTCTTTTACAGCTTTATGTGGCTCCTAAAAGAGTGTTTTGACATAACTAAAGTCTGTCTGCCTCACAATAAAATGCTGCCTTTAATTTAAAAAATATTTTACAGAATAAAGATGTTTCTATGAAGTTGTACTCTGCTGGACACTTATATGATGTTTGTTCTCTCTGAGAGTACTTTAGCAGTATAATGTCCCTGTTTCAGTTTTGTAGTTAATGATACTAATGACCTAACTCTTAAGAAGTAATGCATTTCATTACTGAAAATAGAAAATGAAAGCAAGATATGTTAACTACTTGATAGGTGTTTTTCCTATACAGAACTATTATTCTCAATACATATTATTATCATTTAATTTTTTATGATTTAATTATCATTTTAATTTTCCATTAAAAAGACCCAGTTATAGGACTACAAAGCGATAGCAGGCTCAGAGTGGATTATTGGGAACCACGGGTCAAACATATTACTCCTTGCACAAGCAGAACTGGTCATCATCATCAAAACTAGCTTGACTCTTTTTATTCTACATCACCACCATACAAATGTCCAGAAAGCATACTGCACCTTATAAGTCCAGTTGGGTTCAATGGTCTGATAATCCAACCAGGACTCTTTTGGACCTACATAACTGCTGATCAGCCAGAGTTACTTGCTCCCTTTTGGGTCTCCAACTCTGCTTTTTATTACTTCATTTAGCCCATGTGAAATTCATGCCTCAAGGTATATCCTGCTCAAACCCTCAAGTGAATGGTTACTGAGCTGCTGGCTCACATACCTACTGGCAAGCCAGCTACAAGCAGTACTAATAGATAAAAGTTGAAATGCTGCCTTCTGCATGCTTTAAACTGAGCAGAGAATTATAGGTCCACCATTTTTTTTTACTGCATTTAACCCAGTCAGGGCCCTACTAAGAGCACACTTATTAATACACTTAATCTCATCCTTGTTCAACAGCATAATAAAATGATGCTCAGAATCTTCTTGGTGATATGATGTCTGTGTATATAAGGTAAATTGCATAAAGTACTGTGGCGATTGCCACTAAGGAGCTTCTGGTTGTGTTATTAGGTGTGTCTGTTGTGTGAAGTTGCACATGCCCTATAGCAGTGGTGGCGAACCTTCGGCACTCCAAATGTTTTGGACCACGACTCCCAGAATTCCATGCCTGTATTGCCAATGGTAAAGGACTGTGGGAGATGTGGTCCAAAACATCTGGAGTGCCAAAGGTTTGCCATCATGCCCTATAATATAGCCAGCACCTTGTTCATTAGAGTAAATTTGCTGCAGTAAGTTATGCAATTTAACTTATGCACACATAAGTCAACAACAGTAACCTGCCCAAAACAAATTTCCATAAAAATGTGACAGGACAACTTGAATGTACATTTTTAATGACTCAGATACTGGATGTATGAATGTTTATCAATCGCCACCCTAAAATGTGAGATTGCTAATCTTGGAATAACATCTATGTAAGGCCGCTGGCTGGGGTCATTAGGAGATTTGGAGTCTGCTGTCACCAGTACGCTGATTACACGCAGCTCTATCTCTCCTTTTCCACCTCTGCAGTGGAAGCTGTTCGGACTCTAGATGGGTGCCTGGATGCCGTATTGACTTGGACCAGGGCGAACAGGCTCAAGCTCAACCCCGGGAAGACGGAGGTTATGTTCTTTGGGAACTCGCCATCTGGGTATGGAGGCCCCCTTCCCAGTTTGGATGGGGTTTCCCTCCAACTTGCGGATAGGGTGCGGAATCTGGGTGTGGTTCTGGATCCGGCGCTCACCTTGGAAGCCCAGGTGGTGGCCGTGACCAGAACCGCGTATTACCATCTTCGCCAGATAGCCCAGATCCGCCCGTACCTGGATGGCGACTCTCTGAGAACTGTGGTCCAAGCACTGGTGATCTTGAGGCTGGACTACTGCAACACCTTCTACATGGGGTTGCCCTTGACTCTCCTCCGGCATTTGCAGTGGGTACAAAATGCGGCTGCCAGGCTGGTGGCGGGTGTGCGTCGTTACGACCACATCACCCCAGTCCTGGCTCGCCTGCATTGGTTGCCCATTGCATCCCAGATTAGATTCAAGGTCATGGTCTTAGTTTATAAAACCCTCCATGGCTTGGGCCTGGACTACCTGTCAGAGTATATTGTCCAGCGATCGACCTCGGCCCGACCTGTTCGGCAGTTGCGAGCGCACTCGCTCTGGGTCGCTACCCCTCGAGAGGCCCAGAAGACGCTCACACGTAACCGGGCCTTCTCGGTGGCGGCCCCCTCACTTTGGAACACCCTTCCGAGTGATGTGCACTCTGCAGAGTCCCTGCTGGCCTTTCGCAAAGCCTTGAAAACGCTTCTCTTCCGCGAGGCCTTTGGCGAGTATTAGTCTCCTTTTCTTTTCTTTTCTTTTCTTTTCTTTTCTTTTCTTTTCTTTTCTTTTCTTTTCTTTTCTTTTCTTTTCTTTTGCCACCATCAATACTTGCCCCTAAGCAATTCGCCTCCCCCTAGATGGCAAAGCTAGGGTGATCATGTATGTTGTGATTTTAAAACTGTTTATAATTGCTTTTGCTCTATCGTTTTATTTTGTTTTTATTATGTTATACTGTACTCTGAATATTGCACTTTGTCGCTACTATGTAAGCCGCCCAGAGTTCCTCCGGGAAGATGAGCGGGATACAAATGCAATAAATAAATAAATAATAAATAAATAAATAAATGTTCGTAAAATAAAAACAATGAATAAAAATAGCCAATGTAATATCACTTGCTTTTTATGTATTCCAGGAGTGTTCAGGTAATTAGGTTAGTTACTTTTTATTTCTCTTTGGGATAATAAATAGACAGCTAGTGTTAGAAAAGAAAGAATGATGTATAATATGCAAAAGCAATCAATACCAGTTCTCAAACGCTAAAACCTTTTCTTTCTAACTTCTTAAAGTTCATTGAAAATGTGTGAGAACATTTGGACAGAGGTAATCCTGTCACTGCTCTATCCTTGGAGCTTCAAACAACTTTTAACAGTAATCAGGCTAATACTTCTGAAGACATAATTGAGATTCAAGATGACCTAAACAGACTGGAGAACTGTACTGATGTGAACAAAATGTGTTTCAATAGGGGAAAGTGTTAAATACTACAATTATGCAGCAAAAAGCAGCTAAACATATATAAAGAGACAGTGAGCTTGGCAGTAATCCATGTAAAAAAGGATCTAGGGCAGTGTTGGCAAACCTATGGCACGGGTGCCAAAGGTGGCACTCAGAGCCCTTTGTGTGGGCACCCGACATCGACCCTTCAGAGCCACCTGTATTCAGGTTAAATTGCTGTATTGGCACTTTGCGAAAAATTAAGTGGGTTTTGAATCACAGTTTGGGCACTCGTTCTCTAAAAGGTCTGCCACCACTGATCTAGGGCACTGTGTAGATCACCAACAAAAAATGAGCCAACAGGATAGGGTGGCAGGAAAAACTCTAATGCAACACAATACTAGCAACAGGAGTACCTTTTCCAAGGGATGTAACATAATCACACTATTCTGTTTTGGTCAGGCTTTATCTGGAACACTATAACCACTTCAGGGCACCAACATTATAAAATACAGTGGTACCTTGTATAAAGGAATAAATTCATTCCAAATGAAATTATGTTAAGCAAATTTTCCTTTATACAAATTTCCTATAGGAATGCATTGAAAACAGAGTAATCCCTATTCGTGACCATTTTATGTTGTACGGATTCACCCCATAGACGATTCTGTTAAGCAAATTTCCCCTATCTCTGGAATTTTTTTATGTTTTACAAATTTTATGTTATACAAACTGTTTGTTATATGAGGGTCTACCGTATATTGAAAATGTGGAACTTCTTTAGAGAAAGGTAATCAAGAGGTTAAAAGGTCAAGCATGGCGAGGATGAGAAGCAGGATTGTTTAGCCAGGAGAAGGGAACCCTGAAACACAATCTGACAGCCCTTCATATATTCAAAGGTAAAACCTTGCTTTCTTCAGCTCCAGAGGGTTGGACTCTGATTGAATGGCCACCTATCAGGAATGCTTAGAGCTGTGTGGATTTTTTGTTGTTGTTGTTGCTTAAAAGGGAGTTAGACTATATGGCAACTGGGCTTCCTTCCCAGGTCTCCTATTCTATTATTCTGCTTTTCTCATCAAAAGAGAAAGGATGGGTACCTGTGCTCATGACCTGAGGGGTTCAGCCCCAGGTAGCCGGCTCATGGTTGACTCAGGCTTCTATCCTTCCGAGGTCAATAAAATGAGTACCCAGCTTGCTGGGGGTGGGGGGCAATGTGTAGCCTGCATAATTAAATTGTAAACCACCCAGATAGTGCTTGAAGCGCTTTGGGGTGGTAAATAAGCAGGACACTTTGCTTTGCTTTGCTTTACCTTTATTGATCAATAGCTTGTTAAATAGCTGGTGGAGGAATGAATCTATTCTGGTACTTGTTAGGAGCCCAGCTGAAATCAGTTCAAAGTCATCTCTAGTACAGCATATTGTTTCTGACTATATGTATATACCTATGGGAAGTCCACAAGAGGGCATGAGGGCAACAGCCCTCTCCTGCTGTTGTTTTCTAGTAACAGGCATTCAGAGCCTTTTTCTGATGGAGAAGCAGGCCTCTGGTGCTGTTTTCATTTGCCACTCTCCCCTACTGCTTCTTTTTTGACAGGCAGCTGGTCCCAAAACAGCTGCTCAAGTAGACAGGTTTGCTATTGAGGAATTACATGCCACATAATGTTTGTGTTTAAGAACATAAGAAGCACCCCATGGGGGCAAACTGAAGTCCCATTTAGACCAAAGCAAAGCAAGGCAAAGTGCTCTGCTTATATACTACCCCATAGCGCTTCAAGCACTCTCTGTGCGGTTTACAATTTAATTATGCAGGCTACTCATTGTCTACTGACCCTCATTTTACCAATCTCGAAAGGATAGAAGGCTGAGTCAACCTGAGCCGGCTACCTGGGATTGAACCCCAGGTCACAAGCACAGTTATAGTTGCAGTATAGGCATTTAACCACTGCTCCACGGGGCTCTCAGTGTTCTCTTCCTGCAGCAGTCCAACAGACTCCCAAGAAAGTACACAAGGAAAGCAAGAGCAAAATTACACATTCCTGCTTATGTTCCCGAGAGCCTAATACAGTGGTGTAGTGGTAAATTTTGAAGTGTGTCAGCTTATTATGAAGATCCCTGTCATTTCCAGAGAGAATAAAAATATAGAGATAACTGGATTGATTCTCATCAGTGAACCAGTTCTTGTGGTTTTCCATCGCCACTGATAAGAGGTATTTTCTGTCTATTACAAAGCAAGATGGTCCAATAAATTGTAATAAAGTTCCAGGAAGGTACTGGAACTGAGAAAGAATGGATTCTTATTAATTTGCAGGGAAGGCTTAGGGCCTATCTACATTAATTCTGTGCTCCAACAGTGTACCTCTTGTTGATGAACCCGAACTAGTTGCGTGTGACAGTCTTATCTTCTATGTACATTGCTACCTCTTAAAACAAATTTAATTCATTGTATGGGTCAATTTGTTTTAAGAATTTTTTGTCTTACGAAATGCAGTTTCTCATAGGAATGAATTGAAAATGGATTAATCCGTTCTGGAGGCT
This sequence comes from Phrynocephalus versicolor, assembly GCA_023846285.1. NCBI lineage: Eukaryota > Metazoa > Chordata > Lepidosauria > Squamata > Agamidae > Phrynocephalus > Phrynocephalus versicolor. The sequence goes on from JAHTLZ010000007.1 coordinate 25,544,059, forward strand.
ATCGGTTGCTTGTTTTATGGAACTTTTGTCTTACGAAATGCAGTTTCTCATAGGAATGCATTGGGAATGGATTAATCTATTCCAGAGGCTGGAATAAAGACAAAAATAAAACGGGTTTATTCTCCCCTGGGTACATACAGAATATTTTTTTTTGTCTTGTGAAGTAAAAGCACAGCAAAAAGTGTTCTGTTTATATATCATCCCATTGTGCTTCAAACGCTCTGTGGGCAGTTCACAATTTAATTATGTAGGCTACACATCCCCCCCCCCCCAGCAAGCTGGGTACTAGGAAAGATAGAAGCCTGAGTCAACTATGAGCCAGCTACCTGGAATTGAACCCCAGGTCGTAAGCACAATTTTAGCTGCAGTACAGGAATTTAACCACTGCGCCACAAGGCTCCTTTAACCCAAAGGGAATTTTTTTGTCATGTGAACCATGCCTATTCCTGGAAATATTTTCCTTCCTACAAGTTTTTTTGTATTACAAGGCATTTGTCTTAAGAGGTAATACTGTATTTGTCTATTATGTCTAAATAGCCAACTGTCAGTCATCCTTTGGTAGTGAATTCCACATTTTAACGGTGTAGCAGGGACAACAATCTTAATCTATCAACTCTTTAATAATATTTCATAATGAAAACTTAGAGCAAATCTTGTTCACTAAGTAAAATGTTACGCCCCCAATGTAGGCTCTGAAAATGTTATGTTTCACACATTTAACATGTTGGAGGCTCATACAGCACTCTGCAGAATTGCATCTATTAATCAACTGCCAAAATTAGTGTGGTGGTTCTAAAAATAATAATAATAAAAGTTAAACAAAACAAGAAGTATCAAGGAGGGAAAAAGAAAATATTTAATATTTGAAATATACTTAAATTGAAGGATCTGTGATTTTGTATGTAAGTTTACTAGACCTTGCACAAAAATGGGGGAGAAAAGATCATACAGACTCACAGTATTTCATTTCATTCACTTTGAACAGATTTTAATCTTTAGCCTATTCTTCAACAGAGATGGAAAATCCTGGTTGTCATCTTCCTCTTTAGAGGTGAGGTACTTAAAGAAATTCAGTTTTGCAATGGTTGAACAGAACACTGACATCTGACCTGCATTTGTCAATGAAAAGCTCATGAGTAGTGTGTCCAGATAATTTGACCCATATTGTACTTATCTTTCACGTCTTAAGTTCCAGACATTCATTATACAGAAAAGGCTAGTAAATAAGGAGGTGATCAGCGAGTGATCACTTGAGATTTAATGTCCATATGCAAAATTTTGAGAATGAGAAAAGAATGACAAGCATCCAGAATTGTATTAATAAGAATGAGGCGTGAATGCCACTTGCAAAGAGCAGTTATAACTGAGTTATTTCCCTAAACAAAACAAATAGCTACTGCTCAGTAGAAGAGGACACCGAGGACACTTGCAAGAAAGAATTGGATCAATATTAACGTGATTTTCATTTCATGCTTCCCCAACTCCAGTAAGCTGACAATATACTCTGATTATGTGAACTGTCTGTGAGTAACACAGGAAAGGTTATTAGAGCAGGAGGTGGAAACGGAATGCACTTTTTATATTGACAGGTTTGCTAATAGAGTGTACAGACTTTCAAAGCCATGCAATGTGTTTCACAATTTGATGTTCACAGCTCTCTTTTCCCACATCCATATACTTGCTTAATGTTTTTTATAAATAGAAACCATGCCCTATGCTTAATGCTTAGAACTAAAACAACTATTAAACATCATCAGAAACATTTCTTGTTATTAACAAGACAGTGGGAAATGTCACCGAAAAGCTAAAACTTGTGCCTGACTTTGGAATGTGGCTTTGTTAGTCGTATACACGTAAGAGCAAAATAATATAACCCTCAACAGAATAAAGAAACCTCTTTTGGAAAATGTGATACAGTGTGCTTTAGAGTAAATGCAAAACTAGAGATGTAAAATTTCCCAAAATTTTGAAGCTCGAAAAAAAAACCTCATATTTTTTTGTTTCTTCCCAGAAAAAAAATGCTACCTTAGAACCCCCCTTTTTACATCTTGAAAGTCATTCTGTTACTTTAGGAATATAAAATATGACTATGGACAAACTGACTTGGCGTAAATTTATCACAAATAGCATATTAAAATATAGTGTATCCAAATAATTATTACAAACAGAATTTACTTTTTAAATAATATTTATTTGTATCTGTAAGTTAAAAATGGAGTAATAATCTCCTGAACTGTTTACTAGTTTATGTGGAACAACAAAAATCCTCTAAACAAAGTTTAAAAATCCAGAATTAACAATTATTCATATTTCCTCTCCATAGTATTAAATAAAAATAAAATGAAAACCTCATTCTCATAAAAAGAATTGAAGAGGGGGAAAGGTTTAGAAGGAAGTGGGACTAAGTTTCAATGATATATTTAGAAATGATTTGGAAAATATTTGAACACCCTGTCTTAATTTTTTTTATTCATTATATTAAAATAAAACATTCCAAAATCGTTTTTTTCTTTTTCTAACTTTTTTGGGGGGACACACAAAAAAGGCTTCAGGAAAAAAATGGAACCCCCCCCCCCAATTTTCCTGTTTTTTTCCGGGCCTTCACATCTCTATGCAATATATATACTTCATGTAGAATGTCTGACTAAAATACAAACGAAAAATAAATGTTTCATCTTGATTGTCCTTACACTCTCCTATTCTCTTCTTCTGAAATCCAAAGGCTATTCCCTATTTTTTCCTAGCCACTTTATTGTTGGTGCCACTTGTGGACTGAAATCATTTATGCTTCCCATGTAGTTTCAACAAAAACAATTGAAACTTAGAAGAAATCTAACCAACTGGTATGTTATTACAGGAATATAACCCAAGCCTCTAAAACTAAAGAATGTTTTAATTCTGTATTTAAACTGGAATCCCCAAGTTCAACAGTGATTTTGCCTGTAAAATGGAGGATAACTTATTCACAGTGGAAAATATCAAACTCAGCCTGTACTTGACCACTTATCGGGTTACAGGGCACACAGAAACACCCTACCCCCATAGATGTGGTGTTTGGAGAAACAATTCCCCAAGTTAAGAGCTGATTCAAGGAATATTTTGTATAAGGAATATTTTGTATATGACTTAACGGATTCAGATGTACAGTGGTACCTCGGCTAATGAAATTAATTCTGCTCTTTATTAATTTACTAATACTGCTCTTTTCTTCCCCTTCTTGTATGGATACGTACTTAAGCAAAGGAAGAAGAAGCTACAACTTTTCAAAGATTTAAAAATAAATAAGGTGATAGGTGTCCATGATATACAGTATATCAGAATTCTGTGTCGCAATCACAACAGCAAATTAACAAACATTTTGGAAGTGTTATATCCTCCTTTCGTAGTATTGTGCGTAGAAAGTATGAGGAATATCCAGAAGAGGACGGCAATTTCAAAGAGACACAGTATTCATCTATAAAAATTAGTACAGTACTGTATGTATGTATAGGTAAAATGGCCATAAAGTAATAGCACTGTATTAAATTTTTGACCACACAGATTTAAGAGTAAAATGAAACTTGATTAATACATGGACCAAAAGCAGCAGCAAATGGAATGAAAAGAAAAGAAAAGAAAAGAAAAGAAAAGAAAAGAAAAGAAAAGAAAAGAAAAACGGGAAAGACGAGGCTCTTTAAATGAAGCAGAATGGTTTACATGCCTGCTTTACATTGCTTCCTCTGAGATCATCACATTTAGACTGAAGAACAGAAAATAGTTATTTGATGACATCTGGAAGCCCTTTACCACTGAATACACATTTTAGAAGAGCTCATCGCTGTAATATCTAGATAAGTATCTACACAATCTCTGCCCATACAGCAGATGCTGCTCTTTAAAAGTTCCAGAAATATATTGTCATCTTGTTCTTATATGGAAGTAAAACCTCAGCATAAATGAACAAAGAACATGATGATATGGTCTTCGTGATCCCCTCCCTCTTTACTGGGCATGCCCTACATTTGCAAATGAAAATAAATGGACCTCAGGAATAACTTCCCAGTACAAAAATGCATAACGCACTAGGCAAGAAACTCGGTACTACATGTGTACAGATGGAAACGTCCATACATTTTAGGCAAACTATCTTCAAAGCAGTGACTACGAAACATTCCTAATTTAAATTTCAAGTAACAAGACTAAACAAGGATGAACAATTGAAAAGCTGATACCCAAGATGTAAGCTGATACCCAAGATACCTTACCTTACCTTACCTTACATTGATACCCAAGAAGAGATTGACAGAACAAGAGAAAGCAAACAAAGAGGACTGCAACAACAATCAATTTGACTTTGCAGAAAAGAAATTGCAACAAAAGTATCTGGGGTATGGTGGTACTGTATATCCATTTAAACTTGGGATATGAAATTCTATGACCCAATGGACATGGATTCAGCTTGACAGTCATCATTCTCATCCTGTCCGCACTAATGTATACAATAACAAAGTACTTCCTATCCGTTGCATCGAGAATTCACGCAAATAGTATTGAATCCCCATTTGATTCTCTGCTCCCATAACATACAAATCTCTTCTTGCACTGTCCTAGACCTTCAGATGAAATCCTTCTCTGCAGCTTTCGGAATTAAGGAAGAGAACATTTTTGCAGTAACACCATGTCACAGATGAATTGTATTGCTGATCTATAACAGGGCATTTTTATATCCACTGCTGAGATAATTTAATAATATCATCTCAATAATACCACACATGTTTATACTACAGAGAAACACAGTTTTTTCTTTGACTGCTTCACAACTATGAAATTTCTTTACCAGAAGACAAATCTGAAACACTCTTTATATATTTTTGAGCCAAGAGGTGCCATGCTCCCTTAACTTTCATGGAAGGTTTAGGGAAGGGAAACAAAACAAACAACAAACAAAAATAAAACAAAACACTGAGAGGCAAAATTAGAGGAAGGTGACCCAGTGGGGAGAAAGACACACACAATGGTGTTCAGCTTTGTCCTACCAACATTTTCCTTCACTTTCTGGCACTGGTGCTTGTAGCGGGGGAGATGCAGTGGTACCCTGACTTAAGAGCAGCTCAACTTAAGAGCAATTCAACTTAAGAGCAGAAAACTGTTGCCATTTTAACTGCTGCCTTACAAATTTTAGATATGGTCTGCTCGACTTACAAATATCTTTTCATTTATTTTAAAACTTATTTTTACAATATTTTAGATAGGTACCCCGACTTAAGAGTAGTTCGACTTAAGAGCATGCACTTGGAACGAATTAAATTTGTAAGCCGAGGTGCCACTGTACAGTCAAGTGACCTTTCCCAAGCATTTTGAGTTTAGAATGTTTAGGAAAGGACAAACAAGAGTTTGAAGACTTTTTATGATTTGAACTTGATGCAATTCAAGTTGGGTGAGATGTTCATTCTGTTCTTTTTAGTCGCAGCACATTTATGTAAGTGTGACATATGTGGTTCAACAGCTGGAAGGTTAGCTCAGTGGTTTAGGAACCTGGTTGTGGAGCCAGATATTGGGAGTTTGATTCCACACTGGGCGTCCTATGAGTAGAGCCAGCCTGTGTGTCCTTGGGAAAGCTACACACTCCCAGGATGACCCCAGAAGAAGGGAATAGTAAACCACCTATGAGTATTCTCTGTTTGGAAGACTCTGAAAAGGGTTGTCTTGTGTCAGAATTGACTAGATGGCACATGATTATTGTTTTATGTGGTTAAAATAATTTTGTTAACTGCCCCTAACAACAAAACTGTGCAGTTAGTAAAACAGATAGCCATATCATTACCTGCAGCGCTATCACAAAAATAAGATAATGAAAAAAATGCCTAAGTTCAACTGAAAGAAAATAACTTGTTCTACAATATTTGCAGTACTTTTAATTAGATGCATTTTCCAAAGATCCAGTAGTAAATGAACAGAAAGGAATCTTATCCTTTTAAGTTTACAGGCTCACAAATCTTTCAAATAATCTTAACCACATTTTTGTGCTTTACTTCACTTAACCAACACCCAACACTGCTCCCCTGAGACAGGTGTAAAATCCACAGACGGATCTGCCATTCTCAGGACTTCTTTGTTCCTTCATGGCTGTGAGCATCATATTGCTAGTATATCTGTGCATTCACCATCAGTACTGATTTAAGTCTAGATTAGTTAGTGACTGTCTTTTATTCATCAAGGTCATATCTTGATGGCTGTGCAAGCTTAGATAAATCAGGTATTAAGCAGGCACATCTCCAAGGAACTTAGAAATCCTCTCATCTGCAGACCTCAGCATATCTTGTTATTTATTGCCAAAGAAATGACTGATTAATTTTGTCATCTTTGCTCTGTGTTTTTTGCTTAGCTGAAGCTGCCTGTCCTCCTCTGCAATGCCTGATCAGACCTATTTAAGCTGATGCCTTTGATCGTAGACACAGAGGAGCTTGCTGACTTAGGCTTTGACTAAACATTCCTTTGCTGCAATATTTATTCGCAACCCCTTAAATGGTAACTGACAATCAATGTAGATAGCAAAAACCTACTAAGATGTTTTCTATTATATGGATCCCAAAGTAATGTTCATGATAACTACAGTCAGAGGCAAGAAGATATTTTTTATAAAAAAAGAAACACAACATTGTCAACCAATTCCCTTATAACCTACTGATCTGTTTACCAACTAAGAAGCGATTTCAGACCAATGAAAATTAACATCAATTATTTGAAAATCATTTACAACAAAAACCATTCAGATGTATCCGAAGTAACTTTCAATCTTAAAATGAAGAGTAGTTTTGCTATTATGCGAGAGATAAAAATTATCAAAACAACACTGATGAAAAATCCCCAATGAAAGTTAAGCCCCATGGTAAAAAAAAATGCTATGCCTCCAGCTCTTTATTAATCACATTCCAGCACCAGAGGCTGAAAATACATCAAACTGCACCAAATCCTTTTCACATGACAACCTCATAAATTATGCAACTCATTAGTAGTATCACCAAGAGGCATAAAAATAACATCAGTGTTAAGGATGTTTTCTTACAGAGTGAGGTCAACTAAAAGTTTTAATATTAAAATCCATAAGTACAAGTCTCAAAAAATCACATCCAGGTGAAAAAAAATCTGTAGGATTTAATCTCAGTGCAAGCTGTTTTTAATTCCTCTACAAGAGTGTCATTCATCTTGATACATAAACCTCCTAAAATATGTATTTTAGTGCTGTTCTGAAGGCAACTTCTTTCAGCTGTGATGTGAAATATACAAAATTATAACACAACCAACATTTCTCCCCATCTGTCAATGTTATGTCCCTTTAACAGTAGGCAAACTACATGAGTGTTTCTTAATTATGTTCAATAAAGGCCTGTTTGAATGTTCTTTTCTTTCAAATCAAACACTATGATTTTCTCTACTTCACAACACTGGCATCCGGTAAGTATGCTTGGCTGCATAATAACATAAATATGCCTCCTCCAAAATGCTCATTGTTCCTACCACCTTTGTTCATTTTTAGAATGTTGTGTCTAGAAGCACACTTGAATATGATACTGCATTTATGATTGACCAATCAGTATCCAACGATGGTGCATTCACTGCTATTTAATTCAGGAATTATAGCAATGGGCTAATCCAATGCAATTTCAACTAGTTGCACAGTTATTAAATGCCTAGCACTCACAAGAGCAAGTACTACTGTCTGTAAAACATGAAATGCAGAAAGAATTCCATTAATGTATTGGTCTCAAAAAATAGGATTTTTTTTTAAATCTTCCTCTCTAATATCTTTTGTTTAGGTTGTTATGAACAACTGCAAAGCCTAAATCAATCCTCTTGAACATTTTTTTACTAAAAGTTCATTTTTCATTTCTTCTTTTTACACTTTGTATTGTTCTTCTTTCTGCCTTTTGTCAGTCTTTTCTCTATCTCTTAAGTAATCTTGAAAATGCTAAAATATTCTACTCTCATTTTCCTTTATATTTAAAATAAATGAGGAAAAATCACAAAATTATTTATTTATTGCATATGTCATAACAGAATATAGCATCTTTGCATAAGACTTCACAAAGACTATATATAAAATGTATAAAATGCAGAACATTATAGGTATAAATTCTAGATTTTTAAAAAGCGCAATATAAAAATGAATGATTAGTGAAATTAATCATGTATGAGCACTTACTAGAGCAACAGAGCTGAAAGCCAAATATATAAATCATTTAACCATTGAAGAGTGCCCTCAATTATGTAATCTAAGGGAATCTTCTAAGAGGGCATTCCATGTAGAGTTTGCAGGACCTGCCCACAGTCACTGGTGGTGCAATATAGACGAGCCTCCTTGAGGTGCACCACAGATGATGTTACATTATATGGCGAAATAGTCTGCATGTTTTGGTTGCTGGACCTTACAACGATTTCCCAGCAAGGAGTATCGTGAAGACCAAAATCAAAAAATGAAATGGTGCTTAACCTTTTAGTGTAATTTCATTTTATAGCAGAGACTGACATTATGGAAAGCTCATGATTAGAAGAGTAAAATACTTCTAATTCTATCCAAGGCTCACAGAAGGAGTTGCATACAACTCTGAGTTTGCCCTGAGCTCCCGTCTGGGAAAATCTGGTGGTAAATAAATAAATAAATAAATAAATAAATAAATAAATAAATAAATAAATAAATAGTCTGTGAAACACCCTGCCACAGGATGCCTCCCTCTCACAAAATACCAGAACTAGGGGACATCCACTCAAATTGAGGGCTGGGAGAGTAAGAACAGACAAAAGAAAATATTTTTTCACCCAGCGTGTTGTTAGTCTGTGGAACTCCCTGCCACAGGATGTGGTGATGGCATCTGACCTGGATGCCTTCAAAAGGGGATTGGACAGATTCCTGGAGGAAAAGTCCAATCACAGGTTACAAACCATGATGGAGATGTGTAATCTCCAGTCTTAAAACCGGGGTATTTCAAGGGCCAGATGCAGGGGAGTGGTTTCAAAAAACAGATATCTAGTCTTATGCGCTCCCAGATGCATTTGGTGGGGCCACTGTGAGATATAAGAAGCTGGACTAGATGGGCCTCTGGCCTGATCCAGCATGAGTCTTCAAAAAAAAAAAAAAAAAAAGGAGAGAGTTTCTCATACCTCTGAAGCATGCAAATTAGCTTCCTGTTTCATAACTGGTCTTCTTTACTTAAGAATTTGTTTATTTGACATCTAATTTCTCAAACACAAAAGACTTCCTCAATCACATCCCTCCAACACTAATGTGCTTTCAATTCCAAATGCAGTCTATCTATAATGTCCCTTTCTGCCCTCATAATGATTTGGTGATCTGGTTATAGGTCTTGACTTCTCCGTTAAGATCAATAGTCCAGATTCATGAATCTCAGCATTCTTTTGAAAATACTGTACTTTACTCTGGTGTTGCACAGATTTTTGAGAGCCCTTTCACATAATTCCATTGTTGACGTCTTCCTTTTCTGGAACTGTATATACACTGAAGTAGAGACTATCCGTTGGTGTTTTTTTTAAAATACAGTATTTAAAAAATCCTAACTGAGATTACTGTAGTGATAGGTTTCATCCATTACACTCTTAGGTTTTATGCTGTTACTCATCTTCGTAACATAGGAGGCTACCTTATACCAACTCAGACTATTGTTATAAAAATTATGCACCTTGTTACTGGGCTATGCCAGTACCTATATTAATTAAAAGCAAAATAAAAACTCAGTACAAATTTCCAAATCTTGAGCCTGATGAGAAACTACCGTAATTAAAATGGACTGGTCCCTGGTAATGATCCGTGGTCTGCAATGGGGCATTTCATGTCTCATGCTTTTAGTCCTGATTGATGGCACATTCAGTACTACTTCACCAGATTTTCTCTGACTACCCCTCTCATAAAGAAAATTCCCTTCAGGATGCTATACCCAACAATGGGCACTTTTACACGACCTCTAAAATCTGGTGGCAACTTAAATCCGGACTAGAGATCGTGGGGGGTTGTCGCTCGTCCTGTGTTCCCACCCCTCCACACTCCATTGTTCCTGTCTGCATGAGGGGAGGGAGAAAAAAAAGGAGAAAAAATGCAGGCTCACCTCCGTCTGCGAGGGGAAGCAGCCCTGAGCAGCCCCGTCATTGTGATTCCTGTCCTTAAAGGGGCGTCTGGGACAAAAAAACAAACAGAAGGCGAGGGAGCCCGGCATTCACAGCTTTACAATGAGCATCGGAAGATTTTTTACCTCCTGGAGGCCAGGTACTTGAAAAGCGCACTGAGACGCGCTTAGGTGGGCGTGGTCGTACTTAATTTTTTTAAAAGTCCGGAGCTGGTGGGAAAACATTTTAAAGCTCCGGATATGGGAGCCCTCTGTCTCAGATTTTAGCGGTCGTGTAAAAGCGCCCAATGTGTTTGGATGTTGCTCCACACTGCCATTTCTCCTTCACAAGATTATCCACGTTCGCAGCCCAGCTCCTAGGTAAACTCAATCGCGTGTAACAGATGGATCTGGGGAACCTTGAAAGCTACTAACGCTAACTCTACAGCAACCTTTGCAGCCATGTGTGTTCTTCATGCAAGGCAACAATAGAAGTAAATGTCAGAGTGGAAAAAAGTGCACTGATCTTCTCTATTATCATGGAAATAAAAAGGAAGTTTTACAAATGACAGATGTGTTCCAATGGATACTAACCATACTCCACAGCAGCTTTGAGCAAGGCATCAGAATGTGTAGAACCAAAAGCGTTGCGAACAAACCGTCTCCGCCGTCGCAGATCATCTTCCCAGTAATCTAATCGCCAAAAGTCATGTAGTTGGCTATGGAGAAGGGGGGAGGAAGCAAAAAAAAAAAAAAAAACAATCAGCATTTATTTCAATCGGAATTCACACTCTCTTTGTACCTTTTATTAGAAAGGGGATAGCTGCATAAAACGTTTACTTATTTCATTGATTGTAAGAAAATTAAATGTTACAAAAACATAAACAGAATTATAGACTATTAAATAGTGTAATTGTCAAGTGCTTAACACGTAGAGGGTGAGGCAGAATCCTCAAATGCTTAAATGCAGTCTTTCAAGAATTCGGCTTCTCCCCCTCTCAAAATGATCTGCTACTAAAAAACATTAATCAGAGCAAGCCCATTAACAAATGCAGCATCAAATTACAAGTATTAATGACACAGCTTGCTTTATTTTGCAGTGTTTCTAAAAAGGATTGTAAATCATAGAATGGACCTAAGAGCAAATATTTTGCAATTTAATGACTACAGTCCCTTAGCAGACTAAACTTAGAAGAATAAAATATTGCCCACTTGAATCTTGTGGAACTATGATTAAAATAATGTGCTGAAATATTCATTGAAATAATTCCCTATTGCCCCCAGCAACCTGAGAAAATTGCAATTTTATTCATTATTAATAACACTGAATTAGAGCTGCAAAAAAATTCCACCATGTGGTAATTGTCTAGGTAAATTATTATTCCAGCACCAACAGAGTCTTTGGATGATTTTATAGCTTCCAGCTAAAACAAGCCATTAACAACGGCGGCCATCTCCTTGTAACATTGCCTATTTTGCATTCAGAACCAATATTAAAGTTTCACGCAGTGATTCAGAAACCATTGTCAGTCCATATCCTACTGAAAATGCAAATGAATGGATTCTGTTGGCAGGAAATTTAATTTCTTTACTAAACATGGGGGTCAGCAAGAATCTTAAGATTGAGAGTATGACGCTAATAAAAATGCAAAAAAATGTATTTATCTACAGGTTCAATATGATGATGATGGATAATCTGTACAGTAATATGCTTTATATCTCTCGCACATTGTGATGGTGAACCAGGGGAGAAATCTCAAACCTATTATATCTATTGATGGACTACAGGGAGTTTTATTTCTTGCAGTATTAGACCCTCACAAATAAAAACTTGAAAAGCACTAATAAGAACAAAAGAGCAACACAAAAAACATGGAAAATAAGGGACATGAAGACTATATTTTCAGAGCACTGAAGAGCCACAGTGCAGCTTCACTGAAAAAAGAGTTACTAATCTCTGAATACTTTGTATCTACTTGTCTCACATACAACTACAGTAGACGTTATAAAGAAAAACTGAATTTGCTAGGATAACAGATAGGTAGGGATGGAGAGACATTAGTCAAGGGCTACTGGGTTATGGCAGGGAAGTATGATCAACCCCCTTAGAATCTTCAACTCTTCCCAACATCTCACTTGTTTCTGGACAAAAGCTGAAAATTAAGGGCATATTTTGAAGTAAAAATGAGCAGACAGACAAAATATTAAAAACTCTTTCAATTCAATTTTTCTCTCCTTAATCCCTCCCTCTTCTTTCAGGTGAAGAATTCCCATTGTTCTCTTTTTCTGCATGTCCCATTGCTTCTGAAAAGGGAAGTACTGTCAAAATCCTTTTCTGAAAGCATTCATAAGCATGATTACTTTGATCCAGTGGCCAACATTTATATTTATATTTTAAAAAACTTAATGTGGAGGCAGACCAAATTAACAGCTGTAGGCCTGTCTCAAATATTCATTTTATAAGCAAGGTCTTGGAGAGGGTGGTGGCTGCTTCAGCGTCTTCTGGATGACACCAATGACCTTTATCCATTTCAGTCCGGCTTTAGGCCATGCCATAGTGCAGAAACAGCATTGGTTGCTCTGCATGATGACCTCTTGAGCCAACAGGGGTAAAACATCCCTGTTGGTCCTCCTCGATCTCTCAGAGGCCTTTGATACCATCAACCATGGTATCCTCCTGGGGGGCTCTCTGAGTTGGGGACTGGAGGTCACGCTTTGGCGTGGTTCCGGTCCTTCTTGGAGGACCATCTCCAGAGAATGCAGCGGGGGGAGATGAGCTTGGCCCCATGGTGCCTCAACTGTGGGGGGCCACAGGAGTCGGTCATGTATCCCATCCCTTTAACATTTATATGAGGCCATTGGGAAGGGCAATTAGGGCTATGGAGCTTTGTGTCACCAATATGCACATGACACTCAGATCTCCTTCCCATCTTCTGCAGTGGATGCCGTTCTGTCCCTTGATTGTTGCCTGGTTTCCATACTGGACTGGATGGGGGCTAATAGACTGAGGTAGAACCTGGGCAAGACGGAGATACTGTGGGTGGGAACCCCTGACGTCTGCGGTTTGGGAAGCTCCCTATCATTTGGGGGAGTACCTCTCTCCGCGAAGGATGGGGTCTGCAGTCTGGGAGTTCTCTTGGACCCAGCACTCACCATGAAGACCCAGGTGGCGTCAGTGGTCTGCTTCACTCAGTACCATCTGCAGAGGATTGCACAGCTGCGGGCCTTCCTGGACATTGGGGCACTAACCATGCTGGTTCATGTGTTTGTAATCTCAAGATTAGACTACTGTAGTGCTCTCTCTCTCCATGAGGCTGCCTACTAGCACTGGTGCCAGAAAATGAAGGAAACTGTAAACTGCCCAGAGACTACTTGAAGTGGTATGGGGTGGTGTATAATCAGACCACTTTGCTTTTAAACAGTTTGGGACTTCAGTATCTGACAGAATAGTTCCTCCCAAGAACTTCTAGGATCACTCATTCAAGTCAGGCTGGCCATCTGCAGTACTGACCCTGAAGGAGGCCCAGACAGTGACAAGGAACTGAGCTTTCTCAAGGGAACCACGAAATTTACCTGGTGCCCTCACTACAAGCCTTTAAGAAATCACTGAAAACCTGGATTTATAGGTTGGCCTTCCCCAATCATTCAGTTCCAATTTCCTTATATAACTAGGACACTGCTCTTCTTTTTCCGCCTTAGAATTCTTTACCAATTCTTTCACCCCCCCTAATTTGTATTTTATTTTGAACTGCTGAATGGTTTTGATTTATTTGTGCTTACTTTTTCTTTTTATTATTATTTATGTCATGTTGGTTTTGATTGACTATTTACTATTTTAAGTTGTATAATGTGTTTTATTATATTTTGTTTCTTTGCAAACTGCCCAGAGTAGCTTTCTGCTAGATGACCATGGCATATAAATCACATAAATAAATTAATTAATAATAAACATAGCCATTCAAGGGCTTTAACAAAGTCCCTCACTAAAGACTCCAGAGCAATCACAGCAGTTATGGGATAAGAGAAAAGACCCTATTGTGCATCACTAACTGGTTAAAAAACAAAAAACAGAGAATAAGAACAAATGGACAGTTTCCACGGTTGAAAGAATGAGAACCATGAGGTGCCCCAAGGATCTGTATTACAAATGGCATTTTCTCTTTTATATATTTTTATTTATTTTGTACTCAGTAAAGCACATACTGTATATACTCAAATATAAGCTGAGTTTTTCAGCCTTTATTTTTGTCTGAAAGAAACACCCTTGGCTTATATTCAATTGAATATAAAGTTACCTCAGTTCCTCTGCCTCCCGAGCACTTGGATGGCTTGGTGAAGGATTGTGGGAGTTGTAGTCTACAACTCAATAGTCACTATCACACTAATTAGCTCCCTGGGTGACCTACTCCCTAGCCTGATCGCCTCCCCTGGACTGGCCACAGGCTCCTCCTTCCCATGGTACCAATTCACTGATCTAGTTTACTATATTTCTTTGAAATAAATATTCAAAAACATTTAATCCATTGATGCCTCTATTAATGTAATATTATTGGTATCTATTTTTATTTTTGAAATTTACTAGCAGCTGCTGCATTTCCCACCCTATGCTTATACACGAGTCAATACGTTTTCCCAGTTTTTTATGGTAAAATTAGGTGACTCAACTTATATTCGGGTTGACTTGTTTTTGAGTACATATGGTATATTGCTCATATATGAATGGTGTTTTCTTATTTGTTCATAAATAATTGGAAGTGTGAAAAGCAATGTGATCTGGTGACAGCATATTGTTTAAGCTAGATAAAAGAAAAAATGTCCGTGAAAGAATCCAAATACATTTTTCCACAATGAAAGGGAGGGCACTGCAAATTCAGTGTAAACAAGTTGTAGAATGATGCACAGTGAGGCTAACCATTCCAAAAAGTGTGAGGGTCACACTGGGTATCATGAAGAAAAGAAACAATAATGCTGACAGCAAAACAACCTTGTACAGATTCTACAACACAACAATACACTGAATACTGCACACAGTTCTTGTCACTGTACCTCAAAACAAAGTATTTTAGAGCTGCGAAAGGTACTGAAAAGGCAACGAGAAAGGACTCTAGAGCAACTTTCCTGTCAGAAAGAAGAAGATTTGAGTCTCTGTATCTTAGGAAAAAAAGATGAGTGAGTAGAAGTACAACAGAGCCGTGTATAATTATTTGTTGTATGGAAATAGTAGATAGGGAGGCCTGATCCTTCAAAAGTCTTTGGAGAGACCCAGACATGTAACACCTGAGGAGGACTTACAGAGCAACAGTAATCAGAAGGGCCTATCTATCCATTTTCAGGATAGTGAGAAGCAATACAGATGAAGGTCAACGACCCTTCTATCTTTGTTTGTAGAGACAACTCGACCCTATCTATTCCATAAGTAAGGAAGCAACAAAGGTGCTTCTGGTTTCTCATGTCCTTCTTTGACAGGAATGCAAGACTTCATTGTACCTTGGGAGAGAGCGGGTCAGCCCTCCAAGAGTGGAGGCATTCAAGAGAAAGTTAGATAGCATTATGTCCGATATATTTACACTGAATTGCTGCATTGGACAGGAAGCTGCACGCAATGACCTTACAGGCCCCTTTCAGCTCTGTTATGCTTCTTTTTCTTGACATTGGATTGAGTGATTGTCAGAGGTCTAGGGTTGACACATGTCTCTCCTTAAGCCTCAACATGCTCCATCTGCTCTCAGGCTCCCACTCTCAAGATTTTTTTTTACACAAATATCTAGCTACATGTTTTTTTCCAAGCAAATGTATGAGAGGAAGAAGTTTCATATTGTTTATTTCCAGTTTTCTGGAGCATCCGAGAGTAGCTCAATCTGTAGTGAATGGCTCTCACCCAGTTGTAATCTTTAAGTGTGACACTCACAGGGAAGTAAAACTATCAGTCTGTCTTTTGATTTGAATTCTTCTGTAAGCCAATCAAGTGCGTTTTAAGGTAACAGTGGAATTGTATGTTTTTTAGTTGCAAGCTTGTGGACTATCTTTGACTTTATCAAGAGTTTCTAGTAGCCATGTTGTAGATGAAAAATATTAAGTATTTTGTGAAAGGGCTATTTCAGTGAAGGAATTTCACTAAATTTCGTTCACTTCTTTTGCAAAATGCTCTTCTGCTAAATATGCACTGTATATTCCAAAACTGACATACAAATCACTATGATCTGTATACTATCAAAATGTGTGTGTGTGTGTGTGTGTGTGCATGCACCCTACACAAGTTTCAAACTGTACTCAAAATATTTTTTATGGATCTCCAGCTTTTCTCCTCATTTTCTTCAACTAGCTACAGGTACTGTATATATTTACTGGCAAATAACGATTAACCTTAGTCTACCATATTCCAGATCCATTTATGAAGGCATGTCCTCTCATACTAATACTGTCTTATCTGGCAGAAATTGTAAAAGTTAGGAGTAAGAAAAAGATCATATCTCACCTATTTTATACATTTCCTTGTGGGTAGGCTCAGAAGCCTTCATCACTTTTGCACATATATTGCCCTTTCACTGCTCACAGGAACTTGAAACTGAACAAAACTTCAGGAAACTTCAACGGCTCCAAAATGCAGCATACAGACTGCTGACTGGGACGGGGTACAGAGATCACATTACACCCCTATTAAAGCAGCTCCACTGGCTACCAATCAGCTATCAGGCGCAATTCAAAGTGCTGACCTTGACCTACAAAGCACTGTACGGCCTGGGTCCAAGCTACCTCATAGATAAAATCTCACAGTATGAACCGACTCGGGTGTTAAGGTCATCAGGAGAGGCCCTTCTCTGAATCCCGCCACCCTCACAGATACATCTCGTGGGAACCCATGAAAGGACCTTCTCAGCTGCTGCGCCCAGACTCTGAAACTCCCTTCCACTAGAGGCTAGGACTGCCTCATCTCTGTTGTCTTTCCGTAAACAGGCAAAGACCTTTCTCTTCAGGCAAGCTTTCCCTGAATGATGGACTACCTATTATGTGTCTTTTATATGAATCTACAGGATCACATAGACTTTGTGATTATAACTACTTATAACCTTATGGGTTTACGTTGACATTATGTTTACAATGTTAGTTTCCATCACTCATAACTTTACATGGAACTTTACTCCCCTTTAACTATGCATATTTTCTTGTAACTTTAATGTAATGTTGTCTATTAATGCTGTAAGATGTCCCTCAATTCCATGCTCTCAATACTTGAACATGTCTTAATTGTACTGGACTGTATATTATCCCTCATTCTGTAAGCCGCCTTGGGTCCTTTTTCCGAGGAGAAAGGTGGGGTAAAAATAAATAAAATACTGTAAATAAACAAGACTTGGGCTCTATATCTAGGATGCATTTGCAGGATTTGTCAACACTGTGTTCTGTCACTGCTTAGAAAGGCATTGCTACTGAACATGACACACACAAACAATGGGGAAGGGAGCTTGTCCCCAATGCCCACAATAGCTATAGTCTGCACCCAGACTGAGCTCAGGTTTATTATTGACACAAAGGATGGAAAGAACAGAACAATCACCCAATTCACACAATTCTATCTTGCACTAGAATTCATAATTTCATAATGCTATTTTTTAAAATGGAAATCAATGCTAATGGATCCCTACCAGGGGCAGAAATAAAAGAGTACAGACTACTGCAAATATAAGAGATGGCCAATGATTAGCTAGAATTCTGAGGCACTAAGAAAAAAAACTTCATGCAATACAAAGTACATGTCAAAATCTGTTTGCAATTATAAGGGGTTTAAAAACAACACCAATCTTGAAACAAAGATCTAGGAAATCTAATAGTTTCATTTTAAAATGAACCAAATTAGTAATTTGAAACATGCCCTGGTCCTTCGTTGTTCATTACATTAGTGTATACAGTTACCTGTAAGCAATTAGATCAGGAAACCCATTGCTAGCTGAAAGTTTACAGGTGTTGACATGCAAGTGGGAGAATAACAAGTCCCTTAAAAAAACTACCAGTCTAGACTTTTTCCCTTGTGCAAATGAATCATAACAATATTAGACTTTTCTGAAACTCACATGGCAAAAAGCTAAGTCTTTAAGTTGATGATGAAGAACTTGGTAAAATAAATGGACTAGCAGCTTAAAATGAAGAACATGGAGAAATATATGGAGTAGCAGCTTAAAGAGAAGCCATTTCCCCAATGCAAGTGAGATATTTGACCAGACAACTGGTTCAGCTAGGTCAGTCTGAAAACAGGCATGACCCAGATGTTTTCAGGGAAGGTGCAAGAAACTTTGTAGTTGACATTTATAGAATAAATGTCACACCAGGGATAGGCTGCACTTAACCTCCATCAGTTAGCAGTTGTCTTATGCACTGAAGCATGAGGGTTTAATATTCCTTCAGAAAAATTATCCAGCCTTATCAAGGCAAATCTTACTTATATAAACCTTTAATTCTTACCATTCAGCAATGTGTTGCGATTGTTTCAACAGGGTAATTACATACCATGGAAGTCTTTACATTTGATGTCTTCCATTTATACTAATTTGCTTCATACTATAATCATTATGAGTTGAGACAAACACTCCTTTTGTACCTTGACTGTGCTTTAGTGTTCTTAGTGTGCAGATTAGAGTCTAATAATTTTAGATTCATTTTACATTTTACTTCAGCTTCTGCTGTACTGTATGCTGGATGACACTAGCAGAACACCTTGTGGGTAAAAGAATACTAGTAGAGTTTACTTTTCAAATATTTCATGAAATACTGTTTTAGATTGTGTTCACTTCTGCAAAAGTAGAAACTTCCATTTTGCTGTCTACCACAACATGTATCCAGAAATGTTTAAATTCGCACATTATCCATTTAAACAAAAATAGTTCATATTATTTTTAAATGAGCTTTTAACCCTGTGTGATTTATCTTTAGCACTGGCAGATAAAACATAAGGAACACTATATCCTATTGCATTACACCCAAATATTCCTCAGTAAGAAGTAAAGTAAGCTCACTATTTACTTTGGTCAGAACCCTCTGATCTCCAAGGTTTTACATTCAACTCAATAACGTTTATTCCCGGATAACACCCAGCATGGAGACCTCAAAATTAAAGACTTGGATAGTAAAATACCTCTACTTGTTTACAATAATTTGTAACCAATTGATAATGTGTTTTGGCTAAACATCTGAATGTGTTGCTCTCCAAATGAACTGCAAACTTCATCATCTAGTCAACATAACTAATGGTGTACCCAGCTCTTTGTAACATGTGGTCTAGCACTGAATGATGCATTTTCCTAACCCTAGAGTTTATCATATAGAATGTAATGCATCTGTACTTTAGACTATACTTCTTTGCAGTGTTATCAGAAATACAATTAAGAGCCATTAAGCTTTTTGTAAAAAAACGGACATACCAATAGATGGTTGATCTCCTCTCTCCTTAGTTCATACTCAAAGTCATGGAGACTAAGCCAATGCATCCTCAAAAGAGGCATCCAAGCCATGTTAAATTTAGTAAATGACAAAGCTCAATTAATCCAACTAAATATAGATGTTATCAATACTTCCATTTGAACATAGCTCATGGAAACAGGCAATTATTTTAAAAGTAAATTTAAAGACATCTTTAAATTTCAAAGATTGTTCCAATATATAACAAATGATAATACATGACAACTTCTCTGACAAAGAAGTTACTGCTGAACTTAACTGAACAATTCATCTGAATGATACATTAGGCAATTGATAATTTGAACAAGTAGGCAAGTTACTATTTTGCCAAAAAGAAATAAATCTACGCACAATAACTTTTGTTATTCCATGAATTCCTACAACCAACAGTATTTATTAAGTTCTAATACATACTTATAAACAATGATTACTCAACGTTGTAGGCTGTCCCTCTATGTTTGTGTGTATGTGTGTGCATGTGCCTGCATTCATGCACAGATGCCTTCGAGTCAGTTCTAACTTATGGTGATACTTTCCAAAGTTTTCTAGGTAGATAATACACTCAATGCCACAGTTTGTCATCCTCCTTTTCCTTGTGTGTGTGTGTGTGTGCACGTGCGTGCACCCCGCCTACCCAGGCTGGCTCTTCTCACAGGAGGAGGCACATTGGGGAACCAAACTCGCAACCTCTGGCTCTGCAGCCAGATACCTAAACCATGAAGCTATCCAGCCAGCTACAGCCAAACTTAAATATGAACGAATGCTGCATTTTAAGTATTGGCATTCAACAGAAGCTGGCCTATTGCTTCTATCCTTCAGTGCAATGTATGTCAGGAGCTCATAATCACAGCTAATCAAATAATCCATAACGATAATTACCCTGTCAGCCTATGCCTCACAAATGATCTTGTTGGCTGTACTGATATATATGCTATATATGCCTAACATATGTCTTTTTATTTTGGGTTTGGACAATCAGTCTCTAAAATTACTACTACAGTATAGTTCCCAACTGTGGGTAACCCAGGAGTTCTTGGATTGCAATTCCCAAAAGCCTTTACTCAGATGTTCTTGGATGACAACTCCCAGAAACCCAGTGGGTTTGTAGTCCAAGAACATCTGAGTTATTCAAGGTTGTAAACTACTGTAAGTGTAAAAAATGATGTTGAGAATGCCACCAAAAAAAGTTGCATGTGTGCTCTGTATATATGTTCATATGCAGGAAGAGTTTCACAGTGTTCAAAGTGCTTCAAGTCCTGTAGTTGAAAAGCTAACACTTTACTGTTTGAACAGAGCTGTCCTACAGGTCAAACAAATATCATTTTCTAGGATTTTAGCTTCAGGGTACATTCTTAATTAAAAACAAGCAACAAAAATGTGGACAATAATTTTTTAAAAGATACTGAGTGTATCCTAAGATTGATTGATTGATTGATTGATTGATTGATTTTTCATGCTAAAAAAAATTAAAGTTCAAGATTTTTAAAATTAGCATTAGGTGACCCAATGAAAGCTGAAGGATTTAGCTCCCATAATGCATACTATTGTACGTTCTTGGATCCATTATTGTACCATTTAGGATTCACTGTCCTTGAAGGAAATTTGGAAACTACCCACAGTGTAGCAGAATGCCACGGCCCATCTTCTTGACTAAAGTGAGAATGCAAAAATAATATAAACATATATTAATTAAAACAAATAGAGAGGATGGTGTCGTGTTCCTATCTCCAATTCAATATATGGCTGCTGACATTTATAGTTTAGGGCACAGTCATTCTCAAAATGGTGCATATGCCCCCCATTGGCCCTTGGTACATTTGAAGGAGCCACAGAGAGGAAGCAATTCTTCACACAACACCCTGTAGAAGCTTGTTATGCAATTTACACTATCCTGATTCAATCTGTACTTCTCTCATATTCTGTTTATGGCTGCGGCCAAAAACAGGCACAAATGGCTAGTTAATAAAGACCTAATGGTCTATAATATCAATCAGGGAGATCAGGGAATAATAATAAATGATGGCAGTATATCCACTACTTTGGAATGAGCTGCAAGAGGGGATACACTGTTTGTGTCCCTTGCTGAAATTTTATCTAATAGTTATAAAGGGACTAAGAATTGTGCTGGCTTTTTTCCCTGTCAGTCCTGTCATATCAGAATGTGACAAAACATTCATTATCAGTATTGTCGAATTTTTAGTACTCTGTGTATTTTCGATCTTTTGTGGTAAAATTTTGAGAAGGGATGCAGTCTTTTTAATAAAAAACATTTGAACTGTCATCAATAATAATATATACATATACATACTGTCAGAAACAAAAATAAGTTCTTACACAATGTTCAAGTTTACTCATATTTTAGCAGAAATTTTGTTCTACACAGTTGAGAACATACTTGTATTTTCCTGACGCTATAATATGATCCTAGAATAATGTCTGCTTTAAAGACAGTTTATCTAGCAATAGCTCTGAAATATTTTAGGCAGCCATGAAAGGTTAATTTTACTTATTCTGACTTTTTTTAAAGGAGCTAACAGAATTCTCTTCAATACATCTGGGAATTCTAGGGAATACAAAGCAAAATGTAGCCTCTTAGTACCTTGAAGATATATTTGAAAGACTATTTCTTCATTGGTGTTCAAAGATTTAATTTGCCATAACTTAAATTCAATATTTTTGATAGTTTGTGGATCTGGTAGAGATAATTTATTTTAACCCAAAGTTTTTCCCCTATGTTGGAATGATTAAAAGGCTGCACTTTCTGACAGCTCAGTCTCAACTGTGGCCTTATTTCACTACTTGTTCCATCCTTTGGCCACAGCTGGCCTCTTGCTGTTCACAGCTAAAAAGTGAAATCAATGCTTCATCCTAACAAAATGCAGATGAAAGCCATTCTGATCATATACAGTCATTTCCCGTAATTTTATCAGCCTTCAGTTCCTAAATGATCTCTGGAAAGGATTGCTTGTTCATCTGAATACAATGCCAGTTTTTGTATTAAGGAAAACAATCTTTTTATAAAGCCCAGCAGGAGAATGTGCAACTCATTTAGATAGCATTTTCTAATACAGTATCTATTTTTTCCTATCAATAGCAATGCTTATATTCTAAACAAATTAGAAGGACTGTAGTCTAAATTCCGTAGATTTTGTACCCACTTCGAAGCTACTATCATTTTCCTTTTAATTCTTCCATCTTCCTAAGAAAACTTTTAATATGTCAAATACCAGTTTCATTGATTTTAACTACTTATCTTATTTGGGCAAGCTATATCCGATAATCTACCCTGTAGTTGTGAGTGATGGTTTAAGATGCAGCCTAATGCTCCAAAGGTCAGAGAAGAACAGTGTGTTCGATGGGAAACAAGTCTCTCCTCCTATTTTATAGGGCTCCTGCTTTGATTATAGGCATTAATTATAATTATCAAGAGATTAGTCTGCTACAGAATACTAATAATGGAACCATTTAAAAGGAATATAATGGCACTTTATTGGATTTTGTAAGAGAACAAAGAATGGATAAGCTAGTTCCCTTTAAAATGGAACAGCTGCTTGTTAAATATGTAATTTTTATTTTTTTTTCCAACTCATTTTGTTTGCGTTGACAAAGAAAATCAGCTTTAAAATCAGGTCAACACAACTTCAAATGATTTTTTTAAAAAAAGCTATACACTACTTTCTCCCTTTTCCAACACCTTTCCAAGCTCATTTGGCGAAGACATGAGCAAGGACCTGTCATATGAAGAACGGTTTAGGGAGCTGGGAATGTTTAGCCTTTCAAAAAGAAGGCTGAGGGGGGATATGATAGCTATGTTTTAATATTTGAAAGGATGTCATATTGAAGAGGGAACAGGTTTGTTTTCCATGGCTTCAGAGACAAGGACTAGGGGAAATGGTTTCAAACTACAGGAAAAGAGATTCCATTTGAACATCAGGAAGAACTTCATCACTGTTCAGCAATGGAATATGTTGCCACAAAGGGTGGTGGAGTCTCCTTCTTTGGAGGTTTTTAAGCAGAGGCTGGATGGCCATCTATTGGGTGTACTTTGATGGGGCTTTTTGCATGGCAGGGGGTTGGACTGGATGACCCTCAAGGTCTCTTCCAACTCTATGATTCTATGATTCTATGACCTTCTCAGTAGCTGCTCCCAGGCATTGAAAAACACTGCCCCAAGAAGCCAGGATGGCCCCCTCCCTCCTGTTCTTCTGTCAGAAGGCAAAGACTTTCCTTTTCAGGCAGGCCTTTAAGCAGTAAGTTGTCTCAGGAATGCTTTAGTTATTCGCTTTTAGAATGTTTTTAAAATGTTTTAAAATATATTTATTTACTTCTCTGTTTAAACATACAGTACTTACATGCTTACATCCAATCCAGCAGCATGGTCACAACGAGGAGCTTACTTATAATAATATGACAGTACAAAGGAGAATAAGCAAATAAATTAATAGGAAGTGGGCCTAGGAATGGGTAAAGGCAGAAAGGTGAAATAACTTGGTGTTGGTAGGAGTGTTATGGCTTGCCATTGCTGGACAAACTAGGTAGAAGCCAGAGTCAGCCACCTTCCTCCTTAAACTTTTATCAAGCTCTTGGTGGCATCAAACAACGGCCTTGATCAGTGGCAGGGAAACCTTTAAAACCATTTTTTTTTCTTGGTTTTAATCTTGATATATGTTCAGTTTTTAAAAATACGACAAGTATGTGTGTGAGTGTGTTGTGTCGTTACAATTGTGACCGACTCTCCGTGACCCCATGTCCATGCAGTTTTCTTGGCAGGAATACTGGAGTGGTTTGCCAGTTCCTACTCTAGGTGCCTACAGCAACTGGTATTCCATGGTGGCCTCCCATCCAAGTACTAACCAGGGCTGACCTTGCTTAGCTTCTGAAATCGGGTGAGATTGGATGTGCTTAGGGCATCTAGGCTGCTGGTTAGTTCAGTTGTTGTGAGCAACCATGGGTTCCCTATGGGGAAAAAGGTGGTAAACAAAGAAAACAAAAACAAAAAAATCCAGCAAAGACAATACATAATTTAAGTATAGCTAAGCTGCCTTTGTGGCAGCTTTAAAACAAGTTAGAAATGTAATAATTTTTTTTCTTAAAGAGAACGCATCTTAATGCTATTGCCCAGGAAAATACCCCCTTTTTTACGGACTTTGATTACATCCTTTTCAAGTTTGGTAGTAGACCTAACAGCCAGATTCAAAATTCTTCTAGAGACCTCCCCTGTATTTGTCTGCTGATTGCCTTCTTCAACTGTAATACACAATATACAAGTTTAAGTATAAGAAGGGGAGGCAGTGTTTCTAGGGATTCTTGGATGTATGGCATTTCTCTCTATGGGGTGTATATATGTGATTGTTGCAGGTAGCGCTAAAATTTCCAAACATGTAGCTGTGCTAATCTGTCTCAGGATGTTGGCAAACAGAAAGGAAAGAAACTGTGGCATGTCAAAGACTAGCAACTTTGTTTCAGTGTGGGTTTTCATAGGTCAAAAGTGTTTCAGTGTGGGTTTTCATAAGTCAAAAGTGTCTGCTGAAGTGAAATTTGATCAATGAATGCTTAGACTGAAATGAAATTTTTAGTCTCTATAGTGCTACAATATTTTGATAAGCAAGGAAGTCATGGTGCAAGACCAGCACTGTTGTCTGAACCACAGAGGTCTACACATACAGCTTCCCTTGCTCATACATTTTTTGCATATATTTGCTCTCAAAATTTAAACATTCAGTTGTAAAAAAAAGAAGAAGAAGAACAAAGAACAACTGTGGCTTCGATTCCCAAATAATCTAGCCCTGGACTAGAGGGTGGCAAAGTTCAGCCCTAGAGATGTTTTAAGATAGCAATACTCAGTGTCCTCGTTGTGAA
This sequence comes from Phrynocephalus versicolor, assembly GCA_023846285.1. Lineage (NCBI taxonomy): Eukaryota > Metazoa > Chordata > Lepidosauria > Squamata > Agamidae > Phrynocephalus > Phrynocephalus versicolor. Next base: position 25,569,462 of record JAHTLZ010000007.1, read on the forward strand.
AATGGATGATGGCTGGATCCCAAAAGATCTTCTGTATGGAGATCTAGTGCAGGGAAAGTGCCCCAGAGGGAGACCACAGCTGCGGTATAAGGCCTGAAGGCCTCGGGAATGGACCTCAACAGATGGGAAACCCTGACCTCCAATCGCACTGTCTAGAGGCAAAAGATACAGCATGTTCTACATAAATTTGAAGAGGCATTTGTCCAACAGGCAGAGGAAAAGAGGCAGGCACAGAAACAACGAAACCTGAGGACTGGGCAAGAAACAGAATATATCTGCCCCCAGTGCGGTAGAGACTGCCATTCCCAGATTGGACTATTTAGTCCCACTAAATAGGATCTCTACTCCAGGCATGATACTATAGTCTTTCGAGACTGAAGAATGCCAATGATGACTCAGTGTCCTTCTCCAGTGGGTATACTGGGAGCTGCTGTCCAGCTATATTTGGAAAGGCATACTTTGTTCATCTCTGCTGTGGATTACAGACACTTTCACATGTCATAATCTATTCATTCTAGAGCAGCCTTCCTTTGCCATATGCCACCTTGAGGCTATTAGATGAGATACATGAGCTGCAAAGAGCACCAGACAAGCATGCTTCCTAGGACTCTGGCTGTTCTCTTAGTCTAGGGATGACTGAGTGCCAGATGACCAGGAGCAACACACATTAATCCCTGAACCTTGAAAGGCTATATTTGTGCCTACAACCCTGCCATTATTTTTGTACATTTTAAAAAAATTCAAAAATTCAAAAGCCCCTTTGCATTCTTAAGTTGCCAAAATATTTTTAATCTTTTAAAACTGGACAGGGTATTAGTGTTCACCAAAATATAACAGAACTGCCCTCCCTATGCCTCCCTAGAGGGCAGAAGGGGTTGTTTTGAGCCAAAACACCATATATTAAGTTTATTAAAGTGTTCTGCTTATATACCGCCCCATACCACTACAAGTAGTCTCTGGGCGGCTTACAATTTTTTAATTACAGTGTGCAGGCTACACATTGCCCCCCCCCCCAGCAAGCTGGGTACTCATTTTACCGACCTCGGAAGGATGGAAGGCTGAGTGAACCTTGAGCCTGCTACCTGGGATTGAACCCAGGTCATGAACACAGTTTTACCTGCAGTACAGGCATTTAACCACTGCGCCACGAGGCTCATTGCATTCACATATTGTTACTAAGGGGTGTTACTAAGGGGTGCTACCTCATTAAGTTCACATATTGTTACTAAGGGGTGTTACCTTTCTTGGATGCACATTTTAACATGGTGGAAGTTTGAGGTGAAACAGCATCAAAATTTAACATACAAAGATGGCACCATATTATTGACAGAAAATAGCAATAATATATCACTTTAACTGATGAAGGTTAATAATGAATGTGTAAGCAGGATTACAATTGAACATTATGTAGACAAAAATCATGACTACTAGAAGAACTACGTATTTTTAATTTTAACAATGAAGAAATGAGAACAATTGAAGATGTTTTATCCCTGAGTTCAATCAGCAATGGAAATGGAACACACAATAAAGAAATCAGAAGACTGAGACTTTGAAGAGCTATAAAGGAACTTGGAAGATACATGAATGGAAGGATATGGTGCTGGAACCAAGACAAGATAATCCTTACAATGGTTTTCACAATTAACACCCACAGATGTGAAAGCTACACAGTGAACACTGTAGAAACTTGAAAGAAAACAGTAAATTCATTCAAAACATGGTGCTCAAGGAGAGCTTTATAGATACCAGGAACTTCTAGAAAGAAAAATTAGAATTCTCACTAGAAGCTACAGTGAGTAAAGTGAGACTAACATACTTCAGACATATCATGAAAAGATAATAGACATTGGAAAAGATAGCATAATAGGAAAACTGGAAGGCAATGGAAGTTTTAGAGCTTCATTTTTCTTTGAACTAAGTTGATATTTTTGTTTTAGGGTATGTGAGTATTCACAGAAATAATTCCCAAAAGCTTTGGCCAATAACACTCAAGCTTTGCAACTACGATTTTTAGTGATGTTAGTTTTCTATAACTTTATATTTACTGTCCGTATCTATGCCTTTCTGAAATACATCTTTTGATGGACACATCTATCGCTTGACCATGCTGCTGCCATGAGGCCTTAAATAAAACATGCCAGCCTTAGGAGAAATGAACTTGCTACTTTGCTTTCCATATGGATAAAATGAATCAACATTTGTTAGACACTGGAGTGTCTAGCACAATATGACCTATTTTCTAAGAACCAGAGAATTCCACATAGTTTAAAATATACATTACAGTACCTTGAGGCATTTAAGCTGGGAGCTTGAAGGGCTTTGTGAAATTATGGAGAATGTGCCAGTGGCAACCATTGGCCTGCACAGGACACAGGGTCATTTATGAAAATAGTTACATCAGCTAAATTTAGACAGATGATAAGCAGTAAGACATGGGGTCACAATATTGTCTATAAATATCTCAGTAACAATATGTGAACTGAATTAGTCAGCCAGCTAATAATAGGGGGAAACTATTGCCTCAAGCTAAGTCAAAGTCAGACTTAAGTAAAATTAACAGTAGGACCAACTGAAAGTAGAATGCAGTGCCTGGTAGAATGTGAATTTATCCATGAGTAGAGTCATTGATTTAGAATTAGACACATTAAATTAGCCTTTGGAAACAAGCCTAAGACGATCATAAGATGATTTTTCAGTAAGTCTATTGAGGCGATAATAGCTGTGTGTGTTTTGTGCCATCAAGTTGGAACCGCCTTACAGTGACCCTCATAGGGCTTTCAAAGTAAGTGAGATATTTAAGCAGTGGCCAATCTCTCTCTCTCCCAATCAGTTTCCATGGCTGAGTGAGGGCTTGAATCCTGTTTTCCAGAGTCCTAGTCCAGTGATGGCAAACCTTTTACACACTGAGTGCCCAAACTGCAATTTAAAACCCACTTTTTTTTTTTTTTGCAAAGTGCCAATACGGTAACTGAGCCCGTATACAGGTGGCTGTGAAGGGGCGATGTCGAGTGCCCACAGAAAGGGCTCCGAGTGCCGCCTTTGGCACCCGTGCCATAGGTTCGCCATCACTGTCCTAGTCTATCCTTCTATCTATTACACCACACAGGGAATCTAATAATAGCTAATGTGGCCAAAATACTTTGGGGATTTTACACTGGCATAAAGCAAAAAATATAATGTTGGGACTGGAATTGCTTCAAGTTAAGAAATCAACCCAGATATTACTGGTTATGTGCTGAAACACATAACTCGGTACGCAAACATGTAATGTCTACAATGGCTTATTAGCTTGGAGCAATTCAGCTTCATAAGTTACACTATTTGCATTACACTTGTGGGTGTAATAAGTAATAACATCTTGTCCAGTATGTGCTTATACAAAATATAAATCATGATGCCTGAGTCATTAGTGGGAGCTATAGTATTCCTCCAGTATTAAATATATTGTGACTTTAAACTGACACAATGTTTTTGTTATTCCACTTATTTAGACTCTAACTCAACATGTTTTTGTCCAGCAGTGGTTCTCCAGGTTTTCAAGCAGGACTTGAACCTAACTCCCACCTGGAGATCCTTGGTGTTCTGAGTTTTCTTCCATCTAAGTATGAACCAGTTCTGTTTTTCCTTAACTTCTGAAACCAGATGAGATCAGATGAAATCAAATGAGCTTGTGTTCAAAACAGTGTGATTTTTTTAAAAAAAATGCACAGTATTATTTCTAAACTGGTGAAATAGTAATAAATGTTGTGCCTCCCAAGTTTTTCCCAGTCTCCTTAAAATAATAGCCATAGATGCCAAATGATTACTTTAATGGGACAGAATATTTGGTCATGACCAAATGAATATACTAGAATAGATGCTGTTCTATTCATAAAATGATTGATTTAGCAAATCATGGCCTTCAATGGAGAGCTGTGGTAGCTTCTTTAAATAGGGGAATGGGATTTGGAGGCAAGTACAAGTGGTACATTATATTGAGCTCGAATGATGCTATTAATCATGATTGAAAAATGACACTCACTGTTAACCAAGGGAAACCGCTGCTGAAATGCTTCCAACCAGATCAATACATGCCACATTTTAATCCAACACAAGTAATTATCTAACAGAAAACTTAGCAATCAATAAGACTCTGGGGTAGAACCATAAAGGTACAGTACTGTCAAATATAATCAAGGACTACACCATTACTTTTGGAAGAAATCTGTATTCCTTGGACTTCCAAGATCTATAGTCTATTTGAGAATGTAACATAACAGCACCTGTACTGGGGTACTTTTTAAAATGTTACTGGCTATCTTCCCTCTTATTAAAAGTAGATGGAACCATGGAACACACATGTGTTCTAATTTCTACACCACAGGCATAGGTGGTAGAACAACGGGGGGGGGGTTTGCAATTGGTAGAATTACCCAATTAAACACACACACACACACACACACACACACACACACACAAATGTGAGATGTTACACCTTATCTTTCAAAAAATGTAAATGCTTTACAATATCTTATGAAGGAACTTATTCAAACCACAAAAATCAGGTACAAATCTGCTTGAAATACAGAATTAATCTTGGTGGGGGGGGAGCTGGAAAATGTTTTCCAAGTTCACAACAAACACCAAGAAAGCGTTTTTTTCCCTTTTCCCTTTTCGATAAATGTCTCTCTGCTTTTTAATGACAACTGGTCTAAAGGAGGTAAGCTTAGCCTTATAAACCAATCTAATATATAAGGAAAGGTTAAAGGGCAAGAAAAAATCACTACTTCACTGAAAAAATTTGACATCCAATTTTCAAGCTGATTTATCAGTAGAAAGCTAAAATTGATAGTTTGCCACTAGTAGGTAGCTGGCTGTCTAAGGAAGCTGTTACAAAGCCTTTAGTTTTGATTTAGCCACATAGATCAATATAAACCTATACTGTTTCAATTTTACAAATATTGATTTTCTGATATAACCTCAGTTGGAGAACATATATCATCAGCTTTACTGAAAATAATCTTGAAATGTATTGCATAAACTTTGTTTCATTCAACAAAAAGTACCAGAAGGTCGGGAAAAATAAGAGTATAGAAGAGTACAGAAGAAAATAATCATTCCCAAACTGTTCTCAAAATATGCATGATTCATTTTAAATTTTGAATCCAGTTACTGATTTTGTTTTTGTAAAGTTCCTTCACCTTATTTATTTCATTTTAAACTAAACATTTCTCAACTCTAAGACTGCCTTACAATTAGACACAAATTAAATCCTCAATCTCTTAAAATAAAAATATTAAATATGCCATATATTGACATATTTTGATCATAAGAAAAAACATAATCTGAAGACAGAACAAGAATTAGGCAAAGAGAAAAATGGTTTTCCTTCCTTATTCTGAGACCCTCTATATCTCCTGCTTCCAATCAACTATAATTTTGACCATGGTAATAGATATTTATGTACATATGAGTTGGCAGGTCCAAATCACACCTCCAAAAAGGTGCACTCTGCCTATACCAATTTGTTATCAATGAAGCGGATCTGGAAGAACTAACATCCATGGACCTGGTTCAGCAAGCAGTCGAAATATTATTTTGATTGACTTAGCTAAAAATTCATGCCTATATGGCTTCTCTGTTTGTTTGTTCACTGGCAAAAGAAGGGAAAGGCTTTGTCCTTACTAATGCTAGAAAGTCCCTAGTCCGTTTCTTTTTCTCTTTTATAACAGGGCAGAATTATCTCAGAAACATTGATCGTCTCTCCTAATTTGGTTGTCCCCTCTTGCTCTATTTTGCTATACTATTTGTTAATGTTCTCTATTGACGCTGCCAATATGGTTGATAACTTGGTTTTGGCTTGTATTTTATAGAATGCCCATTCTTTTTGGTTAAAATCATTTCCCTTAAAAACATGATCTTTCCAGCAGTGAGCCAAAATGGTTCAGTTCTCAGCCATCTCATCAATCTTGAAGATGGATTTTATGATTAAAAGGATGCCCTATGGTGCCCTTCCATACACTGCTGTACTTTTAAAGTTCTATCCATGTATTTCTAGGAGTTAAGATCTCCAGTACATCATAATACCTGAACAGCATCTCAGAATCAAACTGGGTGATAAAAAGTATGTGCAATAAATAACATATGGAATGATTAGTTTGGACAAAAATAGGAAAGGGATGGGGTGAACAGGGTTGTAACCATGATGTAGAAGAATACAGGTTTACCTTGCCCTTCCTACATCTTGGTTCCAATAACACTGCCCAACAGCTACTCATCCCAAGAGGAAATATACAATCAGCACCAATGGCAACTCCTGTGCTCAGATGAACAACAACATTGAGGAAGAGTTTTCAATGAGATCAAGGTGCAGGAAGAATACAGGTATCACAGTCGTAATTCTTACTGAGCTTTATCAATCACCTTTCTTGAAACAAAATCTAGTCTAGTGTTCAACTCATTTGGTTTCAACAGCTCAGAACAATCCCTAAATTCACTGATATCTCTGGCCTAGTACATTTGTTGTTATGGCTGTCATTGTTCACGCATGTTCCCCTTGATGTTAGAACATAAGAACATAAGAAGAGCCATGCTGGATCAGGCCAAAGGCCCATCTAGTCCAGCTTCCTTTATCTCACAGTGGCCCCACCAAATATGCCAGGGAGTGCACAAAACTAGATATCTGTCTCTTGATACTACTCCCCTGCATCTGGTCCTTGAAGTACCCCAGTTTTAAGCCTGGAGATTACACATCTCCATCATGGTTTGTAACCTGTGATGGACTTCTCCTCCAGGAATCTGTCCAATCCCCTTTTGAAGGCATCCAGGCTAGATGCCATCACCACATTTTGTGACAAGGAGTTCCACAAACTAACAACACACTGGGTCAAAAAATATTTTCTTTTGTCTGTTCTCACTCTCTCAGCCCTCACTGTCATGACCTGCAACATTATACCATTGTTCTTCCATTGTCTTTTATTGTTCCTTAGCACATGTTTCAATACATGTTTCCCATATTTGATTGCATTACCAATTACCACTGCTTCAGAAATCTTGGTGGAGGCATATATGTGATGTAAGGCCATCCAATCTCGCCTGAGTTCGGAAGCTAAGCAGGGTTGGCCCTTGTTAGTACCTGGATGGGAAACCACCAGGAAATACCAGGTGCTGTAGGTTCCTGGAGTAGGAACTGGCAAACCACTCCAGTATTCCTGCCAAGAAAACTCCATGGACATGGGGTCACAAAGAGTCAGTCATGACTGTAATGATGCAACACACACACACAGGGCGGTGTAATATAGGTCCAGAGCCAAAGGCATATGATAAAGTTTATGAATCACATTTTTAAATATAGTATAACAATTTGCAAAGGGATTGGAAGGTCAGCAGAGGACAAAGAAAGAATGGTCCGTTGAATTGTGTTACCAACAAAGGAGAAAATGAGGAATTACTATACAGTGGACTCTCGTATAACAAATGGTTTGTATGACATAAAATCTGTACAACATAAAAAATTCTGGAGATAGGGGAAATTTGTATAAAGGAAATTTGCTTAACAGAATTTCATTTGGAACAAATTAATTCCTTCACACAAGGTACCACTGTACATTGCTATAATTTCTGTTTATTGGGAAAGGTTAAAAAATTAGAGCAGTGCTGTTTTTTTCATTGTAAATGCTGGCATTTGGGTGCACATATATTGAATCCCACATGTGCACTGAAAACATATTACCAACCTATTATGACCCATTTATTTCTGAGATGAGAAGAATTTAAAAATGGTGACCAGACAAGTTCATGAAGGCAATTCTTAGGGGCCTATGTTCCTGAATCAGCAAATACTGCTACATTCATCCTGAAGGTGTTAATAAAGCACATTTTTCCAGGTGCCCTCTAAATTAATCTAGCATCAAAACAATAAGGAAAGCCACTTTCTAATTAAAAACACACACAGAGAGAAGGGTAGTTCTAACAAACAACCATATGAAGTGTAACAAGCTACAAAAATCAACCAGCAGATTTATATTGCTTAGGGGCTTAATATTTTACCGCAGCAGCATTAATGGAAAAGTTAATGTAGCATTGAAAACAGTGTACAGATCAGCTGCTTCCACACAGCACTTAGATCCCAGAAATCATGCATCACTCTTGCACCCCATATTGGTATTCTTACAGATTTCTGCAACTTTTCTACATTGCAGAGTTTTGGAATATGCAAGGAATTATATTTCTTAAAAAAAGGTTTTGAAATCAACGAAGGAGTGCTAAATGGTCATAAAACATGCAGTTTCTGGTACTGTTCAGTTATTTCTAACATATGCAACTATTTAGTTATTTCTATAGCACTATGAAAGAGGCATGCAGTGAATTTCTACCATCAGTCAATCGAAATGGAATTACTATCCTTACCAAAATTTAAGGAATACAGAGGCATAGAGTAAGGGGTCACATATCCACACGGTTGCTGACTGCCTAGTTCTCACCCCATGGATAACTAACATGACATAGCACAAGTTGCCAGTTAAAGCACAATCCTATCTAGCCAGGATGGTTGAGTCCAAATGAGCTGACTATGGTTCAGTTGAAGTTATCCTAACTCACGACCATGTCTAGCTTTGGGATGTTGGAAATTACTTAGGACTACCTTCACCCTGGCCGAACTTTGCCTACTATTGCTGTTTCCATGAGCTGCAAGGGGGTTGGATTTGGTGAACTCGCCCTCTCCCCTGCTCTAACACTTCTTTGTTCCTCATTAGGATTTTTTTGCTTGCAGGCTTTACCAAGTTTGGCAGGTCTGCTGGCAGATCCTTTGTCCAGCACTTTGAGATCAGCCACCAAAAGGGGGCTCTATTAGTGCAAGAGCATTCTTCTCATATAAGGGCATTTTTCCTAGCAGAAAGAGGTTCTGCTGGCACAAGGGTATTTTCCCTGCATAAGGGCATTTCTGCCAGTTCCTAATCTCTACAACCAGTTACATACTTGATCTAGGACTGCATTGTTCTTCCAGAACTGTGTACTGTACTTCCACGCTGCTGTATGGCTTCTTATCTTTGCAGATGTACATGACTCACCAAATTGTAACATAAATAAAAATAACTCCATTGGCACACTGTATTAATTAAAACAGGCAAGCTGTGTTTAGAGCCAAAACACCAAATCTATCAAACTAATCAATAAGAGCCTACTGAAACAAGAAGTGCTATGCCTTCCTACTATAACACCAATCTCGGGCAGGTTTGTTTTTGTTACTAAAAAAAAACCCTATTATACACTCGATTGCAATTAGAGCAGAGTTTCCTCTGCACAAATGAAAAAAAAGGTCATATTTTTTTCTACTGAATGGGACACTTGTGAACCACATCAACTAGAAAAGCTGTTTTAAGATAAATTAGTTGCAAATTAGTCTCAATATAGCTCTTCCACTCATGCTGTCTTAAGAGCCAACTTTGTTTTCCACATTCATTCATGACAGTCAACTTGACCCAAATCCTTAAAGAAAGCAGATTCAGTTTTGCTCTCGATTGACACACACCACCATGCACATGCCAGTTCCTCTCTGACCAGAGCCCGTCAATTTACCAAAATAGATTTCTGGCTCAGAATTGCTCAGAAGGTTTTCTGAGATACTGCAATGTAGTTCACTCTCATCTTTTCTGTTCCTGTTTACAACAGAAGCCTCTCTGACTATCCTAATCGGTTTAAAACATAAAAGCAAAAATATAACAACAAAAAAGGATAATATAATGTTTAGGGTACCACAGCATCGTCAGTCACATATTTGCCATTGTCCCTACATAGAGGAACAAGTGGGAAGGAAAATAAATTCTAAAGATTTATGGAAGATAAGTAGACACCAGCCACTGCCTAAAAATGTTTTGTAGGCTTGCACAATAGGGCATGCTTCACACTAGATCTTGAAAGTTATGAGACCAAAATGTAAATGTTAATGTTGCGACTTAGCTTGGAAGCACTTTATAATAACTAAGGCAATGTAGTGCCTTGTTAATGTGTGCATGTGTGTGTGTGTGTAGATAGATAGATAGATAGATAGATAGATAGATAGATAGATAGATAGATAGATAGATAGATAGATAGATAGATAGATAGATAGATA
>JAHTLZ010000007.1:25579567-25592804 GCA_023846285.1 Phrynocephalus versicolor
ATACATACATACATACATACATACATACATACATACATACATACATACATACATACATACATGAGGGGTATAACTCTTCCAGTTCTCTTGAATCTTTTGGGGGCCTTTATCATTCATTCATTCATTCTTTATTATGCGGTCATAGACCTGATTTGAATCTTTTGGCAGCTGTCAATAACAAAAGGCTGTATTTTTCTTCTGGGCTAGCATGTTAGGAGGGTTCTATGTCCACAGCAGCAAACACTGACCTGTCCTGATTAGTGTTTGTTCCCACACCAGCAAGAAGATATACTTTTGAACTATCATTTAATCAGAAATTTTCTTAAAAAAACATTCAGAGCATTTTTGGGGAAAACTATAGAAAACACTTACAATGATATTTCTCCTGTGTATCGTTTGTCTTAATATACCTGCTTTTTTTAGTGACAAAAGGAATAAAAATTCCTTCTGAATTCAATAAATGCTGAGTTACAGTATTATCTTTTAAGTGTATGCTTTTCTGCTGAAAAAACCTGCTGGGATTTTTGATTTAATATCTACCATATACATTTTGTATGGAATCTTTAGAACAGTTTTAAGAATATTGCAAGTTGTGAAAATGACAGGTAGCAAACTTTATGCAAAGCAGTACATTCTTCTAGTCATCTCATACACCTTTTCTTCTGTTAATTAAATATTGCCATATAATCATCAGTGATCATCATCAACCCCCACGTCCTTTATGTTAAAATGTTTGTGTCTATAGAAAGTATTTTCTCCAATAGTTTAAGTTGCTTTCAAGAATTTATTCATTTTATTAAATCTTTTCTCATCCCTCATTCATTTTTGTTCCCTTTCTATTTTCTAAAGCCTTATTTCAGTAGTCCATTCAGTATTCATTTTCACTTTTAGCTAGGATTTACTTAAACATCATTCATGGAAAATCTTTCCTGTTGGTTCAGACTTTATTTTCTTTATTTAATCCGGCATCATGTACTTTATTTGACATTTTACTTGACAGCTTTTATTCCATTCAACATCTTAACCTGCTTAGTATGGCTTTATCTACTATTTTTGTTTCTTTGATTTTTGATGGCTCTTTGTCTTGACTTTTCTTCATCAGTACTCCCTTTTATTTCAGCTGGAGTGCCTGCAATAACTTTCCTTCAGTTATTTGCCTTTCACTCTCTATATACTGATCCACGGCACCCCTTTATCAGTAAATGCCTGTCCTGACACATTTGGACTTTCAGAAGAACTATGGATTTTAGCACAGGTGCGTATTTTAGTATTACAGGTATATTTGTTTTCATGTTGGTATGATATTTGAAAAATTAGCTTGACAATTTTTACTTGTCACTGCTGTGCTTAACATCATTTAGTTGGCCCAAATTTCTTTTCTCTAACTTTGTTTTCTTTCTCAGACTTATTTGGACACATATTTTAGAAGCAAAGCTGCCTGCCTTTTACAGCTTCCTGACTCTGCTCATTAATGAAACTGGTACCCTGTTTTTTGTTTTTAATAAGGCCTAACCTGCCTTGAGTCCCTTCACTGGGAGAAAGGTGGCATAATGTCAAATGAAGCACATGATGGCGGATTAAATAAACAAAATAAAGTCTGAACCACCAGGAAATATTTTCCATGAATGATGTTTAAATAAATCCTAGCTAAAAGTGAAAATAAATAAGAATATGATATCTGATATTTTTCCTCATCAGTGGTAATTATTCTAGCTTAGTTTGTACCATTACATCTTTAAATAAACTCCCAGTATTTCTTTCTGTGAAGAATCTCAGTCGTCCAGTTTACCTCAAAGTTAAGTCATGGCAACTGGAGTTCTTTTCTTGAGAGATCAAAATGTTTCGCTACTCATGCAAGCAGCTTCTTCAGTCTGAAGAAAGTTAGTATTGAGTCCTCCATTTTATAGTTCACCTTGATTTCACATCATCCTGGTCTAAATAGGCTCATAAGTTAGACAATCACCTGAATAGGCTTGTTAGGTGGACAATGGCCTAAGGTTTGTGAACGTCCCACCTATGCAACCTTCCCAGGACCCATAAGTATGGGTCATTAACTATGGTCTTGCTGATAGAAGTATAAAGTGCTTCTGATTTGTCTGGGGATTGATGAAAGGACCGCTGGATAAGTAGCAGACAGACTGGGTCTGAGTCCCCCACCTATGTTGAGAGAGAGGTTTTCTATACACACATGAATCCCAGAATTTCTGAAGAAATTTGATCTTCCTAAATCTCTCACTCTACTTTACTTCTCACTAGTGCTCTCATTTTCCACAAAGTTCATCTTTACACATTTAGTGTAACTAGAAACATACTGTCTGTCATGTATTTTATGATTTAATCAGCTTCTCTCTCTCTGTGTGTGTGTGTGTGTGTGGTGTCGTCAGAGTCGTGACCGACCGTTCATGACTCCATGTCCATGGAGTTTTCTTGGCAGGAATACTGGAGTGGTTTGCCATTTCCTACTCCAGGCACCTACAGCACCTAGTATTCCCTGGTGGTCTCCCATCCAAGTACTAACCAGGGCCGACCCTGCTTAGCTTCCGAAATCAGGTGAGATCATAGGCAAAAATAATCATGTGCCATCACAATACTTTCTCTGTAGGCTGTGTCCTGATTTCAATTTCCATCTTAAGAACTCCTTCAACAGTTTTGTCATGGGTACTCAAAATACTAAATTACTTCTGACCCTGTTATTACCACTCACATATATTCTGACATGTATTTTATTGGGACATCTGTCATTCCATCTCAACATATTACATCCACATGCCCTATTTTGCATTACTGATTCTGCTTCCTTGAATCATGGATTTTAAACATCAGTTATTGAGAAAGATCTTAAGGAAAACTACAGAGAAGCTACTGGATATATAAAGAGCAAGAAATATTTGCCATGGAAGTAGGAACAAGGAATTTTGCAAGTTATAAAAAATCTTTCTTATAATGACAACTTGGCTTCTATGACTGTGACATAAAGACTAGTTAGATGATTTTCTTTAAAAAATAGAAAAAGAGAAAAGAAGGAAGGAAGGAAGGAAGGAAGGAAGGAGAAGGAAGGAACAGTGAGTGCAGAACCCAGCTCCTGACAATCAACTTTTCAGCTGTCAAAATTAGAACAGCATTGATCAGTAATGTACAGCAAAACTTGACTTATAGCTATTACATAGATGGATAGTATGATCAATAATGGATTTTTACTGTTTTGAATGGCCACTTTGATGACATGATAGACCCAATCAAAATACCAGATTAGAAGCACATAATTATGTTTCAATTAATAACAACATACCTATGTGAAACAGCTCCCCAAGCACCATGCTTATTTGTTAGGATATTCAGTATTTTTTGTTTCAGCTGATTTGCTGTAACGTGATCTCGATGCTTGGCTGCACTGATAAGGTGGTCACACATCTTTTCCTCCTCTCTTCTGTCAGCAGCATACTGGGCACACTGTGACTAAAAAGAAAAATCATTGATATTGTTTCAGTAGACAGATCTGGACAGTGCCTTAAAGCTTTTTCTTTGTACCTGAAATTATTGCACCTGTGCAATTGCTAGGCTTTAAGCATCTCTTCCAATTATGCACATATTACACATGATATCATGTGTTTAACCACATTACTTTACATCTAAAAGTGAGGAAACACTGAAAACTGAATTAAAAAGGGATTTAGGTTCAAGCAGAAAAAACAACAATTCACTTTGCTGAAGAACAGTCTAATATATTTAGGGCAACTACATCTCCCACTTCACACAGAAAGTTAATCTCTTGTAGACCGGGAATATTTTTGTCCATTGCCTACTCCACCATTAGGTGTATTCTATTCATATTTAAATAACAGTATTTATGTCTAAATGTGCAGGTAAATGTGTCAGTACATTTATAGAAATCTGCTTTTGTCCTCTTTTTTCATTCTGTTTCCTGAACTGACACATATGTTGTTATCTTGCTGATGTCTACGGACTTCCTGTTCAAGATTCTACCCCATGCAATGCAACCACATTGTTAGAAGTCTCTGATGGTTACCTTCAGGAGTTGTTCGGGGCAGGGTATAAGAAATTATGGTAAGAAGCCAGAGGCCATAGTACCTCAAATACTTGAATGGCAAGAATTCATCATTATTTATGCACAAACGACTTGGCATAATCCAATGTGAAAGTTACAATACTCTAAAACACAGAGTTCCTTAGTGCTTTAAAAAAAAATTAGCATACCACCCACCCACTAAATATATTGTGTCACTGTTAGTATATTGTATTATTGAGAAATGAGTTACATTATTGGTAGACTATAGCTTGACTCCCAGATAATGTGGTTTCAAATTCTATCCTCGTCACTAACTAAAGAGAAAATAGGCCTCTTCTTGAATATGAACTCTGCAAGAAACTAGTTTAACTGCTTCATTTAAAAGATAATTAAAATAATAATTAATAGACATTAAAATATCTAATACAGTAAAAAAGAAAGACAATCTATATACACTGTGCACCCTGCCATTAAGGAGAAGCTTCCCAGGGGCGTATGGGGGGGGGAGAAGGGTACATCTGCCCTGGGCGCAGCAATCTGGGGGCACCTGGAGTGGAGCAGGAGGAGGAAGCCATGCACCCTCCTGCCGCCCAGCAGTCCTCCTTTCCCCTAAGGCTTGGTGACGGCACCCCCCGCCACCTCCGCTGCTGTGCGCCAGGCAAGCGTTGAAGCAGGCAGGCATGGAGGAGCGTGGTGGCTGATGCTCCCTCCTCTTCCTCTTCCTCGCCTTGGTGGGAGATGTGTAAGGTGCGTGTGCTACTTACTGCACGCACACACACATGCGCATGCCCATCCGCCCGTGTGCACACACCCCATGCCTGCAGGGTTCGCCCTCCCCGTTGCTGGGTGGGTGCAATGGGGGGGCAGCAGGAAAGGCAGAAAAGTGAACTTTGTCCCCAGGTGCTCCAAATCCTAGCTACGCCTCTGTAGTTTCCTGAACCATTTACCCTTTTAGGGCCCCTTTCCCCTTCTAGAATGTTATAGACTCGTATGTAAGTTGTTGGCCCTTCCCCTTCATCAGTACAAAATTAATAAATTCTCCCCCTATATCTGTAAACTCATATTTACTTATAATCTGATTCTTAGTTTTTATATTGTGTATAAATTTGGCATTAATTGCTCTATCCCATACATCTCTATGCCAATCACTTAATGATATATTATGAGCGGATTTACAGTTCCTAGTAATAATCTGTCTTTCCACTATCACCAGTTTAGGAACTGGTTGTCTCTTCACTCATCTATCTTCCTTTAAAATTTTGATTAAAGTTTGATTTTACAACATAGATTTAGCTGAAAGTTGCTTATTCTATTTATTTCTTTAAACACCAGCTGCCAAACACTATTTAAACACTCACATGCCCACCACATGTGAAAATTAGTTATAAAACTAACTTATAAAAATCCTCTTTTATCCTTAGTGACACACAGTAGATCTTAATACAGTAGTCTAATATTCACGTATTTTTTTCAAGCACTGCAGCTTATTTCTTTCCCCAAACCTCCTTTTCATAGTGCTTTGACTAAATCTCCTCATTCTTCTGATCACAGTAATAAATTATAAATTTTATTTGCTATCGTCTTCCCTACAATCTTCTTTCCCGTTCTCTTCTTTTGTAAAATAATTTCTCCATATTTCATTGCCTCCTTACGTTTAATGTTTCTCTTTACCCACTGTTCTAATTGAATAACCATATACTAAGCTGTCCCATCTTCACTTAACACTTCTTTAATTTTTCTTTATTCTCCATTTTTGAGCGACTCCTTTAACCTAAAAACGTGTCACCTTATCAAAAAGTATTCAATTGATCCTTTTAAGTTTTCGGGGAATTTTGGAGGCTATAGACTAGGCCAGTTAAACTTCCCCGCCAGGGTGCTAAAATCAGAAAGTCCAGTGCTGTGATTCCACCAGCACAACCAAATCTTCAAAGGTAGTGGGAAATGAAGCAAGGTCTCAAAATTTGAAAATAGTGGGCAAGCACATTTATATAGTTAATATATAAATTTAAAATTAGTCTTGATAAAAAGGACAACATTGGCACAGTGAATTCCATCTGCCAATTTTTATAATGAGACCCGTCACACTTCCTCTTCTCATATTTTGCACTGCCTCAAACAACCTCCAAATGTTCTCTGACAAAGTCACACAAGCCTCTGGGAAATATAGAAGTAGGAAATGGAGGAGGATCCATTTAGCTAGCAGCATCAGATCCTCTGGGAGACGAAGATAGCTAGATACAACACTCTAAAAAAGAAGGGTATAGGAAAATCTTGGGTATAGGAAGATTTTTTAATTTTGGAAATTTGTTTTCATCCAATTATATCGCTTCACATTACTTTAAGTTAGGTTGTAACTTTTTAGAAAAAAATGTATGCACATGATTTATTCAGATCTCTGGCAATCTGATTGTCTCATGGGGGAGAGAGGGGGTAGGAGGGATGGGGAGAGAGAGAATCTCTCTTATTCGGGGCATTTGCTTAGGCAGTGTCAATTTGTAACCACAGAGAAATTACTAGAAGAACGTGGTGCTTGTCAGACAAAAAGTTGACAACTCCTGTTTTATACTGTATATACAGTAGAATGTTGGCAAAAGAGCAGGAGGAGGCCAAATCGTATAGTATTTTAAAGATTTGCAGTTTTTCTTTAGTCTGAATTGAAAGTGTGACATTATTTTGGCACTTTATACTCTTTGGCCAATATACTTTGACAGACTGTCTTGACTAGTTCATTGAAAAATGTTAAACAGAAATCAGTTCTGTATTATAGTACTTGTTTCTTATTCATAATAATTTTAATTTTTAGTATGCAAATATATAATGAAATGATTTTTGCATTATGCATGAGCATGGCATAAGTAAAATACATGATTTTGGTTAAATTTATTTTAAGAACACAGATATTATGGGGTTAATTAATTTTTCAATTTATCTTCTTGTACCAAGAAGCACCAATTAGTACAATGATCGTCTTCAGTAATGAGGTTAATATTTCATCAGCTCATTGGACAGTTAAATCAGATTTTCATTTTTCATCCTCAGCAATTATAGAAGCAAATGGAATGAATGGGTGTTAACTTTAAGCTAGAGCTTCTAAAATAATTGAAATTTTCTCAGTAATTTTCATGAACTGAACATCCCTCAAGCTAGCTTTACGTAACATAAACACACCGAAAGCAAGCCTCTGTACATTTATGTCTAATATAGCACTAAGAAGAACAGTTCGTCAAAAGGACACATATAATTCAACAGTGGCTAAAATCTTTTCATGATGTTAAGACAAGCAAAATAAGAAGAAATATGAAGTGAAAGAATATGACAGAAAGTAAGATTTTTTTATCCAGCATATTCATCCTCTTCAGTATTAAAGCAGAATATAGACATACTTGAAGACATCAAAAGCATCTGAAATATGATTGTACTGTTCTAAATCTGTATGCCTGTTCATCTGACAGCGATTCCTGGAATGATATTCATGTCCCAAGTACATCTGTGAGTGCACTGAAATATTCCAGATTTCTCCTATCTTTCTGGAACATCTTTTTCTGAGGCCAAAAGGGCATCTCAGAAGGCCAGAAGCACAGATGAGATCTTTACTTATGGCTATTTAGATCCTGCCCTTAATAGTTGTTAAAATAGTGCATTTTATACAGCCTAAACAAAGAAACAGTAATTTAGAAATATAAAGCTAACAACTGGTCTTTAAAAAATGATAATAATAAACTCCTGTTTGGGAAGGGTCTTTCCTTACTAGAGAAATGACTTAACTTTTCCCCTTAAGGGGATTTGTTTAATATTCTAAATTGTATTTGCTAACTGAAGCTGGAAGCTAATTGAATATTCTCATTTTGTCTAGGATTCTGACAGATCTTATATCGCAACAAATTCTTCAAAGGGCAGATAACTCAATCTTGCGCTGTCATCATAGTTTACAGTATGATGCTCTGATAAATTTCAAATGTTATTACTGTTGAAGCAATATGAAATTTCAGTCTGACATACACTTAATTGTAAATGTTGTGTTTTTAAAAAATGCAGAATATCTTCTAGAATATAGCTTGGTAATATTGTGTTTCCCCCCCAATTCTATGTGACAAGAGAGTTGAATGACAGAATGAAGGCTATATATAGTGAGAAAGAAAATATAAAGTAAAGATTTGTTTCCCATTTATGATAAAGGAATAAAGACATCAGTGGCTATCATACTATCTATAAGTACCCAAATGATGTGAAAGCCCCTCCCTTGCAAAATACTCTTTTTCTTTCTTAGCTTCTGCTTGCTTACTGTTACTTTTTCCTTAACAGATAGAAAACGAATCAATGTGTGGGGACTCAACGTAATTAGCAGAGCAGTCAGATAGGCAGAGGTGCAGCCAAGCAGCCAAGTGGTAGGTGTTGTGCCACTGCCAAAGCCCTGCTGGTTCAGCATGACTAGAAAAGATAACAGGAGGTCCCCACCCTGCTGACTGTGCAGATCTTTGCTATTTTACATTTAGGCTACATTGGTTCCAAGAAGCAGAGAACTATTATGCAAGTCTAAGGTGGACATAGGCAGGGAACATTGATCCTGGTATCTTTGATGTCTATTGGGCTTTTCTCTCCATTGGCAGAACCCTTCCCTATTTTGGCAAAGGAGAAGTCATATTATGTTCATATTGCTAAAAGCAAAAGGAGCATCTTCTGAAACTTATTATCCATCAGCAAAGATGTAAAGATGTTGTAACGATTGAATGTTAAAGCTTTTTTTAACATCAAAGAACAGACTGCCATATAGAACGACTTTTATTTCAAATGTGATTTGTGGCATGACATAGCAGAACTTAAAGGAGCCAAAGTAGTACTATACAACTCATTCGCTGAAATCCTGTTGTGCCGTTGAACAAAAGGTGCAACATTGGAAGCAAACTGCGGTAACAATATCAGAACAACACAGAAACAGCCAACAAGACAGGTCCCACAAATAATTCTGTAAGTCAGCACATGTCCTGCTGACTAAACAATGTGATAAAAACAGTTCTTATGTATAACAAAAAATTTAAAATCAAGTGTTTAAAATACTGTTTTTTGAAATGTTTGTTATTCTTTCCCCACTCCTTTTAACAATTATTTTTCAGGGAGATCCAGTATAGGTGCAAGATGAATGAAAGGCACAAGCAGGAATCTATTGTTTGTTGCGCTTACCTCAAATTCTGCATGTTTGTGTACGTCTTCAGCTCTCTGCCTGTTCAGAATAAACTCGGCCTCATTTGCAACACGTACAATGTGATCCTTCATTGCATGACATAATAACCTAGAGGAAAAAAAGTTAACTGAATTTAGCTTTGAAGTCATTCCAATAAAATGTTTAATACATTAAAAGCAACCCCATTTTAAACTGAATTTATTTACACTGAAAGGGACATTTCTGAATAAATTGCTATGTAAAATCAAGCAAAAGCTACCTACAAAGATAGTGCATTCAGCATTAAATGACAGTTGTTTATCAATACTTTTATTTAACTGCTACCTGTTATCCCAAGAAAGCACCCAGAAACAGATTAGGTGTGTCATACAACCAATAAAATACATTATTGTTAAAAACAAATTGAACTATATGAATTTTGTATAAAAATCTGTTATGTATAATCACGTAGGTTCAAAATGGTTTCTTCTTCTCCCCTTCAGTTTTAAGAAATATCAAAACTGTTCTTTGAATGAAATGTTAAGTGTTTAATGCTGGCTCATAAGTCAGATTCAACAAAACATAATACACATGTTACCTCAGTTTTTTTGCCAGCATAATTGTGCAATAGGAC
The DNA here is from genome assembly GCA_023846285.1 of Phrynocephalus versicolor. Taxonomy (NCBI): domain Eukaryota; kingdom Metazoa; phylum Chordata; class Lepidosauria; order Squamata; family Agamidae; genus Phrynocephalus; species Phrynocephalus versicolor. Next base: position 25,589,387 of record JAHTLZ010000007.1, read on the forward strand.
TAACCAATATTAAATGCAGAAGAACCTGGATAATTTTTAAAAATAAATCCCCATAATCAAACAGCCGTGAAAATATTTGTACAAGGCAAAGAAAATGTTTTACTTATATTTTGTTTAACAGTAGCAGATATCCTACTTTATATGTCCTATTTAACTGATGTTGATACAGAGTCTGGAACATTATCGATGTCCATCTAAAATTTGCAAACGTGTCATGGCTTATTGGTGAGGAGCTGGGATACATCTCGGTTGGGTAAAACATGCCATTGCACCTCATCAATTGGCTACAATTAGCTGTGGCAAGTTATGTTACCTTACATGAACACCATTAGGGTTCTGGCTAAAGAAGGGCTATTGCATATGGCACTGTGGGATATAGTTCCAAACAGGAGAAAAAGATACTCCAAAATTTAAATAGGTTTTTAGTCAGCCTTGCACTGAAAATTAACACCCAGTTAGGAGTAAAAAACAGTGAGTGAGATATGTTTTTAAAAAGACATGTATAAGTGCAATAAGAGTAGTTTCTTTGGATCTTGGGCCACATTCTAGTATTCTAGTAGAATGAGTTTAGAATTTTGTATATGCCTTGACCCATCAAATCATGCAAAAATTCAAAGCATTAAGGGGTGATTTGGCTGTATTTTGTCAAACTGCAGTTTCTCATGACACATCACAAACCTGTTTTGAAACTGAATGGGTGGTGATGGTTGACAAGCAATTTGAGAAAAGGCACATACATTAGCTGCTCAAAGGATATGGTTGAAAGCAAAGCAAGACAAGACAAAACAAAACAAAACTCTACTTGGCATTCTGAATTCTTTGGGCACAACAAAAATAGCTTGTCAGACCCTGGTTAGCCTACTGATTTCAGATATGTTTTTACAAATTCTGACCAAAACCAGTATTTTAAAATTATCAGCATCATTTAAAATGATAAGATTTCCTTTATGAATATGCTATGTCTACTTATATAATCTTATTGTAATTTTTAAAAAATAATTGGAAATTCAGTCAAAAGCCAATTTATAAATTCTTTTGCACTGTTCTTCAATTCATAATTTAAAATTCAGTCATAATTGCATAGTAATTATATACAATTTTACATTCCATTAACCTTGTTTTGTTTTAATTATAAAGCTCCTTTGTTAGATTCCTTTAAATGATCTGGTTTATAATTCCAGTCTGTTCAAGGGAGCACTTTAATTCTACTGCACATTCATCAACTGTTTATGTCCTGTTAATTGTTGACAACAGCACAATTGCATTCTCTAGGTATGATTGATGAACTGCATTCAAACTTTAGCTATTATGAAAAATAAATATTTATAACAATTTCCTCCTCCATCAGAAGGGCAAATGCAAAGACTCAAGATGGAAAAACAGGGTTATGGCACTGAATGCTGTATAAGCAAATAATCTGATCTGTAAATTGGCTAAAATTCATATTAGGGAATAATATTTTTATGTTCATACATTGACAATCACATTAGAAAAAAGTAGCAAATGTTACTGATGAGAGGCAGAGCAGTATTAGCATTCTATTTTTTTAAAAAAAGCAAAGTTGTAATTTACTCAGCACTTAAGGTATTTTAATCAAAGATACCAATAGATCTGATCTAAACAGATTGTTGCAAAGTAGAAAATATGCAGAAAAATCTCATGGCTGATTAATGGTGGAAGCTCTGACTACCTTTTGGAATATAAATGCAAGATGTATTTCCTGGTCTGCTTGCTTAGCTCATGTTTATTTTGCTCTTGGATTTAAACAGTCCTAACAATGTTAGAGCCCCAGTTACAGCCACTAACGTCTGCTGCAAAGACTAGATTACAGGTAATCTACTTAAATGTAAACAATTTGTTAGTTTGGATGTACTACTCTTACTCCCCAAATGGTCTTTTTTGCTTAGAAAACAAATAAAGGGAGCAAACAAAACAAATAAAATAATGCTTTATTTCTAAATTAAGTATTTTATTTACAAATAAAATTAAGTACAGTACCAATATATTTAATTATCTTACTATGTTCTGTGAACCACATATCCCACAAAAACGACTGCAGTGGTAAGTGGACATGTGTATTGAGCAAACAAGGTACCTGACATTTGAGTTCTTATATTTCATCATTGATAAGCTTTGGTCATCAGTACAATATCAATTTCAAATAGGAAATTCTAAAAAATGCTCAGAAGGTATATGAAGAATTTGTTCAGTGTTATATTTAGCTATAACGATTGAGGTATGAATAAATACAGTGTCTCAACATGTCAGCATAAATAGTACTTACAGATATCGGCTTCTTTAAACAGTCTAGCCATAAATTTAGTGAAAAGATACATCTCTAGCAAAAGGGAAATACTTTATAGCCTCAACATTAAGATTAAACAAATTCCAACAGTAAATAAGACTCAAAAATGATTGCACCTCATGTCTTAATTATTTTCACATCTCCTAAAAATACAGAATGTGTATTAAAGGATGAAGTACCAGAAACTAACATGGAGAATGTTGATAAAATAGTGATCTTTCATTAGCTACGTATGTACTTTATTGCACTATGAACAGGGTGCTCCAAAACAGATGGAGTGACAGATGGATTTGAAGATTGGATTTCTTAGAGTCTATTCACCGACAGATAGATATATAAAACACTCCTAGTTAAATAAGATGGTGGCTCAAACCTCAGATGCACAGTAGTGTTCCATAGGTGTTCTCAGTCAATAAATGGTCAGTTCAGCACATTTTCTGTAGTACCAAGTTAGGTATTTTAATGCAAACCCTCTCTTTTGCAAACTGTTCTAATTAAAATAATTCTTCCTCTAGTCTTCCTAGAGCAGATGGTGAAAGTATTATCGCCCAATGGAATTAGACAGAAAATGACTGCTTGTCCAAAAGCTTTAAAATTAATTACCTTCCTTCATTGATGAGCTCAATAAAAGCAAGTCCTGCATTCTTCTGAATAGAATTTTGCCATTCCTGAAGGAGAATAAAAAGTAGCAATTATACATTTAAAAGTATATCTGCATTTAACTTGGATAAATAAAGATGATTTTATCAGTGTTTTATATAGGTTTATGACCGCAATATTTTCAGTCTACATGTTTCCTATATTTCCCCAGTAAGTACATTGTGATGATTAACATAATACTGCATACATGCTTTAGATATCAAGCCAAAATATTAGAATTATTCACCACTTTGCCAAAGGGTTTACTTTAATTAATTATTATTATAGCTACAGTGCCGTTGGTGATTTTTAAACACTTCAGAATAAGCTCACACAATTTACTCCTAAAAATAGTTTTATTATGTTACATTCTAAAACAGATAATGCTACTGTCTTCGTCACGGAAGCCAAATGTTTGGAATCATGAAATCACTGTTCCATCTTAACAAAGACAAATGTAGGTGAGCTACAATA
>JAHTLZ010000007.1:25592844-25612231 GCA_023846285.1 Phrynocephalus versicolor
GCTTTGTTCTCTTGGAGCTTTAATGTAATGTTGTTGTCTTGTAATGCTTTAAGATGTTCCTCAATTCCTTCCTCTCAATTACTTGAATATCTCTTAACTGTATTGGATTGTATATCGTCCCTCATACTGTAAGCTGCCTTGGGTCCTTTTCCAAGGAGAAAGGCAGGGTAAAAATATGCTAAATAAATAAATAAATAAATAAATAAATAAATAAGTCCCCCATGACATACTTGCAAAGAAGTTAGTAGTATGTGGGATAGATAATGCTACTGTTAGGTGGATTAGTAATTGGTTGACTGTGCGCAAAGGGTGATCGTAAATGGCTTCTCCTCAGCATGGAGAGGGGTGACCGGTGGGGTGCCCCAGGGTTCTGTTCTGAGTCCAGTGCTATTCAACATCTTTATTAATGACTTGAATTCAAATCAAATAATAAACACCAAAAATGAAAAGAAAATGATACCAAATTGGGAGGGGTGGCTAGGATAGGATAAAAATCCAAAATGATCTTGACAGATTAGAATGCTGGGACAAAGCAAATAAATATAGGGTCCTACATCTAGGCAGAAAAAATGAATTGTATATATAAGAACATAAGAACATAAGAAGAGCCCTGCTGGGTCAGACCAAAGGCCCATCTAGTCCAGCTTCCTGTATCTCACAGTGGCCCCACCAATGCCTCTGGGAGCACACGAGACTAGATATCTGTCTGTTTATACCACTCCTCTGCATCTGGCCCTTGAAGTACCCCGGTTTTAAGCCTGGAGATTACACATCTCCATCATGATTCATAACCTGTGATGGACTTTTCCTCCAGGAATTTGTCCAATCCCCTTTTGAAGGCATCCAGTCCAGATGTCATCACCACATCCTGTGGCAGGGAGTTCCACAGACTAACAACATACTGGGTAAAAAAAATTTATTTTGTCTGTTCTCACTCTCCCAACACTCAATTTGAGTGGATGTCCCCTAGATATAAGATGGGAGACAGCTGGCTGGAGAATAGTACCTATGTCAAGGATCTGGGAGTCTGGGTGAACCACAAATTGAACATGAGTTAGCAGTGTGACATGGTGGCCAAGAAAGCCAATTAAATTATTGGTTTCATCATCAGAAGCATAGTTTCTAGAGCAAGGGAAATGATAATAAAACTCTTCTGCTCTGGTCAGACCCTACCTGGAGTACTGTGTACAGTTCTGCGTTCCTCAATTTATAAAGGATGTTGACAACCTCAAGCGGATCCAGAGGAGGGCGACCAGGATGGTTAAAGGTCTGGAATATATCTCTTACGTACGAGGAATGGCTTAGGGATCTGGGAATTTTTAGTCTTACAAAAAGAAGGTTGAGAGGGGATATGACAGCCATGTTTAAACATTTGAAAGGATGTCATCTAGAAGAGGGGGCTGGCTTGTTTCCTGATGGTTAGAGCTGTTCAGCAGTGGAATATGCTGTCACGGAGGGTGGTGGAGTCTCCTTCTTTGGAGGTTTTAAGCAGAGGCTAGATAGCCATCTATCGGGGGTACTTTGATGGGGGTTCCTGCATGACAGATGGTTAGACCGGATGGCCCTTGAGGTCTCTTCCAACTCTATGATTCCATGATTCTATACATTCAATAAGCAGCACTACAATTCGGAAGGAGGGGGATAAAACCTTAAAGACAGCACTTACCCCCCATTGATTCAAATGGGGGTATTTGGTGATTGACTAGTGCTGTTAGAGTGGACCCTTTTGTATCAATGGGATGGAGTTGACTCACTCAACTGAATGCAATTTACTATGTTAAGCAACAGGGGTTTGGCCACAGAATTAAGAAGGATCTATTAAATTTTAAAAATAAATTACACTGAGAACCACTTTAATTCTCCACCTATGCAACATGTGCATTTACAAGTTCCACGCTGTAACAGGCCGCTAAATTTGGAACCTCCTGGTACAGAAAATACTTAAGATTGTTTGTAATCTTCCTAACGTTTTTCTAAAGTAGCATTCTCCTTCAAATACTGTAGTCAGCTGACCAGCATTTCGATCTTAAAATAACAGAAAATAAGATTTCCTTCATGGCTGCATGGATCCTGGCTGCAACAGGTGATGGGAGAGGCTCCACGCTGGTCACTTTTCTCTAAATGAAAATCCATGATATATCGGGACAGCAATATATGAACCACGATGTAGTAGGGGACTACTATACTTGCATATCCATATATTTTCATTCAATTCCAAATAATAATGGGAGGGTCCATACCTTAAAGAACCCCAGCAAGCATTGTTACAAGACATAATTAATGTGACAGCTTTACCCCCGGAGCGATTTAAGTGCTTCTCTTAATAATTCTCCTGGGGGGACATTTTGGAGTTTAATAACTCAGTCCCCTAAACCCCAAACCTCTCCAAATTTGGGTGGCTTAACGAGAAGAGTCCAAAGAAGCTACCCACCAACTTTGGTGCCTGTAGGATCCAGGGGAGCCATTATATAGCATAACAAAATTGTTTCATTGTGTTCCAAAAATTCTTTTAAAATTCATTAGTAACAAAACAAACTTTAAAATTCCTTAGCAACAAAAGGAGAAACAAAATAAACTGAAACACTATATTTTCGTTTTGTGCCCATCTTTAATGCACACTCCTGAGAATCCCAGTGATGATTCACTGTCAGCTAGTAGGGTTGCACAATTTGATGTTCTCAGGCATATAAATCCACCCGATTTCAGCTATTACCTTTTTCATTGCAGCCTTTCTTTTACCTAATAATTTTATTTCATATATTTGACTGTTGGATTCCATGATATTAAATAAAAAGGTGTCTGGCAAACGACTGGCACTTTCCTCATACAAAACCAGTAATATATTATTCGGTTACTGGGTAATTCCTGGCCATACACTGCTGAAATTCTAAAGATGTAAAACAAAAGGAAACATTAATGATAGGAAATCCTCCTGCCTCTAAGACCCTAAAGGCCAGGTTTTCTGATCCGGTGGAATAAATTAAAGGGGAATAAAGATATAAAAACAAAAAAATGCCCATGTTGCCATGGAACACACAACCCAGCAAAATTCATGCATATTTCAACTTTCTGCTGTTACCCAATGAGATACAAGGCTGTGGATCAAGTAGTTTGGCATCTCTACAAAGCAACACCAGGAGCTTGAGGAATCATCTCTAGAATTTATATCCCTCACTACTTTCTCAAAAGAAAACCAACAACACTTGATCTAATAAATAGTAGATTCTGTTATGACCATTATTAGTTCAAATGTTTTCCATAGATTAAATCAAGCTTGAACTATCTCTGGAGTTAAAACTGATTATTAGTTTATTCAGTCATACTTTGGAAAACTCTTAAGGAGAAATATTTTCTGGAAAAGAGAATAATCAAAGGTTGAAGGCAAAAGGAAAAGAAAATATGAGATGGACTGACTCCTTAAAGAAATCTACAGCCTTGAATTTCTAAGAGCAGAGTAGGAATGTAGAGGACAAAGTATTTTGGAGATTGCTCACTCATTGCTCTAAAGTGAAGCAAACTTGATGACAGATGGCAGCATAAAAAAGCAACTATGACACTTCTCAGTGGTTATAACCCTAGCCCAGGTGAAGCATTATTCTAGAAAATCCCGTGGGTGACATCTAGTGGCATCTTTTTTCATGATACCACTTTTCTACCCTAGAATGATGAGTGCTATGTGTGCCCATGTGCCTTTGAATAACTTTTCATATCAGTATCAGGAAAAGGCGCACAAATTAAATTTAACAAAAGAGAAAGGATAAAAAAAATCCACCCCTTCCTTCTATATTTGTTGATTAATTGTTTTCTGAAGGTATCCCTCCCACTTTGGTGCCCCCAATGTGAGTAATTTTTGAGTGCATGTTTTTTTTTAAAAAAAAAAATGCCCTCGAAAAATATTTTTAAAAATATGCAATCAAAATTTACTTACCCTGGGACTCCAAAGGAGCAGGTGTACCTTCAGAAAGTGATTCTAGGGAACCCCCTGAAATTTGGAAACATTTGGGGGTAAGAGGGCTGAGTTATGAAGCTCCAAAAGGGGTGCCCCTAGGAAAAAACCTTCTACTCCAAAGCTGATTGGGCAGGAGATAAGGCTGCTGCCGCTTCCCATGTGATTCCAATTAGGTTTTCTTCCTATGTGCCTACTACAACTAGTCAGCTCCTTGGTTTTTCAGAAGATTGGGGATAAAGAAACAGGATGCAAAATGGATAGCAAGTATGTGGAATAAAAGTTTATGAGAATCCAACTGTGTTTACTTTTTTAAAAAGTTATTCTTCATGCTCACTTAGTAATTGACAACGGAGAAGCAACAGTCATTCTCTGGCCTATGGTATCCATGAATTGTCATTCAGAAGAGCTTTCCTGAGTAGTTCCAGGTTTGGCCGAATGTGACCTACAGAGTTTTGTCAATAAGCTATCAGATGCATAGTGAAATGTTTGTTGAGCCCTTTGGAGATTAAATCTCCCAGTCTGGAAAGGTCTAGTAGAGTGTGCTCTAGATATGTTTCAGTAAAGGACCATATCTAGAACACAGTCTACTAGTTCTTTTGAGGAAGACTGTCCATTGTGCTTGGAAAAAAATCACCAAGATGTTTGGATGAGTTCATTTTGATTTGCTCGGTTCAACTTGCCTCATTATACTTTGCATGGGAAAGAGTCAGGACAAAATTAATTGAAAGTTAAAACAACAACAACCTATCTCTAAGTAAATAAATAAAACCAGAACCAAAGCACAGACATTTTACTTAAGAAGATATGGAATCCACACAGTATCATGAAGAAAGATTTGCATTACTATGAGTTCTAAAGATCAGGAATGACGGGGCTACTTCAGTACCAACAATTCAATTTTGAATTTCGTTCAACTACCCAAGAGGAGTGAGTGAAGTTGTTTAAAAATATGTACTAGATGCTCCACAAGCCTGTCACAGCCAGCTCACTAGAAACCTTACTTTCTGAACCGGGCGAAGCTGAAGATTCTATGTGTTTTATACATGATGAATCATGAATTATCTAGGCCCATAGCCAGACGTTGAATTGAAGTGTCCTAACTATAATCAGAGTGGCCAAAATATTTAAATGAAAAGCAGTCAGTGCATGATATTTGAGAATACATTATGACTTAATTGAGCACAAAGAAATAAACATATGTGCAGATAGGGCAACCATGGCACAGTGAGACTGCCTATCCCTGTTCTGAGACAACAGACCAGAGATGGCTGAGGTGACTGAACCAATGACCATGATCCATGAAACTGACCTGAGAACACTCTTTAATCAGAAAAGGTTGTGTGGTAATCACATCTATATACTGGCAAGTGGATTCTGACTTATGGCAGTGCTTGCTAAGTTTTACGAGGTATAAAGAACTCCAAAGTGGTTTACCTTTCTTTTTTCTACTGGTACACTGGGACTTTGCAGCTTGCCCAAGATGAGAAAGGCTCGGAGGAAGAATAGGGAATCAAACTCCCAACCAATGGCTCCACAACCAGGTATTCCAATTCACTGAGCTACACATCCAGTAAAAATACCATGGGCATCCAGGGCTACCATGTATCCAGAAACACAACTTCAAAAATGGAAATGACCAGATCAGCCTTGAATCAGCTTAAGCTAATTGTTCAACTCCATCCTAACCTAGATGAGGACTCCCTCAGTACCTTGGTGCAGGCCCTGGCCATCTCCCAGACAGACTAATACAACACTCTTGACATGGGGCTTCCCTTGACACTGATTCGGAGACTGAATGCAGCAGCCAGACTGGTGATGGGTGAGAGCAAAATTTTACACATCATTCCAGTTCTGGCTTGCCTCCACTGGTTGTCTATTGCAGACCAAATCAGGTTTACAGTTTTTACAGTATGGATCCATGTTACTTGTCAGAGTATTTTTCCTTAATGTTATCTGCCCAGCCCACAAGATCATACCAGTTGAGACTCCTCTGAGTGGCCACCATGAAGGAACCCCACAAGGTTTCTACAAGAGGTAGAACCGTCTTTGCACTGGCTCAAACCCTAAGGAACCAGCTTCCAGAGGAGTTCTGTCTAGCCCCCTCCCTGTGGATATGTAGGAGGCAATCAAAGAGAGTGCCTTTCAGGAAGGCTTTCCACACTGACCCTGGTTGATCATTCCTCCTCTTTCTCTCTGTCCTCTTTGGTTTTATATGATTGGTTTGGGTCATCTGTATTTAAGGATTAATTATAGTGCTTTTAGTGTTTTTATCTTTAATTTTGGTTTTGTACTATATTTGCTGTAACTGCCAAGGGTAGTGCCTGAGCAATAATGAAAGCAGGGCATACATACATACATACATACATACATACATACCATGAGAGCATATATTTATTTTTGATACTAAATATCACAAATGAGAAAGTCAACTACTGCTCTTTTTGGGTAACAAACAATCATTTAAGTATTTTTGAAGTACATAATTTTACTGATAATTTTAATGAAGATAATTTGAAACAGATAAAAACTATTTATCAAAAAATTTAAATGCCTGTTCAGAATAAATTTCCTTTACTTGTTTGAGATTTTAAGTATCTATGAATCACAATTCCCTGGTCAGACTGTTCTAAAATACAACAGCTTGATTACAGTTATATTTTCTATTCATAGAGACTCTATTAGCTATAAAAACCATTTTGCTTTTTACAAGGCAAATCCCCCTTCATCAATTCCCATGTAGTGTCTCTAAAGTGATAACATTTTCAGTATATAATGTTCAAAAGTCAACATAGTTCTAAGGAAAGGTAATATGAATGAGCCTCTTCTCTCTATGCGCACACTTTCTTGATTTAAATCTTTCATTCAAGAGATGACCACATTCAGCAAAGTTACATCTCCAATGTGTGAAAATCCCTGCTGGTTAATCAGAAGAGTAAAAAATTAATGGGAAAAGGCTTCCCTATTTAAGCTAGACTGCTATCAAGTGTGTTTTGGAATTTCCATTCAAGAAACATTTATTTATTTATTATTTTATTTTATTTTATTTATATACTACCCATCTGGGAGCAAGGCCACTTGACTCTATTCCTTGCCTAAAAAGTTTATATTTCTTCAATATAGTGGGTAACAGTTTTTACACAATATATTATATTCTTACAAAATACATACTGAGAGCTGTGTGTTCTAAACAAATGTGGAAATGTGGCTGAAAGAGCTAGTGGACAAGAGTATATGTTTTTAAAGCCTTAATTACTGACCAGAGGTGAAGATTCATATGAGATAACATAATTCTGTTTGAGTACATCAGTATTCTGAACAGGGAACTTTAGTAACAATCTGGAAACAGTTATAAGCTATTGTAGTTCTTTAAGGGAAAAGAAAGGAAATATTAGTGAAAAGCAACTCTGCTTTGTATCAAAGAAGGAACGATGATAAAAAATAAAACCGAACTTTAAGAAAAGCTTCATGGTTTATTTGTGAAATTGACTACAAAACAGTACCACAGCTGTGACATATGAAACTAGGCTATAGGGAACAAAGACTAGCTAATAAGGGACAGATATTGTCAAAAACAACATCTTAATTTCACCCACCCATGAAAATTAACTTAATTCAAATGCACTGAACATGTCATTAAATAGTATGAGTTTTCCAGAAAAGTAGTATAGATGCAACAACCAAAATCAATCAAGTTTATTATTGTTAATTGTATAGCGTTGGGAAATATAATGAAGGAAAGCTATTTAAAAGGGGCAACAGGAATGTTAAGAAACAACAGCCCTTTCTCAATGGCAATTTATGCAGTATCCCTATAGGAGAACCCGTTAAGGCTAAAAGAGTGTTTTTCACAAAGAACAAATTCCTCTGGGGAAACAGACTTGATTGCATATCCTTCGGAGTCTAAAAACCTGTCCATATGAACTGAATTATCCATGACATGTACCTTCAGACATCTGTAATGTGATATTTCATGTAAATTTAGACCATACGTTGGACATGAGCTGCTGGCAATGTTAAGTTTATTCAGGAGCTCAGATAAGAAAAAAAAATCCTGACATCCTTGCTAATCTGTAGTCGTTAACATGGAATTTCCAACATAAAGAGCATAAAAGCATCTAATTTGCTGTAGCAAATGAAAGGAAAACAAACTTTGCATTTCCCTTTCCTTTTTTTAGTGTCTACTGTTACCCTGGTTTAAACAAACAATATATTTTCAAAAGCTTTTTCATTAACCTATCTTTCTGAGGATGTAGCAGAATCCTGAAACTGCCTGAAAAAGATAATTATTCTTGAACATAAAACTGAAGCCAGTCCTGTTCTCAAATGCTGTCAAACCTCTATCACAAACTCTTGGGGAGGACACTTAGCACAGAGGGCTGCATGTAGAGGTGTCCCTCTTCTGATAGAAGGCTGTTGGATCTACAAGAGGTTTCCATTTGTGAAACAGAGAGGACTGGGGAATCATGGCTAATTCCTTCTCCCTCCACATCAACTCTCCTCCTTCAACTGAGAAAAAGGTTTTTCAGAAATAGAAAGTTTTAGGTCAGCACCGAGACATAAATGGATAGAGTAATCAAAAATTAAAATTAAAAAATGAGACACCACTGCTTTAATACAGAAGGAAAGAAGAAGCACTTCAATTTTACAAAGGGGGGGGGAATCAGCTATTGTTCCAAGAGCAAAATCATCTTCATTTAAATCAAATTTCTGCAATTCGTAACTAATATTCTTAAATCAACAACGATCATATGCTCTTTTCAATTCTGACCTATGGAAAATTTTGTAGGGTTTTCCAGGTGTACTCAGAAGTGGTTTACCATTTTCTTCTGGAGGCACCCTGGGACTGTGCAGACTGTCTAAGGAGACACAGGTTGTTTTGACTTGTAGGAGGCACAGTGGGGTAAAGAACTCCCAACCTCTGGCTCTACAATCAGATATCTAACTCACTGAGCTATCTAATTAGCTTCAATAATATTAATTGTAATAGCATTAATAATAATGTCCTATCACATAAATTCTGGCTCATGCTGACTCTTAACTCACAGCTAAATCTTCTTCTTCTTCTTCTTCTTCTTCTGATTCTTCTTCTTGAGACTAAGCTTAAGTTTTCTTTTGATTTCTTGAATCTTCTGAAAGAGATCTCTAATTTTTCCTCTTTGTTTTTCTATTTCTTTGCACTGGGCATTATACGAGTTCTCTTTGTCTCTAATAGAGATGGGAAGGAATCGAAAAAATTATGTTTCGGTTTTTCATTTTTCATTGTGGGTCCCGTTTCGGTTCGTTTCCGTTTTTCGTGAGTTTTTTGAAAAAAATTCGTTTCTTTTTTGTTTTTGTTTTTTGTTTTTACCCGCTTTTTACGTGATTAAAAGCATTTCCGTGTGCGGGCGCCCCCCAACACCCCAGACCAGAGGGAAAATGCTAAAAAAAACAATGCTGGCAGAGACGCAGTATAGACTAGGTACGCAGGGAGGCTGCAAAGGCAGCGGCGGGCATTGCCCAGGGTGCAAGGCAGCCGCAGAGTGACTGCACTGCAGGGCAGGGGATGGTACTCACCAAGAGGTACACAGGGAGGCTGCAAGAGAAATCTCTTCTTTCTCTCCCCTAAGAGCCAGGCTGCAGCCAGCAAGAACACAGAAACACAGACCTGCCTGCCTGGCCTAAAGTAACGAGTCGCAGAGACAGCAATCCCACCCTAATTCCCACCGCAGACTGCAAGGAGGAGGGGGGCTGCCAGAGCTTTTTATGCCCTCTGTGGCTGCCACATCTACCCAGTCTGCAACCTGGGCATGCTATTGGTTGAAACTGTCCAAGAATTTACATGATCCCATCACATGGCTTGCATCCATTTTGTGGCTGGAATCCATTTTTGTGTCATCCTTAAAGGGAAAAGAAAAAATACATCGCAATGGGAGAAAGACAAAAACAAACGTTTTAAGGACCCCAACCACCTGGTAGGTAATAATTTCAAATAATTATTGCTGCATTTTTACGGATGTTCAGGGCATTTTAATACCCAAGAAATCAATATTAGGCATCTGGGAGCCATTTTGGGTCAATGTCCCCTAACTTCCCTTAAAGGAAAAAAATACAGCGATCTGAGAAAAGACATAAATCACGTTTTAAGGACCCCAACCCCCCTGGTAGGTATTATCAGGCAGAATAAATAATTATCACTGGGTTTTTATGGATATTCAGGATGTTTTTTAACATTTAAAAACAGCTCATTTCATTGTGTGTCGCCATTAACGAAAACAAAATGTAATAAACCTAATTTTCGTGGTTCTGTTTGGTTCGTTCCAATTTCATCACAATTTTCGTTATTCGTTTTGTTTCGTTACGTAACGAAACAAATAATGAATAACAGAACTTTTTTTTTTCATTTCGTGCCCATCTCTTGTCTCTATATGGCAGTTACTGAAAATATGCATTCAGGATTCTGACCCTATTTCTTGCCTTTTACTTTTGCTTCTTGCCTAACTGTAACAATTTAAAGTATTCTTTCCATCATCTATCTAGGCTTTTCTTTCCTTTTTACTCCAGGGGTGGTCTTATTGCATGCTTCCCTAATAATATCTCTGTTTTCAATCCACAGTTCTTCTGTTTAGTAATGCAAATTACTTTTCTGTGGATTTTAAGTTCATCAAGAATCTTGTTTAAATTATACTTTTAGGGAGAAAAGCAGAATGAAAATAATTAAAATAAATAAATATGAAATTTTGGCTTTAGGATTCTTTTAGTGTTATTTTTCAGTTTAACTTTAATAGTGAATCTTAAAAATTCATGAGCCATACCACTATCTGCTACTGGTCTGGTTTTGGCCGAGAGAATACCATTTCCCCATCTCCTGCCTCCAATTACGTAGTTTATTTCTACGCCGGCTATCTAGTGATGTCCCTGTGCATAGTCATTAGTTTGATTACCCAAGGATTGTATTTGCAATAAAAGGATTGCTAGCTTTGCAGACCTCTGAGTCCATCTCCTGTGTTGTTTCTTACCCCTAGACCACGTTTCATATAACAAAAATGCAGGATCCTATTTGTTTTCTATGTTTGCATTCCAGTAACCTGCAACAATAAGCATTTCTTTAGTTTGTGTGTGAATCATTTCTTCCTGCACCAAAGCTTTTAATTTCTTCATCTTCAGTATCTGTAGTTGGAGCACCGATTTCGTTATTTTGACAAGCTAGATTGCCATTAATTGAGGAAGCTTTTTTTCCATAAGCTAAATTTCAATGGTGGTGTAAAAATCAGTACTGCCATGCCTCAGTTTGAGCGACTAAAATGATTACTGGGTTGGGGGACCTCCCTTATGAGGAAAGGCTAAAACATTTGAGGCTCTTTAGTCTGGAAAAAAAGGTGCCTGAGGGGGGAATATGGTTGAGATGTACAAAATTATGCAGGGCATGAGTAAAGTAGATAGACGGGCACTCTTCTCCCTCTCACAAAATACCAAAACCAGGGGACATCCACAAACTGAGAGTTGGGAGAGTGAGAACAGACAAGAGAATTTTTTTGTATCCACAGTGTTGTTAGTCTGTGGAACCCCCTGCCACAAGATGTGGTGATGGCATCTGGCCTGGATGCCTTCAAAAGGGAAGGTGTCTCCCATCTTATATCTAGGGGACATCCACTCAAATTGAGGGTTGGGAAAGTGAGGACAATTTTTTTTTTACCCAGCGTGTTGTTAGTCTGTGGAACTCCCTGCCACAGGATGTGGTGATGGCATCTGGACTGCCTCAAACTGAGGCATGGCAGTGCTGATTTTTACACCACCATTGAAATTTATCAGTGGTGCACTGGACTCTATATTTTTTCCCAACGGGACTGGGGGTGCCCCCTGCTCTAGGCTCCCTGTCAAACTTGCTCCTTGCCTTTTGGTAGAGGGGGATGGGTGGACAGGTTGTTCTTACCCTTCCTGCTGAGTCTATCAGCGGTTTGGGGTAAATCTCCACTTTGGAAGTATCTGCCTTTTCTTCTTTAGTTGCTTCATTTTGGGGGTTATTTTATATTGATTGTGTGCTCTCCTGATTGGGGTGTGATTGACTGCTTGAATAATTGATTGATTAATTATATTCTTTACTACTCCTTGACAAATTAATTGAAATTGTGATTTATATGTCTTTGTATACCTTAATATGGACTGATTTATATCCTCTGATACATTGATTGATTGATTGATTGATTATTCATTGATTGATTCAGTTCCGTGGCGCAGTAGTTAAATGCCTGTACTGCAGCTAAAACTGTGCTCATGGTGTGGGTTTCAATCCCAGTGAGCAGGCTCATGGTTGACTCAGCCTTCCATCCTTCCAAGGTGGGTAAAATGAGTACCCAGCTTGCTGGGGGGAACAATGTATAGCCTGCATACTCTAATTAAAAACTGTAAACTGCCCAGAGACTACTTGAAGCGGTATGGGGTGGTATATAAGCAGAACACTTTGCTTTTTTTGCTTTGCTTTGTGTGAGTGCTTGAGTATGGAGAACAAGGTGTGCGAGGGTCGTTCACCTGTCAAAGCCTGGCCAGCTCAGTGATTTGAAACTTTTCAGTTCCTTTAGATTCAGATTTTGTCCCTTAGACCCATCCCTTCCTTTAGTCACGTACAGTAAACCCCGGGCGATCGCAAGGGTTAGGGACCCACCCCACCCGTGATCTATGAAAATCCGTGATATGCGGAAGCGGGTGGGGGCCTGGGGATGGGTGGAGGGTTCGCAAAAGCCTTGAAGGAGTATGGGGACGGCGCAGAGCCACCCGATCACCCTCCGCTGTCCCCCGTGCGACTCCAAGGCCCTCCGGAGGTGCCTGGGGTGGCTGCGGAGGGGGATGCCATCCCTCCGCGCACCTGCCCCGCGCGCCTCTGAGGCACTCCGGAGGCGCCCGGGGCGGCTGCAGAGGGGGACACCGTCCCTCCACTCACCTGCCCTGCGTGGTTCGGAGGTACTCCAGAGGCGCCCAGGGCAGCTGCGGAGGGGGACGCCGTCCCTCTGCGCGCCCGGCCCGCACCGTTCGGTGGTACTCCGGAGGCGCCCAGGGTGGCTGCAGAAGGGGACGCCGTCCCTCCCCGCACCTGCCCCACGCGGCTCTGAGGCACTCTGGAGGCGCCCGCGGCAGCTGCGGAAGGGGACACCGTCCCTCTGCGCACCTGCCCCGTGCGGCTTGGAGCCACTCCGGAGGCACCCGGGGCGGCTGCGGAGGGGGACGCCGTCCCTCTGGGCACCCGCCCCACGTGGCTCTGAGGCACTCCGGAGGCGCCCGGGGCGGCTGCGGAGGGGGACGCTGTCCCTCCCCGCAGCCCTCTCGTGCGGCTCCGAGGCTCTCGCCATCCCTCCCCACCGCCCCCCCATGGCCCCGCGGCCTTTCGGGCTTCTCGGAGGTGCGGGGGTGCATGGAGTGACCAGATGCCCCCCCACCCCCCGGGGTGCAGGTACTGCGATCCCGCAACATAGCGGGACCGCGGGACCTGAACCGCGAAATGGCGGGGGTTACTGTACCCTTCTTGGCTTTTAGATAGTTACGGTGTTATTCTATCTAGTTAGTTTGGGGACCTCACGACTATATTGCTGTAATTATTTTGATTTTGCTTAGGTTTCCTATGATAATTCTACTGTGGAGGCTGTGCAGTTTTGCTCTTGTCTGGCTTTTGCCTGGCATCATTTTTCCCAAGTGTGGATTCTGCTGGTCAACTCCTCCATACACATGTGTGTTCCTTATTCATGTCTCCCCATCCCTTTCCCATACACTACTCAGGTTGTGGTGCGTCTGACTGCTGCTATTTATAATTGTGTTGTTTGTTGCCTGTCATTTTATATTTTTTGTTTGTTGTCTGTTTTGTTTACCTCTGGCCATTCTCGTCTTGATGGATGGCTAGACAGACTATACATCCTTGCATAGGATTTTCCTTGCTGCTATATAAGTTTACTGGCTGCTACATACGTTGGGGCTGCTAAACTAGAATTGCTTGGCTGTTACCGCCACAAGCAATCAGCCATATCTAAGCCATATTTGGTTTTCCATACTTTAGATGGAGGGCTGATACAGTGGCTGAACAGGTGCTATTAGCTGCTCTATTAATCTAAATGCTTTCTTGATGATTTGGAATTTGGTGGTGCCTTTGGGCCACTTTGAGGCCCTGATTTTTTAAATCTTTATGTTAACATGAATTACATCTTTACTTATGATAGTTGCTTCCTGATAAATTGGTTTTCTGTCCATACAATCTCTCCAACACCCCTCTAAGCTTGGTCCCTTCCCCTAAAGCCCAGCCTGCCCCTCCCCTTATGTACAGCCCTATGCACATTCTCCTATACCTCCAGCCTACCCCATGTACTTCTCCACGTTTCTTACTGGAATATGTTTTCTCTTGGTTGCAGGCTCATGATGGAAAGAACTGAGGAACCTCCAAAGAAAATATTTAAAGTCTGCAAAACACTGCAAGCAAGCTCTTGACTTGAGAGTGTCCATATGGTCAAGGAGGTGCTTTTAACACCTCCTAAGGTCCAACCGTTAAATGGGAAGCATAGCGATCAGCATTCAAATCTTAATTCTGATCGTCCTGCAGAGAAACAGGAGTTCATCACCTAATATTTACTTGGCTCCTGGTCCTAAAAGACCCATGTTTCTCCCCCCCACCCTGCCCCACCCATATTTTTGTCCCTTTCCTTATTCCCCTTTACATCTCTTTCCCTCTCTCCTTTTGCAGGTGTTTGTCTTGTTATTTTTGCTCTGTCCTCACCCTTTGTTTGTTTCCACTATGACATTTATCTTGTTGGGAAAGTGGGGAGTGGTTCAGTGTGGGTGACGGGTTTCTTCTGAGCCGTTGTGTGATATGCATTTTGCACAGCTGTTCTGGGGGAATAAGCCGTTCCCTATCATTTGTTTCCGTTGCCCCACTTCCGCTCCTGTTACTTCATCTTTAGCTGACAATGACCAAGCTTCTTAGCCCCTGCTTTTTCAGTTACTGCTTCTTTAAGCCAACTGCCATGGTAGAGATGACAGCTCTCACCCCTGATCTGCCTGGTGACATCAAGCCAGATTTTGCCGATATTACACCAGTCCTAGATGACATCAAGTACATTCGCAAGTGGGAGAAGAAGTGGGTGCTGGTGGAAGACACCTCTCTGCAGATCTTCAAGTGGGTCCCTGTGGTCGAGAACAGCAAAGAGACCGCTCTTCCAGTCTTGCCTTGAGTCCCTGTGCTTGAGGACAGTCAAGAGCCTACTCCTCCCCTAGGGAGGAGTGGAGATACTGGATGGATGAAAGGATTACTCTAGGTGACATCTATTGTTCTTTTAAAGTATGTCAAGCATCATTTCACCTGGGAGAAGGTGATTCCCCCAAAATTAGCTATACAGCAAATAGCTTATGCAACTTAAGGTCACCTAGATATTCTGACTCAATTATTAACCTCTCCTTTGACTTTCAGTTGCTAATAGGAACTTTTGTTTTGGAGTGTTCAATTTAGGAATATATATTGTTGAAGTATTTCAAACACTGTGACAGTATCATGTGCATTTGATTTTATAGTTCAATGTATTGTTTTTTAAAAAAGTGATATTTCAATCAAGAAATACTGGTAATAAAGCATTAACAAAACTATTTTAGTTCATGTTTTCATTTTAAGCTTCTTGGAATAATTATGTGTCTTTTTTACTCTGTAAAGTGCAAAATATTTACAAAATAAACAAATAAAGGGAGATTTGAGAGGCATAAAAATACAGAGCCAAAATAATAAACATTTGGTGGAAGAAATAATGTTTTTCCACCATACTTTTTTCACACTGCATTAAGAAAATGGGAAAGATCATATGAGGACAAAGTATGAGCATTTTCTGAGAGATTTTGGGAATATACTGCATCAGTTCCAAAATCAAAAGTAAACACTTTGGTATTCTAAATACTTCAGTGTGTCAATATATTTGATCTTTGGGGGACCAAGAATAGAAGACATTAGCTCACCTAACCTTGGCTTTCATAAATTATTTATTTCAAGACTTTTTTTCTCCCGATCTAAACCTCGCATAAAAAGAGACTTCTGGATAGTATTATAAAATATAAACAATATAGTGTTGCTATGTTTGCTGCATAACTTCACTGCAATGCTTAAAAGGAAGGGCAAAAAATAGATCATGAGCTTAAATTTCTCATTCTTCCCCACAATCAATATTTGAGGCAAGTTACATCTCTAGAGTCCTTAATGGCAGGAATTCATGGAGCCAGCAAATGAGTAATGTTAAACCTATGATTAGATGATGAGACCATCAAAACACTACACTCTAATGCTGCATTCCATTTTATCCTTGTAAAGTGCAGTTAAAACAAAGATGAGAGGAATGCATTGCTAGATTTTTCTTTCTCTGGACAATCTCGGTCTAGGAACTGCTTCTTACAAAACTGCATTTAGTGGATCTTTTTGTTATATTGTTTGAACCAGGGATTTAACTATTAGGAACAGTATTTTTTAAAGTTCTTGATGGAAGATTTTTCTAAAGCTCAAGTACAGTGAAGACTACTGCTGCTGCACCTATGTTTTCTATTCCCAACCGCCATTTCTCCATGGAAGAAAAAGGCCTAACCATTTCCTCATGGAACGGAAACAAGAAAAATGCAACCTATGGAACAACAAATATCAGGTAAGTAGGAAATGGATGTTAGATTGCGTGCAGTTAACGTACACCTTTTGGTAGTAGAATACTGGAATATTTTAACCCTCCGCAGGAACAATTAGTTATTAAAAGCTGATGGAAAAACAGACAGAGTTGAGTAGACTAGAAAATTATGAGCAACGACACAATTAAACTTAACTAATTATACATAGGAAAAAATCTACTGGTGCACTGCTTCATACATGCAAATATGTATCCTGGAATTCATATGTTGCAAAAATTACTACGAAGGGGCAGATTGTCAAATAATACTTAGAAGAGAAATTAATACATTTATTGAGATAGAAAAAGATACAATGACAGTTTTCTTTTGATAGTTTATACATTTATTCATGCTTAAGTTCAGATTTATTATCCATCAGAAATACCACAAATATTTGCTTTGAAATCTGTGTTTTTCATTTTTTACCAGGGACATACATTCTTATATCTTTTGGTTTTCTGTGTATTCTGCATGAAAGTCTGCTTATGTGACTTTCAGTGATCTATACTGTCTTATACAAAATCATTTTATCAGTATAAAACGTTTTCAGATATTACATCAAATCAACTGGTTAGTAAACGAATATGAACAAGCAATACTGCCACATTGAAATGTACTAGAGCAAGTTAAATAGTCTGCTAACAAGATTTTACAGTGCTAAATCATCTGCATTTTGAGGCAGAGTTGCTAATATTTAGTTGACCCAATTACTAATTCTGTTACAATAAAGCTTATATCATTAAATACCACAGTATATTGTAAAAATCATTGGTTTGATGTGTGTGTGGCTTGGATGGATGGGTTATATATGGGATGATGAGTACTTATGCAAAGCAAAACTGTACTGAATTTCACAATGCTTTTCTATAGCAATGCAGAAGTACAAGCATCCAGTAGTAACTGCTTATATATGCAAATGCAAAGTCACTTGTTTAATTATTTTAATTCACTGAAAATATTTAAAATATGAAAACAATGTTGTTTCTTAAGTCAGGAATCATCTTACCTGCGAACAAAGAAGCATGACTAGCTCAACCACTGAAGTGCTTGACTTCATGCATACGAGGCCTGTAACAAAGTGGAAGCAAAGATTAATCCTACAAAGCAGTAGTTTTTTAATTTTTATACATAGAAGCAATTAGATGAATAAATCTTGTAAACTGGATAATCCTGTGTTGCTTGGAATCCATTTTCTACATGGGAAAAAGAAGTATAAATAAGGTGTGATTGTCACCTACTTCTGTGTAAGTAAATCAATTATTTATTCTCCTTCTCTAATGGGGGATATATCATTTAAAGAATGAAACAACTTACACCTTGATATTCAGATGAGGTTTGATACAATTTACAAGGGTTACCTTTCATTAATCACCAGAGTGCTATATAGAGAATATTTCATATTGGAATACACAATGAAATACAGTAGTTCCCCGCCATAATGTGGTTCATATATTATGGTCTCAGTATATCACTTTTTTTTTCTTGAGAGAAGCAGGCTTCTAAAGAGAGGTTTTTACCCCCTCCTGCCACCTCAGCAAACAGACCTGGGGCTGCTCCTGCTGGCTGCACTTGCAAAGAGGGGTTTTTAATTCCCTCCTGACAGCTGAGGTGCCACGAGGGGGTTAAAAGCCTCTCTTTGCAAGTGTAGCTGGCAGGAGTAGCCCTTGCTGAGGCGTCTGCATTTCGCTTCCAAAGAGAGGTTTTTAACCCTCTTCTGACATCTCAACAAACAGAGCTGGGGCTGCTCCTGCAGACTGCGTTCGCAAAGAGAGGTTTTTAACCCCCTCCTGACATCTCAGCAAACAGACCTTGAGCTCCTGGCAGCAAGATTTCCTGAGGTGTCAGGAAGTGGTTAAAAAACTCTCTTTGAAAGCAGAGCCAGCAGGAGCAGCCCAAGGTCAGTTTATTAAGGTGTCTGCATTTCGCAGATTTTCCTTTATCACGGGTGGATCAGGAACCAAACTCCTGCAATAAGCGGAGGAGTACTGTACAGAAACTATCTATCTGAATGTTAAGGGATTATTATTGTTATTCCTTCACAAAATTATCATGGTATGAAGAAGCTTTTCAGACAGTGTCATCCTCAATCAAACCAGTATCTGAAAGCAGACCCATCAGAGGTGCTTCTGATGCAAGCAAGTTCCATTATAGCCGTTTCAAGCAGCATTTTAATCAGGATTCTATGGTGTACAACACTCCCCCCCCCCATGAAACATGGATACAAAGAGTAACTTCTGATCTCCCTTTAATGATTGGTTTAAAATTTAGGCAATGACCTTCTTCCTCATATTTAATCACTTATGTATGGAATGACGCTTGCACACGCGCACACACCTTCACATCCTTCCCAGCAGATAAGTACATTTGTATTGTTAAAAGAACAGACATTTAGAGAAGTAAGATAACATATGTGAAGCAGCTGGAGGGAAGCAACATGGTATTCTGTAGAAATGGCTTTGACTCAGGTGTACCTTCTCTACATTAAGCAAAAGGCAGAACTTTCCTTGTATATTTCCTGTGGTCAGATGTCAGACATGTTTATTAATGTGTAGGATACCCTAAGCACATCTGATCTTGCTTAGTTTTCAGAAGCTAAGCATGGTCAGCCTTGGTTAGGAATTGGATGGGAGACCACCAGGGAATACCAGGTGCTGTAGGCACCTGGAGTAGGAACTGGCAAACCACTCCAGTACTCCTGTCAAGAAAACTCCATGGACATGGGCTCATAGAGAGTCGGACACGAATGTAAACACACACACACACACACACACACACACACACACACACACACACACA
>JAHTLZ010000007.1:25646863-25679313 GCA_023846285.1 Phrynocephalus versicolor
GGGGGGGGGGTTAAATTAGGGCCCCCGACTTATACTCAGGTCGACTTATACTCGAGTATATACGGTAGCTAATGGTTATGAGCTTTCCATGACAGATTTGGAAAGAGATCTTGATGTGCTGGTAGACAGCTTGATGAAAGAGTCAGCGCAGTGTGTGGTGGTCGGGAAGAAGGCCAATTCCACAATAGGGATCGTTGAAAAGGGGATTGAAATAAAACAGCCAATATTATAATGCCATCGTACAAAACAATAGTAAGGCCGCATCTGGAGTATTGCATACAGGGCTGGTCACAGCATTTCAAAAAGGACATAGTAGAAATGGAAAAGGTGCAGAAGCGAGTAACTGAAATGATTACTGGGCTGGGACACCTCCCTTATGAATAAAGGTTACAGTGTCTGGGGCTCTTTAGTTTGGAAAAAAAGGTGTGTCAGGGAGGACATGACTGAGACTTACAAAATTATGCAGGGAAGTGGATAAAGTGGATAGAGGGAAGCTCTTTTCCTTCTCATGCAATACCAGAACCAGGGACTCACACTGAAGGTCGGGAGAGTGAAAACAGACAAGAGAAAACATTTCTTTACCCAGTGTTTTGTTAGTCTGTGAAACTCCTTGCCACAGGATGTGGTGATAGCATTTGGTCCACATGACTTTGAGAAGGGATTGGGCAGGTTTCTGGAGAATAATCCATCTCAGGTTACAAGACACAATAAGGATATATGTTATCATCAGACTTAAAAGGAGGGTACCTCAAAATGCAAATGCAGAGGAGTGGTATTGGGAGAGAGGTGTCTAGTTGTCTCACGTGCTTCCAGAGGAGTATGGTGGGGGCACTTTGAGATACAGCAGGCATGTCCAAACGTCTGCCCTCCAGATGTTTTTGGACAGCAACTCCCACAGTCCTTTGCCGTTGGCAATCTAAGCTTAGAATTCTGGGAGTTGTGGTCCAAAACATCAGGAGGGTGGAAGTTTGGCCATGCCTGAGATACAGGAAGCTGATTCAGCAGGGCTCTTCTCATGTCCTTATGACTCATATGGCCCTACTCTGGTTGTGATTTACTATGCTAAATCAAGTGACAACTAGAGTGGGGCCATTTAAATGACCTTAACTTATGAATGAGTTGACGCATCCAATACATACTAATTCAATCCAATATGTACTAATTAGAGTGCAATTTACTGTACTAAGCAACAGGATTTCAACCATTAAAAGCATATACCCTCATGTTGTGCTTTTTAGCACAAAATTGGTTCATTCATTTAGAAACTTTCTACCCATCCAGATGTGGTAAAGGAAAACAATGCTCTTAGAACAGGCAAAACAAAAAACAAAAAACAAGCACAAATATTTTTAAAAAACATTATTTTTTAAAATAGGAATTACAATACATATTTAATACAGTAAACCAGCTTGACCAGCTTTGATTGTGTCTCAGAAGCTTGATTGCCTGCTTGATGTTCTCCTGGAGTGAGGCTATAGAAAAACCATGGTATGTACACCCCAATCTGATCTCTCAGCATGATTTTCATTTATTTCATTAGAAATAAAAGGATGGACAGCAATGAAAATGAGTTGTGCATATCTTTTTATGTTATACTGTATAAGTACACTAAATTTCAACATTCTACATCTATGGTACTTAAGAATGTAGATTGACAATGAAGGAACAATGTTAAACCCACTGCCTAGAGTGGGTGATATACAAAACAAACAAACAAACAAACGGATGAATGAATGAACGAAGTAAACCATGGAGTACTAGATAGCTTTCTCGCTACTTTTCATTACAACTAAAAATGTTTTTTATACCAAGGCAAATGTGATGGAACTATAAATACAGCAAGGATGGGCAATTTCCATCAATACAGCTAACTTCCTGGAACCACAGCCATATGTTGGTGGGCTAAAATCACTACCCATTCCTTTATCTTCAAATTAAAAAAAATAACAATTGGAAAAGTTGGTTTTACCCTCTACTAAGCAGAGGCAGCAATTTCACCTATGGCCTAATTGACTCCCAGTTTTAATGCCTCCCCACCCCGGCCTAAACCAATCAGAGCAAAGGGTAGCAAAACTGTACTCTGTAGCTAAATATGATGCAAGTTTTAAACAAAATCTTTTCACATTTAGGGTGTAGATGGGTTGCTCTGACACTCATAGGTGTTGGGGCACCAGGGGCTCCTTAAGACCACACGTGGCCACACTTTGACTACCCTTCTTAGAATAGAAAAAAAGATGTTTTTCTCAGGTACGGGAAGTGCCCACTACCACTGCTCTCTTGCCCTGTAGGAAAAGATGAAGGCAAGCCCATCTGAACTCCTTGTCAGCAATCATCCCAAATATTAAAACATATCTTTGAAGTGTACATTTCCCCCCACAACTTGCTTTTTAAAAATTAAGAAAAATTGTACAATATCAAATTCCAGTTGCTGCTGTATGCTGTCATGTTAATTCTGACTTACAGTAACCCTATGAATGAGTGATATCCAAAAAGCCCTTCATTCAACAGCCCCGCTCTGTCGTCGTAAACTCAAGCCTATGACTTCCTTTAGGAAGTCAATCTATCTATTATCTGGTCCTCCTCTTTTCCTGCTCCCTTCAACATGTCCCTGCATTATTGTCTTTTCCATAGAATTTTGCCTTCTCTTGAATGTACTCCACACAGGACAGCCTCTGTTTTGTCATTTTTGCCTCCAGAGATAGTTCAGGCTTGATTTGGTCTAAGATACACTTGTTCGTCTTTCTGCCAATCCAGGGTATGTGAAAAGTTCTTTCCAGCACTGTATTTCAAATGAAACAAGGTTTCTTACTATCTCAACTTTTTTTACTGTTCATCTTTCAAACTCATACAAGAGAGTATAACAGTGTGGATGGTCTTGGTCTTGGTCTCCAGCAACACATTCTTATACTTTCCTGATGCCTTCATTGCAGCCCTTCCAAGACTCAATCATCTTCTGATTTCTTGGCTGCAATCTCCATGTTCCAGTGATTATAAGCATGTCTTGTTTGGTGTATGATCAATTTCCTCAAAGAGAATGATGCTCACATCCAAACTTTCAATTTGGTCTTCTTCACTGCCTGCAGTTGGAGCATAAACTTGAAAGATGTGGAAGGTGGCACGTTTTCCACGAAGTCTGACTAATAATGTTTCATCATACTTTGTAGCCTTTACCTGCCTGTGCTACATCTTGCCTTGGAAGTCCAATTAGGGTAGCTATAAGTTCAGACTTGATGGCACATAACATGATATAACAGTGGGGTTGGGGATCATTGCTCCTTTAACATCTTATTCTTTTTCTTACCATCTGTCCCACTTGATGGTGGGATCCACTGCTTTAACATATAGCCATTTAATTATGACATGTTTCTTAGTGTAATTATAATTATTTATGCGGTCACTTCTACAGTCACAAATCTGAGTTAGACTTCCGGTTCCAGCTACACTGTGGCGAGACAGCTTATCAAGTTGAATTTCTCCAGATAAAAGGGACCCTAAGAGGGTAAATTTCCTTGGAGAGGAAAGGAAGGAGAGGAAGCCTGCAGACATGAAGGAAGTGGCAGCAATCTTTTGTTAAGCAGGGAAATGTCTTCTCTCCCACTGGAGAAAAAACGATGCCATTGCATCAGCCAAGCTGTCAGTTGCTGGAATGTAAATAACTGTAAATATAGCTGGCATTTCGTGAGTAGAACTGCTTTCTTTCCTCTATTTATCTATGTGAAGCTCCTCCTTGGCTTTTGAAAGCTTTCTTCAAATAAGCACCAACCCCCTTCCCCTTCTGGAAGTGGCTTTTGGTGAAGAGATAAATGTTTTGAAAAGACAAGTACAGAAGTTATTGTCCTTACCTTTCTGCCTATTGCTTTTCTCTTGAAACTTTTGGTATGTGGTGGCTCTAAAGATGCAATCTTAAAGGACAGTACTTTATGCTTTTGTACTTTTAGTATCTGCTGGACTTAATGACGCAATTTTAAGAGCAGTGTTGGGGAAGCTTTTTATTAAAGAACACTTTCTAACTTTGGGATAGTCTCATTGTTTTGAAAACAACAGATGAAAGATATCCATTCCTTGCTCTTTGGGTTTCAATTCAGTAAATCATAAGTAATTTTGGCTTTTTGTTGTGAGCTATAAAAACACAATGGCTTGGGAAAACATATCAAAAGAAGAATTTGCAAACATAATTATATCCAGCCTAAAAATAATAATATATATCTATACATCATAGATGAACCCAACCTCTAAAGATACAGAGATTTCTAATCCTGATAAAGTAACAGCAGAGACCGGACTCTAATCTACAGGACTACAGCATGAACAATGCAAGATAGACCTCAACATGAACTTTTGGATAACACTGAACCCCTAGAAAAAACTGAAATT
The DNA here is from genome assembly GCA_023846285.1 of Phrynocephalus versicolor. Classification (NCBI taxonomy): domain Eukaryota; kingdom Metazoa; phylum Chordata; class Lepidosauria; order Squamata; family Agamidae; genus Phrynocephalus; species Phrynocephalus versicolor. Next base: position 25,651,238 of record JAHTLZ010000007.1, read on the forward strand.
AGCTCTGATCAAGAGATTAAATCAGAACAGAGAGTGGATCTCAACATGTAAACAAATACGACATGATTGGTGCAGCCTGTCTTTGGATGTGCCAAGTCCACAAAGTATGAGAAGCACATCTGTCTTACTTGATATAGGTGTCAGAAGAGGAAAATTTAGGACTCTTTCAGTAGCAGAGCAGCCATCAAGATCACTATCAAGATAAAACAACAACCCATGAAGAGAATGGACATGACAAGGAAAAAACAACCTGTGAAGATAACAGGCTTGGAGGAAAAGAGAATTTTTTTAAAAAATACTTTTTGGCTTAATGATTCTATTACATAAAAATTGTGGGGTTTTTTTGTAATTTGATTGTGTAAAGCTACTAGCTGATTGACATGACATGGGAAATTGAAAATGGAAATGTGAAAGCTAACTTGAAGTATAAATAAATGCTAGTTTCTTAGACCCTCAAAAGAATAGTGGTAGTTAGGTACAGATAAGAATTTCTATGCACAAAGTGAAATATGTAAACCAGGAGGTACCTCTTCTATAATAGTCCATAAAGTATTAATTTGAATTAGAGATGACTTTTGAAGAATGACATAGAATATAACAGGCCTACACAATGTGGTGACCGCAGGCTACCGGTAGCCTATAACCTGCCAGGTCCCCACCAGCCTCACAATTTGCTGCTAGTGGTGGCATGTTCGTAAAAAAAAAAAAAATTCTGGCCCGCCCGCCTGCCCGGATGTTAGGTCCAGATTTGTTCCTTACCTTAGCCTCTACTGCTGTGCCCCACGAAGGTTTTTTTTAATATTAAAATTGATGGAAGTAAAGATAGAATATGACAGTAAAGAAACTAAGTATGAAAGTATGTGCCTCTAAGCTGGGAAAGGAGATATGGATTGTAATGGGCTGAAATGTTGGGAAAAATAATGATTGAATTGGTAACATGACAGGAAAGAAGCAATATATTTGTTTCTTTTATTTTGTGTAGAAAATAAATAAAAAAATATAACAAGACAAATGCGAGGCAGTCCTGAGCATTCCCAATGCATCTTGAAATTTTCTAGAACTAAATAAAAATGTTTTTATAAGAGGGTGCCCATCCACCTGCAGAGATAAATATGCGGGGCTTATTTCCAGTTTTGCCTGAGTGACTTCTACAATAATGGACTGGGGGTGTATATAAAGAAGTATGTGCACTTGTTGTCCATAACTCAGTAAACAGTTTTGATCTTCCTGAACATAGCAGTAGTGAAAGAGGCTGTCAAACGTACTGAGCAATATGGAAAATAGAACAGGGGTAGTGACAGGATCTATGCATTGAATTAAACTAATTTAAAAACAGGGTCACTTCTTTTTCAGGAAGACCTTAACATTGGCAATCACCAGCGTTCTTCAAAGTGCTGTAATTCTGCATTAGAATATAAGAACAGCCGTGCTGGAACAGGCCACAGCCCATCCAGTCCAGCATTCTGTCTCACACAGTGGCTCTCCATTTCCTTAACGGTATTCCCAAGCAGATGTCTTCACCTGCTTACGAGTCCCTGCAAATGGCATTGAGAGATATCTTGCCTCTCTCTCCAACCTGGAGGTTGTCCTTAGGCATCCATAATGATAGCCATTGTTACCCTTGTTCTCCATGAATGTGTCCAATCCTTTCTTAAAGCTGTCAAGGCTGATAGCTGTCACCACTTCTTCTGGTAGGGAGTTCCATAGATCAGTGATCCTTTGGGTGAAAAAGTACTTTCTCTTATTTGTTTGAGATCTAGCACCCAAAAGTTTCATGGAATGCCCCCTAGTTCTACTGTTGTGCGATAGAGAAAACAGTTCTTCCTTATGCACTTTGTCCACACTGTGCATGATTTTATAAACTTCAATCAGGTCACCTCTTAGGCACAGTCATTCAAGAGTAAAGAGGGCCAGCTGTTGCAGCCTCAGATGGTAAGGAATGCGTTCCAGTCCCCTAATCATTCTGGTCGCCCTCCTCCGCACTTTTTCCAGTTCCATAATATCCTTCTGGAGGTACAGTAATCAGAACTGTACACAATACGCCAGATGTGGCCTCACCATAGGTATATAAAGAGGAAACATAACACTTGCTGATTTATTTTCTATACCCTTTCTAATGATCCCTGGCATTGAGTTTACTTTTTTCACTGGTCTGGCACACTGGATTGACACCTTCATTGAGCTGTCCACCAGGACACCAAGGTCCCTTTCCTGGATTGTTGCAGAGTTCAGACCCCATCAGTTTATAAATGTAAAAAGTACAACTTGCATCACTCTGCACTTACTAATGTTGAAGCTCCTTTTCCACTGATTTGCCCACTCCCCCAGTGTCAAAAGATCCCTCTGGAGCTCCTCACAATCTCTCTCAGGTTTTACTACCCTGTATAATTTAGTGTTGTCAGCAAATTTGGCTACCCTGCTATTTACTCCTAGATCATTTACGAAGAGGCTGAATAGCAGGGGTCCCAGTACTGAACCTTAGGGGACCCCACTCTGTACCTCCCCCCACTTGGAGAAGTGTCCATTTAGTGCTACTCTGTTTCCTGTCTCTTAGCCAGTTGCTGATCCAGGACAAGACCTGTCCCTTGATTCCATGACTGGAAAGTTAATTCAGGAGCCTTTGGCGCAGGACCTTGTCAAGAGCTTTCTAAAAGTCCAGACAAACAATGTCAACCAGATTTCCCTTATCCACATGCCTGTTGACACTCTCAAAAAGTTTCAACAGATTAGTGAGGCATGTTTTGCCCTTGCAAAAGCTATGTTGGCTCTCATTCAGCAGTGCCTTTTATTCTATGTGCCTATTAATTTTATCTTTTAGGATGGTTTCCCTCACTTTACCTGGGACACCTGTCAGACTGACCAGTTGGTAATTTCCTGGATCACCTCTGGATCCTTTTTTGAAGATTGGTGTTACATTGGCTACCTTCCAGTCATCAGGCACAAAGCCTGATTTGAGGGAAGGATTATATATTTTGGCTAGGACATAAGCAATTTCATGTTTAAGTTCCTTGAGAACTTGTGAATGGATGTCATCTGGTCCTGGTGAGTTGTTAGCATTTATAGTCTAACAAGACATGCAAGGACCTCCTCCCTGGTTATTTCTATCTGGCTTAATTCTTCAGTTTCCCTCCCTACAAATATAGGCTCTGTTTGGGGAATGCTGTGTCTGTATTCTTCAGTGAATATTGAAGCAAAGAATTCAGTGAGTCTCTCTGCAATCTCTGTTTCCTCTTTTAGAATCCCTTGCCTTCCATTGTCGTCTAATGGTCCAATGGCCTTCCTAGTTGTATTCTTACTTCTAATGTACTTAAAGAACTCCTTGTTATTACTTTGAGTGTTTTTAGCTATACACTCCTCAAAGTCTTGCTTTGCTTTCCTGATTGTTGCCTTTCATTTGTTCTGCCAGGATTTATGTTTCTGCCTGTTGCCCTTGTTTGGACTAGCCTTTCATCTTCTAAATGAGCCTTTCTTGCTTTTGTTCACTTCCTGAACAGCTCCTGTAAGCCACATCGGAGTCCTCTTGGACCTGGCAGTGCCCTTTTCCCTTTTGCGTATGCATTCCAATTGGGCCTCTGTTATGGGCTTTGTGAACAGCCTCCATGCCTCCTGGAGTGTTTGGACTCTCTCAATATTTCTTTTCAGCTTCTTTTTTACTGGTTTCTTCATCTTTGGGAAATTGCCTTTTTGAAAATTTAAGGTCTCTGTGTTTGATTTTATCAGTGACTGGCAGTCTATCATTAAGTTAAAAGTTAATAGTGTTGTGGTCACTATTCCCTATTGGATCAGTCACATTAACTTTTTGCATCAGATCCTGTGTATTACTCAGGATCGAGTCAAGTATTCTTTTATCTCTAGTTGGATCTTCAACTATCTGTTCCAGGGAACAATCATATATCACATCTAGGAACTTTATCTCTTTATCATGTGCTGAACAATAGTTCACCCAGTCTATGTGAGGGTAATTGAAGTCCCCCATTGTAACCAGGCTTCCCTTCTTGGATGCCTCCTTTAGAACATTCTCCAACTGCTAGTCCCCCTCAGGGGCTTGGTTCAGAGGCTGATAGCATATGCCTACTCTTAGTCCATCCTTGGGGCCTGCTGCTCTTAGCCACAGAGTTTCTAATGGTGACTCCAAATACCTAGATAGTCCAATTCATACGATTTTATTACTTCTTTGACATACAAGGCTACGTCACTACTCGTTTGCCCCTTCCTGTCCTTCCTATAGAGTTTGTAGCCTGGGATAACTGCATCCCATTGGTTATCATCTGTCCACCAGGTCAACAGCATGTGACAGGGTACTCTTAATTGCACACCAGGGCATGACATGTTAATGGACAAGTCAACAACAGAGAGGAAGATGAGGCACAGATCCCTTTCCCCATCATCCAATGAGGAGGGTATTGAAAACCAAAGACTTGGGCCTAGGAAAGGCTGGAAGCTGAAGCAGTGCTGTACATATAAAAAAGTGTGTGACATGTTGGCCCTTAAATCCAAGGTGGTGGTCAGCATCGGGTGCAGTATAAGTGTCTAGATCTGTTAGGAGGCTGTCAACAAAGTCAAGGAAGGCTTGTGGTAGAGGCACCTCTGGAGGTGATTGGGAGTCTGGAAGGATCCAGACAGGGGAGAATGGTGGTGGTAGGAGCTTTCCTTGCCTATAGGGCCCATAAGGATTCTCATGAGGGAATGTGGCAGTTGGATAGTGCTGCGAAGATGGCAGGCTGGTATATGTAGATGCTGGGGAACATAGATGGTTTCAGTGTCAAGAAAAAATGGATTTGGATAGAGACATGGATTGGACTCATCTTCATTGAGGAGACAAAGATGCACACAGTTGAAATTGAGATAAGATTCTGAGAATACTGTGAAATTGTATGAGACTATAACTGCAAGTTAGGAGATTAAATCATTGGCTGATGTTGAGAATGACTTATTTGATGGACTTATTGTAGTGTGATTTACCATACTAAACAACAGAATTTTGGCCAATGAAGCATTCACTAAATTTGCTAAGTCATTCTAAGTCAGCATGAATCTTCCTTGATTTCCAAGCACTTGATTTTTGGGTATCTCAAGCAATACAGCCTGTCAGGATATGGCAGAAGAACTTTGCTTATACTGTACTCAATCTCATATATAATTATTCAGTCTAGGTCAGGAGTACAGTTGAATTCTCCCAATATCAATGACATGACTGAAATATTTTTACCATAGCAATATCTAAACACTGCATTGCTTAGATATACTAAGTGACAATAATTGGGATATCATTACAACTATGAGCAGAGAAAGCCATGGATTAGCATGTGAAGATACCTCATATAAGTAATTTCTTTGATAGAGGTATTGCTAAATATTCTCATGATCTGTGGATTTTCAAGAATATACAGCATTTTACTCAGATCTTTCCCAGCCCTGCTTCCTGAGTTGCTTTTATCTGGAAGTCAAAAGTCATCTCTAATTCAGGGGTCTTTCTATGTGCAAAGCATGCCCTATCACATAGCTATATTATTCTGCAGATCCAAGTATCTCAGTTCTTAAGAGGAGCTCGGATATCCATGTCAACATTTGTCTGTAGTGATGTAATAGAGCACTGGTGGGTAGTTTCCATTATGGTCAGAATGGTGAGAGGCACAGAAGCAAAGACTGGGTTGAGTGAAGAGTGAAGTCAAAGCCAGGGGCAATAACTGATTTTTTATGGCATTCATACATAAACAGTTGAGCACAGAGACTCATTCTTATTTTGTGTGCATGTGCATCCATTGACAACTCTTTCTTCTACAGCTGGCTGCTCCTTCTTCTTGTGAGCAGCTTCCAGGTCCAGGACAGAGGAAGTAAGACAAGGAGTTATGCTCTCTGAATAGCAAGCCATGGCACAAATCTAATACACAAATCAATGGCTGCTGAATGAAAGACATTAATGGAAAAACACACACACACCCTACACACTGCAGAATACAATAGACAACAAACGAACCAGTAGAACACTATCACTAATTTTGCTTCTGTGCTAAAATATCATGTTCAGAACATGGATGCAAAAGAGACACAGAAGAAACCATGGATCCCTACCTAAATGTTTATCTCAAAAAGTTCAAAAATACTCTCAGACAAGTTTGTCACAAACCGTTTTTTACCACTGTTGATCATGAGACAGAAGGGTGTCTGTCACTCCTACTGGGAAATGGGGTATCTTTCTACATTTTCTTTGCAGTAGCTATGAGAATGGTACTACAGTAGTTAAACAACTAGGGCTTTTGCAATTACAACTTGTTTCTTTGTCAATGCACCTGTATGAATTTCCAGGGACTGTCAGCCATCTGCAGGCACAGAAAAGCAATTACATTTAAGTTCATTTTTTGTCTTAAGGAAGTTATACAATATGATAAATATTTGAGGAGAAGCTTGGTGGGGGATAACGTAAGCTTGAGGTGAGGCTGTGCTCCATCTGCTTTAATGGACCAATTTTCACAGGTGCTATCTTCTTAACCCTTATTGGCTATCTATATTTGACACTAATTAATGACCTAGAAATAGAAGCAATTGACAAAGTATTTTAAAAACAAAACTAGATGTTTTTAGACATCTAGATGAAATGCAGTATTAAATAAATGACTATGACACTTGTGGATGAAGCTAGCATTCCCATGAACATACACAGCCTCTTTACACAGATCTAATAATTGTTGGTCCTTACTAAAGTAGATCCAATGAGGCAACTGCTGAATGGTAAATCAGCTTTTATGCGATTCTCATTGATACGGAGGATCTACCCTAGTTGGGACTGACAAACTAGATTTAAGCTTCAGGTAGCGTGATGGAACCTGACAGGGTTACCTTGGTGAAAAGAACAAGTTCCACCAATACCATGTCTTGACTGAGTCCAAGTTGAAATTAGATCATTATTAGGTTAAAGCAGCTACCGAATACAATCAGATATCATGACAAATAAGCAAACAGCTTTGTTGGACACATTTCCGTTATTAATCAGGTAAAGAAATATCTTTCTGACATGTTCTTACTCAAGTATCTTTTCTATCCCTGCCCTTCCATTATATTAGGTGAATCTTGCTTTTTAATTTCTCAACATAATAGTATATTTCGGTGATGTTCATGCCTTCTTTATGCAGATGGCCAAGAAAAAATTTAAAGAGTCTCTCTCTCTCACTATCCTACCATTACTTTTAGGGCTTGGCATCACATTTAGAGCTGACCATGGGATGTTTGTAGCAACAACAACAACAACAACAAAACTTTTAAATCTAAATTACACTTAAAACTACATGTACATATAAAGCAAAAATTAAGAGTGGAGAAATCATACAACTGCAACACCCCCATTCATTTGGGAGTTGAAAACATTACATAACTGAACTGTACAAAGTAAAGACAAAGGGAAGCAATGCATCCTTTCCTAGTGTAAGATAAAAAGATCAGAAAAAAGGTATGTACACCATTAGTGACATGTGCTCTGTAGTATTTCCCAGTGACATAGCTATCTCCAGCCCAATTGTTCATTGACTGGAACTGAAAGGAACTGAAGGGTATATTCCAAATGCATGCTTCACTTCCCTGAAATCAATATGGAGTTTAAAAGATGAAAACATAGTGCTTCAGGAATACGGTATAGTACTTTATGCCTTTCTTATTCTTTAGTATTATTTTTCAAAGGCCTAAAATATAGCGCTACATCAGGACAAAAGGACCTGGATATTTTGGGTAGATTGATGGTTGAACTACTCCATTTTCCCAGCATTATACTTTTATTATTGTTGTTAGCATTTTTTCCAGATAATAATAGAATTGCAAAAAGGTAAACACAGCTAGGCAAAGAATCTTCATAATATCATACGCCTGATTGGTGCGGAACCCAACTCGAAATATTATTTATCAAAAGCTGTGTTAACCATAGATTGTTACATTACATGAAAAAGTATGTCCCAATAAGTTAGGAGGTTACATTAGTATTACCTTTGTAAAAAGAGTGGGTAAAGCTCTGTTCTGGGATTAACTTTGCAAGGAATCCATGGTTCAAACTTGGGTGTGGGATAGAAGGTATGACCACAACTGTGGAGAAAATCATGGAGTCAATTGTGAGCCAGCTACTTTTCGCTTGTGGCTTGGTCCACTGTAGATCCATGACAGAAGTCCTATCTCACTGAAACATGCAAACATGGCACTAACAACATATTTCTCAGTGAGAAACCAAGAGATAGGAAAACAAAATACCTGCAAATAATGCATAATAGAAACAACATTTACAGGGAAAGACAGATCAACAGACATAAGGCAGGTATGACTGGAACAGTTAAGGGAAATCAAGTTTCCTACTTCAGCATTATGGAATAACTCACAAAACACACTAAAATATAAAATGAAATTAATAGGTCTATAATGGAGCTGATTTTTTCCTGAATCACTAAGAATCCTAAAAAATAGAACATGGAATTTAGAGGTATTTGCATACAAATGTTTTAATGTAGAAATATATATTTATACATTTAATCGTAAACAATAAACTAAGCTATAACAATAGATTATGAGGTTGTGACTCAAAGAAAGGAAATAAAATGAAGTCCAGTCATACAAACATTATGAATCATTGCATTTTATTTCAAAGCAAAAAAATCTTCACAACATAAAACAAGTGGCATGAAATATCAGTAGTTCAAAAATGTATAACTGGAAACAGACAAATACAAGATGCTATCTCTGTCTCTCAACATGCACTGATTTAACCACTGCTTTCTAAACAATTTTCATGTGGACGATGAAAGCATATGGATACATTCATTGTAGCTGTAAAGCAATCCAGAATGTTAAAAAGATGGTTCTCAGATGAATATGACAGTGCAAAAAAATGGTCTCATGACAGAATCCAGTGGTGTACTTTCAGGAGCTTCTCTGCTTCTGCCTGTACTGATCAACTTCCTTTCTCCTGCACACATGCACACACCCCACACACTCCAAATCCCTGTTCCAGAGGGCTTCCCAGACCCCAAGAACAGAGTATTTTGCACCACAGGAGACTGCAGAAGAAGAAAGGCAGGAAAATCTTTATTATAAGAGCATTGGATGCCATAGTATACCACTGGTTTTGGCCTTACCCCAAAAGCCACTCACAGTAATCAAAGGGATTAGAATACTCATTTTGATCGGGCAAACTGATCTCCACATTGTGACTTTCTTGAACAGAACCTCTCAAGTACTAACATTGTTGCCCATGTTATTTGCATGTAATTAAACTAACCTGTACCAAATTTAGCACATTCAATGAGCTATTAAATTAAGCACTCTATCAAACAGCGAGTTCAAGAGATCCAAATAGCTCTTGCAATAAAAAGGCTAGTATCATGTGGTCTTTTTATCAGGCACAGAAGGAAATTGAAGACGTGGCTGTTATTATTTAACAGTCAAAAACTGCCCACTCCCTCCTATATATGATAAAGAGCAATAGGAAACTGGTCTAAATATCTGCCTTACTATAGGTTTTTTTAAATGTATGAACTTTGTTCCCATTACATTTGTTCTCTCTGTTTTACAAGATTTGCACTCTGAAGAGGTATCTCTGTTGAAATAACAAAAAACTGAAATCATGAATGCATAAAAATAAATGAAATGAAAAGCAGTGTACCCATTATATGTACCTAGAAGTGTTATGCATTTTTAATAAAAACATAATGTATTTTTTTTTAAAATTAGAACCATGTCAAATCTCCTTATGGTTGGCCAGTCTTCATATTCAGACTTTGCTATAAGAGGCAGACAATAATATAAAGACAGAAGAACAAATGCTATTTCACTTCCCTGTAATTTTTTGTTAAAGGTGGCACTTTCACTTTACAATAAAAATTGTGAATGTTTGGAAATTAGGCCCATCCATCCTAAAATGCTTGAAATATATAGTAATATTCTAATTATGCAGTGCTATAATGAAATTTATTTTAAACTCTCCCAATCTATGGGTTGAACAAAGAAGAGTTGGTTTCACCGACTTTACAAGTCCAAATTCATACACACAATTAATGGCACACAATTAAGCCCTTATAAGGTAATCCATGGCAGACCTGTGAATCAGTTAAAGGCAGGGGTGTCCAAACTTTTTGTAATAAGGGCCAGATTTGGTGGCTGAGAATGTGTGGGGGGCCGACTGCCCACCTGCTCCTGACCCTCCCACTGCAAGCCCCACCCACTCACCCCTTGCAAGCCATGATTCCTCCCCATACCAATTTGGGGGGAGGGAGGGGGTGGGCCGGCCAGCCACGGGCCACTCAAAATTCGGGCCCCGGGCCAAACTTTGGACATGGATGGTTAAAGGTGTTTAAGAATCTTGAAAAATGGGAAGTTTTCCCTTTAAATCTTTCTTGCTTCTCACCTTTAGAGGGGGAGGGAGGGGAAGTTTTCCATTTCTTTTTAATGCTTGTAAATTAATACAATAAATTAATTATGTTTTAAGGGACTTTTCAAAGCTCCTCAGGATATGTTAGCAACAATCAAAAAGAAATGCAAAAGTGTCTCCCTTCTACTACTCTTCAAAGGTGAGCCAAGTGGAACTTTTCAATTAAGTAGCTTTTCCAAAGGAACAGCCAACCAGCTGCTTTGCTTCAATCTCAACAGTCACACATGCTGGAATCAAACCAAAATGGACTGATCCTACTTGTACCTAAAAAACAGTAAACCCTGAGAGAGAGCTAGAAAGATGCAGGAACAAATGATCTGAGTCCAGGCTGGTTTCCTCTGGCACCTACATTGTTTGGCTGCTGGCAAATCAAACAAATTAGCCTGTCCCCAAAGGGCACACCGTAAGACAATTGCCTGTGCCATCAGGCACTAAGCTTCCACAAAATCTGATTCAACAGATTTAGTAAACAAGAGTAATGAAACAAAATAGTTTCTTTACAAATTTCCCTGGTTGTACTGTTAGATTAGAACTTCGACACTGCCAATGCCTTACTAGCAGATCTCATATACTTCTGAATGCCAAAATGCTAGCACTAGAAGGAGTTACTTTCTTGGACATTTCTCAGGACCACCAAGTTTAAAAAAGAAAATTGTCCAGGATGTAGTCCCTTAGTTCATTTTGTTCTTATTGTTGTTGTTGTTGGAAGAGGAAACAGAGTCCTTTATCCCCATGGATGGGAACTGACATTTATCAAAAAGAACTGAATATTTTACAAAGCGAAGAATTTTTGGGAGCCTTCAAAGGAACAACACTGGATGAATAATGTAACACTGCATGATATAAGAATCACGTATAAGGCATCCACACTATTTTCATATTCTTTAGTTAATATGCAATGTTATTGCAGTACCGTGTAATGACTGCTTTATGCTGGGAATGCTGGATGCAACTATGCACATTTGCACATAATAATTTGTTGACTTGGATGGTATCCCATTTTCTATATTGCCCAACCAGGTGAGAATAGGGCACTTTTTCATTGTCCAGATCATGCCTTGATTATTTCCTTGTTTTAAAAAAATCATCCCTGGTAAAAAGAATTAGGGTACTCTACTGTGTCCACATTAAGTTTTAGAATAACTTTCAGTGGATCCAGAAGCAGGCCAGATGACGTGTCTTGTCTCGCCCAGTATTGACTACCCCAATGGAGAGATGCTCCCCAAGGTTTCAGGACAATATCTGTTGCAAGATTCCTCCCTCAACCTTCTATAAGTGATATACTACTGCTTTTTGGTGCAAAACTATTAGCTTGATACAAAGTGGTTGAGGCACTAATGAAAATCACCCCGCTCGTTAGTAGAATTCAAATTACTGTATCTACTCGAATATAAGCCTGGTTTTTCAGCCCTAATTTTGGGCTGAAAAGGGGGGTCCTCGGCTTATATTCGGGTCAATACTTTTAGCCACTGAGACAAGTTTTGGTCGGTGGCTAAAAGTCATTTTAAACATTGTGTGCCACTTCTCCTGACCACCACCCCATGTTTAAAATGACTTTTAGCCACCAACTCAAGCACTTGCCTCAGTGGCTAAAAGTCATTTTAAACATCACACACACACATAGCTCACAATGGAGGAGTTGCCAGGCCCTGCTGCATTTCCCACCCTAGGCTTATACTTGAGTCAATAAATGTGCCCAGTTTTTGGGTTTAAATTAGGGGCCCCGACTTATACTCGGGTCGACTTATACTCGGGTATATACGGTACATGAGATAAATGAAAAATAAAATTGAATGTATATGCTGGATGAGAAGGAAGAATAGGAACAGAAGAAAATAATGTGATTATTTTTCCCCTGGTGGATAAAAGCAACTACCTACATATAGTAGAGGAAGGCACTGTACCTGTAGCCCAAACACTTTTGACAGCCTGCATATTAGACACAGATAAAACCACCTTATACCAGCAAAGAAAATGAATGGAAAAAATTCAAGGCATCATAAATTAAATCAGAACTTGATTAAAAGTAACATACAGTGGACCCTCATATAGCAAACGGTTTGTATAACATAAAATCTGTACAATATAGAAAATTCCAGAGATAGGGGAAATTTGCTTAACAGATTTGCCTATGGGGCAAATCCGTACAACATAAAAATGGTCATGATTAGGGATTACTCTGTTTTCTATGCATTCCTATGGGAAAATTGTATAAAGTAAAATTTGCTTAGAATTTCATTTGGAATGAATTAATTCCTTTATACAAGGTACCACTGTATATAATTTAAGCTTTTAGTATGTTTCTGCATACAGATAATAATCTTGCAAATTAACTGAAAAAAATCAGGGAAAGGGATGTACCTGTACTTGTTGGTGAATTTATTTCTTGCCTGATATTTCTACCTGCCTGGCTTGCAGACCTTGCAGTTTCTCGTTGCGGTTCAAGTATATCCCGATACTTGGAGACCATTAATACAGAAATGAAGTAAACCACAGCCAAAGCTAAAAATTGTGCCTGTTTACTATCGTCCTGCAGAAAAGACATATGAATAAAATTAAGACACACTGTTAGAAATTCCCTTAGTATTTTTGCCATTTCTAATCTGGATGTGGCCAAGACATTTAAAATTCATGAGAGCAACTTTATGTCACACAGAGTATTATTGATATTACTAGGTGAAGTTGCGGGAAAGGTTTCCTAGCCTTCGACACTACCTGAGCACTCAAGAACAAGGCTGAGTCCAGAATCCGGTCTCTGTACCAGATTTTTCGAAATCATTCAACCCGTGAAAGGGTGAAACATGCCCATCCACAATACAAGTTTCTACTGACCAACAGCACACCTACCATTACGGATTGAGTCTCATGTTATTCACCTACGTTGCAGATAGGATTCTTTACTACTACCATCATAATAATCTATCCAAAATTAACCCAAAGTTAGTCTAATCACCTTCCTAATCACATAACTAGACCTGGGTCTGCACGGAGGGAAAAGGAGAACATAAAAAGCTAGAAAGTTGGGGGGGGGTGTCAGTTTACAGTGAAGAGAAGGCATCTGGGAGCCATCGTGTCAACCTCTCAGGTCATTTTTTTTTATTATTCTAGATCTAGAGTATAAATGGGACTACCAGTCATAGTAGCTGAAATATCCCTAGAGCACCCAGGAATCTTTTTACATCAATCAGTCTTCTGTGCTGAGTTCCTTTATTGCCCCTCATTTCTTGCACAAGTTAGAGTACAGTAGTGCCAAAGCTATTAGAGTTAAATCTCTTTATGGAAAGGGAAAAATGACAACTTCCTCACTCTCAAAACACCATCCCTCTGCCCTGCCATAACAAACCAGGAGATAGTCAATGGAGATGCATCTGTCGTTGTCAGCAGAGCATGGAATCCTAAACTTCTACAGATCGTTGAGCTCAGCATAAATGTTAAATCCTCATGTATAATCATTTGGGATGAAATCATCACCCTCATTTGGTGGTGGTACTTTTAAGAGTAGAGTGTACCATCTATTAACATAATGCCAGTAAACAACTCAGAAACAAAGGTACAAAGCTTTCACTGCTTTTTGTATCAAACTGAACTATGGTGATGATACTAATGACAAGACAGTAACAGACAGTGGTGGTAGCTGACAGAATTGGGGGTTGGGCAGCTGGGGTTGGAATTCATACTATGCCCATGTCTGACAGATGGTGATCAGCTACTTCCATTGGGTTTATTTTCTAAGAGCTACTCAGGGATTTGCATAATCACTTTATTCGTTTTATAGCAACAAGCAGGTGGAAAGTTTACAATTTCCAGTCAGATTAAGATCAGACAGCTATTCTTTAAATTTTGAAATATTTAAAATTATATTCTAGAGCCAATCAGAGACTACTGCAGAGCACAACCTGCTCATTTTGAAGAGTTGCTGTGTTGTGTCTAGTATTAAATTACTTCTCTTTTCTTCCACTTAGTTAGAGAAGCTGGGTATCACTTGAGAATGGAGACAGCTTTTTATTTTGGTTCTTCAACTCTGTAATTTCTGAATGGAAAGAGGTTTTTTTTTCTGTCTTGCTTCCATGTTCATTTGTGACTTATTCTGCTTAAACATCCACACAAAAACACGTATACCTCTGATGACAATGCATGTACGTTTGTACATATTTCTTAAGTTTTCATTTATGTACACATTTTGTGACAGAAGAACTGCTCACATAATTTCAGTGAAGGTAAACAGTATTTCCATGTTCATATTAGTGCAAGGCTTGTGGATCAGATTATTTTTATTGTAACAAAACGCTCATAATACTTTCATGAGCCAATATAAAAACAAAAGAAATAGTTTCCCAGTTTTTGATAGCTAATGTCACAGAATTCTCATCACCAAAAGGGGGGAAAACATAAATTAAGGTTAAATATTCATATCACCTGAAAGGTGGTTTAAAATCTGAACAAGCAAGCATGTATGGCTGAAAATAAGTAAAACATACTTTTGTTGTACATTTAATACTTTTATATTGTTCTTAAGTGCATTCATTTGAACCCAGGCTTTGCCATACCTGCTGTATTCTCACTGAAATCAATGGAAGAACATTAAATGAAACTTGAAGTAAAACTAAGGTGGGCTCTAACACACCAAGCTCAAAGAAACAATTGAGCAAATGAATACATGGCAACTCTACACCTGTTTCTAATGGATGTTTCTGTTTACTATCGAGTTAGGCTCTTCCCTCAATCAAAGGCAATAAACTTGAGAAAGCATTTGCAGTTTTTATACCATAATAATGTTGGAAAGATTGAGTCTAATCCTTGCCTCCGCTCAATGCAGGAATCTGGGTAAAGTATAACTAACACAAAGTTTTCTAGCTTTCTCTTAAATATCTCCAGTGCTGGTAAGCAAACTGCCTTGTGAGGTAATTGGGTTCCACTGTCATACTCCCTTAATGGAGCACTTATTCCTGACATTCATCTGAAATATTTTAAATAGGAAAAACCGTCAGCCAATGAGACTTCCTAGTTAGCAGTTACGGATTCCTTTCCTTTCCCACACCCTCAAACATGACAGGTCAAGTCACAAGGCAATTATGAACCCACAAAAAGTGTCCCTGTCATAATCATGTGCTAATACCTTACTTAGCCACTCTATAGCGGCAATGAAGAAATAGGAGAAACCCTGCAATCAGTAGAAGTTTCAGAGAGGGGTAGCCATGTTGGTCCTTTCAAGAATTCCAGGCAAAAATCAAAGAAAAATAAAACAAAACAAAAGATACAAAACATGTGGCACCTTAAAGACTAATTTAATATTTTAATGTAATGTTTTGCGGGCACGTCCACTTCTTCAGACATATAGCAGCAGATATAGTGCTCCAGCAACCAGTGCAGTAGCAAGACTGCCCACTGCCCAGACCTTCAAATAATTTCATCTCAAATCTCAATGTAAAAAAAAAAGTTTAGCCTTACTTTTAATTTTTTTTGGGTAGTTCCATAGTGTAGTTTAATGAGTATTGCATACATTGCTATTTTCACATCACACAGAAAAGGGAATTTCTTTAAGAATTTCAAAACAAAGCAACCTCCTCAAAAATACACAATTCTTGACCTCACTAACTTTGTTTAAGGACTCTGGAATTCAAGAAAGCTGTCCAAGTTACCTTACAGTATTGGCCAGCATGAAATATTGCATATAGGATTTGGAATCATTAACTGGCGTGAAATAATACGTGAAACAAATATGGTCTAATATAAATATGTATGCATATAATTCCCTATATACCTCTGCTTATTTCTGTATATACAGAGGCACAGACAGTATTAAAGGTTTAGAAGTAGCTGTTCAGCTATAGTACTTACCACATCACGAAATACAACTGCTCGCAGACGATTAATATCGACATCTTGAAGAAGCCTATCGGGATCTTTAATAGGGGATAGGTTACCAGGAACATTTTCCAGTGGCGTCTAAACATATAACAGTTACATAGATTCAGAAAGTTCAATACTCTTTAAGGTTTTTGACAACCAAACATTTCACATCTCAGATATATGCAAGCTATACATAACATGGTCCTATAAATTTGTTGATTATTACCGGAAGTGTAATAAAGGAACTGTAATAATATAGTATGCCTAAAGCAAGAGTATACAATAGCTTATGTTTCAATAATCTCCTACACTACATACACGACTTTTTCATATTGCAAATAGTTTGAGAAGTGACTGATAAAGTGCCACAAAACATAGAAAAGGACTACAAATGTCTGAAAATTTTCCAATGCGCAGTGTACATGCCAGATCTGCTTATTATATTAGCTCATTATATCAGCACAGCCTATTTGTTTTGTTTAAGGCTTCCAAAATGGTGTTCCTCTACAGCTGCTTAGGCAAACATTACCTATACCAGTAGCTGCTTCAATACAAATATAGATTGGAAAGAACAGTGGTGTTCACATTTTTGAAACATCATTTGCAGTTGTTACCTGCTGTCAAACTGCCTCCAACCCTATGAACAAGTAATTTCTAAAATGTCCTGTCCTCAACATGCCTACTTAGCTCTAATAAACTCAAGAGATTATGGAGTTAATTTGTTTCGTATTTCATCTATTCCTGCTGCCTTCAACTTTTCCCAGCATTATCCTCTTTTCCAAAGAATCCTGCCCAATGTGTCCCAAAGTACGTATGTATGACAGCTTCAGTTTCATCAATTTTACTTCCAGAAATACTTCAGATCTGATTTTCTCTAAGACCCACTTGTTCATCTTTCTGGCAGTCCAAAATATCTGCAAAGCTCTCCTCCAGCAATGTATTTCAAATGAATTATTTTTTCCCCTGTCAAATTTCTTTGCTCTCCAGATTTCAAACCCACACATAGTGACTGGGAATATAATAATATAGATGGCATCCAAAAAACGCACTTGATGATCTAATTTTTTTTCATTACTGCTATTTTGAGCCTCAGTTATCTTCTGATTTCTTGGCCAAAGTCTCAGTTTGGATTGACGATTAAATCATGTTATACAGTACAGAATTTTTTACCATTCCAATGTCTTCATTAATGAGTAATTCTTCTTTAGTCCTGATTTTTGTCTTGGTGTTTTCCTGCAGTCCAGCTTTGGTATTTTCTTCTTTCACTTTCACAAAAGTAATTTCAAGTTATTGCTTCTTTCGGCTAGCAAGATGGTATCATTGGTGTATTTTAATCTATTGATGCTTCTTCCACCAGTTTTCATCCTTCCCCATCTGAATCTAACCTTGCTTTCTGTATATGTTCTGTGCACAGACAGAGTAGATGGGAGGAAAATAAGGCACCCTTGTCTGCCACCTCTGCCTGTAGGAAACCATTCTGCCTCTCCATGTTCGGTCCTAACAGTAGCTTCTTATCCACAACAGGTTACTCAACAGGGCATTCAAGTACTGAGGCACACCTACTTCTTTCAGACCAGCTCATGGCTTCTCATAATTCACATACTCAAAGTCTTTAATGCAGTCTTTAAAACAAAGACTAATCTTTTGAAATTGTTTGGTGTTCTCCAGTAGCCAGTGGGTATTTGCAATATGGTCTTAAGTTCCTCTTCTTTTTTAGAATCCAACTTGAAAGTCAATAATTTATTGCAACACCTTGAACATTGTGGGACATTAAAACAATGGTCCTATAATTACTTCACTCTTTGGCATCTGTTTTGACTGGAATATATATTTAAAATTGCCAGTCTGTCAGCCATCATTTTGGTTTCCATATTTTTGCATATTTTTGATAGAATTTTGACAAACTTTGCGCTACATCCTGCCTCACTATTAGCGTCTCTCCATTTCTTCTATTTGTCCTTCCCAGAGTAAAATACTTTGTAGATGTATCACTCCCATTCACTTAGTTCACTGATACCAAGCACAGAAATGCTTAAGCTCTCTATGTCTTCCTTTACTGTTACCAGTTTACCTTGTTTTATATTTCTCACCTTCAGTTTTTCGATTGTAGGTGTCGCACAGCATTGGAGTTTCCTTCTACCTTTCTGCATGTCACCCACTAGAAGACTTTTAGACTCTAATCTTGTTGGTAACAGCCATACTTGACCCTTGTCGTTCCCCAGTAGCTGGCTGGGTGTGACCAGGGAGTGTCATCTTCCAACACTATCTCTTGTTTCATTTTGGACTTAATCATTAGAGAGTTTTCATAGTAAGGAAAGCACAGTAGTGGTTTTCCACTGCCTTCCTCTGCACAGTGCTAGCAAAAATTAGTTTAAAGGTCACTGCGATTGTCTATGAAAGATCATCTACCAGCATCCGCTACAGCTACTGTTGCTGCACAGTAACTGCCCTCCAGAAGCTTCTTCACCATCATCACCGTATCTGTTCTCTGCTGATGTGGCTGTTACTCCTGAAAGGGGTGGTTATATCTTAGTCTGGGTCCTCAGCTGTGAAAATTTTGTTTTGGGTGACCTTGCAAGAAGTCCAGGCTTACAATGGAGCCTAGCATTGCTCTCAGCCTCACTTACACAGTTGACCTCCCTCACGACATTGAGGTGTGATCCAAGAAGGGGGATTCATATCATATCAGGTATCTAACTTTCTATGGCACTTTAAAGCTTTCTCACAGACTTTTAAAAAATGCAATACTCATATATGCCAATATGAGAATATGAATGCAGTAGTATAAATATTGAATGGCAGAGGACTAAATGCAACCTCCTTTTAATGAGGCCAGAACACTCACTCTGCCTTCTGACCACCAGGAACTTGTGAATAATGCCTTCTAGATACATATAAGAAAACTGTTTTATTACTAAAGTAATTATCATCACAGCCAGTTTAAAATACTGAATTATATGTCTAATTATTTTCTACTCATTTCTTCCAAATTTAGCTATATTCTAGCTAAATACTATATTCTATATATTATATATTTAGCTATATTCTTTATATTATATATTAAGAATCATACCTTGGCACCAGTAGTTGCGCTTATACCTTGAAGAGTCTCCTGAGTTTTACTGCTGATTAAAGACGATTTGCTTACTCTCTCTCTCTGCCTTTGTCGACATTCTAAGCAGTTTCTCACAGCAACACAGCAAACTAAAAAAAAAAAGGTATGAAATCACATTGTATCCAGTTTTGAAACCTTAATAGAATGATAAAAGCCACAATATAATCATATTGGCTGAAATCCTGTTACCCCACTTAACAAAAGTATTTCAGTCACTACAGTATATCACATAGTGTTTTGGTTCTGCCATAATAAAACAATATAGTACCCTAAAAGCTAGATTTTGTATTACAGCTTACCATATTTTCAGGCAATGTCAATTGCCAGAGACCATTTGGTATTGGAGTGGCTAAATTTTTTTGTAAATAAAATACTCTCATCCGTTAATCATGGGTGCTTAATTTTATTTGGGAACATGACTGTTACTGGCTTAGCAGCAACTGTATGGATGTCTCAGTAGGAAAACATTTAAAAAGGCTCATCTTAAATGGTACAAATTTACTGTCGGGAGAGAAAATGGCTTTTGTAGGCAACTAAAGAGGAGGGGTAAAATACAACTCCCCTGGTTGGATTGGTAGGTATCTAGACAGAGGTGCTTCTGGTCAGTCAAAAGGGAGAACAAGGGATAGGGATGCAACCTCTACTGGATGAGATCAACCTCCAATTGAAAAAAGAGATGCACAGCTTGAGGGTGCTCCTGGACTCATCCTTGAGACTAGATGCCCAGGTCACAGCTGTGGCCAGGAGAGCATTTGCACAACTAAAGCTAGTATGATAAGTTATGCCTGTTTCCTGAGAAACCTGCTTTGGTCACAGTGACACATGCTCTAGTGATGTCCCAGCTAGACTACTGTAATGCACTCTATGCCGGACTGCCAATGAAAAGTCTCAGGAAGCTTCAATGGGTCCAAAAGACAGCAGCCAGATTGCTGACTATGGCGGGTTAAAAGTGTCTATTAAAAATCAAAGTGTTCGACTTATATACTGCCCCATAGCACTTCAAGTAGTCTCTGGACAGTTTACTGTTTAGTTACAGTATGCAGGCTACACATTGCCCCCCCCAAGCAAGCTGGGTACTCATTTCACTGAAGGATGGAAGGCTGTCAACCATGAGCCAGCTACCTGGGATTGAACCCCAGGTCGTGAGCACAGCTTTACCTGCAGTACATGCATTTAACCACTGCACCACAAGCAGTTCCACTGGCTGCCAATTATCTATTGGGCACAATTCAAAGTGCTGATCTTAATCTACAAAGCACTATACTCCTGGGGTCTAAGCTACCTCAAGGATCAAATCTCACAGTATGAACCGGCTTGGGTACTAAGGTCATCAGGAGAGACCTTTCTTTCCATCCCGCCACCTTCACAGGTGCGTCTCATAAGAATACATGAAAGGGCGTTCTCGGCTGCTGCTCCCGGACTTTGGAACTCCTTCTCACTAGAGCACTGGTTTCCAACCTGGGGGTCAGGACCCCTTTGGGGTTGGACTGTTTCACAGGGGTCACCATGAGCCAGTGAAGAAAAAGGCACAAATGGCTTGGGTCTGGAAGAGGATGGGGAGGAAGGCGGGAAATAGTAAGTTACAGCTTGATAGGTTGGAGGGGATGTCAGTCAATGGCACAGGAGGCTGTGATAGGCTGGGGGTGCCTGTAGAGGGAAGTTCTCTATGGCACCTGCAGCAGTGGCCTGACAAAGGGAGCTTGTGGCCTCTTCCAAGCAGGCCAAGGGGTTACCAGAACATGAGGAACTGTATTATGCGGCATTAGGAAGTTTGGGAACCACTGCAATAGAGGCAAGGACCGCCCCATCTCTGATGTCTTTCGGGAAACAGGCAAAGACCTTCCTTTTTTAGGCAAGCTTTCCCTGAATGTGGGACTACCTAATATGTGACTTTTATATGTATTACCATACATGATTGCATTGACTGTTTTCATAAGAACACCAGTGTTTTCCATGTTACTTTCCACTCCTCGTAATGGATTTTTCTTTTCTTTTTGCATGCTCTTTGTAGCTTTGATGTTACCTTTTAATGTTCTAAGATGCCTCTTCTAATTCCCTGTTCTTGACTTGAATATGTCTTAAATGTTCTGGGCTGTATATGGTCCCTCATTATTTGTAAGCCGCCTTGGGTCATTTTCCAAGGGGAATGGGGGGGAGGGGTAAAAATACTCAAAATTAATAAATAAATAAAATAGTTATGGTACCAGAGTTCGGAATTTGATTCCCCACTGTGTCTCCAGAGAGAACAGCCAGCTCTATTAGTATTTGGTTTAGAAAGAGGGAGCAAAAAAAGGGGGGGGGGTCGGAATGTCAGGAAAAGAGAGGGATATCCTTAATTACATAAGAAAACATCTGACCAAGATAATATAGATGAGAGGAGGAAACTAATTAATGCAGTAGGGATCATGAAACATCACCATCACCAGCACTGTGGCATAGAGCAGCCCTTTTCTAAATGTAATACTTGGAAGTATTTTACCATTCCCTTCTTGAAGGGTGGGATGGGGGTGTCCAGGGACTTTGTGGCCTGCCCAAGGCAACACAGGCTGGCTGATCTGGAATGCACAGTGGGGAACTGAACTCCCAACCTGCAGCCAGAAACCAAACTCAGGGAGCTAGGTTAGCAGTAAAGCTTATATTTTAATGCAAACTGTATACGAGTCAATCCCTAGCAAAATTTAAAGTCTTTTAGCTCCAAGGCTTTTCCTACACTTTCTATGCTTGCAGTATGCATAGTGCTAGGCTTGATGGCCACAAAGTTTCATTGTTGTTTTTCTGTATGCATAAAATATATGGGGCAAGGAGGGAAACAGGGAAATTTGTTACTATCACTGTGGGACCTGTAATAAGCTGAGGAGCAATAAACGACCACTTTTCATAAGCAATAAATAATTACTGAGAAGTGTAACTTCAGCAGTATTAGAGTATATGTTGAAGCATCCTGACAAGAGCTCCTACAAAGACTGCTGGTGCAAATATAAACAACCAACTTCATATCAGATCTTGGCAGCTATCTCTTTAAAAATCTGCTTAAAATATATGAAGTTAAAACATTCTTTATATCAACTACAAAATTAATTCTTTTTTAACTCAAATGGTTGCTATTTGCTTTTGGGTACTTGAGGATTTTTGTTCTTAACCATTGCTGGAAATAGACTATATAAAATACATTATATAGTTTTTTTTTACTATTTGTTAATAGTAAATCCAAGACCTAGTAACACATGTGTATCATGATGTTAAAATAAGTGTTTGTATTGACTATTAAAGTTTTTTCCAGAACAAAGTGTCACTTTAGGGTAAAACTGGTCATCTTTTTAAAAAGGGTAAAGCACTCTTACTATCATTTGGTTCTGCTACTATCTCTTCTTCCTCAGTTTTATGAACACTGTTAATCCTTTGAGTAGATGCAGTGTTCTTCAGAACATACAGGGCAATGAAAATGTGTTCAACATTAGAATCCTAACTACCACAAAATAATTAGTGATGTTGTTAAAAAAAAAGAAGACTATCCTGATAGCCTCAGCTGTTACCAGCTACTGTTCTGAGGAGAAAAGGGAAGGGCACCTCAATTTATTAGCAAAAAAATACATTATCTAAAGGTAAAGATCTCAACAAAAACCAAGCATTAAAGATAGAATCTGAAAGGCACCTATTGTTCTCCATCAGACTATGACTCTTGTGGCCTTTAGAACCCAACAATTAAACAGACCATTACACCTACACCCACAGCCTCACTATGTTAATGATAACCACAATGTTATTCTATCAGATTTAAAACCAGGCCAATTTCCACATTTACTCCCCCCCCCCATGGCCTCATTTCTTTGATCTGTAAGTAATTATTTAATGCACCGTGCTCTTCCATGCAAACTTACCAAGCCTTAGGCACTGTCGCATTAAACCTCCAGAAGACATGTTTTTTTCAGCTTCAATTTCACTAAAATTTAGTGAGCTGGCAAATACTAGTACATCAACCATAGCCATCAGACGGCTGAGGAAAGTCACCGCAGTCTCTGCTGACATACCCTGAGTTACTTCAATATTCTCCAATTCAGTCTTGAAAAGAAAGTCATTGCATTAGAATGCTGTATGAATCAGAAATATAAAAGCATTAAATGTATAAACATTTCCTCTATGCAAGGTGCCTATGATGAAAATAAAAACAAAGAATATCGTATTAATGAACATGGGACGAGATGAATTCATACTTTCATGCCATTATTATGTAATACCTTGTTTCCTATTGAAAAGTACACCAGTGTGACCTGTGAAAACCTGGGCACCACAGGTGGGAAAAGTGAGTGTTTTGGAGAATCCCCCAAATGCTCAAGTCACAATTCCCTATGCTAGCTGGATTTCTTTGAGGGGTGGGGTGGGATTACAGTCCCAAAAGTAACTGATTCCATCTCTGCGGTATATTGAGTGAATAGATGTATGTGGGAGAATTGCAGAAAATATTCTTATTTTTGTGAGTACATTGTGGTTGTTATGCTTATTGATCTCTAAAAGGTCCCATACGTAACAGCCTGCTCAGGTCTTGCAAACTAAATATTGTGATTTCCTTTCTTGAGTCAATCCATCTCTGATTGTATCTTGCTCTTTTTTCTACCACTTTTCCTAGCATTATTGTTTTTGCTTGAGTCTTGTCTTGTTATATGTCCAAAGTACAATACACTTGCTTTAGTAATTTTAGGTTGTAGTGAGAATTCAGACATGATTTGATCTAGAATCCACTTAGTTGTCTTTCGGCTGGCTCTTGGCAAAGCCACAACTGATTGTACAGTGCACATTTCAGACTCATGCGATGATTTTTCAAATGGATTTATGACAGCATGCATATGTGAAATTGCAATATAACTGTTCAGTACTACAATTTTCCAAGGACAATTGTGTGAATAAATCCTACTTTTATAAACATCATTAGAGTAGCAAACTTTTTCCACATTCAAAAAGCCACATAATTTCTCTCAAAATTTGCATGTCATGAGTACCCTGAGTTATATTGCAAAA
The DNA here is from genome assembly GCA_023846285.1 of Phrynocephalus versicolor. Classification (NCBI taxonomy): domain Eukaryota; kingdom Metazoa; phylum Chordata; class Lepidosauria; order Squamata; family Agamidae; genus Phrynocephalus; species Phrynocephalus versicolor. Next base: position 25,675,615 of record JAHTLZ010000007.1, read on the forward strand.
ACTCATTAACATCTATATGCACACCTAAGATAGACATACTGTACAACAGATAATAAAATCCTTTATTTAAGATTAATGTATGTAAAACTATAGGACCCTCATTAAGTTCAATCTTAGGCAAGCTAAAACACATCTGCTCAAATTATATTCAAACCCATAATGTTCTAGAATCATAAGAAAATCAATTAATTTAATGAATGTAAACTTAAAGAGAACAATCTGTTTTTCTCAAAAATGTACAATCTGATTTTGCTCTTCATTAAATTACAGGAGAATAGAGCAAGCAGTTCATAGAAGACTTCTAATGTCTCAATAAATTCATTAACAAGACAGGATCCACATTTTAGCCAAAGCTAGAATGCAAATTTTCCTCCTAAAAAATGCCTGAGATAAAAGATGGAATTCTTTTGAAATTCAGCTTCCTAGCAGCTTCCCCCATTATTACATGTTTCTGTTGTTTGTTCCCCAGTGACGCATCACTGTGCTTGGGTATTCTGATCAGGCTTTTCTGTTCCCAGTGAATCCAGCCAATCAAGGATAGTGGAAGGAACATGGCATTACACAGCCAAACAGAGATGGTTACATGACAACATCCGTAAGTGAAAAATAAGCAAATTCTTTGCATTCAGTTGAAACAGGGATGGAGCAGAATGATGTGGGAACTAAACTGTCTCAAATATAAGGCAATGCAGTGCCAACTTCAGTGCAATTCAGAAATGTGTATCAATGTTATCTCCAGCTGCAGATAAAAACCAAAGAGGTTTGTGGTATTTTAAGATGCACAACTGATGAAATTCCTGGACTACAGTTCATTTCATAATGAATACTTCCCCTGTAATAGACTTGAGAGTCTTTAAGATGACACAAAACTTTTTCTTGTTTTTGCTACAATAGATTAACATGGCTGTTTTGACTATTATCCAGAAATGGTTACAGATGCAGATGCTGTTTAACATTTCAAATTTACACGAGATTCAAAACATACATTTAAATGTGCATCAAGTAGGATACTGAACAAAGCCAGTAACATGGTTTGGGAATTTTTCCAGGGCTTCATCTTGAAATACGGTAATTTTCAAGATTCCAAAATAGTTTCCAACTTTTCCCAAAAAAGTTCAGGAAATCATTAGCAAAAACAAATTGATGCCAAATTGTGTCACTGAAATGGAGCCAAGTGATGCTAGCGACTGAACAGACAGACTGAAACTGGATGTGCCTCATTGACCTCAGCGGAAAAGTATTTCTGCTCTCAGTAAAAAAAGCATAATGTGCACAATTTGGAGGGAACACAGAAAGGAATATAAGTTCTCAGCTTTATATAAACATCATAAACAATGTTTTCATACAAATGTCAAGACAAATATTTCATTAAAATGACTCCAAATAAAGTCTTGAATTCGTCTGAAAGCAGTACTTATACTCTATTAAGCATGCTCTAATTTTCCCCAAATCCAATTATTTTCATTCATCTACTTATGGGCTGTTGACCTATAAGCAAGTTTTGTTGTGTAAATATAACAATAAACAAACAAAATGAGGTTGCATTTGACTTGCGGCACTGGAAAGTCTTGGAAATTTCCCAGGAATATTTAAAATGTCTACTTCAAGTATGAAATGTTCCTCTGTAGATTTCTAGTTACTCCATTCAATTCTGTCTCACTCGTTTCCCATCTATCTTTCCTCACTAGTAAGCTCCGATTCGGTGCCCGCTGAATATATTCAATAATCATGATCCTGTTATTGTAACTCATCCCCACTAATTTTCCTTAAGTTCTTTCTTGGAGAGGAACTCCTGCACTTTCTTAGAAACTTTTTATACTGTATTCTGTTTGTGTTTCTGTTAAGTTACAGAAAGACGAAGCGTTTTGAAAATGCGGAGGCGCTCTACTCATATACAGAACAAGCATGGGTCTCAATCCTACCTTAGACCCAGGAAGCATCTATTTTGCTTGTGCATGGCTGGGCTTCTGCAGAAAGTGCAGGCTCCTCCATCCCTCTCCCAAATGAAGTTTAGTCAGGGTTTGGCTTTGTGACAGAACCTCCCTTGAGGACCTTTAGAGGAAAGCTGAGGCAGCTCTGGCCAACAGAATCATGCCAATTTCATTTACAACTGATGGACTAATGTGTGTTTAATTTCCTCACTTAATCTCAACTTCCCTTTGCCACTAAAATGGCAATGTTCACTTAATTAAAGCACTAGTCCCTATTCTCTCTACTCAGGATATCCTTTTGTGTCCAAAAACATTGGGTGCTTTGCAGATAAAAGGAATTTTACCTCAGCTCTAACTGTCAGGGTTCTGATGTCTTTCATTAAAAAATACAATTAAACCATATATTTTAAGATTTAAATGTTAAGAAATAAACACTAGTCTTGTGGCAAAGACATTACACATACAGAACAGTTATTTGATTTTGTGGAAAAGCTCTACAGGATATTGATAAATAAAAAAACATGCAAGCAGAAGCACAGTACAGATGCAGAATGGAGAGTCATTCCTCCCACATAGTGATATGTAAAAGAACTGCATATGAGCCCTTTATTTACTTCGTTCTGGATGAGACAACTGAAAAATAGACAAAAATAAAATAAAAGCTAAGAATTAAGAACTGAAGTGTATAGCAATAATACTAACCTTAGAACCCTGGATATATAACAGACAAAGCAGACAACGGATCACAACAAAAAGGAAAAAGAAATGTTACAGTCAAATGAAAACATAATGCAAGATTAATAGTAGTATTCTATAATCATATACATTTTAATTTATCAATTAAACACTTTGGCTGAAATCCTACTTGCATAGCTATACATGTGAAAGGCGGATGATATCATCATTAGGAGATTATTTATATCTGAAGACGACTTCTTTCCATCACAAGGATGCCATGGCTTCTGAACACTGAAAGGATTATGTGGGATCTGCTGGAGCCATGGGAACAGAAGTGGGGACTGTTTACTTTCTGAATATTCCTTATGCTGATGACATCATCAGCCTTAATCACACCGACAGGATTTCAACCAATAATTGTATAAGTTGATTTTGAAAATGAAAACAGGAACTTTAAATTTTAAACTTTAAATTACTAGTCATCGTGGTGCATCCTACAGAATTCAACATATACATCTGAAATACATAAGGAATAATTAAATGAATAAATAAATTATTTATTAGATCTATAATACAGTAATTGTTAGAAGGTTAATTACAAACAACGAACTAGAAAACTAGATTCTGAATTCTATTTGTGAACTTTCAATAAGGAGCAAGTATAACCAAAAATTGTTTGAATCTTCAGACTAGAGATGGGCACGACTCAGGAAAAAAACTTCGTTTTCGTTTTCTTTTTCGGCTAGGGTCCGAGTCGTTTCGTTTCCGTTTTCGCGAAAAATCGGAAAAAATTAGTCGTTTCGTTTTTCGTTTTTTTCGTTATCGTTATACTGGTTTTTTGGGGGGGTAGCGGGCTCCTGGAGGCACCTCTGTGGGGTGGGTGCCTCCGCCGGCCCGCTATAAAGGAAGGGACAGCAGCAGCAGGCTCCAAGAGACCCCTCAACATGGGGGTCTCCCATCCTCACCTGCTGCTGCTGCAAAATGGCATGCACAACCATATGGTTATGCATACCATTTGCAGGCAGTGAGACAAGTGAGAGTGATAGCATCATGCCTTCCCTACACAAGGCTCTCGCACCTGCCATGTCCC
>JAHTLZ010000007.1:25679353-25699329 GCA_023846285.1 Phrynocephalus versicolor
AGTAACGAGCACGACAAATCAGACCAAATTGTTCGTTCGTCGGTTCGAGCTCGAAGTCTGGCGGAGTAATTCCCGTTTCCGTTTCCATAGAGTAACGGAAACGAGTAACGGAAACGGAAACGGAAATACCGCTAAGTCGTGCCCATCTCTACTTCAGACACAAAGGCCTGGCGTCCCCCATACACAAAGCAATATTTAACTTTTCATGCATCTGTGCTGCACACTGTTGAAATTTAGAACTCTGCCACACCTCAAGGATCCTATGATGTGCTGATGAGTTGTAAAGGTTCTTATTCACATTCACCACCTTCAAATTTATTTATTTATTTATTTATTTATTTATTTATTCATACAACTTATATGCCGCCCACTACCCAAAGGTCTGAACTACAAACATCAGCTGAACTACATTAACTTTGCAGCATGTTCTGTATAATTTCTCAAATAAAATTCCATTGCTACAAGGACAAAACACTACCACAAAGCATTCACAGGTCAGCTCAAGTACTGTAAAATGTGCTTTATCAGTAACTAAGCTTAAAAAAGTGATATCACTATCAAACAAAACTCATAAACTAAGTAGCAGCTGCATTTACACTCCTGTGCTTTTTACATACTGAACCAAATTTCAGTAGAAGTAGTTTACCTGTGAAGATTCTCTGTCAACCAGGTGAGTTTATCTGGAAGTTGAGTCATGGCAACTGGAATTCTTTTTCTTGAGAGACTGAAACGTTTTGCTGCTCATCCAAACAGACTGATGAAGCTGTTTGGATGAGCAGTGAAACGTTTCAGTCTCTCAAGAAAAAGATGTCCAGTTGCCATGACTCAACTTCCAGAGTGCAAGTAGTTATCCTTCAGGTACACACTGTCAAGTCACTTTTTCAACTTAAGGTGAGTTTTCAAAAGCCGTTTATGAGCTGGCAGACGTGAAGCTGCTACTTTTAAAAATGTCCCTGTTGATTATTCCTATTATAACACTTTGAATCTCCGCTACTTTACAGAAGAATCAATAATATTTTTCACGTGATTTCACATTCCTTTTAAAAATATAAAAACAAGTCATTGCACAATTGTGTCTAGTAATGATGAAAAAAGACAGTTGTCAACTTTCACATTCTCTTTCTCCTGGCTCTGCTTTTTTACTTCAAATGCATGCCATGGAAATGTCTACCATCTTTTCTGTTTTGTGTATTTGCCTAATAAACACGCTTTCCCCCTTTTATTATGATCGAAAATATTGATTCAGTCCTTAACTGCTGAAAGGATAAGAGGATTTTATTTCCTTCTGGTTGACCATAAAAGAACATGGGCCTTATTGGAAAGGAAAAACACTCCTTTACTCTTTAATATAATATATATATATATAACAAATGCAAAAGAAAGTGTTCGCTGAAATGCAAAATTAATATTTAAAATAATATTTTTTTTGTCTAGGCATTAGAATACAATATTAGTCATTACTTTTTTCAAAAATAACTTGTTACGGTAATAGGGACTGTTCTGAAACAGCTACCTTATATTATGAAGCAATTTGTAAAAATATACCCAGAACAGATGTAACCAAGTCTGGGACATGAGCTAGTGCCGCTTAGTGTTCACGTACTGGGCAGAATCCTATTCTGTACATTTAGGAGAGCATAAACTGGAGCCAGGACTAGAAATGCTGAATTTAAATGACTTGAACACCTTCCTATTTCCCTTTTTCAGATTCTGAGGGTGTCTAAGATTTCCTTTTGCCCTGGATAAGTCTTTGGGAGCCTTGGGATTAGGATGGAACGTTAACAGTCAAAATGTAGCACAAGTCCTGATCTCAGTGGCAGCAACCCAGTGGTGCTTTTTGATTATTAACAGCTTTCATTTACCCCTGTCCCATGGCTCCCAAAGCCTTTCCTGGGTCCAAAGGGAGCCTCAGAACTGGAAATGGGGGAGAGAGAAGTCAGGAAGTAATCCATTCATTTAAATTAAATATTTCCGTCACGAATCCATTTTACCCCAGCACAACTTTACAAGCCATATTTCCGCCCAGTATTTGTCAATATACTATTATTTAGAAAGTCTAATGATGAAGTGGAATGTGGTCGAAGAGTCGACAATGTCATTTCAGATTGCAGGTGAAGTATCTTATTTTTTCCTTATCTTCATCCATTTATCTCCTTGCATTTTAAAAAGCATATCAGGAGGAGATGCTCTGGGCCAGTCTGCTTCCTTTTTCCTTGACACACTTGGCATTTATAACTTTACTCCTCATTCTAGCAACCCAGATTTATTATTGCCTTATTCCCACTTGATTCAGCTGTAGGCCTAAGCTTGGAAGGATAGAGATAAGAGCTAGAGGTACATGTTACAACAAAATATGCACACGACGCCACAAAATTTTGAAGGCAAGTCCTCAGTATTCATAGGTTAAGAACTAATGCTTTTTCAGTGATGAACCAATAGTTTACTGGCATTTTTTTCTTCTATATTTTTGCACATTGCTGTAAATACAGCCACACTGGCACTCTCATAATAGTTGGATCACTGTGGTCCAAATGATTTTCTCAACTGAAAACACAGATAAATTCTATTAAAATGATTAAGAAGTGCTTCCTCTAACCTATAGAACATAGATTGAAGGAATGAGGGTTTAGCTGGAAAAATTAGTCAAAACAAATTGAAGTTAGACGGAATTCAAGTGCAAGTACCCTCCAAAAATGGATTTGCTGCTTTTTGTAAAGAAACAGTAGAGTATTGGAAATAAAGTATTACAGACACATTGTTCTTAATGTGCAATTTACTACTTATCCACTAGATGGAAATATTGTACTTACAGTTGGGGATGTTGCTGCAGATAACAGTGGTAGAATTCCTCCACAAGCAATTATAATATTGTCCACCATTTGGGAAATGAGGTGGATAGTATTATGTACAAAAATAATATTTTCGTTGCTATTGACAAAATCCATAACAGACTTTGTGGAATGGCTACAAAATAGGAAAGAGAAGGATCTTTTAAAAACTGTAAATCCAACTGCTAATAAGAATATGCAAACCAAATTGAAATGCTAGTTAACAAGAAAAAAGATTTTCATACACCTTATAAACACCCTTCTCAAACTAAGCCCAGTTTTCAATTTGTTTGTTTTCATAAGCTAAACCCAGTGATTGCTAACATTCCTACTTCTGGAAGAAGAAGAAAGAACTAAATCTATTCCATTTTACAGAAACTTTCCTGTCTGCTGATGTGGACACTTACTTAATAAAGCAGAGCATCTGTTTGCAAGTGTGAAGGAAACAGAACTTTTTTAAAAAAATTTCCAGCTGTCTGTGATGCCCACTGTGACTGTAGAAACAAGTATTTGTCCTTTTCAGACAATTGGCTCATTTGCATACTCATTAGAGATGGGCACGACTCAGAAAAAAATTTTCATTTTCGTTTTCGTTTTCAGCTAGGGTCCGTTTCGTTTCGTTTCCGTTTTCGTGAGCTAATTTCAAAATTTTTCGTTTTCATTTCGTTACGTAACGAAAACGAAAAAACGAAAACGAAAACGAAAAATTTTTCGTTTCTCCCCATTTAGCTCCATTATGTGTTTTTCCAGTAACGAAAAATGAAAATTGGCTCAAAATTAGTCGTTTCGTTTCCATTTTCGGTCCATTTTTGAACCATTTTTCGTTTTCGTTTCGTTACGTAACGAAAACGAAAAAACGAAAACGAAAACGAAAATACCGCTAAGTCGTGCCCATCTCTAATACTCATACCTAACAGCACCTTTCTCCCGTTTGCTTGCCTCAATAAAGAACAGTTTGCTAGTGGCAACCTGACAAGTGCATATGTGGACACCAGATGAGACAATAACAGAAGTTTCAGAGTGTCAATGTTTGTACATGTCATCAAATGCTCCAACAAAAGTTGTTTAAAATTGTACGCACATCTTTAAATCTTTTTGCAACATAAGAAAGAATCCTGCTACTTCCTTCACTTCTAAACAGAAACTTGCCAAGTAGACCTCTTTTTCTATACACACTACATAGATAATTTTGGTTTGTTATACTAATCTACTGGTGTAAAATTTGGTCGATATCCTCTAATAAGACTAGAACATGTACGTAATATCATATTAAATGATCACTTCAGAAACCTCTGAAAAATTAATGGTTTACACAACTGCCTTGTGGCGCAGTGGTTAAATGCCTGTACTGCAGGTAAAACTGTGCTCATGACCTGGGTTCAATCCCAGGTAGCAGGCTCAAGGTTCACTCAGCCTTCCATCCTTCCGAGGTCGGTAAAATGAGTACCCAGCTTGCTGGGGGGGGGCAATGTGTAGCCTGCACACTGTAATTAAAAAATTGTAAACCGCCCAGAGACCACTTGTAGTGGTATTGGGCGGTATATAAGCAGAACACTTTGCTTTTTTTTTTTTTTTTTTTTTTTTTTTTTTGCTTTGGTGTCCTCTTTGATCCTGAACAGCCTTTCATCACTAAAACACATTACGAAAGCATTGGCCAAATCCTCAGTGTTTCTTAGAGAGAAATATATAGGTGTATCAGTGCATTACTGGGATAGTGCTCTAAGATTTTTTTCAAAACAGCTTTAGGAAAGTAAGGAACAATAACTTGCACAAATATATTACTAGACCCAGTAAAAATGTCCTCTAATGGAAATTGTGCATTACATGAAGATAGCATTCAAATAATATTTTGACTAATTTTATGAAGCACATAATATAATGATTTCTGAGAGCTCTTTTTATGCTGGTGCAATTCATGATGGCATAAATCATGCAATACTATGCATGCTGATGTCCAGTGAGCTCCTAATGCCTCATCAGAGCTTACTCCAAGTGCTTCCTTTGGAATTCCATCTACTTGTCATAAGGACCGAAGGCTTCCCCAGTTGCTCACCACTGGCCATGGCCCTGCAAGATTACCCTCTAGGATAATTTCCACACACTTGGTTGTTCCACCCACCCACCCAATGGGATGGGGAATCCCACCATTATCTCCAATCACTGCTTAAACAGAAGGCTGCAATGCTGCATATTCTCTCAACCAAGAGCAAATTTCCACATTCCTGCCTACAGAAATCATTTATCTCATTTTAGCATCAACAAGCGAGTTTCAGTCAAACTTTATTCTGTCTGTGAGACAAGACTACCATTCCTGCAGGTAATTTGTTTACCATGAAAGGCACCTTTACTAATCCTTGTCACATTCAAAGAACAAAATTTGTTATATGAACAGCAGCAAGTATACCAAGTCTGGCCAAACAAATAACTTGTTTTATTGGCATACAATGATATTTTAACCCTGTCAATAAAAACTAACAGAAAAGACGTCACGTCCTCTTACCTTCGCCAAACATGGACATCTGTTTCTAAAGCAAAGAGCAGATCAGTCAGTAGCCTTTGGTGCATTGGGGACCATTTAAACTCTGGAATACGAAACATTGTTGTGCGGGGACCAGGACTGAACTGTCGCCTCTGCTCTTCTGTCATTGGCATACCTCGAAAACCCAAATCAACCCGCAGGTCTCTATCCTGTTGTGTTATAGAACGGCCTTGCACAGCCTAAATAAGCAGTAAACAGTAGTTGATTTTCCTTAAAATGTGCAGTAAAACTGAGCACACACCAGAATTGAGTAATAATGAAAGCATGCACATTTTGTGTTTAGGGAGGGATTTTGAATTTTAGATGACATAATTCAACAACTGTAAATTGCCACACTCATTTTAAACCTATGTTGACAACCTTCTTCACGTTTATGATGAAAAAACATCACAGAATATGATGGAAATGAATGGCTGTGAATGTTTCCCATGACATTTGATACACAATACAGTGGAACCTTGACTTACGTCATTAATCCGTTCCAGTGGTCTAGACTTAAGTCAAACATGACTTAAGTCAAACGAACGTTTCCCATAGAAAGTAATGGGAAAGTGGATTAATCCGTTCCAGATGATGAAAAAGACCCCCGAAAACAGCAATTTAGCACAAATTTGACAGGGATAGGAGATTCCTTCTGGGGATGTAAATGAAATGTCTCTTCAAAGAGAGGAGGAGGCAGTGGAATTATAGTCCACAAGTTATATGCCTCCACTTTTTAATGCTCATAGCAACAATGTCTAACATTTAAGTTTTACTGATTTTTAACCTGACGTTCCAAGTTCTGAACAACTCTATGCTTACCATTAGAGTCCCACAACTTTACAGCTCCCCAACTAAAATGCTTTCATTGTAGACCAGACTTCTGCAGCCAGATTTTTTACAAGACTGAGCCAACTGTCTAACCAGCGAGGCCAGCCCCGAGCTCCCGGTCCTTCTTCTCCTCCGGCAGCAGCAGTGGCTTCAGTGAGGCCGAGGACCAGCTCCAGGTGCTCTGAGCTAGCCTCGCCAAAGCCGCCGCTGCCGGAGGAGGGGAAGAAGGCAGGAGCAGTTTGGAGGCAGCAGCCGTGATGCTGGGTTGTGGCTGCCGCCCAATTCTAGTGCCTTGCACCGGGGCTCCGAGATGTAAGTCAAAGCCTGCGACTCAAGTCAAACAGGCCCCTTTCTGCTGCAAGTCAAATATGATGCAAGTCAAGCAGTATGTAAGTCAAGGTTCCACTGTAGTTCAATATATTTGTGACCTTCTGTTAGCTGCTTGCCAAGCAACAGCAGTGCTCACATTATGCATTTATCTTTAAGAACTTTTATTTTGGCTTTTCGTTTTAAAAATCTCAGTGCACATTTTACAAGGAAAACTAGATGCAATAAAGCCTGTTTTGGTCAGCCAAAATGCAATTATTACTTTTGATCAAAGCAAGTACTTACTCTCTGAAGGGTTTATACCTACAGGCCAAAAGCCAAGACCCATTATTGGTGCTCGATGAAAATTCTCTTTGAATTAGCACTGTACGCATTTTTGTAGGTGATAAGACTCTGAACTCTGGGTTACAAATTCTCTACAAAATTTCCTGGGGAAATGTGCAACTCTTCCATGATACTTTGTTTTCCTATTGAAACCTTACATGCGATGTCATATAAAAATAAAAGCCCTAGGCATTCTTTGTAATGCATATTTTGGCTGCCCGTGGCCAATGTTATCAACTGAAAATTATTTGCCTTTAATGGAAAATGATACACATATAACTTACAATACTACCTTATATATGTCTACTAAAATTCAACCCACTGCATGTAATGAGATGTATATTCAAGAAAGTATTGAATAGTAGTGAATAGGCATCATGTATGTGGAATTTACTGTGGGGGGAGGTACTTATAGTCTAACCACTAGAATGAAGAGGAAAAAAACTAAGAGCAAAACAGAGGCTCAGGGAGTGAAAACATGATGCCTCTGAAAACATGCTACACTCATGGATTTACTTTCAGTACCAGAAGGACGTTTATAATCCCCTCAAACAAAAAAATCTATTTCTACTTTAACCTCAAGAAATCTGAACAGTCTGCTATATTTGCAGAAGGCCTGTTAGTTGTTGTTAGTGCTGAATAACTAACTAATGCATTCCAGACCATAGAAAGATCTACCTGTAGCTCCTCATCAGCCTTCTTCAAATCCTTGTGGAAGAAGGGATGAAACCTTCTGTCCTAATAATCCTAATAATATACAATGAAGATTTATGCCTGCCCACTATCCTTCTCAATAGCCGCTGAATCTGTATTTCAAAGCTGGCTACACACATATTCTCATCCTCAGTGAGAAAAAACACATGTACAGTGAAGCCCGAAGGGCAAGTAACATCAAGTAAATTGGTCACACCCCGGTAGCAAATGAATTCCCAAATCCTAATACTATGCAGGTCACGGAGGACTTGAGAGGTACTGTATTATACAATTGCTACCGCTGCCTTAATACAATGATAGCCTTATTATTTTGCTTCACAGTCCTAGTTCGAACAAGAAGTCCTAACCAAACAATCATCACATAGGCACAGCATAACCTGCAGCAGAAAGGTGAGCAAGGGAGACTCAGCCAGTTTCATTGTGTACATGTTGTACATTGACAATAAAGGTATTATTATTATTATTATTACTCGGACTTGGGGGATATAGATCAAGATCCTCACTTAGGTCATGGATACGTACTGGGTGGTGGTGCTGGCAAAACTACTCCTTAATTATCTCTCATACCTTGAAAACCCAATTAAGGTTGCTATAAATCCAATGTGACTTGATGACACATAATAGAAGCAGCAGGCTATAGCAGAGTATTTCAAAACACTTTTCTTTTCTTTTTTGCATAGAGCAGGCGCTTTAACAATTAAAGCAAACAACATTTGCTTTAATTATTTCATTCAGTGATTTTTACAGATATCATTTTCTTAAGTGTACTACTTCATCTGCTAAGAATAACAGTCAAAGCAATTCAGGGAGACTAAAAGGACATTTCAGCTATTTTTATAAGAAATGTTTAAGTACAGTATTAAATATGTACACACGTTTACACATTACACAATGAATAAATACCACAAGGGTTACAATAAAGATGTGTAAAACACTTACTTGGGTTGTAGTAGTGGTTTGGATTTTTCTTATTTCCTTTCCTACATCTTTTCCATCATCAGATCTTTCCGTGTCCGATATGATACTCCCTGCATCTACATTTGGTACAGTTTTACCACTAGAAGATTCATTCTCAAGGGTTGTAGCAGTCATTTCTGCATATTCCAAGCTTTTGGACGATGAAGCTAGTTCTCTCTCAGAAACTGTACCCATTGCATCCACCGAGGTATGAATCTTGAAGTCCTTTTCTTCGATGATGCTGGAACTGCACGCTATGTCAGCGCTGCCAGTCATGTGAGCAAGGAGGCCAAGATCATCGTTGACACCAAGGTGCATTTGAGCCTCTTGTATATTGGCAATACTAATGTGATTGCTGGACAGTTCAGGGAGCAATTTCTCTTCTTGGTTGGGTATTTTATCAAAAAGAAATGAGGTATTGGTGGAAGGTTCGTCTTTTTCATCCGCCAGTGTTATCAAAGGCCCATTGTCCTTCTCTTCATTTTTTTTAATTATACCCACACTTCCATGAACGTTGTTCTGAAGTTTTTCAACTGCAGCACTATAGACATTGTCCAGTAATGACTCTACTTCCACAAGAGCACCGTTCTCTCTGGTTACCAAAGTCTCTGGAGAAAGATCCATATCATCTAGCTTGACTTCAGTGGCTTCTACCTTTTCTGCTTTTATATCAACCAACAGGTCATGAACCTCTACGTGCACACCACCTCCGGGTCTATCTGAGGTTCCGAGCACGTCATCAGGGACTTTTGTTGCAATGAGCAAATCCCTCGTATCTGTACTGACAGGATAGTCAGTTTCACTTTCTGGACTTTGGCTTTGTGAAAGATCTTCTATTTCACGAATCTCCATTGCACCTTTTGCTCCCGTCGTCTGAGCTGAAAGACCTGAGATAGTGCTGACACTTCCTTTTTTCCCCTTCTTTATATTCTCCTCTTCTTGCCTTTGATATTCCTCATACATTTTTGCAAGGTACTCCTTATGAGCTTCATAGGTGACCTTAATACAAGCAATCACAATTTCAAAACAGAAATCAATACCTATAACTTAAGTGATGTCAAAGGTACTGTATACTGAAAGTAATCCAACTGTGATGACATGTCATATTGCATACTATCCACAAGATGGCACTAAATTTTATCTAGAGAACATAATAGTTAACTACATTGCACTTCAGATTCTTACCTTGGAATGAGCTATGGAAAGAGTATCCACCCAGACCCTCCATCCTCCCCACTCATACTTTATTGCATGATACAAAAGAATACGGAAGATGTTGTACACCATCTCAGTAATCTTCTGTTCTTCAGAATTCTTGGGATTAATATATCCCAGAGAAAACATCCAGTCCTGCCATACTGAGCACTGAAGCAAACATCTAAAATAAAATAATTACAATATGATTAAGAAGTATTTGACCTTTTTGCATTCTATATACAGGTCAAGAAAAGCAGTAACATGAATCATATTTCACTGTTAGGTAATAGTTTTTAAAAAAGGATTACTTCTGTCATTTGTTTTAATTTCAGTTGGTTTCCCTCTCACATTGCATTATCTTCATATTTTCTAATTATATAAAGTTAAGATTTTTCCAGGAATGCCACTGAATTTATAACATCATAGACATTAACCCCTTTCTAATGAAGCTGGGCTAAAAAAAAACTGCACAGAGAGGCATGAAATGTGCCTGCAAGATTGTCAACTAAACAGGTTATGTAAGGTGAGAAACAATCCACATCTATCACCCACCTTTAAACTGTGGAATTGAATCATGAGAGGGAATGGCTGTGTGTCTGTCAGCACTCAAGAACAAGATGCAGAGCAAGAGCCATGATAAGAGATATGACTGAATTCAACTGGGACAAAAATCATAAGGAAGCTACCTTTTTCATATGACAAAACCAAGAAATGAAGAAATAATAAAAAGTCAGAGGCAAGAAACGGAATGAGACAAAGCCGTACCAGTTCACTATACTATTTTGATGCTGGGATGTAGTGTGCAAATGATATGGTGCTTCGCATTTTCAGCATGTTTGAGGTCTTAGTTGTTAAGTGATAACGTATAGCTCAGTGCTGGTGAAGGGGTTCCTGCTTGGCAGGGGGTTGGACTCGATGGCCCATGAGGTCTCTTCCAACTCTATAATTCTATGATTCTATGATTCTATGGCACGGGTGCCAAAGGTGGCATTTGGAGCCCTTTCTGTGGCCACCCAACATCACCCCTTCACAGCCATCTGTATTCAGGTTAAACTGTTGTATTGGCACTTTCCAAAAAATTACTGGGTTCTGATTCGCAGTTGACATAGCTATTTGCCAAGATACACTGGTTGCACACGTCTGGCATCAATGTGACGAAATCCAGTGGTCATAAATATGTAGTCACAAGGGGTCCTTCCATGTGAAGAACAATCCTAATTACCTCAAAATGCCCCTTCATATGGAACAGGTGCATTAACTAATGTATACGCATGCACTGGCTCTCCACATTAATGTAAACCATTTAGGTAGTGTCCACTGGTATAGAACATGTACAGAGAACCACATAATTCCTTTAAAAACATTAAAACAAGTTGTAAAACTGAAAAGGGGGCAGTTATTTACATACCTCCTGTTTTCACGGCTATTACTGAACAGCTTTATCATATCTGATAAAAACAAACGTCGAACTTCCATCAGTTCTGCACTTGGTGTAGAATTCTTTAGTAAAGTTGCTACAACTTTAAGAATCACTGTAAAAGATACATTAAATTATATTTAGAAATAATTAGGGCACAAAGTCACTGAAGCGTCACTTTTCTGGCTGCTAAAAATTTTAAACATTCCCTAAACCAGTGGTTCCCAATCTTCTTGGACTGCAATTCCTAGAAGCCTTCGCTAACAACTACACTGGCCTGGGTTTTTCCGAACTGAATTCTAAGATGGATCACCCAGCCCTAGAACTAGATCAACAGGTAAATATAAAAAGAGCAATGGGATATGAAGATCACATTGGCTGAAATCCACATTGTATATGTAGACAGTGTAAGGCTGATGAGGTCATCAACTGCAGCAGTTTGGGTAAAATTAAAAAATTCTGATGCCAAGGTTCTTTTGGAATCCATTTCATTATGTGGAAGCCAGTGGGGGCCATGGAATGGGGGTGGCATTATTTTCTTAAAAATCATTGCTGACAAGGTGGTCTTACTGACACTGAAGATGTTTGGAAAAGAACAACTCCTCCCAGGTGCCCCAACAGCCACAATAAGACAAAGGTGATTCCATGGACGACATGAGACCATTGGGGAGAACATAATACTAGACACTGTTGCTGATGAACAGAAGTCATCGTCCTTTCACAGTGTAAGTCATCGGCCACTGGTTCATCAGCAACTCACTGTTTTACAGCCATGTCTAACAACCATACAAAAATGAATGATAAAACACTTAAATTCTGAGACTCTTTCAAGCCATATATAGTAACCATTCTTGCCAATAGCCCTTTTAGAAATATATAGAATGGGACCTTGCTTTCTAAACATTGTAACAAGAGACCACTCTTCTGAATGCCCCCTTAACACCCCTTGAGGATCCCCATCTTTTTCCTACATAAGAATGTAAGACAAATCTTTCTAGATCAAATCAGAGGCCTATCAAGTCCAGCATGCTGTTCGCACAAATGGCCAACCAGAGGTCCATGGGAAGCAAGACTACAGGATGAGAGTGCAACAATCCCATCAAACATACTGTATGCTAGCCATGAACTGATACTGAGATTTCAAATGCTGGAAAAAATATATCCATCATGTATGATAATCCTTGATAAATTCTTCCATGAATGTGTCTCATTTTTAAGAAAGCCCTCCAAGCTGGAAGTCACCACTAGATCCTTCTGTACTGCACTCCACAGTCCAATAATATACTATGAGGAAAAGTAGTTCTTCAATCTCTCATCACTCTGGTTCAGCAGAATGGCCACTTCCCAGTCTTCTCTTAAAGCTAAACAGCCCCACAGTCATAACCTTTTCTCAAGGGAAAGGTGCGCTTGCCCATGTACATTTGTTGCCCTTGTCTTTACCCTTCTCAGTTCTGTTCTTCTGATGCAGTGACCAGAAGTAACAGCAGTATTCTAAGTGTTGCATAAAAGTTTTATATAAAGGCACTATGATATTGTTAGCTTTATTTTACCTAGCTTTTCTAATAATGGCAATTATGGAATTGCCTTTTTTAAAAAAAAAATAACAGCTGCACAATAAATCTATCCTCCACCACTCTGAAATCCCTTCCTCAGTCGGTTACTGCCACGTCAATGTATACATCAACCTCCCCTCCATGCATCACTATGTACATATTTACACTGAATTTCATTTGACATTTTAATGTCTGTGGATGTAAAGGCTTTCTTGTGTTGCCCTTATAGGCAAGGACATAAGAGCTGCAAAATTCTCCTTTTTACCTGGCAGAAGTGCAAGAAGATATTTATGGCACTTATTGTTAATAGGAAAAAATAAGAACAAGAGGATTTATCTCAGAAAGTAAGAAAAATGCATAAAACACTTTGTGACAAGCAATGTTTTAACGCAAATAATGCAGCTTAGAATAAATGACAAAAGGTTTCTACTTTACAGTACGGATTTCAAAATGGATTTCAAGCATTAGAGGAGGATGTGTGTGTATCTTTAAACATTCGCCACTGCTTCCTCCTAGCTAACTGTCTGCTTTGTTTTTCAAAGGAAAAGAACAATAGTTTCAGCTATACAGTTTGGTCTCTAGTTACAGAGGAATAATTTTAAGAATTAATTTTTTAAAAAACATCTTGTCTCATTTTGCCTACAGGCAGAAAACTTGCAAAGTTTGAAAATCAATTGTTTCATCAGACAACATGAGACAGCCTGGATTCTTCTACAGTTCTTCACAGACTATTTTTGTATCAACCAACTTAAATGATTGTGCATCCACTCATTGTCCCCTTTTGTGCTCCGGGTAAGTTAGAAAGATTAGAATGAAAGGGACAAGAAAGGGCAAAGGGCAATGTTCCTCCTAACTATACACATTGGTATCTTACCCTCTAACAGAAGACATGCTGGAGCAAAGCACTATGCCCGCAGGCAGCCTGACACAACATATGAATTGTCAATTGCCAGTGCCTAAGTATGAAATGGAGTTAAGTAAACTTTGCAAAGTAAAATATTACAGACCCAAAATGTCATTACAATCATGCCTCAAAAAAGAGAGTACATTTTCTTACTTGGATTCTGAATTTTCACAGAAGAATCTGGCTCTGGATGTGGTTTATGAACAACTTGTGTGCACACCTGTTCTGTCAAAATCTGCAAAACAAGTTATTTATTGCATTTAGACCTTTACCTTTCCTTATACATTTTTCTAAAAATAATTTATTGAGAGAACTATTTCAATTTTAAAAAAATCAAATCCTGCCTTAACTATGAAGCCTGTGAGGCTAGTCATTCTCAATTTAACTATATTCCAATAAATTATTATTTCACTTATTTGTATTGCTGCCTGTTAAACAAAATTAAAGAACGCCATGGAAAATATGCAACAATACAATACGATATCATCATGACCATCACCACAAAAGGGCAACAGAAATATATAGGTCCAAATCTAAGTGTAAGTTTCAATGACAGCAGATCTATTGAATCAATTCTTTAGTAACAGTCAACACTTACACAAACCCTAACCCTAACCCATCTACTATAGTTGGGATGAGCAACTGATTAAGGGCTATGTTTGTGGAAACATGTGTAGGAAATATGCAATACTACGGTTAACAGTGGATTACAATTTCTACCAACACTCAGTATTTCCTGTATTGGCAACCGCTAATTAAAGGTAATCCCCAACAATAGGCATGCACGTCGTATGCAACTACAGTGGACCCTTGTATAACATAAAATTTGTACAACATAAAAATTCCGGAGATAGGGAAAATTTGCTTAACATAGTCGTCTATGGGGCAAATCTGTACAACATAAAAATGGGATCACTCTGTTTTTAATGCATTCCTATGGGAATTTGTATAAAGGAAAATTTGCTTAACATAATTTCATTTGGAATGAATTAATTCCTTTATACAAGGTACCACTGTATAGTTTAGAAATTATATACTGTATATACTTTTAACACATTCTGTTCTAACTGATGTTAGAGTGGATATTTTTACTTTGGATGCAACAGCTACCAACAACAGAGTGTTACATCCAATTCCTTATTGATTGAATTGAACCCACTTATGAGTTTGGCAACCTGACTTTACACATGATTGATAACAATTGCAACATATTTTATTAATTTAATTAAAGCATTTGTCAACTATATGTCCGTATAAGCATCAATGGCTGAAATTCCACACTAGTACAGTGGACCCCTGTATAACAAATGGTTTGTATAACATAATGTACAACATAAAAAATCCCGGAGATAGAGGAAATTTCCTTAACAGAATCGCCTACGGGGTGAATCCGTACAACATAAAAATGGGATTCCTATGTTTTCAATACAACTGCATTTTAAGTTCCATGAATTCCATTGCTCCTACTCAAGTTGCTACTTACTGTGCTATTTAACATAATTTCAAATAGTATTAATTAAGAGTTTATTTGCATAGCATATTTGGGGAGTCTACAAATGTAATACAAATGTATTCACTTCAATAGAAGAGGTAGCATGGAAAATACAGAAGCCTGAATATTAATGTGATATTCATAGTTGGGTTACATTTTTCCACCTCCTCTTCCCTATAGCCTTGATCAGTGCTGAAAAACTGTTCCAGAGGTTTTACAGTGCATAGGAATTTGCAATGAAAATGGGGAATTCCGTTTCACCAATCTACTTCTGGTGCTTGTCACTTTCATGTGTTCATTAAGAAGTCTACTCTGTTTTCACAATAAATTGCTCATTTTGTTTTCTTATCAGGAAAATTATCACACACAGAAGAGAACCCTTTCTCTTGAACGTTCCTCAATATTTGATATTCATGACCTCTTCAATCATCATTACTCTTTACTAAGAAGGTATCATAGTCTTGGGGCAGGGCCAACTCTGGAGCATTGGTTAAGTATTGGTTAATTTTCTCTAAACTGTGCTGCTGATATAACAGATGATGAGTGATATTAAAAGAATGGAAGTGATACTTATTCAATATGTGCATATGTTAAAATCACAACAACACTATTGCCTTAATTTGCTGTTTTTATATCTTGCACAACACTGCAGAGAAGATGCTAGAAACTTTACGTAGAAGACAAAAACATAGGTTAATAATCAAATAACATCAAATTCAGATCTGGTTTATTTAGTTACAAAAACAACATACACTGCAAAATATATAAACCTGTAACAAGAAATAGCTTGCAAGCCAGCAAATATTTAAAGTGTTTTCACAATAGCTGCCACGGCATACAAAATCACACTAGAAGACTCATTAAATCAATGAGGATTTAGTGATTTACCTCCTTCCTAAATTCATTTGATTCAAACAGGCCTACTCTGATTGTGACTTACTATGCATGATAAAGTATGCTGCAGTTGGTGTAGGGCCATTTGACTGAACAGAATTTACATAAGGTGACTCAACAAATATCCACTGATTCAGTCGGCTTAATCTATGCTTGTTACTGCAGTGCACCAATGAATTTTCAAAGACCAGTCTGTGTTTTAGCACTACAGCAAAGCTTTTGGATGTATGGATCATGAGAAGCTGTAGGTCGTGCTTAAAGAAATGGGTGTGATTCAGCACTTGACTGTTTTGATGTGTAACCTGTATTGTGGACCACAAGCTATGGTTAGGACAGACTATGGAGAGATAGAACTGTGTTTTACAGGCAAAGGTGACTGAGAAAGTGCATTTTTCTTCCTGTCTGTTCTGACTTCATGCAGGACATATCATACGGAAAGCTAGACTAAATTCCAATGAAGGAGTGAAAACTGGTAGAATAAACATCAGTAATTTAAGATACCACCTTAATGGCAATAGACATCGTCTTACTGGCACAAAGAAGCAGTGACTTGAAAGAACTTCTAGTGAAAGTGAAAGAAGAAAATGCCGAAGCAGGACCACAACTGAACATTAAGAAGACAAAACTCATGACTGCAGACAAAATACACAACTGGAATGTTGACAATGAAGAAATAGTTACATATTCTGTATACCTTGGTTCAGTCACCAAGTCAAATGGAGACTGCAGCCAAGAAATCAAAAGAGGATGGAGACTCTTTTGAAGTGTAAGAAATTATCAAGGCAAAGATCATCCATACTATTTTACAGTAATCTCCTGCCTATTGCGGGGGTTAGGGATACGACCAGACCCGCGATAACGGAAAATCCACAATATGTAGATGCTGGGTCGGGTCTATCTGGGGCCTCCTACACTTACCTGAGTACTGGTGCCATCCCGAACGGGCCTCCAATGGGCCTATTGGACACCCCAGAAGTGGTTTCCCGGAATCCGGAAGGAACTTTCGGTTTCACTTCTGGTTCACCGGAAACCACGCCTGGAGCCCCCAACAGGCCCAGAAAACCTGTCAGAGGCCCCAGAAGTGGTTTTGAGCAATACAGAAGGCACTTTCAGTTTTCCAGAAGTGACTTCCGGTTCGCCAGATACCACCTCCGGGGCCTCCAATTGGCCCAAGAAGCCTGTTGGAGGCCCATTTGGGGTAGTGCCACACCTGGGGTAATTGCAGGAGGCCTCAAACGTACCCATGCAGCTTTCCCCAGGAGCCCTTTGTTTCATATACTATGGTCCTGCTATATACCGGGACCGCAGCATATGAACCACAAAATGGCAGGGGACAACTGTACTCCTGATCACTATGCACAGGTATAAATGCTAGACAGTGAAGAAGGCTTATGCAGGGGGGGAAATCATTTGAAATATAATGGTGGAGAACAGCTTTGTGGATAATCTGGGCTACTAGAAAAATAAGTGGATCCCAGAGCAATGACAAAACCAAGATGTCATACCTCGGTACTTGATGAGAAGGAATTTATTTCAGAAAAGCAATAATGTTGGGAATATACAAAGGCAGGAAGAAGAGAGGAAGACCAAAAATGAGATGCATCCAATCCCCAAAAGTCACCACAACCTTGAGTTTATAATAGCTGAGCAGGGCTGTTTAAGACAGGACATTTTGGTGGGTTCACAGTGTTACGTAAGTCGGAGGCAACTTGACAACATATTACAACAACTACACTCTAGTGCAGTGGTTCTCAACCTTCCTAATGCCGCAACCCTTTAATACAGCTCCTCATGCTGTGGTGACCCCCAACCATAAAATTATTTTTGTTGCTACTTCATAACTGTAATTTTGCTACTGTTATGAATCGTAAAGTAAATATCAGATGCACAGAATGCCATTCTATCTTTTCAATTATTCATGTTTCAGAAAAAATAATAAATAATAACCAATTCTTGGCATTTATTTCCAAGATATAATACTTTTTTGTTCTTTTTCTGATTTGCAGATGGAAGTCATTGCTTCCAAGAAGCAAAGGCTTTATAAATACCCCGTCTTACACCCCCCTCAGTTCAGGGCAGTCAGAGCAGGTGCACCTCCCACAGGTCTGGAGGGGACGAGGCTGGCAAGGCCCAAGCTTCTGCTCCTGTCTCCGCCTCCTTAGTGCGGAAGCAGGGACCTGGTGCACCTGCCCAGCTGCGGCGTGTGGCTCTGCCAGTGCTGCGGAGCTGGGTTCTGTGTGTGAACTAGAGGTGCAGCAGCAGTTGCAGCAGTGGCAGCCAAGGAGGAGGAGGGCAGCAGAGGGTCAGGAAGGCATCTTGCATGTCCCTCCCCAGAGCTTCGGCTGGCTGGCGGGCAATCGCTGGGGGTCCTCACTCATCTCTCTTTACCTCCACAGCCCGGCACCTCCTGACGCACTGCTGGCTGCGGGGAGGAGGCTGGCCCCAGGCGGCATGCCCAGCACCCAATGGGTGCTCCCATCTGAGCGGCAACGCAGGCAGCGCAGGCAGCACGGCGGCAGGGGAGGGCAGCAATTGGGCGAAGGGCTTGGATCTGGCAGTGGGGGTGGGGGTGGGGGTGTTTGTCCTGAACCGCGCCTTGCTGAGCTGGAAAAGTGTAGGAGGCCCCAGATAATTGTGTGGCGCCTCCAGGCAGGGTGGGGATTTCAGCAGTGTTGCTTTTTATTTGTATCCCCCCCTCCATCAATCGCTTGCTTTCGGCCAGAGGGAGAACAGTGGCGCCTACCTTGAGGTTGCCGTTTTCTTCGCCCACTTACGGCGAACCCTCTGAAAGGGTCGTTCAACACCCAATGGGGTTACGACCCCCAGGTTGAGAACAGCTGCTCTAATGTGATTTATGACATTAAGCAACAGGATTTTTGTGACTACTGAGAAAACATATATTATTTCAGCTCTAATAGCAGCATTCCAACTCAACATAGTAGAACTTGAGAGAAGCCACCTGTCCTAATGATTCACACATCTTATATTGAAAAAGTATTAGTAATGCTTACCTCATAAAGTGTGTTGTAAGTTGTAATGGTCACAGTATTTGTATGCAACATTAACCTCTCTCCAAGAAGAGTGAACAGACTGTGCGTATGCATGATTTCAACTTTTCTCCTAGAACAACAAACAATCATGGAATTTCACCATATGGTGAGCAGATCTATTGCTATAATATATAAAATTTGAACGTGCAGATACACAAACCCATTAAACGAGAATATATATCTGCAATTTACACATGAATTACTTTACAACTGCTCTTAAGAACAAATAAGGGCCAGTAGAGTGGCACTGGTGCCAGATGGTGTGGTATATAAATCAAATCAGATCAAATCAGATCAAATCAATCAGTCAGTCAGTCAGTCAGTCAGTCAGTCAATCAATTAATCTATCAATAAGTAATAAGAAATTTCTTTTGGATCTTAGAAAAGACTTAGCATATTCATTTTATTTCAAACTGCATTTAAAAACCAATAAATAGCAATTTGTTAAAATGATGGTGAGGGAGAAATGTGTATCTATAAATCTGTTGAATAAGCAGTACTCAAACTTTACCACATGACAGTTGATAAGTTAATAAAACATCTGTTTCAAAGTTAAGTAATGTGACCTTGGGCCAGTTAAGGTCCGTGTAGGATTTTTTGAGGAATAAAATCGCTTATTTCCTAAGTGTGCCAGAACCTCAGTACTTTGGATATGTAATGAAATGCAAGTATAGTACATAAATTAAACAACCTAATTCCTAAGACTGGGAAGCTTTGATACAAATAGGGCAGAAACCTTTTGGGTAAACTACAATGCATTGACAACTTGTGCAAACATTGCCCTCATGCAATCAGACATCCATTAAAATAGATGATTATGTTTACAGAAGAATTGTCCTGGCCATAACGCAGAGACATAGAATAAATATTCTGGGTGGGACACACACTTAATCATAGCTTAGTCAATAGCACTACTGAAATCACTATCTATCTATCTATCTATCTATCTATCTATCTATCTATCTATCTA
>JAHTLZ010000007.1:25699339-25723884 GCA_023846285.1 Phrynocephalus versicolor
TATCTATCTATCTATCTATCTATCTATCTATCTATCTATCTATCTATGTTGGTTGCTTCATATAACAAAGAAAGCTTTGAAAGAACATATCAGAAATTAGTACTTACTTATGACCCAAATGTTTGAGAAAATATCCTAGCACCTTCAGAGCCTGCACCCAGATGCTCTCACTTTTCGAGGCAAGTAATTTATAAATCACTCTGCATTGGGGGGGGGTAAATTAGGGGGAAAGGAAGATGATTTCAAAGTTATTCAATTATAAAAGCAATGCATTTCTTGCAGATGTTAGTAAATCTAGAAAAACATTTAAAATTCTATATATTTTTATAGGCGAACAGAACAGTCTGCAAAGTTTTATTTATTTTACTTAAATACACACATGCTGACACCTACAAATTATCTTTTTGTTAACTGAAAATACCAATGTACACACAGAGAATATTGCCATACGATGGCCCTGCTCCCGGTCTTCCAAGATTCTAAGCATGCCACCTCATCTCTGTCTGCTCTACTAATTTAACTTGGGTTGTAAGGTTTTGTTAAAACAAAGAAAAGCATCTAAATCTAAGAAAACCAGAGATCCAAGGGGGAAAGCAGTCACTATGGGGGGGAAAACATGTTTCTGTATTCCATTAATCAACTTGCAGTGTCAACCAGAAATGTCATACAGTAATCCCCCACCTATAGCAGGGGTTAGGGACCCAACCCAACCCACGATAATGGGAAATCCATGATATGTGGATGCTGGGTCGGATCAGGACTGAGGGGGCTATTTGGGGGCTCCTACACTTACCTGAGGCCTGACGTGTCCCGAACAAGCCTCCGATGGGCTTCCTGGGCCTGTCAGAGGCCCCAGAAGTGATTTCCAGTGATCTGGAAGTGATTTCTGGTTTGCCGGAAAACACTTCTGCAGCTTCTGACAGGCCCGAGAAGCCCATTCGGGGCAGCGCCAGGCCTGGGTAAGTGCAGGAGGCCTCAAACAGGCAGCTTTCCCCAGGGGACCTTACCTTTCATATACTGTGGCCCCATGATATACTGGGACCGGCAGTATATAAACTGTGAACTGGCAGGGGACCACTGTATAATGAAATCAGTTATTTAGTTCACCTTCCAGATTTAAAGACTAGAATGTCATACTCATCTGGAAAAGGCACTGGTTCATACTGAAATCTCATTTTCTTAATGCTTATACAAATAGTAATACTTTCACACAAAGAATAGAGAAATCCAGTATTCAAATATGTATGTGATTAAGCACATACGTATAAAGCAAGCACAAAAGCCATCAGCAGATAAGATGCTCACTCAGTTCATGCTCTTAACACAAGTGATATTTTAAATGAAAGAATGCAGTGTTTTGTTTCATACATTTAAAAAACATCCCTGCGAAAACTAGTACAAATACAGTAAATTCCTTTGTTATTATTCATGTACTGTAAGCATGGTTCCTTGGCTGTGGATTTTCAGAGGCAGTTTATTTTAGTAGCTGAGACTTTAGATTGGACAGGGTTTGAGATCCAACCTTTTCATTCCAAAAAAAGAGGTCCAATAAAGAAAGAATTCTTACAATGCAACCCTGTACTCAGAAGTACCACCGTTCTCAATGCAACTTATTCCTAGGTAAATGTGAATAGCATTATAACCATACATGCATTCATTCACTCTTTATTATACTGTCACAGACCCAAATTTATAGCCATGCAATAGTTAGGGGAAAGAATGGGAGAAATTATCACAGCCTCTCAAGAGCTTGCATTGCAATCACTTCTGAAAGATACTCTTTGGTCCCAGAAGATTTTGGCAACTTTAGGAGAATGCTTCCTTCCTTGGTGACGGTTCAGATCAAAACTAGTCTTATATGAGACTCCCACCAGCCACCTATCCATAGAAGCAACAGAAATCATAATAGGTGAGTGGCATAAAGGTCCCCAGAGGACCCTTCAGGGCCATTTGGCAGGATGCAGCAGTAAAAGCTCTTGTTATATCAGAGTTCAATGAAACATGGTTCCTAATCCTCCACAAGGCAATCCATTCTTTTGGATACATGAGGACTAGAGATGGGAATAAACAGCTTCATGTCAGGTTGTCCTAAGGTGCTGAACGTTCCCTTCCCCCATCTCCCCAGCCAATTTTTGGACTAATAAGTCACCGTGTGCTGCTCGGTGCCTCCCCATCCCATGATTCCCCAGTCCCAGCATGAGTATGCACTTCCCTTCTCTGCCTCCTCCTGCAGCTGGCCACTCAGTCGAGGAGGTGGAGCAGGGATGCTAGCAGCACTGCCTTTGGGTGGCCAGCTGCTGTAGGGGGCAGAGAAGGGAAGTCTGTCTTCTTGCCGGGCCTGGAAGATCACGCAACAAGGAGGCAACGAACAACGCATGGCAGCTTGTGAGTGGGGGAGATGGCTGGAGGTGGGGGAAATGGATTGTGCAGCACGTGGGGTGCCGTGCTGATGACGTAGGACAACCAGCAGGAAGGAATTTGTGCCAATCTCTAATGAGGCTATTAGGGGAACTGGTGTATTCGTGTGCCCCCATCCTACAAAGCCAGAGAGCTCTGCATGAGTTCAAGTAAACACAAATGGGACTGGAGACTCTCTCTTCACACAGGGGTAAACTGAATACTTAATCTGCCAAGTGCCAGCTCTTGTTTATTAATAAGTATTACAAGTTAATAAAAAGCAGAAAACAAAATAGTTAGTAGAAAGTGGCCTTGCCCTCTGTACTGAATCACTATTTTGTCCACATGTAGTATGACTTTTGTTGAGCACAGTACACATTCCCACTGGGAAACTTAGGAGACAAAGTGGATAATGTGATTATTATGGCTAAATAAATGGATTTTAAAGAAGAACAGAACATTTTCTGGCCATGTTGTAATTTGCACCATCAAAACATGTGAATGCTCAAGCATTACATCAGAGATAGGAATTCAAATAGCAAGCATTGTACTATATTTCTGTGAGAAAGAGGGTGCCCCATCCTCCTCAAAGGAGTCATCTGAAAAGGAAACTGCTGAACCACAAGGGGAACCCAAAAGGAGAGTCCTGAGGGGAAGGAGGAAAACTCGCAGGCTAAGGAGACAGGGATGGGGAAAAGGACCAAAGGAGGGGGTGAGACAGTGCTGGGAAGCCAGCTGGTGAAACCAAAGGAGACAAAATAGGAGGATTTGATAGAAATTGTGAAGGAGGGTCCCTGGACGGGGGAATGGGTCACTTTTAAACTTCCGTGAGAGGCAGAGCAGGAGTCGTGGGAGAAAAAGGTGGTAAAACTGCCATATTGGGGACAGACTGCCAATCGAGAGAGGGGAAAGCAAGCTCGGGCTTTCTTTGAAAGAGAGGCGAGACAGAGAGAGACTCAAAGGGCTTTGAGGGAAGAGTGGGGGAAATGGTGATCTACCCCTGGAGCGGAGAAGGGGAAGACTTCACCCTCCTCTCAAACTTAGAATGTCCCAAGATTACATATCCGGAGGCACTGGGTGGAAGCCTGTCACCAACAGAAGGTATGACAGGACTTTCATTAGACCCGGGCCATAAACATGAAAGAGACTTTCCAGTTTTGTGTTGGACTGTTGAGCCTGATTTAACCCCTGTGCAGATAGAGAAGTTCTGGTCTGTGGCTGAGTCTCTAATTCCGGAAAAGGAGGACTCGACTTGTGAAGACCAAGGCTCAGTTTTTGTTGTTAATAAAAGTTCCAAGCATGTTACAACCCCCGAGACTTCTCTGCCAGCATCACACGAAGAAAAAGAAGGGGGAGGTGGCAGGGGTGACCCTCACAATTATATTATTTTAAAGTATTCTGTCCAATTAAATTCTACATTACATACTCACAATAACTATAATGTTCTATAGATACAAAATTCTAGAAAATATGCATTCCACAAACATGGTGCTATTTCCAATTTTCATTCTAGTCACAAGGAAAAGCAGAGATAGGAGATGATTAATTTCACTTCATCTTACCGTATGCCATTCCGCTGATCAAAGGCAGGTATCATAGATGCTGGATGTTCAGACATTAAAGCCACTAGCAACTGAAGTACATCATGAATATTTTCATCCTAGGTTATATATGATAACGTTAGATAAATACTTTCCTCATCAAGTTATTTATTTTCATTATTCATTTATTTGAAACATTTATACCCCAGCCTTTAGCTTGAAAGTCTCCCAGAGGAATAAAAAGAAGCTTTCAGTCAGGCTTAGCATTTATGTTAGCAAAAGAGATTAGGATTAAAAGATCTGTGTTTACAAGTATTAAAAACCTACCTCATGCATTGTTAGCAAATAATTCAATATACTTTGCAGTTCATCTTCTTTGACTCCTCGATCCTAGAAAAATTGATTTAATTACTCTTTTGTTATGCTTGATCCACTTACAGTTTCAATATTGGTGAAGTTTTAATAGAAAATGTTTATTTAAAACAATATCTTCCTTACCTGTAACTCTGTGTCTTCGGGTGGTTATGTCTGAACTTAGACTACTTTGGGAAGGTTTTGGAACCTTCTAAGTTGGATGTGAATCCCCCTCCCTCTGACATTTATGCATAACTGCATCTGACATTTACATTTCAACACTGGTAGCATCCATTAACATTCTAAATTGTTACCTTCAAAATAAGCTGTTTCAAAAATAGAAGCATGAATGCTCGTAGTGATATTATTTCCTTCTGTGATGGTCGAGGTCCTTCTGAAAAACAAATGGAAAAGAATGCCTCCACTGTGCTGTAATAATGCACACAACAATTTTAAGTGACTAACTGGCGCTACAAGATTCTACTGCTGGTGTCCTGCATAGATATGAGATTCTATATTCAAGCAAATGCAGAATCTTTATCCTCAATGTGATACTAGCTAAAATAATATTTTTTCTAATTGCAGTTGGAATGAAACACTGACCTCTTGGTCTCTCCCTACCTTGCTATCCAATTCATGGGTCATTTACTGTAATTCCCTGTAAACTATATGTACAGTACTACACATGACAACCCCAAATTTTAGGACATCTTATTTGGTTCACTTAATCATAATCTTCCATAGTAAACAATCAAAGTGGGATATGAGCTCAAAACTGATATCTTAGTAGAAGCAGAGAACAATTTTCAGTATTTAGCTCATAAGACAACTATTTTGGACAATGGAAATATAAATCAATTATCTGTAAATCCTTCATGTTTCCTATGCACACTTTCTGGGAGAAAAGCCAAGCACCTTAAGAGAAGAAAATGATTCACCAATTTAAAATTCTTTTTACTAGAACAGCTTGAGAATGGTTCCCATAAATGGGAATTACCTGATGGGATACAATTATTATTATTAGTGTTTCTCAGTATATTATGTTTCTCAGCTTACCTAAACCTTTAGGAGTAATGCCACTGCTGTCTGCAGGATTAACCACCCAGTAGTAGTATTTCAGCGTGTGCATAAGCTGTAATACTGTTCCTACTCTACGTATTGTAGTGTAGATAGTAGCAGTGCCAATGAACTCTGCAGACAAGTAGGTATACAGTGACAGCTGCACCTGAAGAATAAAAAGAACACACAGTATAAGATTAAGTGATAAACATATTGTAAATAAAACAAGTATCTGCCCATTTTGGTTGTATTTCCTGTATCTAGCTGCACGCTGCTCTGTATCTCCATAGGAGTCAACCCAAAGAGA
This sequence comes from Phrynocephalus versicolor, assembly GCA_023846285.1. NCBI lineage: Eukaryota > Metazoa > Chordata > Lepidosauria > Squamata > Agamidae > Phrynocephalus > Phrynocephalus versicolor. The sequence goes on from JAHTLZ010000007.1 coordinate 25,704,998, forward strand.
AAAGGATCTACAGCTTCTTCTAAAAGCTAGGCTTCAACCACGACACATAGATATCTCAGTTAATACATCCCAAAGTCTCTGGGATTTTAAAAGTTAATGTCTAGGCCTACCAGGAAAACCACTGGTTTATAAACAGACAACTGACCATTCTCATACATTTTTGCAGTTTAGCAGTGTAAGAATCTACACCAGGCATGACCAAACTTCAGCCCTCCTGATGTTTTGGACCACAAGTCCCAGAATTCCAAGCCTGTATTTCCAATGGCAAAGGACTATGGGAGTTGTGGTCCAAAACATCTGGAGGGCCGAAGCTGGACATGCCTGACCAACACGTAAGAATATACAGGCGTACCCATTAACGTAATTTTTGGTTCATGAAAGGAAACCTACTGAAAACAATGCCTTGGTTTACCAAAAAATTCACAATACCTTGGTTTACAATTTTTTTGTAATGCATTGCAAAAAAGTATTCACAATGCACTGTGGCCCATGTGTTTCCAGTTTCTGAATTTCCCAGTATACAAAATGTTCTGGAAAATGCATTAATTTCGCAAACCAGGGTATGCCTGTAGCCTGCATTAAATGCTGTTTGAAAGAACTAGTGGTCTAATCCAAGAAAGCTACACAGGTCATAGTGACCCTATTTCTACTGCACCCAGATCAGTTCAACTGCATTATCACACAAATATATAAAAACACTGTTTCCCGTCGATAATATTTGAAAAATAATGTTATTAGCACAAAACCATAAATCAGCAGCCTTTGCACAAGGTGAATTTAAATCACTTGCGTAGCTTTTTCCTTAAAGGTATTAGTAAATAATAAAGGCCCAATCTATTGCTGAAGACACACACCCCAGATGCCTGAAAATATGCCTATCTGAATAACATATCAAAGGGAATGATTGATTAATGAACATGAAAAATTTCTATAACCTCTGGTGATGAAAGGAGAGGCTCTTTTGTAGACAAATGTGAGATAATAAAAAGGACTGGATTCAAAATTAGACAAAAACCAAAACCAAAACAAACAAACAAACAAACAATAGAGACAAAAATGTTGTGCACCTTACAGACTAATTGTTATACAGTATTTTAAGTGTTGAGCTTTCATGAATCAAATTCATTTCCCCAGACATTAGAGTGAGATGCTAGTATTTATACATGTGGTATGACCAGGAAGGGATACAGATAATCAACAAAGTGACAATGGTTTGTAGGCAAAGGAATGGGCTATCAGGCTGTGAATAATGTCATTTATCGGTCTACAAGACAACTACAGCAACAGTGACAGGAGTGGCAAACTGTGGGACTAAATGTAGCATTTCACACTTATTAATGACTTAAGGATCCTTGATTGATACTCACTTCTTTTAAGTTGGTGTCTAGCATCCATATATACCTTATCTTTAGCTGTTTCCCCTTGAAGTCTTGTTCTGAAATGCCCCCCCCCCAGTTTCGCTATCTGTGTTCACCTTGAAACATTCAATTTGCCAGGCATGTACAGTACTGCCTTTATTCTGTTAACTAGACTGGCTGTACTGTCAGCACACTTGCTTATTTCAGCATCCGTTTGGATGATACGGATGAACTAGTAATGCTTTTTAAAATTTGCTTAAGAGTTTAACAATTTTATAATTATGGGCCCATGTGAAATATAGGTAAAATTTAAAAACAAATTAAAATGTTAGAAATTATTATAATTTCTTGTCACCTGTGACAATAGGTGTTTCTGATGAGAACACAGGAAAGGACATTCTCTGTTGCTGCTCCCAGACTTTGGAACTCCCCTCCACAGGAGGCCAGAAATGCCCCATCATTGCTGTCCTTCCACAAACCAGCAAAGACCTTTCTCTTCAGGCAAGCTTTCCTCGAGCAACTGACTATCTATGATGTGATTTCTTTCTTTCTTTTTTAAATATGGATTGTTATGCATTACCGCTTGGTCCAAATTTGTAGTACTGTACTACTTATTTTAGTTTTCCCTCTCTCCAAGTGGCACTTTTCCTTCATACTTGTTTGCTTATTGTTCATAGCTTTAATATTGCCTATTTAATTATGTAAGATGCCTCCACATCTTAGCTTTGAATATTGCCTTTAATGTTTCCTGGCAACTGTTGTATATTCATTGTCTTCCGCTTTGTATATCGTTCTTCAATGTTGTAAATTTATTTATTTATTTATTTATTTATTTATTTAACTTATATGCCGCCCACTACCCAAAGGTCTCTGGGCGGCTTACAATCCAAAGAATAAAACAATTTAAAATAGTTAAAAGTAAAATATCAATAAATCATCAATAAAAACCTTACACTAAAATCATTATCCTAAAATTGTCATTGGCGAACCCACAGTCTATATTATATCAATTAAAAACCTTATGGAACAGGAAGGTTTTTACCTGGCGCCAGAATGTAATCAGTGTTGGCGCCAGGCGGATCTCGATCGGGAGGGCATTCCATAGCTTGGAAGCAGCTGCTGAGAAGGCCCTATGTCTACAAGCCATCCCTCTCACCTCTTTCAAAAGGGCCCCCTGGCTCGATCTTAATTGCCAGGTAGGTTCGTATGGAAGGAGGCGGTCCTTCAGGTATCTAGGTCCTAAGTAAATGGCCTTGATAGCTTTCCAAGGTGGTTTACAATTTTTTAAAATAAATAAAATAGAATAAAAGGACCATTGGGTCATTTTGCTCATCAGAAAGCCTGCAGTGCAACCCTTCTGGGAAGAAAGATTGGGCAGCTGTATGCCATTACCCAGAAGATGTCCAAGTGTGCTCAGAACACATTATACTTTCTGAGGAGCCCCCTTCTACTTTTAATAATACTAAAGCAAGCAAACAAACAAAACTATAACATCAGGCAATACATAATTCACTTGCCTTCGCTGGAGTATGTATCCAAATGGCAGGGTTGAAAAGGATATGATCACATAACTGCTTTAGTAAAGGTGCTCCATGTGAGAGTCCATCCAGGTATTTTGCAAAAGATAAAAACTGTTCCAGTACGGCTCTTGTTATATGAATTCTGGATGACTAAACAGATTAATACACATTAAGCTATTTCCTTAGTTTCTTTAATATGTTATGCTGAAGTTGAACATTAAAAAACAGTCTGCTTATATACTGCCCCATACCACTTCAAGTGGTCTCTGGGCGGTTTACAGCTTTTTAAATTACAGTGTGCAGGCTACACATTGCCCCCCCCCAGCAAGCTGGGTACTCATTTTACCGACCTCGGAAGGATGGAAGGCTAAGTCAATAACATTAGGATGCTAACTGAACAAATATATGCATGTTTCTGATACCAAAAGACTACAATTTTAGCATGTCCACCTTAAAGCGTACTTACTTCCTGGCTCATTCATTAACCTATTACATGAATCAGCTACAGTTTACAAGGTGATTGGCAGCATTCTTAAACGCAAAGTATCTCAAAAAAACAAACAAGTACTTGGTCATTTGCATTGCATACAGTTAAATGGCCCAATATTTCAGGAAGCACTATTCTAGTATTTTCCAAAAATTTGAAGACCTCGAAATGTTTTGGACTATTTATTTATTTATTTATTTGTTACACTTATACCCTGCCCATCTTCCCAAAGGGAACTCTGGGCAGCTTACAATAAAAAATAGAAATACAAAAAAGCAGATAACAAACAAATAACTACAGTCTCTATCATCCCCATTCAGTACATCAATTGATTAAATAATAAAATCTTTAAAAATAAAGTGGTATTCATTTGTAAGGTCAGTGTGGAAGACAGCCCTTTCACCATAGCCCTTATTTTTCAGACTTTTAAAACCTCTTCCAAAAGAAATGCTACACAATATACTCTAATTAGAGACAGATATTGCGGCACTTGCAAAAAAATACCAACAGCATCTAATGTCGCAGTTCATATAACAAAATAAACCATAGACACTCTGGTTTGCCACTGAGAAACAATGTGTAAAGAAGTAAAGCAAAGCAAAGTGTTCTGCTTATATACCGCCCCATACCACTTCAACTAGTCTCTGGGTGGTTTACAGTTTTAGTTACAGTATGCAGGCAATGCACTGCCCCCCCCCCCCACAACCTGGGTACTCATTTTACTGACCTCGGAAGGATGGAAGGCTGAGTCAACCATGAACCTGCTACCTGGGATTGAATCCCAGGTTGTGAGCACAGTTTTACCTGTAGTACAGGCATTTAACCACTGTGCCATGAGCTATACTAGGAGCTATGGTTTATTTAGCTGCTCCATTGCACACTGGTTGTCCTTAGTAATGTCATCTGGCACCCAACATCTACCCTCCCCCAAAGCCAACACTAAGCAATAAGTTCTTTCTCTGGCTTGTTGAGATGGAACAAATCAGAAAATAGTAATAACCAGATGACAGGATAGAAGCCTCGGTTCATGATAAAATCAGCAAGGCCTACTTCAGTGCTTTCACCATTACACAGCAGCACAAATTATATATTTGTATATTTGTTTGGCAATCCTTTCAGCAAACATAGTGCCATAAGAATGTAGTCTATGTCCTGCCTGTCCCATCAACTGATTTCCAACAGAAAGCATGGGGTTATTTGATGAAGTGGTTAATGCTAGCTACTTTGATTATGCAAAAATTACGGATTCTGTCGTTCAGTCTCATCACAATAGAACTAAAAATATAAACATGACTTGCCTTTTCAAGGAGGTAGCCAATGACTAGGAAGCCTTTTCCACCCAGCATTTGTTCTTGCATGGCTACTGAACTCTTGAGAAGTTCCACCAAGAAAGCCAAGAGAGTAGCACTACATGTAAAGAAAAAACACAGATCAATCCAAAATAATTTGTAGCATTATCAATTCTAAAAGGAGAAACCAATGGGAAGCCATTACTCTAAAAACAACAATAACCAAGTGTCCCATTGCATAATTCCACCTGTGTGACAAGAATGACAACATTATTAGTAGGAGACTAATAATAATTAACATTGATTAAGACTGAGTTTTTGACCCTTCGGAGGTGCATGTCGCGTCACACTGCATTGAAGTCATACTCCAAACCTGGAAAATGATCTCTTTTACTAAGGACAAACTGCTGCTGACAATTATGTCATTTCCACAGTGTAGGCGGACCTACACAACAGAATACAAGCCAAATTTTTATAATAATGAACACATCACACTCATGACAGCTGATCCCAGAGATGGGCAGACAGAACACTATTTCATATGCTAAGAAATGATCCAACAACAGAAAACACAAAAAGTGGGGTACAGGAACCCCCTGCCCTTTCATAGTTCATATTCTGCAGTCCCAGTATATCGCGGGACTGCAGTATATGAAACAAAGACCTACAGGGGTAAGGTGGATGGGCCTGTTTCAGGCCTCCTGTACTTACCTCAGGCCTGGTGCTGCCCGAACGGGCCTCCAACAGGCTTCTGGGACCTGTCATAGGTCCCAAAAGTGATTTCCAGTAAACTGGAAGTCACTTCTGGTGGAATGGAAGTCATTTCTGGATCAGCAGAAAACACTTCAGAGGCCTCTGACAGGCCCCAGAAGCCTCTTGGAGGCCCATTCAGGGCAGCTCCAGGCCTCCGATAAATGTAGGAGGCCCCATATGTGCCCCCAGGCCCCACCTGACCCAGCATCTGCAGGATTTTCAATTATAGCGGGTCAGGTCAGGTCCCTAACCTCCGAGATAGGCAACGGGTTACTGTATCAGACTAATAGAGCAAGCAAGGGGCTAAGTTATCTCAGAGTTCTTCCACCCCATGGTCTCAGAAACAGACACTCTCCTGGTGCGATGTTAGGGCAGGACAAGACTAGTCCTACATAATTTATAATACCTCTGAGAGGGGCTGGATTTATGAGAGAGCACAGCTTGATGGTGATCTAGTATCAACTCAGTAAGCCCTTAGCCATTATGGCCAGATAGAATTACATTAATTTTGGGTGATCTTGAAGAAAAATGCTAGAACGTATATTTTAAAAAAATTAATACATTTTTTTTCTTTTACAATTAAAATGCCATGAGGAGATTTGAAAAGACTGGCCTAGCTTTACCGGTATTGGAAAGAAAGGCTTAGCATGGTTCATGCTTTGTAAGAAGAAGACTGCAGTTTAGCTGTATAGAATTCATTCATAATAGCCTGCCCTGGTTTATATGCTCAGAACAGCTTGTTGCTGCTGTGTGCTGTCAAGTTGCTTCCGAAGTATAGCAACCCTATGAATGAGCAATCTCCAAAATATCCTGTACTCAACAGCCCTGCACAGCCCTTGTGGACTCAAGCCAGTGGCTTCCTTTAGGAGCCAGCCCATCTCATATTTGGTTTCCCTCTTTTCCTGCTGCATTCAAAACTTTCCAGCATTGCTGCCTTTTTGCAGGCCATCCTGCCTTCTCAATAGGTCAGCCTCAGATGCATCATCTTGAGTGATAGTTCAGGATTAATTTTATGTAGGACCCACTTGTTTGTCTTTCTGGTAGCCCAGGATATCCACAAAACTCCCCTTCAGCACATTTCAAAAGAATCAATTTCCCCCACCACTTTCAGGTTTTGTAACTATCCAGCTATCACACGCAAACAATGGTGACTGAAAATAGAAGTACTGTATATAGGAGTAATAGGCCCAAATCAAATACAGTTCTTCCAAAAAGAAACGAAAACACAAATAGGACACCAAATTATGTACTGACCAATATGTATTTTAAATGCCCCAAAGGGTACTGACAAGTAATATAAGTTTCTACAGAAAATTCCAACAACTGTATCCTCATAATTACATTAGCAAATTGCATATGCTTATTTCTTGGTGTTGGCACGAACATATACACCAGGCCTGCCCAACAGGTAGACCGTGGGCTACCGGTAGCCCACGACGGGTTTAAAAGTAGCCCGCCGGCCACCAATAAAAAAGTGAGGGATAAGTTCTCCACCCCTCCCTCCCCCATCCTAAGGACCACCTCTGTCCCAGCAAAGTTCTGTGTCTGCCAGTCCACTGTCTCAGCCAAGCAGGGCAGTTCAAGGGCCATGGCGTGGTCCCCTGCTCCCCCCCACTGGCCAGATGATCGAGCGGGTGCAAGGGAAGCATGTGTATGGTCAGCCTTCCCATAGGAATGCATTGAAAATCAGTCCGTTCCAGAGGGAACAGATTTCAATGCATGCCGATGGGAAACTGCTGCTCTACTTACAATTTTTTTTACTTACGAGCATGTGCTTGGAATGGATAAAATTCGTAAGTAGAGGTATTAGTGTAGTAGTCCTCAGGCACTTTGGGCCAGAAAAAGTAGACCTCAGCCTGTTCAAAGTTGGACAGCCCTGATATACACAAATGCAGTTTCAAGAGCTATATTGTTGTTACTAAATCCACTATTAAATGTTCTTGACAATAATACGAAAGGGAGAGGAAAGAGAGAGGGTACCAATATTGTGTGAGATACTCCCACATAACCTCCACTTACTGCATCAAAAGTTCATCATATGCAAATTCTTTATTATTCAATGGAAACCCTGATAGTTACAGCAATGTTTGCCAATCTGGGCTTCGTAACTCTCAAGGGAATCACAAAGAGTTTTCGGGGGGGGGGGTCTTAGTTCACCTTATATGTGTTGTAGCCCTTTCAAATAATTACATCCTCAACTTTTCAGAGTCACTTATCATCAATGTCTATATTTATGTATGAGAAAGAAACCATTTGAGAGAGAAAGAAGCCTCTACCTCCTGATGACTGAGGATATTTTTTACAAAAAATGTCAATGTAAAGATATACACTGTTACTTCTAAATACAAAATTAATCTGTTCCAAATGCATTTTCACGACTTGATATTTTCGTAACTCAAAACAGAGTTTCCCATAGAAATGCATTGAAAATGGATCAATCAGTTCCAAGGGGGAAATCACCCCCCCCAAACAAAGCAAAAAGAACAATAACAGGAAAGCAAACAACAGAAGATGAGCAACCTAATTTAAACGACTAGAGAAATCCACCAAATAAATCCCAAAAAGTCCCCACAACTGTGCCAAATATTTCCAAAATAGGCAGTTTGGGGGGGGGGGGAGAGAAGCCCTGGTTCTCAGTTTTCGTTTTCAAAATGGCTCCTTCTTCCTAATTGCAGCACTGGAGTCTGGTTACCACAATATTACAGTATTGCTATTTCAAACAAGCAGGAGCCATGTTGAAAAGGAATCTTTAGTTTTCCCCTTTGTAAATTTCATTACTCAATTTTTTCCTATAACCGCAGATTTCTATTTGTAACTTAATTTTTTCTTAACTCAGGGCATTCATAACTCGAGGTATCTGGAAGTTGAGTCATGGCTACTGGACTTCTTTTTTTGAGAGATAGAAACATTTCGCTGCTCATCCAAACAGCTTCCTCAATCTGAATACAGCTAGTGTGAGTCCTCCATCTTATAGTCAGCTTTGACCTCTTGTCACCCTGGTCTGAATTAGGCTCATAAGATGAATAATGGCCTGAATAGGCTCGGTAGGGAGACAATAGTATCCATAGCCTTAAGATGAACAATGGCATAAGGTGCTGAAACCTAGCAAGAATGGGTCGTTAGCTATGGCCTTGGTGGTGAAGGCTTTTTGATTTGTCTGGGTACTTTGGAAAGCACACCCTGATAAGTAGCAGAGAGACTGTGCCTGAGGCCGCCACCTCTGTTGAGGGAGGGGTTTTCAATGCTCACATGAATGGCTTCCCTTACTCCTCTCTCAAACCACCTCTCTTCTTTGTCTAATATGTGTATATCCTCATCTTTGAAAGAGTGCCCTTTGTCCTTCAAACTCAAAGTACCACTGTATTATTATTCCTTCCGCAAGAAAGGGATATTAACATGAAGTGTCACTGCTGGAGAGCCCAAAGAAGAGGAAAAGGAAAAAGAAGGAATCCCTCCAATATCCCAGGAGGAAGACACAACAAGAAATGCTCATTATCTATAGCAGTTGCAAGGAAAGCTTTGTGCCAGTTTCTGGGGGGATCCTCTTTGTGTGAGTGTTTTGCCTCCTCCCTGGCTACCACAATGTCCTTTCACCCCCTGACTCATCTTTGAAGTCATTTGCGTTCTTTTCTCCCCACCTTTGACCTTCCCCATCTGTTCCCTCCCTAGTTTTGGAGGGATGGCAATGGAGTCATTTGCAGGTGCAGTAAGAGGGTAAGCAGCAGCAGTATCAATTGTGCCAACTTGTCAAGTCAAGGAATGATAACAATGGCCTATTTATGCAAATGTGGAAGTGGTGGTGGATCACAGATTAGTAGGCTATTATAAAAGGGTGCTGAAATTCAAAAAAGCTGGGAATCACTGCATGATAGGAGCCTCATGGCACAGTGGTTAAACTGTTGAACTACAGCCAAAACTGTGCTGGTCACCTGGGGTTCAATCCCAGGCAGCTGGCTTGTGATTGACTCAGGCATCTATCCTTCCAAGGTTGGTAAAATGAGTACCCTGCTTACTGCCAGTGGGAGGAATGTGTAGCCTGCATAATTAAATTGTAAACTGAGCAGAGAGTGCTTTAAACACTATGGTGCAGTATACAAACAGAACACTTTGCTTTTAATAGTGTACAAAAACACCTTCTTGAGAGAATTAAGTTAACTCATTTTTCTTTATTTAAGTTTAATGAAAAATGGCTCAAGTCCAACCATATCATCATATCCACATTTGCAAGTACAACATCCCCCACAGTGATGTGATCACCCGTGCCTGGATCACATGAAACAGCATCACCAACCTCTTTATCTGACCAAGATTTATGACAGAATATGATCTGAACTGGGCCTAAACTCAAATTCCCAATCTCTAATATCAGTTCTAATGAGGTTTTGCAATGAGATTGTCCATTGTTAGTGTAGAGAAAAATAGGCAATTTCACACATATTGTCTGTGCACTCTAAGCCCTCTCAATCTATGGAAGATTTGATGTTAGCTGCCCCAAATGCTCTTGATGTTGTCCATTACTGGGAGAAAATTATCCTATATGTTTATATTAATTTTACTGTTGTGTTTCAGACACAAATAAAGAAAATAGTCTCTATGGAATGATAACAGAATTCATGTATTTTCCATGAAAACATGTCTCACTGGAGTGACTTAGTCATAAAGCAGTTAGAGCAGGTCTAAGAGTAGATCTAATGGATCTACCCTATTAGGATTAGAAAAAAAATTCTATTAAATCTGTCCAAGGAGATTTCAGTGTTAAACCAATTCATATCTTTACATCAATTAACACAGTCTACCACATTTGCTTGTTACTACACAATGCAAAGGTCACAGAAATATTTTGTTAATTGATGTATCTATAAATCTGATTCTTTATTTCTTATTTTACAAGTCACACCAAACTCACAGTTGTGAACTGTAGAAAAGACTGTAAACTGTGTTAGGAAATGCTCTTTATATCCAGCTGTACAATGTGACTAATTTTACAGCAGTGTTATCACATTCTTTTTTTTAAACTGCACAACCTCTTATTCTGTCTGTATTCAAACCATGACACCATCAAGTCATCTAAAACTTATTTTGTATCCTCTGAAGTATTTTAATGATACATACCAAAATCACTCATTTTTATTTTCCACTTTAAATATTAATCAGGTTGAACTTAACACAAATTAAATTGGTGTGTTATAAAAATAACTGATGAAACCTTTTATTAAAAATAAACGAAACACATTTTAATTCATGTAGTATTTTATCAATTTAGACACCAATTATTATATCTCAAACACCTGAACAAATGTACGGTAAGTATGTCAGTCTATGAATGACCAGAGTACAAAAACTATATGTATAGCATAGTTTACGTAAACCTTTTAAATGTGACAAGCACTAAGAAAAAAAGTGGGAAAGATATGATACCACTTTTAAAAATCATTTAAATCAACAATTGTTTGGAAAAATAGCTTAGGGAAAAAGAACAGTTACAAAGAGATAAATGTGTGCATCGGCAGCTGTATTTTAGATGGATCGCCATGCATGATTGCACTGACATTTCATAATGTTAGTTCCCATGTTAGCATCCATGCCTCATAATGGATTTTTCTTCTTTTTGCATGCTCTTTATAGCTTTAATGTTACCTTTTAAAGCTGTAAGATGCCTCTTCTAATTCCATGTTCTTAACTTGAATATGTCTTAAATATTTTGGGCTGTATATTGTCCCTCAGTATTGTAAGCTGCCTTGGGTCGTTTTTCCAAGGAGAGAGATGGGTCAAAAATATTCAAAATAAATAAATAAAAATAAACTGACTTATTTCCAGTTATAGGATTTTTTAAAACTATTTTTTAAAACTATTTCACAAAACATGGCGTTTGGAGACAATGTTGTAGCACCATAAAGTAGATGCATATTTTTCCCTCAAGCCTTGTTGAATGTGTGTTTCACACAAAAAAGACAGTAAATAAAGGAATTGTCTTACATCTGGCAATTGTACATGCCCAAAACTCTAGTTTAAAAATCTTTAAAAGCATCACACCAATAGTCATCGCCTACTATATAATTAAAGATTCCCTTTCCTCAGGTTTCTAGGAAGCTTCTTGACAACTGTTTTAACCACAAGTATACTGGACAAACATTTTTGTGAAAACTAAATAAAAAGCAAAGGAACAAGAGGAACCTTAATATTATCAGTCTGTCAACATTTTGTGTCCTAAATCATCTTTAGTTCATATGACAACCACAAGTGAAAGCATCTGCCTTTGTATCCCATCATCCTTGTAGCTTATAGTACTGTTTAATGTGATTCTCCAGGATTTCATAGAAAAGTATTTCTGAGTCTGGCATAGATGCCATGGATTGGATCTGGAACCTTTTGTCTGTAAAATGTCTGTAAAATAGACATACACTACAGTGGTCCCATGCCATTTCATGGTTCATATGCTGTGGTCCCGGAATATTGCGGGACTGCAGTATATGAAAGGCAAGGCCCCCTGAGGTAAGCTGCTTGGGCCTGTTTGAGGTCTCCTGCACTTAACCCAAGCCTGGCACTGTCCCGAACGGGCCTCCAACAGACTTCCCGGGCCTGTTGGAGCCCTCAGCAGTGGTTTCCAGCAAACCGGAAGTGACTTCCACCGGAAACCATTTCTGGGGCCTCCGACAGGCCCAGGAAGCCCATTGGAGGCCTGTTCGGGGCAGCACCAGACCTCAGGTAAGTGTAGGAGCCCCCACAGCCCCCCCATTCCCAACCCCACCCAGCATCTGCATACTGTGAATGTTCCATTATCAAGGGTCGGGTTAGGTCCCTACCCCCCATGACAGGTGGGGGATTACTCTATCACTTTGGTTCTCCCGACCTTTGTTTGTATGTACCTATTTCCTAAGTATCAAAACACTGGTCAAGCAAGGTTGCACCAGAATACTGGCATACCCATATATCTTTGCATAACAACAGAATTCTGTTGATTTATTTCTAAGTATTTACAATCAATCCTTTTTTAAAAAAAATTCCCAGAACAGTTTAATATTTAAATATTTGTGATTTCAATTAAGAAGGAGTTTTAGTGTTTAAGTATCAAATTCAATCCATGGGAATTTTTAAAAAGCTATTGAACAAAAGTGAAGTAACATTCATGAGAAAGCCATCCACTGAGATGAACGTTAAATTCTGTTTGGAGAAAAAACTTACCAGAAACTAAACTGCATCGGACTGCTGCAGGGTTCACATTAAACTTGCAAAATTCTGTGCATTGCCATAAAAATGTCTCTCCATTGTTGCCTATTTCCAACTCCCCTAGATACAAAGGCAAATATAAAGGATACTTCAGCCCATTCCTATATCTCCACTACACCATGTCCCATCCAGAACATAAATAGTATGTCTGTAAAGTAATGATAATATACAAACAATGAAATGCCCAGAGTGTAAGTTCATCAGTAACAGTGATAGATAGACCATCCATCACTCACACATCAATTAGTCTAATGATTGGTTGGGTTTTACAAGCGCTCACTTAACTCCAAGTAAAAAGTTGTTGTCCTCCCTGTCAATCTACTGTTAAACAAGCTTATCCCTGAAAAACAGAAGGTTCAGCAGCATAAAAGGTATGGCTGAGGAGAGGCCTAGTAGGATTTATCCATGCCTGGATGTTCAAGAGTCATTATCTGTCAAACCTAAACTATAAGTATGATGCCTAGATATTCCGACATAGGCAACAATTTATGCAATGACAAAAGCTTTTCACATATAAATTTACCCACCAGGATACATTCAACAAATAGCACTTTAGGATGACAATATATGGAAGCCTTGAAAAAAGGCTAGAACTGAATGTAGAGAACTAAATGTTCAACCAGAGGGAAAGATATGCTATTTGTCTATGTGAGAATAAACTATATGTATCATGTATATCACTCTCCTTCTGGATGATAGTTGCTGCTGATAATATACAGAGCTAGAACTATAGAACTGAATGTCTGAAGATTCTCAGTCATCCAGGTGATTTTATATGAAAGTTAAGTCATGGCAACTGGACTTCTTTTCTTGAGAGATCAAAACATTACAAAACTCAGCCTGCCATCCTTCCAAGGTAAGTAAAATAAGAACCCAGCTTGCTGGGGGTGGGGGCAATGTGTAGCCTGCATACTATAATTAAAACTGTAAACTGCCCAGATACTACTTTAAGTGGTATGGGGCGGTATATAAGCAGACCACTTTGTTTTGCTTTACGCATCCAAGCAACTTTGTCAGTCTGAGGAAAGTTAGAATACTATGCCTAGATGCCCCAAGCACATCCGATCTCACCTGATTTCGGAAACTAGGCAGGGCCAGTCCTGGTTAATATCAGGTGCTGCAGGCACCTGGATTAGGAACTGGCAGGCCACTCCAGTATTCCTGCCAAGAAAACTCCATGGGCATGGGGTCATTGAGAGTTGGTCATGACTGTAACAACACAAAACACACACACACACACACACACACACACACACACACACACACACTATATTGCTCCTTTTGTCTTTTGGTATCCAATGCACTGTGGTCCAATGCAGTGAGGAGTGTGCAGACCTCTACATTGGAGAAAATAATCAGCCATTAAACAGACGGATGGCCAAACATAGGAGGGGTAACAGCTCTGGACCATAATCAGCAGTACACCTCCATCTGAAGGACAAACTGCACTCATTGAAAGATGAGGATGTACACACATTAGACAGAGAAGATAGGTGGTTTGAGAGAGGGGTCAGGGAAGCCATTCATGTGAGCATTGAAAACCCCTCCCTCAACAAAGGTGGGGGGCTCAGGCACAGTCTATCTGCCACATCAGGCAGTGATTTCAACAATACCTAAACAAATAAAAATACTTCCTGCTTTCACTACCAAGGCCATAGCTAACAACCCAACACTTCCTTAATCAGTTTCAGCACTTTAGGCCATTGTTCAACTTAAGGCTATTGAGACTGTTGTCTACCTAACAAGTCTATTCAGGTCATTGTTCATCTTATGAGCCTATTTCAGACCACAGTGACAAGAGGTCAAAGTGAACTACAAAATTGAGGACTCGCAACTAGCTTTCCACAGACAGACGAACCTGTTTGGATGAGCAGTGAAATGTTTCAGTCTCTCAAGAAAAAGAGTCCAGTTGCCATGACTCAACTTCCAGATGATGACATGATGCACATAGCATGGTTAGATACCAATAAATCTGTCTGGACATCAATGCTATGGAAGTCTTGATAGAAGCTTTTGAGATAACAGCTTTCTTATGCATCACTTTCTCAGTCTTAGATGCTTCAGTATTGATTGGGAGTTTCACAATGTCCCTTAGGCATTTCGTAGTCTTAGCCTGAGACACATCTTTGCCTGGATAAGATTCTGAGGCAGATAGATCTCTCATAGACATTCTAGCAACGTTCCATTGTGCTTTAGACCAAGTTGATCAATGTCAAGGGTCATCCCAAGGTCACAACTGGAAAATCACAAATCTGACAAATGAAGCCATATGCAAAGGTTAATTTGGGGCAGTCTGATCAGCTATGTTGAGGGATTTCTCCAAGAGGTATGAGTGGAGCTTCAACTGATTGAATCTGATTTCCTGCTTGGTAAATCCTCTGCAGATGGAATAGGATTAGGTTAAATGGAATTCACCCAAGCAAATTACGACACAGAATGAATGTTTTTCAATGCAGTCTTACCACACACTCAGAAGGTTTTTTTAAACAGTGCCAATGAAGCCATGACGTAGGGGAATGTCATGGGAGAAGAAGTTCAGGACTTAACTGAAGCACACAGTGGTCGTTCTATAAAGTTCCTCTTATGGTGGGCAAAAAGGAACTAGGTTGGCATGGTTCTTGCCAAAACAGCACAGTTACTGAATATTTCTACATATTGCTCTGCACAGGCACATAACTAATATGTGTGATTTACACACACCACATAAAACAACCAGAGATTTCATAACTTGTCTATTGGATACTATGTCAGGTTGTTATGAAACTATGAAGCATACATTACCAATTTGTTTCCTTAGTATAACAGCCACATGCCAAGACTAGAAAAAGATTTAATCAAAGTTGAACAAAGATATTTTAGCATTGGAGAAAGAAATTTAAACCAGAATATGGATTTTTTTTAGCAAATAAATATTTATTCTTCAACAAACTCTTAAATCTTTATCATGATGCCCTATTAATCAATAGTAGGGTTAGCCCTATTTCTGATGGGTATCAAAATAAATGACCTGAATGAACAGAACTAATTTAAAGATGTTGCTAACCATTACATCCTATGTTAAAGAAATCAAACTCCACAGGAAGAAAAGTGATCTTAGAATTTAATCTATTATTGATCCTAGGGGAGGTCTCTTTTTCCTGGGAGCATTAAGGCTGTACCAACACAAAGTCGTAGCTCAGCTCCTATACAGCACCTATACAGGAATATTCATGGCCGACCTGGGTGTGTTAGCGAAGACCCAATCGAAATTATTCTGGTCTATCTTACAAGTTCCCCAAGCTGTCTCCAATGATCTGATGTGCTTAGAATTGGGCCAAATGAAACTAGAATCTAGAATACGTATAGCCTCCGTATGTCAGTGGATTAAGAGCTTTTCAGACCAAAAAGGCCTCCTCCCTTTAACAGCAAAGCCAAAAAGCAAACTGTTTTGCTTATATATCGCCCCATACCACTTCAAGTAGTCTCTGGGCGGTTTACAGTTTAATTACAGTATGCAGGCCACACACTTCCCCCCACCCCCAAGTAAGCTGGGCACTCATTTAACCGACCTCTGAAGGATGGAAGGCTGTGTCAACCTTGAGCCTGCTCCCTGGGATTGAAGCTCAGGTCGTGAGCACAGTTTTACCTGCAGTACAGGCATTTAACCACTGCGCCACAAGGCTCTTGCAAACCAAGATACCCTTTTCAACCTAGATGGATATGAACTCTAAAAAGAAATTTAGAATCTATGGGGCTTTTGGTTCAGAGTACTACACAGGCCAAAGTGCTTATTAAACAAAAGATTTAGGATATTGAGCACCTATGAGATATAGCACAATACTCTTGCCCGCTGTTCAGTTATCCCTTCAGTGGTTTTGGAATGGAGATATAAGAATCCCTATAATGATGATGATGATGATGATGATGATGATGATGATGATGATGATGATGATGATGATGATGATGATGATGATGATGATGATGATGATTCAATGTGACTCTTTGTCACCTTTCCTATTTACTATTGCCCTGATTCCCCTCTCAATAATTTTGCAGAACACCAATTTAGGGTACCAAACTGCTAAAAATTCAGGGAAAATTTCTCATCTGTTGTATATGGATGACTTAAAGTTGTATAGAAAATCAGAAACTGAAATACACTCAATGACCAATACAGCCAGAATTTACAGTACTGATGTTAGTATTGAGTTTGGACTAAACAAATGTGCCACAGTGGCACTGAGAACAGGAACAATAATTGAGAGAGAAGGAATTGAAATGCCAAATTGACATGCTATTAAGCATCATCAGTCTGAAGCCTATAAATATCTGGGCATACTGGAATTAGATAATATCAAGAATGGGCAAGTGAAAAATGTGGTCAGTAAAGAATCTATCCAAAGGGTCAGAAAAGTATTAAAAAGTAAGCTGAATGGTGGTAACACCATCAAGGCCATTAGTATCTGGGCCATACTGGTCATCAGGTATACCGCTGGCATTATAAACTGAACTCAGACGGAGCTAGATATTCTAGATAGGAAAACAAGAAAACTTATGACTATTCACTATGCATTACATCCACACAGTGATGTTGACAGGCTGTATTTACCTAGAAAATTAGGTGGTAGAGGTCGTCTGCAAGTGAAGCAGACACTTGAAGAAGAGAAACATGCATTGGCACATTATGTAAAAAATAGTACAGAGCCAGCATTATTGGAAGTTAAGAACAGAGAGGTGTTTAAAGTAAATTAAACAAAGGGTCAATACAGGAAAACACCAGTGCAAATACAAGCTGATAGCTGGCATAATAAAGCGCTGCATGGGCAGTTCCTTGAAAAAGTCAATGGAAAAGTAGATGAGGAAAAGACCTGGTTATGGCTCACCAATGGAACACTGAAAAAAAGAGACAGAAGCCCTGATTTTTGCAGCTTAAGAACAAGCTATCAGAACAAATGCAGTTAAGGCTAGGATAGAAAAATCAGCTGAGTCCCCCACATGTAGACTCTACAAAGAAGCAGATGAAACTATCGACCATATATTGAGTTGTGGCAAGAAAATTGCTCAGACTGATTAGAAACAGCGTCATAATGTAGTTGCTCAAATGGTCCACTGGAATTTGTGTTAGAACTATCATCTGCCCATAGCAAAGAACTGGTGGGACCATAAGCCTGAAAAAGTGACTGAAAATGAGCATGCAAATTTACTTTGGGACTTCCGAATACAGACAGACAGGGTTTTGGAGCATAATACCCCAGATATTGTGATTGTGGAGAAGAATAAAGTGTGGATCATTGATGTTGCTATACCAGGAGATAGTAGTCACTGAGAAACAACTTGAAAAAATTACCCGATATCAGGATCTCAAAACTGAACTTCAGAGACTCTGGCATAAACCGGTACAGGTGGTCCCAGTGGCAACTGGCACGCTGGGTGCAGTGCCCAAAGAGCTAAGCAAATATTTAGAAGAAATTGGAGTTGACAAAGTCACCATCAGTCAGATGCAAAAAGCCACCTTACTGGGATATGCTCGCATAATTCGCCGATACATCACTGAAACTATTTTTTAGCCTGTTGGTACGGGTGGCTATACTTCTATATCTCCTGCCCAATGGAAGGAGAGTAAAGAAGTGCTGACCAGGGTGTGTGTCATCCCTGAAAATTTCCCTTGCTCTCCTAAAGCAACAATCCCTAGTGATGTCAGCTAGTGGATTCAGGGGACAGTCCATCCTGTTTTGTGCTGTGCTCACAACCTCTGTAATATCCTTCTATCCACTGCTATCAACCGTCATACCACACCGTGATACATGATGAAAGGATGCTTTCTATTTTGGACCAGTAAAAGGAGGTCACCAGTTGTCCCACTTCATTCTTTTGCAAGACCCTAATGAAATGGAGTTTCTGTTGGGCCTTTCTGGCCACCTGGGTTGTGTTGGTTTCCCAGGTGAGATCTTTGCTAAGATAGACCCCGAGGAATTTAAAGGAGGAAGCCCTCTCTACACGGCCTCCCCACAACGTACAGTGGGGCAGGTTCCTCTCTCTTCTATGAAGACAGAGGTTACATATTCTCCCAAAGGGAGGTGGAATTGATGATACATAGGTTTTTTCATTGTCCTCTTCATCACTCTAATAGAAAGAGATTTATTCACCCATGTTGTGATAGACTAACAGTAGATGCAAGCGAGGTGGGTTTGGAAAGACTTTTAAATGATAAAAACTATTTTATTACTGAACAAATAGCTAAATTTTATTTGTATTTGATTTAATTCCATATTAA
>JAHTLZ010000007.1:25725216-25849142 GCA_023846285.1 Phrynocephalus versicolor
GATAGATAGATAGATAGATAGATAGATAGATAGATAGATAGATAGATAGATAGATAGATAGATAGAATCAATGTTCTTATGTGTTTCACACTGGCCCAGAAATACCCACGTGTATGATTCATAGAGACAAGAGGAGGAGGAGGAGGAGGAGGAGGAGGAACCGAAATTATAAACACTCCAGCTAGATGCCGAAAAATGATTTCAAGTATCTAAGGAAAGAATACGAATTGACCTGGAATTGGAAACATTGTAAATTTAATGGTAGTCTATCTGGGAAGTGTATTTCAATGTTGGGGAGCCACAACCAAAAATATAACATGCAACAAAGTAGAAAAACATAGCACCCACAGTAAAGCCCATCATCTGGAGAACTCAACATCTGGACGACAGGAGGAGGATACTCTCCCTTTATGCAATTGTGTTCCATGCTGTTTGGGACCTTAGCATTAAGAACTATCGTTTTCAACAGTATTGAAAACTAAATTATCAGAAGTATAACCAATGGTGCTTCTAATTTCTCTGTGCCTTGTGCACATGATCCCCCTCTCCCACAGGCTTCTGTTACAACCAAAATGGAAGGCACTGAAAACAATTACAATATTGCACAGAGGATAATTGTTCAGTGGAAGGAAGTGGAGCAGCGTGTGCTAGAGCAAGCGTTCACATTAGAGGGAGCCTTGAGCGCAGCTCTTTAATATGATATAGCATGGCATAACCCTGCTAACCACTAAGAATTGTAACAGCCAGACTGAAAACTAATGGATGCTTCTGAATCTTGTTCATTAACACATTACAGTAAACAAATCAATAGAACACCACAAAATAAGTGAACAGTCAGGATTCTGTTGAATATTTGCAGCCAAAAAAACCCCAGCAACATTAGATGTAATAAAGACTGGTTATGTTTATGAGACATATGATGGTTTCCTGTCTCACTGCTTACCCAGACATATTACCTGGCACATGCTTGACATGCACATAGCCCTTTGTCAATACAGTATGACAAAATTAGCTGAGGTAGGCTCTGTGGTACCTGCTGCATATGCAAAAACATCCAGAGAGAGTACATGCTGGAACAGACCAAAGGTTCATCTAGTTCATCTTCCTGTATCTCACAGTGGCCCCACCAGATGCGTTTGTGAGCGCACGAGACCAGATATCTGTCTCCTGATACCACTCCCCTGCATCAGGCCTCTGAAGTACCCCAGTTTTAAGCCTGGAGATTACACATCTCCATCATGGTTTGTAACCTATGATAGACTTCTCCTCCAGGAATCCGTCCAATACCCTTTTGAAGGCATCCAGGCCAGATGCTATCACCACATCCTGTGGCAGGGAGTTCCACAGACTAACAACGCACTAGTTAAAAAATATTTTCTTTTGTCTGTTCTCACTCTCCCAATAGGGAGAGGGCATGAGTAAAAAGGCGCCTGAGGGGGGCGCCTTTAACCCCTCAGTTTAAGTGGCTGTCCCCTAGTTCTGGTATTTTGTGTGAGAGAGAAGAGTGTCCCTCGATCTACATTACTCATGCCCTGCATTATTTTGTACGTCTCAGTCATATCGCCCCTCAGGTGCCTTTTTTCCAGACTAAAGAGCCCCAAATGTTTTAGCCTTTCCTCATAAGGGAGGTCCCCAGCCCAGTAATCATTTTAGTCGCTCTCTTCTGCACCTTTTCCAGTTCCACTATGTCTTTTTTGAGATGCAGTGACCAGAATTGTACACAATACTCCAGGTGCAGCCGTATTATCGTATTGTACAATGGCTTTATAATGTTGGCTGTTTATTTTCAATCCCCTTTTTGATAATCCCTAGCATGAAATTGGCCTTCTTCAC
Source organism: Phrynocephalus versicolor (assembly GCA_023846285.1). Lineage (NCBI taxonomy): Eukaryota > Metazoa > Chordata > Lepidosauria > Squamata > Agamidae > Phrynocephalus > Phrynocephalus versicolor. Next base: position 25,727,050 of record JAHTLZ010000007.1, read on the forward strand.
CACTGCCATACATTGGGTAGACACCTTCATTGAGCTGTCCACCAGCACACCAAGATCTCTTTCCTGCTCCGTCACAGATAACTCAGAGCCCATGAGTTGATAGATAGTTTTGTTTTGTTTTGCCCCAATATGCATTACTTGACATTTTCCTATATTGAAACACATTTGCCATTTCACAGCCCATTCCCCCAGTTTGGAGAGATCCTTCTGGAGCTTGTTGAATGAGCTGGAATTAATAAAATGTGCTCCTTGCTACAGTCCTCTTAAAAACTGAATTTCATAGTATCCCCCCAAACAACATGAACTACCCACTCACAGCACCTCTGTCTTGTCAGGATGCAGTTTCAGTTTATTAATCCTCCTCCAACATTACTACCTCCAAGATAATGGTTCAGTAACTTTGTCACTTCAAGGCAATGCCTCAAAAGTCCATCTAACAGAAACACAACTAAATGGCATCCTCCAGGTGTATTATTATGTGATGTAAAAAATCACCTCTAACTAATGGCATCCATGTGCAGTGACACTCAAGCTAATTTTGGTTTGAACTGTGCATAAGAAGGCAATGTCGCACTACTTCTAAATATTTTGAAAACCCTATTGTGAAACTATCCTCCAAATATACTGGACCACACATCCTGTCATTCACAGCCAGCATAGAAATCCTTCGATTATCTTACCCAGTAGTCTCAGACATATTTAAGATCATTTCATCAAGGCCAGCAGTCTCAAAATGCAGTGATTTCATTACCACTACTTGAGATAAAATACTGGAATTAGTGACAGAGTGGAATACACATTTTAAAGAAAATTATAAATAAAGTTTGGAACCATAAGTTGATGTCCACTTGCATCTCTTCTGCATCATGAACATCTATGAAAAATAATCCCCAAAGTATTTGCTATGAATGTTTTGTTTTGTTGTTGTTGTTGTTCAGTCGTTCAGTCATGTCCGACTCTTCGTGACCCCATGGACCAGAGCTCACCAGGCCTTCCTATCTTCCACTGCCTCCCGGAGTTTGGTCAAATCCATATTGGTTGCATCGATGACACTGTCCAACCATCTCATTCTCTGTCGTCCTCTTTTCCTTTTGCCTTCAATCTTTCCCAACATCAGGGACTTTTCCAAGGACTCCTCTCTCCTCATGAGGTGGCCAAAGTACTGGAGCCTCAGCTTCAAAATCTGTCCTTCCAGTGAACATTCGGGGTTGATTTCTTTCAGGATGGATAGGTTTGATCTCCTTGCAGTCCAGGGGACCCTCAGGACTCTCCTCCAGCACCACGGCTCAAAAGCATTGATTCTGCGACGGTCAGCCCTCTTTATAGTCCAGCTCTCACTTCCATACATCACTACTGGAAAAACCATAGCTTTGACTATCCTGACCTTAGTTGGCAAATTGATGTCTCTGCTCTTTAGGATGCTACCTAAGTTTGCCATTTCTTTCCTTTTGTTGTTGTTTTTTATATAAACCTTTAACAATGGCTACACTATATGCTTGTAGAACAGTCCATGTTAACTGCCATGGATCCAATCTATGAAATCATAGGATTCACAGCTTGGTGGGAGATTTTGAATTCACTACCACTACTCTAATGCACTCACATAAACTACAGCAGAGAATTCTAAATACTTCATTGAACTAAAGATCTCAGGACTCAGTAGGACTGCATCATTGCTATTAAAGAGGTATCAAACTATATTGTAGAGAGAAAAAAACAAGACTCATAGTTTAAGATGCCAAACTCTTGTTCTTTCTATACACAGGAAACAAAGGCTAAAAGACTGTGTGAAGATCCAACAGTATTGTTTTGTATCCAGTGGCAGTGAAACTGGGAAGTGCTCCCTTCCTCCACTGCCATAACAAGTGCTCCTTGGCACTAAATCTGTCCTTGGAATTTCCAAACCTCCACAGCAGGCTTTCAGGGTGCACAGGTGACCACGTCAAATAATAGTAACTCAGGAACTTCTTTTGACATTTTAAGAGCCATCACATTAATACCCAAGCCCTGGCCAAACAACTGCCAATAATAATCACTCTAACAGAATTGAACCCCATTGAAACTCTTAGCAAAATCATTAGCAACACACTCCCTTATCTCTATCTCCAAACTAGTCCAGAACTCTGATTGAATGGATCTAGAACAGTGGTTTTCAACCTGTGGGTCCCCAGATGTTGCTGGACTGCAACTCCCAGAAGTCTTCATCACTAGCTGAGCTGGCTAGGATTTCTGGGAGTTGCATTCCAGGAACATCTGGGGACCCACAGGTTGAGAACCACTGATCTAGACAGTTAAAATGCCCAGAGTTTCCTGGAATCTGAGAACAACTCCCCTGTATAATGTATTCTCAATACTGTATTCTATACCCCAGAGCACAGAAAGAACCCCTAATTCCCTGAGCTCCTTGCCCTCTGAAGATGGCTGCCACATAGTCTGGCAAAACATGAGGAATAAAAACTTCCAGAATATGGTCAAACAGCCCAAAAAACTCACAGCAGCTATTAACTCCCCTGTAGTTTGACAGCAGTCAAATACTGCACTAGTTTTCATTACCTGCAAACTATTTCAGGATTTGCAACCACCATCAAGTATGCACGTAATATTAGCACATTTTGTAAATTATTATCAATAGTAACTGTTCCAATAAATTGTAGATGCAATTATCAGCATTCTTTTCCCTCCACTACTATGACTATCTACTTCTTAGCCCTCAAGATTTGAGCGAAGATTGAAGTAGAACAGTTATGTGTGACTAAATACTCTGAGGGGCACCCAAACAACATTAAATCAAATTGTTTACTTGTTATTATGCACCCACCATGGTAATTTTTTCAATATTTCATACACTCACCATGGTAAAATGCCTGATATAGCAAAATGTTGATGTTTGCCAGATGAAAAATCCAGCAACTAAATCTCAAGCACACTGGATACTCCTGACAGATAAATAAATCCAATTCTAGTTTACTAAGGAAGCATGACAAACATCCAAAACAAGTACTCTGCCATCATTTTTGGCAACCTCATACTATGTTGTTGAATAACTACTCCTATTGCTCAGTTTCCACCATTTACTGACAGATTTACACAATAGACTTAGAAAGCTTTGCAGAAAAATTCCTTCACAATTATATATGTGACAGAAAGACATATGCAAAAAATGTGCTACATGTATTTTAACTTTATTTTAAATAGGCAATCAACCTTTTTAACAATATGGAAGCAGATCAGTTTTCCTGAAATATACTTTATATCTCAAATATGAAATAAATGAATATTAAAGGAATTAAAAGAACATTAGCATCTTTTAATCCCATCTCCACCCCCACAAAATTAGGGTGACTTTTAGATGAGAGGATTACAGTATGTTTTATTCTCCCAACCCATATTATGAATGACACAAGAAATTGAGCAGATTGAGGAGAAAACCTGAGTCAAGTTTAACAAGTTAAACTTAATTCAGAACTACTAACACCTCAGACAACAGATCAGTTTATAAACTGTGATAGAATGAACTTACCAGACAGTTGTTTCCACTTGACTATCATGCAATTGTCGATTGTCTAACTGAGCAAACAGAGGGAAAAGAACTTGGATTCCACCTATCGAATGAATTGCACTGTGGATCGAATGTGTCACGATTGCTTTCACATCCTACATTTAAAAAAGAAATATCAGTTGTATTTTCATCTGACCCTCATGCAACCATAGAACTAACAACACAGTATTTTTATGTCAACAATATATTGCTACATCTCTAAACAAGGTATTAGAACAAACTAATAAGCTGAGCACTTTTAAATTTTGTTCGTTTCACAACAAAGCTTAACAAACTGGCCTGTGGCAGTTTAAAGACTAAGAGTTTTTATTTAATATAATTTTTCATAGGTTACTGTCACTTCATCAGATGCAAGCAGGATGCCATCCACAGAAAAATATGCAAATGGTTATTCTTTAAGATGAAACATGTTTTGTTGCTTTTGTTGCTGCAGAATAATATGGTTATATTACGTGAAAATTTATTTTAACGGAAGCACTTGGAATATGTTTTTCTTTCTCAATGAAAGCAAGGGGATTCAAAAATATTTAACTGATTTTGCCCACTATTTGCACATGTATACATACACATTTCATTAAAATAAATAACAGATATTTGGACTAGTCCATTAATATTATTTCAACTATTCTAATATTTCGTGCAAAGCTACATATATTTTTAATGAAACAATTATTTAGATTAGACAACACGTGAATGTAGTGGGAAGATAATCATAATTACCAGTTTAAAATATACAATTATTTATTGGATTGGAAGCTTAAAGAAAATCAGTAACAGGCCCAGCTGAATTTCTTTATACAATACCTTAATTACACAATTCACAGAAATTTAAGTTGATTATTTTTATTTACCCAGGTTAAAGTTGTCACTAGACAATTTCAAGATTATGTATAGGATGGCAGTCTTTCTTGTTTTTGCATGCTCAAATTAACATGGCTATACTTCTGTATACATAAATCAGGAGCATATGAGCCCATATCAGATTGTATATGACAAATGAACCACAAAAGCTACTATGGCATACAGCATACAGAGATCTGAAAATCAAGGTGGATTTGATTTAAATTTTAAAAAATCAATTTTGACCATTTATATAAAGCAAATCTATTTTTATTTAAATCATGATTAAACCAATTGGATTTTAAAAAATCATTGATTTTTATCCGCCCTGCTGAAAATGCATCATAATCACAACTAATAATTATGATGATTTTCTGAATATAGGCATCCTGTTATTTTTGACTGGCGTAGGTGATCCTGCTATCTTTGAGCCTGGGGTGGATGACCTTTGACCCTTTAGGTGTTACCTGATTAAATTGTGACCAACCCCAGACAGCATGGACAAAGGTCAAGGGTTGGCAGGTTTCATAGTTACCACCATCTGAAGGTCTAGTGGTTCCCCACCTCTGATCTTAATTTTACAATTCCAAGAACCTAAACTCTGCTACAAAAAGATATTTTGTTCAAAGAATGGTTACCAAAACTAAGACAATTAGTCCAGGGACTGCAATCAAGAAATTGTGCAAGAATTGCATGTTAAAAATTAAGGGAGAAAAGAAAACCAACTTGCTCATATTAACAGCTTATACTGGATAGAAGTACAGTAGTCATTTTGAAAAGTCATTTAAAACTTAACAGACTTTAAAGCTTTATGGATAATTAACAAAGTATGAAAACAACCAATATGGACAAACCTGAAGCATAAGAGCATGAGGGGAGTGTACAAAAATTGAAGGATTTTCCTTTGGTGAAGATTCAAGGCATAGCTGAGCATCCGTAGCCTTAGCATTGTAAGTGAAGGCAATACTACTTGCAAGCTTCCCGTCATATAGAACCTGTTTATGATGTTCAGCTAGATGAATATCACTCTCAGATTTAAATTTGAAAGTACTCTGGGGGGGAAAAAGCAATAATTTTGACACAGGCAATTAAACTAACAAAGGAGAACACTTAAATATTCTTAACCAATTACATCAGTATTGAACCAACTGCATTGACTTTTAATTTTTTTTCTGAGCTCAATTCAATCAGTGCTGAATCAATCCAACAGTGATTTTCACTAGCACACCCCTTAACATCTTGGCCCAGGATGTCTGAAAGTCTGCCTCCTCTCATATGAGCCTGAATTGTTTGTTTGCTTGTTTGTTTGCTAGATTATTAGATTTCTATACTGTGGCCATCTAGCCAAAAGGCTACTTGACAGCCTCAAATTTAGGGTTTAAATGTTGCATTAAATATTGCAGGTAAGCCTTATTCTATATTTTACTCCATTACACTGAAAATGTGCAGGCCTTAAACCATATCGGGACTACCACAGGTGGGTAGCAAAACTTTAAACCTCCCTCTTCAGCCATTTAAAACTCTACACTGCAAATTCATAGTCAAATATGACTATTTAATCTACCTTGGTACTATTATCTGCAATTATATCTATCTGCAGGTAGATGCACTGCACATAAAAAAATGGAACGTGATATTTTTTCTGATTTGAAGTAAAAACAAGACAAAATATAATTCTACCTTATAGCCAGGTCCTAACTGGTGTATTGCAAATATCTGTGCTGGGTTGAGAGCTTCTGTAAATACATATACTGCTCCAAGTTGACCACAAAATACTCTATTCGCATCAGCAGTTTCAGATGATCCCAAGAAGCATTTATCATAACTCTGTACAAATAAATACAATAATATTTAATTCCATCTACAGTAAAATGGAATTAACGATGCCTATAAAGAAAATATGAGTAAAACATAAGAGGTCTGAATCCAAATGATAGTCTCAGCCAAAGTAAACTGGTTGATTCAGGGGGATTTACATTACAGTTTAGCCACTGCTTCATTGAGTCTACTGCAGTTGAGATTAGCAGCTGGGTTTAGGCAAGATAATTTAAATTAGTTGCACATTTTCTTAATTGTACCATGTAAATACAATTTACTAGTTTTCCTCAATAATCTTTTCTAAAATGATCTACAGTTAAGTTTCTTTTTATACAGTTAAACTAGTACATATTTACATATCAAGAAAAATGCAACTAACTTACAGTATAAATAAGAAAATATCTTCATATATTCATTTTGTAGCATATTACCGGTATTTACCAACAATTGTATCCTGAGATACAAACCACATGCTAGCTGAGACTTTAATAAAGAAGAATCCTGTTGGATAAAGTTCTGCTGGCATAAATGAGATTGAGGTGCCAGAAATATTTAATTTAAATAAACTGAAAGTTCCTATCTCCTCTCCCCTTTTCAGGAACTGAGGTTTCCTATGGCTCCATTTCCCTCTGGGGAAGTTTTTAGGAAACTTGAGGAAGGGAAGAAGACTTTAACTGTCAAAATTCATCACCTGATCACTGCCAACAGGATTAGGGCTGCTGCCAGCAACCCAATGATATTTTTTGAGTATGTATGTCTCCCCCACCCCAGGCCCAGCAAAAAGGGGTGGCCTAATGAGCCTCAGAACCTGAAAGGGGGAATGGCCAACTTTCAATTCATTTTAAATTTATTATTTTTCATTGCCTGGATCCAGTTTATGCCATTAAAATTACACCGACATTTCTCCATTATCCATTGTCCTTTTACACGATTAATAGAAAACAAAAAGATTGATAACAACCCTCAGGGATTCAAAACAAATTCTGGGTCAAGTGTCTGTTTTGTCCCTTGAATGAAAACAAAATACGTATTACACGGAAAATATTTGACTAGGTTGACTGCCATCCTTAGTTTCCCTTACAGTCACAGTTCCTTTCCATTTGTATTGGAGCAACAACATCAGCTGTGTTTTTCAGCCACCCCCTTTCTACAACAGTTTCAACATCTGCAACAAGACTGAAATCCACTTCAAACTAAAGAAACTGTTTCTCCTATGAAGGACACACAACTTTGTAGATGGGAGGCAACAAGCAGAAGTTTGAAAAGGGCAAACTGGAGTGCGCAATTGCAGTTTTCAATCTTATAAGATTGACCTTAAAAAGAAAGGTAATCCCAAAAGACAAATTTGCTATTTTTGCAATCAAGTCTGACAAGTTAGAGCTCCCTAGATTCACAGACAAACATTGTTCTTACTGCTCTCCAGGTATTTTCAGTAAAGAAAATGTATTTATGAATGGTACTCCACATATACTCAGTAGAAAAAAGTGTAAGAATGAAAAACAACATACATCATTTGTGTTCACATGCCAAGCCATATCACCGTAGGATACTAATTGACCATTTACGTAACAGCGTATTTCACTGTTTCTCCAGCGATTGTAGATGTGTACAATACTAATCATGTACCACTAGAAAGAAATGGAAAAAATATTTAACGTACAACCATAATGTTATAAAAAATAAGAAAATACAATAGAATATCGTATTCTCAAACATCTTGTAATAAAGATAGCTGCTCTGCTGAAATCTCATCAAGTTATGACAGAAATCTGAAACTAACCCTAAGAATTAAACAACCCACAAACTGACTTTTAACTTAGAATGTATAGTCATCAGGGAGAGACTATGAATTTGACCAATTTGGTATAAGACATAAAAGCAATTGCCCATGTAAAATGACAAAACAGATTTTTAAACTGATTAGAACTTACAACAGAGCCTATATATTTAAAGAAAATAAGTCACATGACTGGGTCTGTTTATCTGGTGGTTTGGACTTTACCAATGTAACAACTAGCTTCAATTACACATATCTAAAGAACTTCCTTGTTATCACATACAGTGGACCCTCGTATAACAAGCGGTTTGTTTAACAGAAAATCCACTTAAAGGAAAAAAAATCCAGAGATAGGGTAAGATCACTTAACACAAACGCCTATGGGGCGAATCTATACAACAGAAAAACAGTCATGATTAGGGATTAATCTGTTTTCAATGCATTCCTATCGGAAATTTGTACAAAGGAATTTTTGCTTGACATAATTTCATTTGCAACGAATTAATTCCTTTATACAAGGTACCACTGTATTGGTAGAGAGACAAAAGAAAGCTAATTATCGTAATAGTAACTGTGACAAGGCTACTATTTGCAAAGAACTGGAAATGTAACAGTCAGATTAATAAGGAAGAATGGAATAGAGAAATGTGGAACATGGCAATTAATAATTAACTAAACTGTGATATGAAAATTAGGAGAAGGTTACTAAACAATAATGGTTATGGAATCCCATTCTACAATACCTCCTGACTAAAGGAAGGAAGCATACGCCATAGGAAATATGGGATGGCATGAACTGAAAAAAATTAAATATTGGAGTCTACTCCCAAAGGGGGAGTCACGAGGTGGAGGGAAAATATATAGTGTAAGATGACATAACAGTGTATTTAAGAATTTATTATAGTGTATGTTTTAGTTTTTACTGTTTTGTTTTGAGTTTGTATCATTTTAGATAAATAAATAAATAAATAAATAAATAAATAAATAAATAAATAAATAAATAAATAAATAAATAAATAAACTTCCTTGTATGTAGAAGTGTGACTTTTTGTATGGTTTGATCTTCTGATTTCTTTTGTTGTACCTAATAAGAACTAGAAGGCATGCTTTCTATTCAAACATGAACACATTTTTGCTTTATACATCGTGTGCAATCATTATTTTATTGAGTTTAGTCTTGTTTCCCAGCACCCATCTTGTGTGCCAAAAGTTTTAAAGCCTGGCACACTATATAATGTTCAAGATGAATAAACAAGGCAACAGGATTTCCTCTTTAAGGCACAGACTGCACTTCATTCAGAAATAAACACAAGAGGACAGGAGGAAAACAAACAATATTTTATGTGTGTACATATTGTACAAAGCTGCTGGCTATTGATATGCACTTTTTATCCATACTGATTTTCTTTCTAGTAGCCTAATACTTGCAGTACAACCATCATGATCAACTGTTTTTGTAAGAAAGCCTCATAGAAGTGCAAACCTATACACGTATGTCTGCTACGAAATGGGTGATATTGAGTTCAATAGGACTTGCTTCCAGAAAGGTAGAGATGTAGGTTAGCAATCTAAAATGTGTTGGACTTCAATCCATGCCATTCCAACACAAAATACATAGTTTGAAGCTAGAAGGTTGGGTCTAGGAGTAGGAAAAGGACAATCTGTGCAACATGTTATCTAACTTGTTGCCGTGGCTCTGAGTAATTAGGCTTAACCTCAGTCTTTCAAAGACATGCAGTTCTCCAGCAAAGGACAAATATTTTATTTTATTTATTTATTTTTACAGCTTATATGCTGCCCACTATCCATAAGTCTCTACAATAAAAAAGAATTAAAACAGTTAAAACATTAAAATGTTGATAAATAATTTAAAACAATAATAAAAACATTACACTAAAAATTGCCACCAGGACCCACAATATATATTAATTTACGTCAATTAAAAAACTTCTGGAACAGAATGGTTTTAACCTGGCGCTGAAATGTCATCAATGTTGGCACCAGGCAGGTCTCTCTCAGGAGGGAAGAGGGGAGTGGACATTGCCCCCTCTCCCACAGCCAGGCAGTCGTGTGTCTCCACTTTCCAGGAGACACCCGTGAGGGGACAAGGTGCACTTCCCGGGTCTCCTTGACAGTGGGAAGGGCTTTCCCTCTGTGCCTCAGCTGTGCCATGCTTGGGATGGCGCAGTGCAGAGCGGCAAAGAGGCAGCAGCGGTGGCAGCCCCTGTCGTCCATGGCACAGGGTGCTCGCTGTCAGCCACAGCACGTCCTGGAGCACCGAAGCAGCCAGGACAGACTGCTCTCACTCCCTGCCTGAACGGAGGACAGCTGAAGAAGCCCACCCACCCAGCCCACCCCTAAATCTGGCATGCCAGGGTGGGGCGCACACAAGCACACACTTCTAAAAGTAGCCTGCGGGCAGTTCAAAGTTGGACAGCCCCAATTTTGAAGATTGTCCCAGAATTAAACTTTGTTTGAATTTCCTCAAGATTATTACAACATTATGCTTTTATGTTTTAAAGCTAAAGAACCCTACTTCCACTGTTCTTCACTGCGCAAGTGGAAGTAAAAAGTATCCACTGCAAATAACAGTGCTTGAATTAGGTGGTACTGCATATCTCTTTACGTATCGCGGATGTTAAGCCCCACGTGGAGAATGGTCTATTGCACAAGCAGAAATGGGAGAACACTTTGCCCATATTCTTTTCTTCCCACAGATACAATTTGCAGCAACTTGAAAAGATATAGTGACCCTACTGAAGCCATTTAAACTCATTAGTGGAGAGAAGAGGCTTTGCTTTGCCTGTGGTATCATCAATTTATTTTCTTTCTTGAAAACTAATGAAACTTTTCTATTAAAACATAAATGTACAGAGATGTTCTTGTGAGGAATAATTATTCTGACAATTTAATTTAATTTATTAAATCCAACATGCAATTTATTAAGCCATTATACTACTTCCTCTCTTTTGTGTACTTTTGTCAAGTTGCATCAGATTTATAGTTTTCAAGGTGAATGAGATAACAGGAAAGCAGTTTTACGAGTGCCGTCTTCCACACTAAGTTTCCCTGGCTGAACAGAGATTCAAATTCAGGTCTCCTGGGTCTGTGACTCTGTCCACTACACTAGATTTGGCCCCCTCTTCTCATTCACAGTTCAAACATAAAATTAATAATTCAAACAAATGAAGTGTCTTTGAAGTGTCACTTTTATCAGTTCAAGCATAATTACATACAGTCAAATCAGACAGGGATGTCTGATTACTCTTTTCCGTATGCTATATAAGTTATTTATAGCTACCTTGCGTGGCTGAAAATCATATTTCACACAGTGTTGAAAACCTTTTCCTTTTGACTTCAGTGACGTGACTATTAAGCAGTTGCCAACAAAATGAGCCGAGTACCCAACTCCTTTGCTAGTGCGAAAACTGAAACAATAAAATATATATTTAAAAGGTATTCTACCATGATCAAGAAAAATTCACTTAATCACTTACTTCTCCATCTTCTCGAAAAAGATTAGCATTAAAACTAACAATTTACACATCTTAATAATTTCAAATCAACAAAGAGTTTTAAAAGGTTTGCTTGCTGGGTATTTTATGTATTCATTTTTATCTGTTCATTCATTCATTCATTCATTCATTTAATATGCTGCATTTCTCCCCACAGGGGGCTCAAGTGAACTCACAATCAAATAAAGGTTTATAATAAATACGATTAAAAAAAGAATAAGAAATAATACTAATGCTAAATTAAGCAAATAGCAAAAAGACAAACTATGAATTTAAAACACTAAGAAATATGTCCATTTCAATTCAGCATGAAGGCATATACAGTGGACCCTCATATAACAACTGGTTTGTTTAACAGAAAATCCACTTAAAGGAAAAAATTTCCAGAGATAGGGGGAAATTGCTTAATAGAATCACCTATGGGGCGAATCCGTACAACAGAAAAACGTTCGTGATTAGGGATTAATCTGTTTTCAATGCATTCCTATGGGAAATTTGTACAAAACAAAATTTGCTTAACATAATTTCATTTGGAATGAATTAATTCCTTTATACAAGGTACCACTGTACCTTTCCAAGTCAGTTGAAAGTCTGCCTTAACAAGTATAGTAGTTCTACACCTGTCAACAGGGAAAGAAGTAGTAGACGAATCTGACTTTTAAACATGTATTCCATAGCCAAGCAGAAGACACATCTGCTCACTGATCTCATAATTTTCGATTCTAGTAGTGCCACTTCACAGAGAGATGTTTAAATATCATTCACCTTGGAGAAAAGTTTAAGCCAGAAGTTTTGGGACCTAGCTAGGTCTAAGCTCCACCAAATCATCCTACTCTTTCCCTGAGAGCTAGATGCGAGATTTATTTCTAAACATAAAGCTTGGGTGGAGCTTGTCCTAGCTATGCCTCAAAACCAATTCAGGCCTTTCTCAGGTGTCTGTCAGGCAGAAGTTCCAGAATGGAGAATTATGGGATTTGTAGACCAAAATACAGTTGTACCTCAACTTACAAATTTAATCCGTTCCAAATGCATGCTCTTAAGTCAAACTACTCTTAAGTCGGGGTACCTATCTAAAAAATTGAAAAAATAAGTTTAAAAAATTAAGAAATAAAAAAGTAAGTCGAGCAGACCGTATCTAAAATTTGTAAGGCGGCAGTTAAAATGCCAACAGTTTTCCGCTCTTAAGTCAAATTGCTCTTAAGTTGTGCTGCTCTTAAGTTGGGGTATCACTGTAGCCCCCCCCCCCAAAAAAAAGCAATCTGCAATGCTCATCACAGAGACCTGTGAGGGTGGAGCACCCAAGAAAAGCTCCCACCCCAAATATCTTAAAATCCATGGAGGCTTATATATCAGGGGATATGGTCCTTCAAATGGCCTAGTTTGAATTTAAAAAGTCACAATACCCTTAAAAGTAAGAATAACTGGGAGATCTTAATTTATTTTATGCCATTAAAGGTTTCTTGACTTGACTTGAACAGGGAGATCAGAAAATATACATCCAGTCTATCCATATGTAATTTTAGTTGAGTAATGTGGCTTCTCTGAGTCTGACATAAGCTTAGTAATTACATAACAACATTTAACAAATAAAAATAAATGAACTTTTAAAGGCAGAGATTACATGAGTCTATCACCAATTTTTTTTTAAAAAAAGGATATGCAAAACAGATTTTTCCATTAAACTCTGACCACTATTTGAAATCAATTCCAAGAACCACTGGAAATAAGGTGAGTGAGGGAAGACACGACTTCAAACTGTAAAGGATAATGATTAAAAGCAATACTCCACTGTCACAGAAGAGCTTTTAAATAAACAAACAGCGATTTGAGAAAGGCCTTTTTTTTTACATTTAAACTGCTCAGTCTCACTAGCTAAGTGAGGCAGCTATGGTGGACTGAGCAGAACTAACAGAAACTGCACTGGAATTTGTTTCTTTCTATAAAATTACATTAAGTCAAGAGATTAATGATGGAATGCATCTTTTAAAACACCCAAGATATCTATGAGTAGCAGCAGCAGCTAACTTTAAAATATCAAGTCCTGCCACCTCCAATTACATACTAATTAAGCTTGTAGGGAATATTCTTTCATGCTACATTTTGCTACTTTGAATGGAAGCAGAAATATGTCCTCTCTTCACCTCAAAAGATGTTACAGAAAACTGACATTCTGGTCTGAATTATTTTCATACACTGGAACAATCTCACTCCAGGATATGCAGCAAAACCTCTAATTAAATCAATTGTCAACTCTGGAAGAACTGCTGTGTGTCAAAAGAAGAACCCAAAGCGAAGAACTACCTCACACGCAACATTTCCCCCATGCACACAACCATGCCAAAATTATGCAAGCATCTTTTGTGCTGCATACTTGAAAGCTATAGACGTATATGTTGATTCTTTTCTCCTTGTGCCATTTTAGTACAATATCATCCATGGTGCAATTCTGAGACACAGGACTTATATTCCTGTTAATTACGCTGAATTTTTCAGTCTCTTTCGATACCACTGACCATGGTACTCTTTTCAGTTGTGTCTATCTGATGAAACTTGGAGTGGATTATATTAGTGGATTAATATTATAGTGGATGTGGTCCTTCCTGGAGAGATGTAAGAAGGTGTTGGTGGCAAATTCACTCCAAGCCTGAATGCTCAAATCTCAGCAGTATCAGGAGAGCACCTTCACAGTTAAAGCTAAATTGTCAGGCACTTGGAGATATCTGATTTGGTTATTGTTCCATAATGCCTTAGTTATACAGCCCTACTAAGGTCTTTTGAGCAAGTGAGGTATTTAAGGAGTGGTTTTACCAGTTCCATTCCCCCAGTATGTTTCCATGGCTAAGTGCGGATTTGAACCTTGTTCTCCACAATCCTAGTCCATCTCTCTTATCCACCACACTACCCTGGGAACCATCATTTCAGCAGCTCACAATCTCTTTAAAATTTCTTTTAACTAAATGTCCTTCACACTGAAAGAAGCACGAAAACATGTTTACAATTCCTTAATTAAAACAGTTGTTTGAAAAAGGAACTATGCTGAAATATGTTTATTTTACTTACCAGTAGAGATAAGGTTTATCTTTATCTACATTAATATTATTCAGTGGATCCATGCGAAACCAGGTGTTAAGCGTAAACCCATTCTGGTAAGGCCACTTAGCAATAGGAGGCAATGCAATAGCCTAAAAGAGAAAATACAAAGTTGTATAATGCTACATAATATTACATTACATTGACAGGAAACAAATTTATTTATAATCTCACTGCCAGCACACTGAATCATGACATTCTATTGTAATTCACATATAGAACTGGGCTATGTCAGTGAAGGCAAACCTTTCAGAGACCAAGTGCCCAAACTACAATTCAAAATCCACTAATTTTTCGCAAAGTGGCAATACAAGCAATTTAACCTGAATACATATGGTTGTGAAGGGGCGATGTCGGGTGCCCACAGAAAGGGCTTCGAGTGCCACCTTTGGCACCCATGCCATAGGTTCACCAATACTTGGCTTCAGAGACTAAAATCCTTCTGTTATACTTGAAGGATTGACCTTTTCCACTTTACATCTCTGTCTTTTTGATGTATCATGAACAGGTCAAACTATGGGAAAGTTAATGAGTTGGAAAACCTGCATTTTTTCTAAACTCAAAAATATTTCAATGTAAAAATTTAATAAATCAGACTATACCTGGGATACTCAAGGCCAGAATATATTGGCCAAAATCCTGATGTCTAAAGTGATAACATCACCAGCAAAGGTAGTGGTGAGGTTCTAGAAACTGAAGAATATCTATTGTCCAAGAGCTTGTCTGGATCTCATGTAATCAGATTCATCTGTCCAAATCCTCTTGCCCACTTAGGCTAGCATAACACATATGATATAATGTTAGGCAGTGAATTGCCTCACAGTAAGAAATCACTGCAGACATTATTTGTTGCTTACTGTGCTACAGTAACCCCCCGACCTACTGCAGGGGTTAGGGACCTGCCCCGACCCACGATAATTGAAAATCCGCAATATGCGGATACAAGGTCAGGTTGGGACGGGGGGGGGGACTAAATGGGGCCTCTTGTACTTAACTCAAGCCTGGTGCTGCCCCGAATGGGCCTGCAAGGGGCTTCTCAGGCCTGTCGGAGGCCCCAAAAGTGCTTCCCCACGAACCAGAAGTGACCTCTGGTAAACTGGAAATGACTTCAGGTAAACTGGAAGTGACCTCCGGATTGTTAGAAAGCACTTTTGGGGGTTCCAACGCCATTCCTGGGCCTGTTGAAGGCCTTAGAAATGCTTTTTGGCAAAACAGAAGTCACATTGGAGGCGTGTTTGGGGCAGCGTCAGACCGGGGGTAAGTACAGGAGGCCTGAAACAGACCGATTCACCTTACCCCAGTGGGGCTTTGTTTTATATTCTGCGGTCCTGCAATATACTGGGACTGCAGTATATGAACCGCGAAAGGGTGGGGGTACCGTATATGACTCAGCAACCAACTGATGATGTCTGTAATTTCTTAGCTTGAGCCCATTTACCTTCAAATGTATGTCATTGGTGTACATACAAGAGGATTTCTCCCCAGGTTGGAAGGAGGAATTCTTGAGTTTCTGAACGTTTCTCCCATTTGTGATATCTTGTCCTCCTATGGGCTATGTTGGCCACCACAGTGAATCCAATTCAGATAAAACATTTATACAAATAATATCTTCAAAGTCCCATAAAATTATACAGTAGTTAAAGGTTTAGTTTTTACTATGAGAAATTTAGTTTAATTAAAACTTACCGCAGCACTGCAACCTGGGAAGTTGAAAAATGTGTCAGGACCATGTCTCTGTGGCATTTGATTAAGGACTGACAACAGCTTGACTGCATGTCTGGGCTGTCAAAAATAACATAATTGAAGATCTTTAACTATAATAATTCATAAAGATGAACACTGGCAACATATTCACTGCCTATTATTTTTCCAGAAAAAAACTACGTACAACTTGTGCTCAAGAAGTTGAAAAATCAGTTATTCAACTAACATAATTGGCTAATTTTTTTATTTCACACAATGCTACAAACCAATAAAACTGAAGTATATTTGCATTAGCTACAGCTTACCCAGATTCCATTTTCACCACGAAGCATACTGAACAAAAGCTTCAACTCTTTGACGGTAATGCTGTAGCTGGCAAGAACCCCCAACATATCAACAAGAAGATCTTTAAAGAAAAATAAAAGCATTTGGTTTTTGTCAGGTAGAAACTGGACTGTATAAAGTAACATTACTGAATGTTCAACTTAGCATCTCTTTATTAAATTTCTGTAAAGCCCATAGTAGTCATTACACGCTACTGATACAGTAATCATTCATTCAATTGCCTATAGCAGTCATTCGCAAAAAAAAAAAAACCATTCTGTAGTCCAAATGCCACAAAAGAATTGAGACGAAAAGTTACTAATAGAGATGGGCTTTTCATTTCTGAAATGGTCATTTTGTGAAATGCATTTGGAACCAGAGGAACACAATCAACCAATCCCTTACCTTGCGCTGGGCTTGCATGGGGTGCAACTCCAATCAGGAAGAAGCCTCTGATGTCATTGTTCCTCCTCCCTGACGCTGGCCAACCAGGAACTGTGCAGTTAAATGCATCATCCTGCCTCCCTGGCTAATTGGCCAGCACCATGGAGAAGGAAAGATGACATTGGAGGCTTCTTCCTCATTGTAGTTTAGTTACTAATTAATGAATCCTCACTTGGATTCTTGGGAGCATGTTAAGTGATCCAATGGATGAACAATCATCAACCAAACAGCAATTTTCTCATTACCTGCTAGCAGCTTCATCATTCCCTTCCACAGCTGAACTATCAAATAGTATTTTGGCCACTATCTGAATGTTGTCTTGATGTTCACTGACTTGTTCTATGGGGAATGGGGCTATAAATTAGGGCAAATAACTTTGGCAAGTCCAGGGACCAATCTCAACCCTCCCAGCTCCCATAACCCGGCAAAACTTGAAATGACCAGAAGTGTACTTCTTGTCGCAAAAACACTTTGTTTTATAGATGAACTGTACTTCTTGGAAGCTTCCAGGAGTCTGATTCTCCTTGCTTATTGAAAGAAAAAATTCCCCTATGAGGGAAATAGGTGCGGTATATAAATGTGAAAAATAAATAAATAAATAAATACTGCTAAAGTTCCAAGGAAGCAAAAGCAGGCAGAGCCACATGTTGCCCATGCTAGGTATACAGTATTTGAGTGTAAGGAAACAGAGGAAAGTGATAGCACAGCACAATGATAATACTCATGCCAGAGAAAGTACATATACATATATGGGACCTAACCTGACAGGTTCAAGGTGGTATGGTTAATAGGCCAGATAATACATATAGTAAATGAGTAAATGCTGTAAGGAAACTTTTCCGAAAAGCATTTCTGAGGCCTCTGACATGGCTAGAAAGGCCCTCAGAGCCCCCCAAAGTGCTTTCTAGCTATCCGGAGGTCACTTCTGGTTTTCCGGAAGTCACTTCCGGTTCAGCGAGGAGCCCTTTTGGGGTCTCCGACGGGCCCGGGAAGGCCGTCGAAGGCCTGTTCAGGGCAGCCCCAGGCCTGGGGTAAGTACATGAGGCCTGATACAGGCCTTTCCATGTTATCCCAGTTTTTTTTTTTTTTCATATACTGCGATCCCACAATATACCAGGACCGCAGTATATAAACCATGAAAGGGAGGCAGGTTACTGTAAGTTAAATACATTCAAATTTGCATTCCTCAATTTGTGAGGTTATTGATCTTTCCTCTTTTTTTCAATTAAGTAAAATAAGCTCAGAAGTGGTTGCATTTATACTCATCTATTTGTGACTTATACCTGCAATCATATCATCCACAGTACTCATCTTCAGCAGCACTTGTTCAATTAAACCAACTTCTGTGCTGGTCTGTAAATTGCGAACACTTTTACGAAGGATGGCTGTAAACATGCTCCAAATTTCTGCTTGACACGTTACATCACAGTGCTCTAAGAGTTCTGACATGCACGTTATACTTTCTGCATCCTGGATTATAAAGTTCATCTCTAGATCGAATTCTCCACCAACCAGCTGAAAACAAACAAAGAATAAAATGTTAACTTATTTATTAGAGTTTGACTAGATTCAGGCTGGCTACTCAAGTCATTCTGATGCTTACTGAACACTTTGTGACATGCCAAAATTAGCCTACTTTTACTACAAGATTGTATCAAACCCTTTTTTTCCTTCTAGCATAAAATCTGGGAGTTGAGTCATGGCTACTGGACTTCTTTTTTGAGAGATAGAAACGTTTCGCTGTTCATCCAAACAGCTTCATCGGTCTGGGCATAAAAATAATACATGCAGTGATTTTAACTAGAGCAGAACAATCTGTATCTTTGTTGTGCCAGTGGTCTGATGTTAATGAAGAGTACTTAAGGTTAACATATTTTCAAAATACACATACACATTGTATGGGAACTTCCAGAATCATAACTCACAGATGTGCCAGTTGTAGAGAGTTTGGAAAAAGCAGAAGATTCTTCTAGCTGGTACAATCCCCTTACACTAGTAGACAGAAATGCACTTGGACTCCTTCAGCTGGGAGCAGATCTCAGGAATTGCCCAGCCGAACTGGTATGTGAGATAAGATCTTACAGTGGAAGAGCCAACAAGGAGTACAGCAAGGGAGTGAGTGAAGTTAGGTCAGATCCAAACCTCTTCTACCCTAGGACATACCCATGTTAGCAGAACAAAGTTAGGCCAATGGAAAGGTACTGTAATCCTAAGTAATTTCCTACACTCCAGGTCTAAAATGGATTTAACTTCCTTTCTAAGGAGTAGGGTGGGATGAAAATATTTTAAGTAAATGAATAAAATAAAATAATTCAGCTTTACTTCCCTAATATCAGTGGGGGCTAAGGCAGAATTGCACTCTTTACATGGTTAGAAATGTGTGACACCCCCCCCACACACACATACACACATGCACAACATACTGCCTAACACACAGTGGCTGAAATCATTCTGCGCAATTTACACCTGTAAAAAGACATCCTAAGAAGGAGGCAAAATTAAACATTTCCTATTTCTGTTCCATGGCTTTTCCAGCTGAAGAATAATCTATTTAAGCCATGGGGGCCAGCAAAAGACAGGGAGGGGGGTCATTAATTGCAAAAACTCTTTCCCTGGCAATAGCAACTGTAGGTAACTGAAAACTTCTGTCGCATAACTCCCACAATCTCTATGAGATGAAGCGATTACATAGGAGTCAGAAAAGCTAGGAGACAGAAGCAGGAAGATTCTAACAACTAGAAATCATCCCTTGCCTTCTTTCATTACCAGTCATCTGCAGCTATAAGTTATGCTCAAGATTTCAACCAGTATATAGAAGTTGAGTCATGGCAACTGGACTTCTTTTCTTGAGATACTGAAACATTTCGCTATTCATTCAAGCAGCTTTGCTGTTCTGAGGAACAGAAGTTTATAGGAAATCCATCCACACAGATCAGTACTTATTGTTTGACTCCCACCATCCATTACAACACAAACTAGGAGTCATCAGGACCCTAAACCACAGAGCAGAGAGCATCCCCGCCTCCACAGAAGCTAAGAAGAAGGAAGACAGGCACCTGAAGGCAGTACTTAGGGCCTGTGGATATCCAAAGCAGGTCTTCAACAAAGCAGTGACCCGACTGAGAAGAACAAGGGATCAGCCTGAGACCCAGAGCCGACGGCTGAACCTGGTCATCCCTCACATGGCTGGATTGTCTGAAAAGCTTAAAAGGATTGTTGGCAAACACAACCTTGTTTACTTCAAACCCACAAACACACTAAGGAAGAGACTCGTCAACCCAAAGGACCCGACACCAAAATACAAAAGGAGCAATATGTGGTCCAATGCAGTGAGGAGTGTGTCTCTTCACAAACATTTCAACCAATCACTTTTTTCCTCAACATCAGTGCATCTTGGAAATTATCTGACTGTTCAATTTATTATGAAGACTCTGGCCACAACTTGTGGCAGATTTTAACCATTCCCAACAAGAAACTGAAATTTCAGAATCCAGCAAGGGGGGGATTAGACATACCACTCCTGTCAAAGAGCTGAGTCAGTGGTCTCAAATGGCTGACTTTCAATGCTATAAATCGGAACTGAACTGCCACAATTACCCAATGCATCTTTTCTACCAACGTAAAGCCCTTTCTCCAGATGGTTTCTTGCAAAGACAGAAGAAGCCTCCTGTCCTGCGAAACATTTCATACCATCTTTCTGTATATTAAGGACACTCACCTTGATTTCCTGCTTCAAATTTCAATATAACATGTTCTTGGATAAGTCCTTTACAATAATGAAGGGAATCACAGAAAAAAAACCTTCATTGCTATATCCTCCTCCTTCTCCTCTTAATCATCAAGAAATTAGCTCAGTAGAAAAGGAAATGCTTGAGTGGTTTTTATTATCATTTACCTCTGCAGAGCTCAGTCCTGTATGTGCACAGACTTAGCCCAAACTATCCCTGTGTTGAGAGCGCGCACGCGCGCACGCAGGCACGTGCGTGCGCACACACACACGTGTGTGTGTGTGTGTGTCTTAGAGGGAACCTTGATCATCACTGATGAGAACTCAATTTTTATGTTATCACCACACAAGGACACCCCCAGGTGAACTGAACCCTGTTATCCAGAACTGAAATCTAATATGCCTATTTTGCATAAATTTCTACATCAAACAGTTTATCTATGTATGATCATTAAATTTTGTGGTTGATATAAAGAAATCTCATGCTACACTGCAAAAGGCTAGTCCACAACACTCACAAAACCACCCACACAAATAAAACAAAATTTTGTTTTATAAAGGATTACATTTTTCATATCCAACTTGAGGAAACAATATCCTTATGTATTTTAACTAAGAAGCAGCACACTTTAAAAAATAAAGAAAAGAAAAGAAGGACTTATTGCCTGAAAAGGTTCAGGTTAATATGTCAACCTAAATCAGATAAGTATAATAATGATAGTTATGTGTAAAAAGTGAACTGAAACATCTAGCAACTACTATGGCAGCTCAAATGCAAACCATAAAATAATTTTTCATTTCAATCATGGTATCATATTTTATCCTTCAGTATCAACCTTTAAATTTTATTTTATTAATAATGAAATATTAAAAATCTGACTCATGACAGATACTTAGTGACTATTAAATGTTTTGTACTCTGCACTTGATTAAGCTAATATCACTCTCTGTTTTTACAGTACAGTGGTACCTCGGATAACAACTGCCCCGGATAACGAATAACTCAGATAACAACTGCAAATTTCCAGGTATAGGGCTGCCTCTGATAACGAATTTTCCCTATGGGCTGCCTCGGACAACGAATCACAATTCCTAGGTATAGGTCTGCCTTGGAGAACGAATTTTCCCTATGGACTGCCTCAGATAATGAATTTCCAGCATGCATCAGTAAAAAAGTTGTCCCAGGTGGCATTGCATCTGTACCTTTAAAGTGCACTTTTTAAAGAGTTTTGAGCAAAAAAACAGGTGCCTGTGCCTTTTGCCTAGGCTCCAGAATGGATTAAACAGCTTCCCATTCATTCCTATGGGAAACTGCATTTCAGATAACGACATGCTTCGGATAACAACTAACCTCGGAGAATGAATTACCGTCGTTATCCGAGTCACCACTGTACTTTAATCTACACTGTATTAAACAGGTGTGAATAACATAACAACTCCTAAAACAAAAGGAGACATATCTAAATCCCTTTCTCTTTTTACAGTCTATGGATAACCAAGCTCCTGGAGAGCCTGTGTAAAAATAATTAGGTTCAATTAATCCTTTCATACAGTCATCCCCTGACATTTTGCAGTTCATTCACTGCGGCCCTGGTAATCGCAAGACCACAGTATATGAAGGCAAGGGCCCCTGGGGAAAGCTGTTTGGGCCTGTTTGAAGCTTCCTGCACTTGGTCCAGGCCTGGCGCTGCCCCAAGAGGGCCTCTGACTGGCTTCTCAGGCCTGTCAGAGGCCCCAGAAGTGGTTTCTGGTGAACTGGTAGTCACTTCCATAAACCAAAAGTGCCTTCCAGATTTTCTGAAACCACCTCTGGGGTCTCCAACCAGCTTCCTGGGCCTATCAGGCCCCCCAGAAATGGTTTCCGGCAAACCAGAAGTCACTTCTGAAAAACTGGAAGTGTCTTCCGGTTTGCCAGAAACCACTTCTAGGGCCTCCAAAAGGCCTGGGAGGCTTATCAGACACCCGTTCAGGGCAGCGTCAGGACTAAGGTAAGTGTAGGAGGCCCCAGACAGGACCCCCAGTCCCGACTCAACCCAGCATTTTCTTTTACTGTGGGTCAGGCCGTGTCCCTAACCCCCATGATGGGGGTTATTGTAACTTGTTAGTTCTACAATATAGCCCTCAAAGTCCTTTTCACAGTGAGCCAAAATGTGTCAAACAAAATGTAATAGAATAAATAGTCACAGAACCACTTTCCACCCCTGCCCATCACCCCTTCACTCCACCCAAATTGGTTATGGATTATTTCCTACGTCTACATCCAGTTTTCTACATGTATGGGGTCCTAGGGGTGGTGGTTCATCATCCCAATACTATTATGTCTACTAGTGAATCTAGCACGGCATTCAAAAACAGATATACAGTACAATTGCATAGCTAGGGCTTAGATGCTCCCAAGCTTCTAAACAGTTCACCCTGTATGAAAATAAGCAACACAAACAAGCATAGATTCCAAGAAAGAAGCCAGCATATAAAGATGTATTATTCAGAAGAATAACAAGTTTATTCAGTGGGCATTCTCATGGATAAATAAAAAATGCATCATATTGTTCAAAACTGGCCAGATTTATATCCAGCTACAAGAATTTATTTCTATCAAAACTACAATTCGCAGTTTGAAGAACACGTCAGAAAGAAATATGGCCTCATAGGTTTCTTTCTGTTAAGTCAGATAAATGTGCCTCTTCTCCAGAGCATTATTCATTACAGGGAACTGCCCAAAGAAAAGGCCCATGTCATAGAGTAGTATGTTCAATTCATGATTAAAGATTTTTTGTCACCATGATACCATGTTAATTGAAAAAGTGGTACTTCTGAAAAATGTAGTGCTGTCTCTGTAGCAGCTAGTTTTGATGAATCATTGAGGATGAGAGCATTTCCAGTTACGACAATCTTAGTACTTAAAGTTATAAATGAATCTTCCTACTATGTGGATTTCATGCAGCTTATATAGGTCTACTTATTTATTTATTTTTATATATAAAATAATGTTTATATCCTGTTCATCTAGTGTCTAAGAACTACTCTGGGTGGCTAACAAAGGTTGAAACACAACTACCCAATCCTGCCCACGAGAACATAAATAAAAGGAACCGATAAACATTAATAAACCAGGACATCCAAAACTGAAAGAAACCTGGATGGCAAATCAAAATCAATAGTAAATTCTTGGGTCCACAAGGGTATCAAAGGGGCAATATCTCATGAAGCAATGTGGTTTTTACCAATTTCTTGAATGCCAGGAGGGAGACAGCCTGGCATATATCTGTGGGAAACGCATTCCAAAGCATTGTGGCCACCACTAAGAAGGCGTAAACCGTGTTCCTTCGGGAAGACGGATGGTATATAAACACTAAAATAAATAAATAAATAAATAAATAAATAAATAAATAAATAAATAAATAAATAAATAAAAAGACCTGGTTCCTGGTGGTAGTTTTCCAGGCCTCTCTAGTGGTGCTCATCCACAGATATGATATCTGGCTGTCCCAGATAGACAATGTACAAAAAACATAAGAGGGTGCAAGGCACAACTACACAAATACCATTGTTCAGTGCACAATTGTTTCACATAAAAAGGAATAAAATCAGCAGCCATGATTTCAAGTAGTTCAAAGGAAATTATTCAAAGTGCTGGTTCTACCTTATAAAGTCATAAATGGCTTGGGACCAAGCTATCTTAAGGACCGCATCTCCCTTTATGAACCTGGCCAGATGTTAAGATCATCAGGGAAGGCCTTTCTCTTGTTGCCGTCACCCTCACAGGTGTTTGGTGAGGACACAGGAAAGGGCCTTCTCCATTGCTGTTCCCAGACTCTGGAACTTACAGGAGGCCGGGCTGGACCCCTTCTTTGTTCTCTTTTCACAAGCACTTTTCTGTTCAGGCAGGATTTCCCTCAGTGATGGGCTGTCTTAAGAGACGTTTTAAAATTGGATACTTTGTATTTTTGTTGCTTTCAAGCAGTATTTTTTATCTAATAGATTTGTACGTTTATTTAATTCTTTCTTAAACATTCAGATAACGTACTATTTGTAGCTTACAAACTTTATTTTTAATGATGTGAACTACCTTTTAAGGTAATTGAGATATAAATAAATACATAAATTAATTTACTTGTTTAGCATATATTTATTCTGCAATGTTATGTTTGGTGATTTATATTTTTTTCTCCAAATGTTTTACTTTCTTTTTCTAAAGAAACTCACACTCACACACAAACACCCATACAGGAGACAAAGAGCTCCTTGTCCTCTGAAGATGCCAGCCACAGAGTATGGCGAAACGTCAGGAAGAAAAACTTCCAGAACACAGCAAAGCAGCCCAAAACACTCACAACTACTATCAGACTTTGGTCGTGAAAGCCTTTGAGAATACAGTTTAACATATTTAAGAGCTTGTTACTTATAAGACACTCAGGGAAGCATATGACTGAACAAGATCAAGTTATGATAAGCACCACGTTTTAATATTAGTTATACTGCCATTCACTTTCCCTTAGTCTTATTTCATTTGTTGGTTTAGTAATGTAAACCATATGCAGCACATAAAAGCGCCAATCTTCAATAGAAAGAGAGTGGACTCTAAGACATCCTTCCTGGTGCTAGTAACCTGAGGACTACTTCCAGTAGAATATACCGGGTTCTCTCACTTATCTCCACCAGAAGACTTGTCCAACACCCCACTGTTAAAGTTAAACACACATTTTTCCAAGTCCTGTTATCATAAGCCACAGTTAGTATAAAGTATGTCTGTGAAGATTCTCAGTCATCCAGGTGAGTATATCTAAAAGTTGAGTGATGGCAACTGGACTTCTTTTTCTTGAGAGATAGAAATGCTTCACTGCTCATCCAAACAGCTTCACCAGTCTGAAGATGTCTCAAGATGTCTCAGCTTCATCAGTCCCAAGGCCATGACTCAACTTCCAGATTAGTATAAAGTAGAAATCAGTTATGCTGTTGCACACTAATAATCCATCTAGTCTAGGACTGTTAAAATTGTCTAATGGCAGGTCCAAAGCAATTCAGGCACAAGTCTTTCCTAGACTAGCCCGAAGATGCCAGTGACTGTATCTGCTTCCAACCCATGCACTCTACCAATGAGATAGGGTGATAGGGTACTTTTTACAAACACTAAGACCACTCCCTCTATTTATTTATTTATTTATTTATTTATTCTTGTATTTATATCCCGCTTATCTACTACATGTAGTACTCTAAGCGGCTAACAAGAGCAATAAATGCCAGATCAACAATAATAGAGTACATCAAATATAAAGCATAAACAATGTAAGACAATTAAAACAACATTACATGTAAAATCCTCCTGCATCCCAGCATGCGGAGGGGCAAATCCTAACAGGATTAAAAATAGACACGGCGAAAAACAAAACTAATTTGGAAACGGTAACGATGGCGGGGGGGAAACTAACTGAAATCGCCAAAGGCCTCTCGGAACAAAAAAGTTTTTAAAGCTTTCCGAAAGGCCTGCAGGGACTCTGCAGAGCGCACTTCGCTGGGGATGGCATTCCAAAGGGAAGGAGCTGCCACTGAGAAGGCCCGGTTCCGAGTAGTCGTCTTCCGGGCCTCTCGTGGAGTGGCAACCCGCAGCGAGTGCGCTCGCACCTGCCGAACAGGAAGCCATGAAGGGTTTTATAAACTAAAACCAAGACCTTGAATCTAATCCGGGCTGCAACGGGCAACCAGTGCAGGCGAGCCAGGACTGGGGTGATGCGGTCATAACGACGCGCACCAACCACCAGTCTGGCCGCCGCATTCTGTACCCGCTGCAGACGCCGGAGAAGAGTCAAGGGCAACCCCATGTAGAGCGCATTGCAGTAGTCCAGTCTCGAGATCACCAGTGCCTGGACCACTGTTCTCAGAGAGTCAACATCCAGGTACGGGCGGATCTGGGCGATCTGACGAAGATGGTAATAGGCGGCCCTGGTCACCGACGCCACCTGCGCCTCCATGGTCAGCGCCGGGTCCAGGACCACGCCCAGATTCCGCACCCTCTCCACCGGCTGGAGGGAACCCCCCCCCAGACAGGGAAGAGGGCCACCGTAGCCAGATGGTGAGCTCCCAAAGAACATGACCTCCGTCTTCTCGGGGTTGAGCTTAAGCCTGTTCGCCCCGGTCCAAGTCAGCACGGCGTCCAGGCACTCATCAAGGATCCTCACAGCTTCCACTGCAGAGGTGGAAAAGGAGAGATAGAGCTGCGTGTCATCAGCGTACTGATGACAGCAGACTCCAAATCTCCTAATGACCCCAGCCAGCGGCCTTACGTAGATATTAAACAGCATAGGGGACAGCGACGACCCCTGTGGAACCCCGCAAGGGAGTATCCAAGGAGCCGACAGCTCCCCCCCATGCTGAACGTACTGAGGACGGCCCTCCAGGAAGGATCGGAGCCAACTGTGAGCAGTGCCTCCGATTCCAACCTCGGAGAGCCGATCCAACAGGATACCGTGGTCGACGGTATCAAAGGCCACTGACAAATCCAGGAGAACCAACAGGGTAGAGCAACCCCTGTCGGCCGCCCGGATTAGGTCATCTTGCAGCGCGACCAAAGCTGCTTCGGTCCCCCGACGAGGCCTGAACCCGGACTGGCAAGGATCGAGGCACTGCCGATCCTCCAGGTACGACTGCAGTCGGACCGCCGCCACCACCATTTTTCTCCTCATGACTACACCAAAGGGCGGTAATCGGGGGGGCAGGTGACATGAAGTTGAAGTCATAACAATACATCCTAGTTCTTCATTTTGCATGAACAAATCCAATAACTAAGTTTTTAATCATTCCCAAATTAGCTTTTGCTTCATAAAGTGCATTACCATTTCATCATCATAATTTCATAATGTAGTGAATAATTCAAATCTTTTTTCTATTCTTTCTTTTTCCTGGCAACAGACATCAATTCTAATGAATAATAATTTGACTATTGTATGAACACTTAAAATGGTGAGCCTGAAACTGTTACTCAGAGAAATCTTCAGATTTATTTTTAAACATCAAAATTTAGCTTTAGAATAACCCATGTTCCAGGAAGAAATTTTCAGAAGATTCACACATATATAAGAAATTTGGAAAGAGAAAGAGCTTATCAAATATCACATATCTGTCAACTGTAACTTCAGTAGCTTCACACCCTCTTCAAGCCGTAGTCTTAAAACTATTAGTATATAAACTTGACAGCAAACCAGAATTGACCTCTGAAAAGTCTCTGAATGTCACTGGATCAAATCGTATCCGAATCTTAGAACAGCTGCTCCATCCAGTGTTATCTACCAGAACAAGGGTCTATTGAGGTTACTCTGAAATGTTTCTGTGATTGGTATTTCCTTTCCCATACCTACCCCAGGCTTGAGAACCACATACTGAGCAGTAGAGATGGGCACGAATAAAAAAATTATGTTTCGTTTGTCGTTTGTCACTGAGAGGTCCGTTTCGGTTCGGTTCCGTTTTTCGTGAATTTTTGGGAAAAATTTCATTTTTGTTTTTTGTTTTTTCGTTTCTCATTTCTACCTGCTTTTTGCGCGATTTTTAAAAGCATTTCGGTGCATAGGCATCCCCCAATGACCCAGACCAGAGGGAAACCACTAAAAAAATTGATGCTGGTAGAGACACAGTATAGACTAGGTTCGCAGGGAGGCTGCAAAGGCAGCGGCGGGCATTACCCAGGGTGCAAGGCAGCCGCAGAGTGACTGCACTGCAGGGCAGGGGAGGGTATTCACCGAGAGGTACGCATACACACACAGAGGGAGGCTGCAGGACTGAAGCTAGAGTCGCAGAGACAGCAATCCCACCCTAACTCCCACTGGAGACGGCAAGGAGGACGGGGGCTGCCAGAGCTTTTTATGCCCTCTGTGGCTGCCAGACCTGCCCAGTCTGCCACCTGGGCATGCTATTGGTTGAAGTTGTCCAATAATTTACATGATCCCATCACATAGCTTGACTCCATGTTGTGGCTTGGGTGGCGACATCCATTTTGTCATCCATAAAGGGAAAAGAAAAATACATTGCGATGGGAGAAGACAAAAACAAACGTTTTAAGGACCCCAACCCCCTGGTAGGTAATAATTTCAAATAATTATCGCATTATCGCTGCATTTGTATGGATGTCCAGGGCGTTTTAATACCCAAGAAATCAAAATTAGGCATCTGGAAGCCATTTTGGGTCGATGTCCCCTAACTCCCCTTAAAGGAAAAAAATACAGCGATCTAAAAAAAGACATAAATGCACGTTTTAACGACCCCAACCCCCCCGGTAGGTATTATCAGATAGTATAAATAATTATCGCTGTGTTTTTATGGATGTCCAGGGCATATTTTAACATTTAAAACAGCTCATTTCATTGCACACCGCCAGTAACGGAAACGAAACGTAACGAACACAATTTTCGTGGTTCTGTTCGTTTCGTTTCATTTTCATCACGATTTTCATTTGTCGTTCCGTTACATAACGAAACAACAAACGAATAACGGAAACAAAAAATTGTTTGTTTTGTGCCCATCTCTACTGAGTAGCAAACTGTGCTTCAAACATTCATAAGGCAGCACTGCACTGAATTATCTCTTGTACTCTTTATCTCTTCTAGTCTTTATTTATTTTACTAATTAAAGTTTCTAAAATTCAAGTCAGTTGCAAAAGAGCCAAAGAGCATGTCCAGCTTCAAAAACTATCATACCATAAAGAAATCTTAACACTCCAAAGAACAAAACCATATACGGTAAACCTATCTAAAGCCAACAGAAACAAAGCAGCCTATAGAAGTAAAGGTGGGAAGATTTCAGAGGTCTAGAAGCCATGTTTCACCTTGAAAAGTTCATCAGTTTTCATGCATGTTTTTCCTTCTTTCCTGAAAAATCCCTTCTCATTCTCTAAAAGCAGCAGGAAGAATCTGCATCTCTTCTAACCTGGGAAAGGGGTTTCCTCTTGAACTGTTCACAATGACTTCTGCTTTTGATTGTTTTACCTTTAGAGTACAGAATCTGAATTTTTACATACCAATTCCTGTTCATGGAAGAATATAGTGACCCCCCCCCCCGCCTATTGCAGGGGTTAGGGACCCAACCGGATCGGCAATAATTGAAAATCTGTGATACACAGATGCAGTTTGGGTTGAGCGTGGGGGGCCTAACTGGAGGCTCTTGTACCTACCCCCAGCCTGGCGCTGTCCCAAACGGGCCTGCGAGGGCCTTCCCAGGCCTTCTGTAGGCCCCAAAAGGGCCTCCCTACCAACTGAAAGTGACTTCTGACAGGACTAGAAAGGCCCTTGGAGGCCTCAGAAATGATTTTTGGTGACCCAGAAGTCACTTGCAGTTCACAGGGAGGCCCTTTGGGGGCCTCCAGAAGGCCTGGGAAGGCCCTTGCAGGCCCATTTGGAGCAGCCCGGGTCCTGGGGTAAATAAGGGAGGCCTGAAACAGGCCTTTGCCTCTTACCCCAGTAAGGCTTTTTTCATATACTGTGGCCCCGCGATAGAACGGGACCACAGTATATGAACCGTGAAAGGGCAGGGAACCACTGTACATACATTAAAATACACATACTGTCTAAAAACAACAATTCTTGAATTCAGGTGGCTGTCTACTTTCTCATAAATATATAGTCTTGTGTCATAACAACTTCTGAAGTGTTAGCCATGTTATTCTATTGCAGCAAAGAGACCTGTGGCACCTTAAAGTCTAATAAAACTATTAATTTTAAGGTGTACCATAATCTTGTTGAGACATATCACTACTGGAACTCCAGGTGAGCTGCATGCCCTTGCCAGCACCCCTGTGGGAGCCTGGCAAAACTGCTAAGCTCCTGAAAGCATTGGGGAAGGAAACACACACACACACACACACACACACACACACACACACACATACACACACACACACACACACACACACACACACACACACAGGGGGGGCAGCTTCAAGAGTGGCAGAGATAGGAACGGACAACTCTGAGATGTGGAGGAAACTTGTGGAGAAAATACTGAAGAGTAGAATCCTATGTTTTGTACCTAGAGGTAGGTGAACTGCAGCTGGGAGGGGGATCCTTGGAAATAAATTCCTGAAGTAGCCCTGATTGGAAGAAGGGAGTTCAACTTGTATCTATTTTCTGAGACCAGCAGATCATCACCACAGCAGAATGCTCAGCAACTCACAACTCGTACTTAAGCAAAAAAAATTGACAATATAACTTCACAACAGCATTTATTAACAGAGTAATAAGTTATATTTTATGCTATCACCATCAGTAAGTAATACAGGCAAATATGTTGCGTAACTATTCAGTTGAACACTAGGTCAACCAAAATGTATAAATAAATAAACCAGCACATAGGAGATGCCAATAGCTTTACAGTAATCTCTAACAATAGCATGCATCCAATGACACATATCTCAGTAGTGAAAGCATCCTCATACCAGAGGCCTTGCCATGAGTACAACTACTGTATCTACTTCCTTATTATAAAATCAAATTAAAGACTTTTACACTGTCATGTACTACCCAGTATTAATGACTGGGCAGGCTGGAATTAAATATAATATCTGCCTGAAAGAATTGTACCTCTTACGAAAATGATGTTAAAAGAATAAAGCTCTTCTGATAATAAAATCTGAAAATAAGAAACTGGCTTTTTAATTATCATACTCTCATTCTAATTCTTACTTGAGAATTATTTTATAACACTCTGGTGCCTTGCATGCTACACATTTGATTATCCTTCACCTATCATTTGTTGTAAATTTACATATAGCTCTGTGCCTCTGCAACCGTACAATGTATTATTTTATGACAAAGGTTCATGTTTGATCTTCAAGAACAGTTTTTATCCTGTTAGTTCCAATCCTCTTCACTCAAAACAACTACCATATTGCATGCAAAGCTTAAATATTACACAAATGCACTAATAACTTGGGAGAGGGGCTGAGAACATTTATGTGCTTGACATTTACTCCCTTCTGCAATATCATTCTTCACAAAGGACCTGAGTTTAAGGAATTCCCTCCCCTCATGAAGTACAAACCACTAAGAAGCCTGCTCTTAAAGTGTCTGCATAGAAGTCAAATGGTACATTGAAAAGTTTAAATCAAATTTCCTACCTCACCTGAGGCTTCAAAAACATTTTCACTTTTGAAAGCAGGTCAGGGTAGTAGTTTAGGGAATGTAGGAAATTATAAAGACTCACTATCTTCCTACAAAGAAAACAACAATTAACTGAATGAAATAAGAAAGGTGGAGGACCTGGTGTATGTGGATACCAAGAGATGCTAGTACCTGTATCTATCTCTTAGATATAAATTTAATAAAGACTATTCAAAACTACTAAACATGTCACAAAAAAATTGGAGAATGATCTCACACCATGGCAGACTAGAACTTTGATGTCCCCATATTATAAACTCAGAGATGAAGTAAATGTTTATTTCTGATTGTGGACCACTAATTCATTCACACTGTAAGATGAATGCTTCTTGGTTCCATGAAGACTAGGACTCTTCAAAGTATGTCTGGTTTACAAACACTGATTTTAAGAGAGAGAGAGAGATTTAACTGTACAATTTGGATTTACAATCAATAGGGTTCAGATCACAATTCACTCAGAAATAAGCACATGTAAAAAGGGTAAAGGTAAAGGTTGCCCCCGCACATGTGTGCTAGTCATGTCCAACTCTAGGGATGGTGCTCATCTCAGTATTCAAGCTGAAGAGCCAGTGTTGTGCAAGCCCATGGCCACGGGGCCGGCATGGCTGCAAGGAAACTCTGTAAAGCCACTGAAATACTGTAAATAGTATTACACTGGCAGTAGACAAGCCTACTCAATCCCTAAGAATCTGAAACTGCTGATACAGCCAGAATCCCCTAAGAATCTGAAACTGTTGATACAGCTGGCCACTGTGCTTTGGAATACTTATTATACAAAAGGCAGGATATAAATCCAACAAATTATATAGCTGAATAAAAACCAGAAATTAAAATGAGCCTAAAACATACCAGTAGGTCACGGATGAATCTGAGCAGTTATAAAATGTGCTTCAACTGTACTAAATCCAGTTGTGCAATTCTATATGCCCAATGGGGTGATGTAAACCGCACCAACAATTTTTGGTGACCATTTCCAAAACGAAAAGCCCATCTCTAGTGATTATGTGTCTGCTTCCAGGCTATGCACTGAGCTTCATGGCTGGCTCATAGTAGTAGTTTTAGAAGATGTAGCCATGTTATTCTGGGCTAGCATATCAGGAGAGACAAAATAAAAATAAAAAATAAAGACAAAAACACTTTCGCACCTAAATGCTGTATCTTAATGTGAGCTTTCTACACAGCACTAACAAAAGTTGGCTTATAGTGACACTATCATTGTGTACTCCACCATTGCTTCAGCTACCACTGCTGCCCAGTTGTTGCCACCCTGATCACCCTGCTCTTTTGCTGATGTGGCCATTACCCTCAAAGAGTATGGATGCATCTTAATCTGGAGTCTCAGCTATAACTGTTCTGCCTTGGGGGATCCTGCTAGGAGCCCAGGCTCGTAATGGGAGTCTGGCCTCCTGAAGGCATTGCCCTCAGCTTCAGAGGAAAACATACAACTAGCCAATTTGGTATATTCTATCTCCACCTGTTTTGCTGTAGGACATTTCATGGTCTACAATCCAACATACTGTTTTTAACAGATAAACGATTATCAGCAACTGTTCATTTTAAAATTCATAATCTATTCACTAACTGTTGATTCCCCAGCAAATATGAGCTTCTTTAAAACTGACCTTCAAAACAGCTCTGTCAGAAATAAGTTCTGCAGTCTGCTTTTAATGAATTCGTATATCCAGCTAGTTCTGGTACAATCACAGCAATCATTCTTGCTGAAAGTTACTGTCTTCCAAACAAGAAAGGAGAGGGGGGAAGAAAAAAAAACACCCTGCCATGTTATTGATCTTCGAAAGCCATTGGAAACAAAACTATAACGTGCCAATCAGGTTTTGGCCTCTAGCTTTTTGTATGCTGACTCTTAATCCAAACAAATCTATAAGGATTTTAATATTTCATTATCACCCCCAAAATTTGTTCAAAAATGAACTGATGAAATGAACTGTACAAGTATGCAACAGCTGCTTTGGTGATTAGGATTTCTATCAGATGACTTCATATCACACGCATCAAACAAACAATAGGGTTTTCAGGTGTTCATATTTTAAGATTCTATTATATTCTCAAAATAGCCTTCAAATTCTTAATGTGGAGAGAGACATACATATCTTCTACATACATCATTTAGCTTATTTCTTCAACACTAATTCATGAAAAAAGTGTTCTGCTTGAAGCAGATGACTGAGATATCGGAACAGTTGCACTTGGGAATTTGACAATTAGATGGTAACATATCTATTTATAATAAAAACGATTACCGTATGTCTGACAACTTAGGATATTTATTCAATTAAATGTCCTGCTTTTAAACAATTAAATAAAGATAAAATATGCAGTGAAGACTCAATGATTTCCCTTTTAAATTATTTTTAACATGGCAGTTTCCACGGTTTGCAGTATCATGCCCTCTTTTTGATCTCTGATAAATTCTCATGCCTCTCCAATTTTTAAAAATCATACTTGAAATCCTTTTAAACAAGAAATATCAATCTATAATTTCTAATTAAAACAACTAAATGTAATAAAAATCATTTTAAAATAAAGATAAGCATGAATTTCTCTCAGGTTAACATAATGTAATTTAATGTAACGGTGGAAACAAAAATTTAACCTTAAAAATGATGCCACATCTCATTCCCATGGCCTTCCTTCATTTTTTTTTTTTTTGCAAGCCCTTAATGCAGCATACACCTACATCTATGTAACCCAGATCAGGACAAGAAATATTTAATTTAAACTAATGGAAAGCTTCCCATCCCCCTCCTTTGAGGCTCCAAGGCTCCCAGGGTTTTATTTTGCTTTGGGAAGGTTTTGGCAGCCTTGGAACAAGGAGTTGGGGAACCTTTTCTAGAAAGAACATGACACTGGAGATTTGTAATGTAACAGTATAGCTTACTGAAACACACCTATCATCACTGAGTCTCCTTACTTTTTGGCACAGGGGTATATGAGAGCAGATATGTAGAAAGAGAAATTGATGACAGGAAAAACAGCACAAAAGGAAACACTTGACCGGCTACAAGGAACACAACAACAAACAGGGCACACAGTTCCATTGTACTGTACTTGGAAATTAGGGACAAGAAAGCTAGCACAAAGGGAAACACTTTAACACTAGCAACTAAGAATAAAGGGAAGTAGACAAGACAAAAATCAGAATCTAACAGAAATAGCTGTACTAAGCAAAATATGTGTTATATACAGGCTGCCTTCCTAGACTAATCTAAAAACTCAAGTAGTTCAGAACACAACTATCACACCAGTTCTCATATTATTTTCACTGTTCCATTTATAAGCATTATTCAAATTGTAAACCAAAAGTGGTACCTCTGATAAGAAATTTAATTCATTTTCCAAGGCAATTCATTATCCGAAATGCAGTTTCCCATTGAAATGAATTGGAAACTGATTAATCCATTCCGGAAGTCTGAAAAAAGGCAAAAAGCTGAAGGGGGGATTCAGACCTCTTTATAAAATGCACTTTAAAGGCATGCAGTGCTGGAACACACCCAGAACACCCTCCCCCCTGCAGTGCAATGCAAACATGGACAAAAGAATCCAGCAAGACTACCCCAGCCTTATCCACCAAAAATGCAATCAAAAGCAGTTGAAAGATCAATAAAAACAAGCTCCAAAAAAAATCTGGTCGTTCCCACCAAATACACAGAAAAAAGCCAGGAGGATTCTCGGCAAACCCCTCCCCAGCTCACCCCTCTTTTGCAATAGAAAGCAATGGAAATACCAAAAAAAAAAAAGCCAGAATGATTCTTTCCAAACCCCTCATCAGCTCACACCTCCATTTTTCAATGGAAAGCAATGGAAACAGACAGGAAAAAGCAAAGAAACTTCAGCTCCCTACCTTTCCAAGTTTAAAAGGTCCAAATCCCTCAGCAAAAAATGTCCAGAATGGCTCCAAAACACCATGAAACAACCACTCCAGCTCCTCCCACCCCTTCACAAACTATGGGGGGGTACAATGCATCCTGGGTATACTTTTTTGCAAGGCATGATAAAAAAAAATTGTTATCCGATGCACCCCATAGGGAACATTCATTATCCAAAGCAGCCCTATACCAAGAAATTTTAATTCACTATCCAAAACATTGATTATCAGAGGCATTCTTTATCTGAGGTATTACTGTATAGCGGCTTATGGTAATCTTTATATGGAGCCTGAATTCCCCCATTCCCTGAAGCATATATACAGTGTGATTTCAGAAGATCTTTGCAGCTATGGCATGCTATCCTTAGAACACTGTCCCCTGTGGGAGCTCACTTAGTGTCTATTCATATAATCATTTGGGGCAAAGAAACATTTTGTTTCTCTTTACCATTTGACATAATGATTCAATTCACATTATGTGGATGTTATAGTTGTTTGATTTATTGCTTGATTGTTTAACTTGTTTTACTTAACATTTCACTATCTCATAGGTATATTACTAACAGACAGACTATTGGTGTTTCAACATAACTAAGGTTACTTGTTTTAAAATACATATTGCAGATTTTTGCAAATACAGTTGCTTACAGATCTGATTATTAACCTTTCAGAGTAAACGTAAACTCCAATGAACATTTTAAAAAGTCTGTCAATTATTTTGATAGGAATCTATTTTTAAATTATGTGTTAAAATAGACAAAAGAATATTGATTTAGTTTTTAAAGGTTCAATGCATCTATTTTGGCATATAAATAACAAGATTATTTAAATCAAAGTACAGATACTAATCATTGAGAATCTAAGGTTGTTTATTTGTGCTATTATAAAAGTGCCTTCATGAGGGAACATCTCCTTTTGTAATGCTGATATCAGTTATCAAAAATACCACCGAATAATTAATCAGCACTAACCATTAAACCTGTTTTGAGAACAACATTAGTGAATAGGAAGGTTGGAATATCCCATATTTTTCTATCTATAAGACATTGCCATGTATGAGATGACTTCCACTTTTCCAACCCCAAATTAAAATTTTGCAAGC
The DNA here is from genome assembly GCA_023846285.1 of Phrynocephalus versicolor. Taxonomy (NCBI): domain Eukaryota; kingdom Metazoa; phylum Chordata; class Lepidosauria; order Squamata; family Agamidae; genus Phrynocephalus; species Phrynocephalus versicolor. The sequence goes on from JAHTLZ010000007.1 coordinate 25,763,977, forward strand.
ATGTGGTTCTCTTCTCAGCTTACTGCCATGTCTAACAATTTTAAACAAAAATACAGTCTAATACATGGAAAATACTGTAATCTCTGGTTCCTTGCAGAATCTAGCAAGCAAACATTTAATATAAGTGATATTCAACTATATAAGCACAAATACAGAAATACAAACATGGAGGTGATGTTGAAAAGTTAACATCATGCAACTGTTTAAGCAAATACAACTTAAGATCCCTCCGCATCCTGATGCAACTCTCCTGTGGTGTCTGAGATCAAAATGACATTATGGAGAGAACACAAACTATGTACAACAATAAAATGCTGAGTACAATTTTAGCCTCCTGTTTGAAGTGCTGAGAGGACAGACTGGCACCCTCCCCAGCAAACATCCTTTTTTAAAAGGATGACCAGATAGCATCTTTGATAGAACTCAGCAGCCAACCTCCTAGACTTTTCCTGGTACCTGGCAAAGGTGTGGGTAAGGTCACTCTGGTTTGTATCCGTTCTAGCACATATCAACACTGGAAGAGATCCAAAGCAATCCTTCCTCTTTCAACTTGAAAGTCACATGATCACTGGATATACGTCATTGACGATTAAGCCAAAATAAGATGAATGGTTTCCTTGAGAAACAAACTTTCTAATTTTATAACAGGCCAAGAAACCTCTGTTGGGCTGGGAACTGTTGTTTCCCACCCAGTTCCATGGTTTGATAGGCTGCACCACCGCCTCTCAATTTTGTACTTCTCCCAAACACCTTAAGACAGTGATGGTGAACCTTTTAGAGACCAAGTGCCCAAACTGCGATTCAGAACCCACTAATTTTTCACAAAATGCCAATACACCAATTTAACCTGAATATAGGTAGCTGTGAAGGGGTGATGTTGGGTGCCTACAGAAAGGGCTCAGTGTGCCACCTTTGGCACCTGTGTTATAGGTCCACCAACACTGCCTTAGGAAAACCAATTGTCATTTAAATGCAACACATGCGCCCTGTCTAATTAGAAATAGCAAATGACAGGCTTGTCACTTGGAGTTTCTAAAAAAAGCTAACTCCAGATTAAATGAGGCCTGGAGGCAAAATTACCTTTAAATGGCATATTTCATCTATTGTAGATTTTAAGGTGGAGGGGGCTTCGTGACTGAGAAAAGGGCCTCCCAGAGGATCTTTAAATGGATGTCAAATGGAATCGGATGTTATCAGAAGGAACTGGATGTCATCAACACCTGGGATTACAGATCACAGCCGCTTTCATTTCTTTTTCATGTATACAAATACATGAAAAAGTACAGGGAATGGTGGAAACCTGATACATTCCACAGGCTGCAATAACTCTTTTCAGGAATGAAGGCAGTAGGACCACCCAACATCTGCTCTCTGAATGTAGTGGCCTGGATTTGCACAAATTGAGAAATATATGGTAACTGTATCTCTTTTCTTACATCCACCTCTTTTGTAATCTTGAAGTTTCAGCTCCCAGTCTGAATCATCTCACTCAAAAATACTAAGATAATAAAATATTTGGCTATATCCACCAATGGCCCTGCCTAGACATCTCGCGTGTTTCATTACCTTCACATGCTTTGTCAGTATTCTAGACCCTGCAAAGGTTGAAAAGGGCTCCATAACCACATTGGGCTGAATGTGGTTATAGAGCTCAAGAGGTCCAATGGCAAGGCCCTCTGATAAGAAAATGCCCAATCACAAGAGTTCTGTAAGGATAATAAACTCAATAGAAGTACAAAAAGTTCAAAGCTTTCTTCAGACTAGAAACTTTAGTCCATGAATTTATGGGATTCTCCCAAGTACAGTACATGGGAGGATATATAAAAGCAATGTTTCCAACACCCATTTAGCCTATGACACATTCAAATGTATGCCTGAATTGAATTTTTGTTAACTATCATGCATATAATAAGACTTACACAGTAACTGTTTTAGTACTGTATGTTAATACACAAGAGTCAAAACCTAGTATGCCTAACATACTGAACCTGAAGAACATACATGTACTTTATGCTGCTTTGCTTACTTCATTTTAATCTAAAAAATTCTTTGTGCTTTCCAAAAAACTCAGAACCAACTATATGTTTCTTGATTTCAAACATCTAGCAGATACCTTCAAAATCACAGGCAGCATTTGCACAATATTTCAAGTCTTTAAAAATATTCATTAGGATTGGAGGTATGTATGCTGTTTTTAATCATATTACTTTGTTCAGCATACATGTTCATGCTCACGTGTTAAGAATAATGTATTGTTTCTGCAGATTTGGATCTCTGGGGTTGGCAACAATGTCAGTCCTTTGTCCTTTCAAAATGTTAGACTACGAACGTTTCCAACTACATCAGGATTTCAACAACTAATTTAAACAAAATGTAGTGTAGGCATGCTTCTTTAAAGAAAATAAAGATGCCTACCTTAGCTGAAAACTAGAGGGGAAGTTTGTATAGACAAAATAATTACACTAATGGGAATTCATCAAGGATACCCATGCAACCATTAGTGAAGCTGAAAAGTATCCTGAGATTTAATTAGCACAAATGTTTTTAAAAAGGGGAGGAAGAGAATGCCTCCTCTAAAAGGACCTTTCCACATAGGACCAAGCTGTAAGGGCAAACTGTTGCAACAACTAAAGCTTGGCAGATTAGAAACTGGCAAGGTTGTTGATGTAATATGAATTAAGATAAATTCTACTAATATTTTCCCTTTCTACTTATAGCTCCACTTTTATACCAACAATCTCTCTACAAAATGTAATGTATAGATATGTTGCTTAAACCATAACATTACAAAATTCTTAAGAAGTATTATGATTTTAATTAAAATGCCTTAATGCATCTAATTAAATATCTAAATCTAGTTTTTTCAGTTCAGATTGGCAAATTATTATCCCCATTTCTGATTCTAGTTTATTAATTTAGTTCCTTTCTCTACATGGGAAGGCTAAGCACCAGTTGTGTGAAAGATTGCCATAACTAAGCACCATTAGAATTTAAATATATACTCTCTAAATTTGTTATACAAAATTGTCATAACCAGCAACAGTGTAACAATCCAGCTTTGAACACTATAAGCATAATAGAGCTAGCTGAGACTTTTACATGGTACTGAAAACTACTAGTACATACTACTGAAACTGCTGTACTTGATTTTTTTTTAATTCTTAAAAATGAAAAACCTAGTCAGCTGAAAATAGCCACTCTGTATCATTGCACAGATCATCATGCATCATTTCTACCTTTTTTCTTGATTTAACACTTTTCCATTTTTGACTGATTTTCTACCAGCTATCAAAAGAAAATAAACCTCTCACAATTACTCTAAAATGAAATCAAGTAATTTCACAGTAGGAAGTATAAGCCTTGGGTTAATGAATTAAAAGAAGTATTATCCAAAACTTAAGTACAGGTACTACAGTCTTCTGATCAGGTGGAGATACTAAAAAGCAGCACTGGAAACTGTTATACTCTAGTGCTCTAAACATAAATGATGCAACTAAGAGTATCTCAAATGGTGACTGATCTATGGCAGATGTCAAAAAGAGGACTTTATAAATTCTAACTATAGAACAATGTTGAAAACCGCTTTTTCCAATAGACAAAATACTATTACTATTTTCATCGTAATACCAAATTTTCATGACTATTGTAAGAATATGAAATGAACGACACTTTCAGCTTTTTCTGGAATAAATCAGTGTTCAATGGGATTGGGTAGAAAGTAAACACAAATGTACAATAATTAGAGTTTATTATTCAAAATACAATGTATTTTTAATTCTGAAAAATATTCAAAGAGACTCATGCAATATAATATAATGAAAATTAAAAAGCTCAAATAATAACACCTCAAGTTAAACATAGCAGGCCTTATAAAAGATTATAATGAGAATCTTTTAAAAAAACTATTGCAAACTAGGAAGACAATATCAAATTTGACACCCCTTGAGTGCTATTATTAGCATAAGGCAGATTCATATGAGAGAAGACCACCAAGTACCACTGACCCTAGTTATTTCTACCATGTATGGCTGTGAAACAAAAAGATTAGCAATTATTAAAATAGTAACTGAAAAATCTAGCCAGTCTAGCCAATCTAGCAATTACAAGCTGCTAATCTAAAAAAAGATAATTAAATAAATGTTGAAAATAGAATTCACTGAAGTAATCAAATGAAAAGTCTCATTATCTGGACCTAGATATGTTTTGTAGACCTCAAGCATTATAATTTACATAAAAAAGAAAAAAAGAAGTGAAGCTTCTTTAATGTAACAGAAACTTCTATAATGTAATAGTACTAGTAATAAATATTGAAAATCACTTATTTTACTGTAAGCTTGGACTCTCCAATAATATTATTTTCAGGCCCCAGCAGCAATACCTCCTTTCATTGTAACTTTGAGCCTCATTTTTCTTTCTTTGTAACTTTGAGCCTCATTTTTTAAAAATACAATTTACCATTACATCCCAAATGAGTAACTGAAATTTAACCTCAGTTGCATTTTTGTTTAAGATGTACTAGAGATACATGAATGCACACCTGAATTGATGTTACTTGAACATAAAACCTTCCAAGAGCTCCACAATCATTGGAGCACAAATAATATATCCTGCATGAGCTTCTGGAGAAACAAAGAAGTCAAGTCTGTTCCTGTAAGGCTGCTCACTTTGTGGAAAGGTGGAAGAACAGACCCAGCCAAGAAAAATAAAAGGCCTTGGCTGAGCTTTAAACTCTTACCAGAGAAAGGTTCTAAGAGTGCCCACGGGAAATGCACTGTTGCACCTGTCATGGGAGTCTCTTCCTGTTATGTTTTCAAAATCTTGGCATAAATGAAACAGATTTTAGAAATTCCCCCTGTCTGTGCTTGTCAAAGGACTATAGGTAAGGGGCAGAATTTTATCTAACCTCTACAGAACTTTAGATAAGGAAACACTGAGCAAGAGAGACACTTACTCTGTTGTCCTCTATGTTGTCATTATGAGCCATAAAGTCCTTTTCGACAATCCTAATAGGGTTTTCCAATCTAAGATGTTCCAGGACTGGTTTGCCATTACCATTGAGTTCTGAATCCAGCATTCTACCTACTACATGACCTTAGTTGTCATTATCCTATCTACACCATTGCATAAATATATTCCTATAAACAGAACATATTGCATATGTTCAGCAATATCGATTATTACTCATACAGAGAAACACAACTAGTAAACTTATTAAATATTTGTGGCCATTTGAAGGGCTGAGGCTTGACCAAACTATGACCAAATCTTTCTTGACTAGAATTCAATGAAAACTCACAGAGTAAATATCTTAAGTGCTTCAGCACCAGATACTTCTTACAGAAGTGGCATCTGATGGCCAATTTCACTGTACACTGGTTGTACACTGACAATAAAAGTTATTATTATTACTATTATTCTCTGTTCTTCACCCCCTACTCCAAGAAGGCTTTGGACTCTGCTCTAGTGCTCTCCCTCTCTCGCCCTCCTCCATGCTTCTCCTACCCACCTCTCTGTCATGCACACTGTGGCAGCTATTCATTGTTGGCACTGGATCTTCATCTTTTTGCAAAAGCATCAGCCAAACATGTGATTTTGAAAAGAAAGGAATGAAGAACATCAGGGGGGCTTTAGGGAATGGAAAGAAAGTAGTCTAGATTGCATAAGCTTCTCCCATTCCCTAAGCAGACGAGACCAAATGTCAAATATCTTTGGAGATGCCATTCCTTGACACAGAATACACTCCTCCAGTTAAGGTACCAAGCTCCATTAACATAAAATGTTGATATCCTTATATTATAAACAATGAATGGGGGGGGAGGTACCAAACTTCTCAAAAACACCAGGAATAACCTAGATTGGAGTACCAGCCATTCTCAACTTTTTTTGGCTACATCTATAAACAAAATATGAAGGAAATGTGGGCTGAATCAAAACTGAGCAAGTCACATAATGAACCTTGTAGGGTGGTGCTTTCAGTCTGTGCCCCTGTTCAATGTGCCAGGGTGTTCCAGGAGGCCACACAGCACCTGCTGAAAATAGCTGGTCTAAATTGCACTCTTTCTATTGCACAGAAGGACGCCTCATAGTAAGTTCCTTTTTCCTGCCCATTTGTCCCAGATGGACAGCTATCAATTAGAGATGGGCACGACTTAGCGGTATTTCCGTTTCCGTTTCCGTTACTCGGTTCCGTTACTCTACGGAAACGGTAACGGGAATTACTCCGCCAGACTTCGAGCTCGAACCGACGAACGAACAATTTGGTCTGATTTGTCGTGCTCGTTACTTGCATCGCACGATCGCACGCGATGCCAAGCGGCACAGAAAAAAAGTTTTTAAAAGTTAAAAAACCCGGTTCCCGGCCAAAAAGCAGGCGGAAATATGCCTGCCGTGCCTCAGGGCACCTACCAGAGGGGTGGTTTCTGGAGGTCCCCGCCCGGCCTCCCCCCCTCCGTCCTGGGATGCTCTGGTGGTGGGACTCGCCCGCCGCAAAAAGCCCAGTCTCGCCGCCGGCCGCAAAAGCGCAAGCAAGCGGCACGGGCAGCACAGGAAAAAACTTTTAAACTCTCCCCCCACCCATTCCCGCACGGCACGAGTCTCGCCGCCGGCTCAAGCGGCACGGACGGCACAGGAAAAAACTTTTAAACTCTCCCCCCACCCATTCCCGCACGGCACGAGTCTCGCCGCCGGCTCAAGCAGCACGGATGGCACAGGAAAAAACTTTTAAACTCTCCCCCCACCCATTTCCGGGCCAAAAAGTAGGCGGAAAATGCCTGCCGTGCCTCAGGGCACCTACCGGAGGGGGGGTTTCTGGTCTGGAGGGGGGTCCCGGCCTCCCCCCCCCTCCGTCCTGGAATGCTCTGGTCTGGTGGGACTCGCCGCAGGCTCGCCCGCCGCAAAAAGCCCAGTCTCGCCGCCGGCCGCCAAAGCGCAAGCAAGCGGCACGGGCGGCACAGGAAAAAACTTTTTTAAACTCTCCCGGGTCTCCCCACCCACCCATTCCCGGGCCAAAAAGCAGGCAGAAAAATCCCTGCTTGACTAAGGGCACAGGGCACCTACCGGAGGGATTGTTTCTGGAGGGGTGGTCCCGCCTCGCCCCCATCCTGGGCAGCCGGACTCGAGTTGCCATGCCATGCGGTGCGGGCGGGGGATCCAAAATGGGGTGGCGAACACAATATTGTTTTTGAAATCGTGGTCCAAGAACACACAAGCACAACAGAAACACGCGGAAATTTATAAACTTCCAGATTTTTCACAGTAGCAGTGGGTTTTTTCTTGCAACAAAATGTCTCTCCTCTCCTCCTCTGTCCTCCATTGATTTTATTTTATTTTATTTTATTTTACACCTGCGCAGTGCGCAATGATGGGCTGGCCCAGTGGCCTGGCCAGCCATGTGGGAGGGGACGACCATGCAAATTTTTGGAGCCATCCCACCAATCGCATGGCCACTTGGCCACTGAGACTTCTGGGATGTGCCAAAAAGCCCCCTAAAACCTGCCCTAGCCCCCTAACCCCCTAACCCTAACCCTTGACTCCTTACCCATACGTCACAGACTGTCTTCTTAGTGGGTCAGAGAGGCACCCAGAGGTGCAACCCAATAGCCCACCGTAACCTTACCCGTCATTAGCCTAACCCTAGCCCTTGCACTAAGCCACCTTAGCCCATAGCCAGATCTACTTGCATTGCACTACACACGCAAGTACGATTCCCTTCTTTGTGGGACATGGCAGGTGCGACACGCTCGTACCAGGGGATCAGGTACTTGAGCGGGTCTCTGCCTGCAAATGGTATGCATAGCCATATGGTTATGCATGCCATTTTGCAGCAGCAGCAGGTGAGGAGGGGAGACCCCCATGTTGAGGGGTCTCTTGGAGCCTGCTGCTGCTGTCCCTTCCTAGTGGGTGAGGATAGGAGGCACCCACGGGTGCCTCCAGGAGCCCACTTTCCCTTTATAGCGGGCCGGCGGAGGCACCCACCCCACAGAGGTGCCTCCAGGAGCCCGCTACCCCCCCCAAAAAAACCCAGTATAACGATAACGAAAAAACGAAAAAACGAACCGACTAATTTTTGCGAATTTTCGCGAAAAACGGAAACGAGCCGACACAGGCTGCCTCCGACACACGACAACTCGAAAACGTCATTTTCCCAAGTCGTGCCCATCTCTACTATCAATACATGATGTTATCCGTCATGGCAGGGTTCTCTACAAAACCTGCCAATTAAGGACAGCTTCCATAGATTTAAAACACACACACACACACACACACACACACACACACACACACACACACACACACACACACACACACATTTTGTACTGTATAGCAAATGTACATGGAGAGGGCCCAAATGGCTGCCATACAAATCTAACTGGAAAGGCAGATTAATCCAAAGCTGCAGAGATGGCAGCATTCCCATGGGGATGTCACTTGGTACTTGTACAGAGGGTTGCTCATAGCAGCCAGGAGATCATGCACACCTATAACCATCTAGCTAGACCACGTGACCCAATCTGGCACCTTGAAAGGACTATAAGTTCGAAACTCTAAAGGATTTAGTGCATGAGAGATATAGGATGACTTGTCATCCAATGAATGCTTCCCCATTCAGATTTAGGATATGAACAAAAGGATGGCAAAATCACCTGCTGGCTGCAAGGAAAAATAAAATCTGCTTTAGGTCTGAAAAGACAGTATCTCCTGAGTATTACAGAATCATCCTGAATAACACATAAGTTACCCTTAATCATCAGAACAGCTAAAAAATACACCAGACTGCATTATCAGGCACTAGGAACAGGACCTAGCACAACACCAATTTCAAAGAGGCTTTTCTCAGGTTTTCAAACAAGAGCTTTGATTAGAGCTGCCAAGACTAAATCTAAATCCTAAACTGGAAACCTATGACCTACATATGGTCTGATGGCAGAAGCTCTTTCAGAAAAGATTCAACATAAGAATCATTTAGAACTGTTGATCAGTCCCTCTGCTTAAACACCAAAGATAAAGCAGCTACAGTGGACCCTCGTATTACAAACAAACGGTTTGTACAACATAAAATCTGTACAACTTTAAAAAAATTCAGGAGATAGGGGCATTTTGCTTAATAGAATCACCTATGTGTCAACATCCTGTTTTAATCCAGTGAGAGATCATACCTTCAACTTATACAAATGCATAGGTTTTTTTTTAATGACACATTTCTTCCCATCTGTAGAAAGTCAGATTGTCTACCAGTATACGTATTCTTATGTTTAAAGTTCCAGGAATAATATTAAAAACTATTTCACATACTCTGTGGTTTGACCATATCCAGTGAAGCTTTGAAGTTTTCTCTCTGAATATTATCCTTCATTACGTTCTACATACTTTAAAAAATCATTGTTTATAATAATTACTACAACTTTCGACCCTAACTAAGGCATCCATTGCATCCCACAATTTAAATTAAAAATTAAATACATTAGCAAAGTTGAGATAGTTAAAAAAAACAATAAAGGCATTAAAATGGAAGTTAATACATTAAACCAACAACACAGCACAGCAAAACATTTAGCACAGATGTAACATGAAATGATCTTAACATGTCTGAACTTAGTAAGATAATATTATGAGACCAGAGTCCTACAGGTTAACTCTACCAACAAGAGAAACAGCCCATTCTTGTGTTGCCACCAACTCTGTCCTATAAACTGGCAGAAGATGAGCAAAACCTCACAGGCTGAACACAATGGACAGTGTAAGTGGGGGAGGCATGATAATTTGTTCTCCAAATGGCCTACTCTGAACAATTTGGGGCTTCATAAGTAATAACAAGTCAAAATGAACCAGTATAGATTAGGGAAAACTGGGGTGATATACTCTGAGGTTGAAACCACAGTCATCCCTAGTGGGCCATCAGTCTCACTCTGTGCTCCTCAATAGACTCAGAAAACCCTGGCAGCCAGGCATCAGCTAGGCACAGAAAGGGAGTTGGAAGTTCCATGTAGGGTAAGGAGCTAAGAGGAGACACACCTGGGTGAAGACCAGCCCCAGGAAAAGGAAGAGGAGGACTTCTCAACCAGAATACAGTAGGAAGCAGAGGAGCAGGGAGATTTGGCAGAGGAGCTGGACCTTGCATTTTGTGCCTCGGGGAAGATAGCATGATAAACTTAGATAACTTTTAGGCCAAGTTATAGATCATGATCACTAAAGAATGAAGATGCAGAAAAGGCACATCAGTCATCAATACTGATCCCTCACCCAGGTAGGCTGCAGAGATCACCCAAGCAACTGGGTCCCAACCTGTTCCAGGAAAAAGTATAGAATCATAGAATCATAGAGCTGGAAGAGACCTCAGGGGCCATCCAGTCCAACCCCCTGCCATGCAAGAACCCCAGCACAGTATTTCCAACAGATGACCATCCAGCCTCTGCTTAAAAACCTCCAAAGGAGGAGACTCCACCACCCTCCATGACAGCATATTCCACTGCTGAACAACTCTGTCATGAACTTCTTCCTAATGTTCAAATGGAATCTCTTTTCCTGTAGTTTGAAAAAACTGCTCTGAGTCGTAATCTCTGAAGCCATGGAAGACAAACCTGTTCCCTCTTCAATATGACATCCTTTCAAATATTTAAACATAGCTATCATACCCCCCCAGCCTTCTTTATGAATGGCTAAACATTCCCAGCTCCCTAAGTTGTTCCTCATAAGACATTTCTTCCAGTATTGGAAGAGGAAGTTCAAAAAGGCAGGAAAGACTTGGCAGGCACAGGAACCTGTGAGTGTCTGGCAACACAAACCCTCCCTAAAGGGTATTAGCTGGCTGGGGTCAGTATTGAGAATCAGAGCCCAGCCATTGTTCCCTTCTTCTGGGGCCATTCTGGGACTGGGTCTCTTCCCCTAGAACAGTGGTGGCAAACATTCAGCACACCAGGTGTTTTGGACCACAACTCCCAGAATTCCAAGCCTAGATTGCCAATGACAAAGGGCTGTGGGAGTTGCGGTCCAAAAATCTGGAGTGCCAAAGGTTTTGCCATCACTGCCCTAGAGCATGGGGAACTGAACTCCCAACCTCTGGTTCCGCAGCCTGGTGCCTAAACCACTGATATACCCAGCTAATACATTATAAGTTTACTACTGTATTATAATACAGTGCAAATTATACTGCACTCTATTTTACATGTTTGGCATTCCACATTGGTCTCCATCTGAGCATTCAATTTAGGTGGCTGGAAGAGAAACCGTAATGCAGATGTCCTTTGAAGGTAAGCCCTGATCTGTTCTTAACTGTTCAGTCTCCATGTTTCTTTACCAAACAAGGTGTGCAGGAATTCTTATAAAAACCACTTCCTTTGACATAAGTCTTAAGTCTCTTTCTTGACTGCTGTTCTTCCAGACTGTCAAATGAGAGTGCTTTCTGAGAAAGTGAGTGCTGCAGTTGTTTCTCTTCAAATGTACTCCACCTATTTCGGATTAAGTCATGTTCTTCTGAAAACTAAAATCCCTGGATGCTTATGTTGAAGGCAGTGTTTGAATCAACAATAGTATTAGGTTGCTGTGTTTGATTTCTTCTACCACTACCTTTATGATATTGTTACATTTTAAAGACGAACATATTTGTATTAATGTGAGCGCAACGTGAAATGCTGTTCAGTGGAAGTTAATCACCAAGATCCCATCTGGACACTTAGGTTAATGGTGCCCAACGAACTGATGGACAAAGTATTATACAGAGAAGAATGACATAGTTTTATACATGGTGACATGGAAGGGTGGCTTTTGTTTTCAATGGCTCACAAACAACCTTCCTCCTGTTTAAACACATTTTCCCATAATACATCAAACTTGTTTTATTAGCCTTTAAATACATTTTAATATATCACTTTCCTACTAAACCGGTTTTAAAACTGAAATATTTGGTTCACTTTTAGAATGTGCTTTTAGGAGGAGAGAGCATTTAAAGCTAACTTTGAAGAGACTGTCAAACAGAATTCATAGTGTCCACACATGTCTACTACATCATATAAGTTTTGTCACTTCTTTTACATGTTATATGATTCAGATCTCAATCAAATCTACTATATTAAGCAGTGACTTGTGAAAATGAACTTAAATATATAAAATCTTAAGTCTAGGTACTTCACTAAATTGTATAAATCATAAAGACATTTGTTGTTGTTCAGTCATTCAGTCGTGTCCGACTCTTCGTGACCCCATGGACCAGAGCTCGCCAGGCCTTCCTATCTTCCACTGCCTCCCGGAGTTTTGCCAAATCCATATGGGTTGCATTGATGACACCGTCCAACCATCTCATTCTCTGCCATCCTCTCTTCCTTTTGCCTTTAATCTTTCCCAACATCAGGGACTCTTCTAAGGAGTCCTCTCTCCTCATGACGTGGCCAAAGTACTGAAGCCTCAGCTTCAAAATCTGTCCTTCCAGTGAATATTTGGGGTTGATTTCTTTCAGGATGGATAGGTTTGATCTCCTTGCAGTCCAGGAGACTCTCAAGACTCTCCTCCAGCACCACAGCTAAAAAGCATTGATTCTGAGACGGTCAGCCTTCTTTATAGTCCAGCTTTCACTTCCATACATCACTACTGGAAAAACCATAACTTTGACTATCCTGACCTTAGTTGGCAAAGTGATGTCTCTGCTCTTTAGGATGCTATCTAGGTTTGCCATTGCTTTCCTCCCAAGAAGCAGGCGTCTTTTTATTTCGTTGCTGCAGTCACCGTCTGCAGTGATCAAGGAGCCCAAGAAAATAAACTCTGTCATTGCCTCCATTTCTTCCCCTTCTATTTGCCAGGAGGTGATGGGACCGGTGGCCATGATCTTAGTTTTTTTGATGTTGAGCTTCAGCCCATTTTTTTCACTCTCCTCTTTCACCCTCATTAAGAGGTTCTTTAATTCCTCCTCACTTTCTGCTATCAGAGTAGTATCATCTGCGTATCTGAGGTTGCTGATATTTCTTCTGGCAATCTTAATTCCAGCTTGTGATTCATCCAGACCTGCCTTTCGCATGATGTACTCTGTATATAAGTTAAATAGGCAAGGTGACAGTATACAGCCTTGTCATACTCCTTTCCCAATTTTAAACCAGTCAGTTGTTCCATATCCAGTTCTGACAGTTGCTGCTTGTCCCACATAGGAGACAGATAAGGTGGTCAGGCACTCCCATTCCTTTAAGAACTTGCCATAGTTTGTTGTGGTCCACACAGTCAAAGGCTTTGGCATAGTCAATGAAGCAGATGTTTTTCTGGAACTCTCTGGCTTTCTCCATAATCCAGCGCATGTTGGCGATTTGATCTCTAGTTCCTCTGCCCCTTCGAAATCCCACTTGCACTTCTGGAAGTGCAATTAATTACCTTAAAATTATTAAGGCACTTGTATGGTTTCACTTAAAAATTTCTTTAGAATTATGCATATTGTGAAATATATATTGAAGTAAAGGCTGATTCTGTGAGATTGATACTAAAACTGGGAAAGGAGGTGGACCACATATGAAGAGGCAGATGGCGCTTTGTTAGAGGAAGAGGGAGCACCATATTCACAGTGAGAGAAACATACAACTTCTCATTAAATGATAAACAGTCTTGCATGCTCTTTGTTCTTATAATAAACTTCCTTTTGGATGTGTGTGAATTAATTAGAAAAGGTCCAGTCGGAAGAAATGTAGATGTTCAACATAAGAATAAAATCTTGAACAAAGACAGAAGTGTGAAGAATCTGAAATCATAAAAAGACAAAATCTCTACATCTTGGATAACAAAGATCAGTGATAGTGAATCTTTTAGAGACCGAGTGCCCCAACTGTGATTCAAAACCCACTGATTTTTCGTAAAGTGCCAATACGGCAATTTAACCTGAATACTGTGGTCCCCCAGGTTACAAATGCTTCAGGTGCTACCCTTCGGGAAAGCAAGGATTGAAGAGCAGGGCTGCTACCCTTTGAGAAAGTGATGCAGGCTTTTGAATTTCCTGAGGCCACAGCAAGTGTTCTGTGGCTTTGGAAAATTCAAAAACCTGCTCTTCGATCCTTGCTTTTCTGAATAACTGAACCCCTGCTCTTCAATCATTACTTCCCAAAGGGTAGCACCCTTCGGGAAAGTGAGAATCAGAGAGCAGGCTTTTGAATTTCCCACAGCCAAAGAACCCTCTCTATGGCCGTGGAAAATCCAAAAACCTACTCTTTGATCCTCGCTTTCCCAAATGGTAGCAAGGGGTGCTACACTTTGGGAAAGTGAGAATTAGAGATGGGCACAACTCAGCAAAATTTTTGTTTTCGTTTTCGTTTTTTCATTTCACTTCGCAACAAAAACGAAAACGAAAAAATTTTCAGAAGCAAAATGACAACGGAAACGAAACGAAACATTTTGCCGTGTTTTTCGTTTTCGTTACGGCAGGTGCATTGCATTGAAAAGAATGCTAACGAAACGAAAAATTTTCGCTTTCGTTTTTGTTTTTTCATTTCGTAACGAAAACAAAAACAAAAAATGTGCAAAAAAACCCCCAAAAAACGAAAACGAACCAAAACGGAGCCCCTAAATGAAAAACGAAAAATTATTTTTTTGAGTCATGCCCATCTCTAGTGAGAATCGAAGAGCAGGCTTTTGAATTTCCCGTAGCCACAGCACCATAGCTGTGGCCGCAGGAGATTAAAAAACCTGCTCTTCGATCCTCGCTTTCCCAAAGGGTGCTACCCTTCAGGAAAGTGAGGATCAAAGAGCAGGTATGCTACCATTCAGTAAAGCGAGGATCAAAAAGCAGGCTTTTGAATTTCCCTTGGCCACAGCACCCTCGCTGACAAAACTCTGGGCATCCCAAAAGTGTCCTGGCTGGAGCTACAAAGGAACCCACAAACCACTACCTCTCCTTCACCCTGCTCTCTGCACGGAGTCATTTTAGCGGTCTCAAAACAGCTCCGGGAAGAGAGCCAAGTGAGGGGGAGGCAGCGATTTGTGGGCTACTAGTTTACTCTCCAACCACATCACTTTTGGGATGCCCAGTGCAGCATGACTGGAGTGTAGACTGGGCCTACTAAGGAGCCCACAAGTCATTGCCTCCCCTTCACCCAGATCTCTGCACAGAGCACAGTGGCATACTCCGAGTGGTGGGGGTAGTGTCATGGCTGTGAGGGGGCAATGATGCATGCCCACTGAGAGGGCTCCGTGTGCCACCTTTGGTTCCCATGCCATAGACTGGCATAGATCATGAAAGACAGCACAGCTCAGATTCCAGCCCTACCCCCGCCAAAAAAAAGAGCACATGTTTCTAGTAAAGACAAGTAATCTTATAATTAATTATACTACTAATAAACACACAAGGATTAGCAAATAAACCTACCAACACCAAAGAAAAACTACGCCCAGTAATACAGTTAAAAATAAAATAAAATAACAAAAAATGTGGCTCCTTAAAGACTGTTACATTTTCAATGCATTATATTTTCAAAAACTTCAATGTAATAGCTGCATATCAAATTATTACCACAATGCTAAATACCCACTGATATTCTTACCAACCAACCATGATCTCTCTAATTTGATTACAGTGGTACCCCGACTTATGAAGAGTTCAACTTAAGAGCAGAAAATTGTTGGCGTTTCAACTGCCGCCTTACAAATTTTAGATATGGTCTGCTCCACTTACAAATATTTTTTATTTATTTTTATATTTTAACCTACTGTTTTCAATTTTTAGATGGGTACCCCGACTTAAGAGTGGTTCGACTTAAGAGCATGCATTCGGAATGGATTACATTCATAAGTCGAGGTGCCACTGTATTTTGTTGTCATGTATAATATTGCCATGTTCTGCTTCTTTTCCCTACGTGTGAAGAAATGAACATGTCCGTGAAAACTCACATTAAAAAAATGTAACAGTAGAGCGCTATCACATTTTTGTCTTTTTATTTATTCTATCACTTACAACATGAAGCAACTTTTTGCAAACTGCTCCTTCGTGAAGCAAAAGATAGTTGATGCACTGTGGCTTTTACAAGAAGAGCTAATGTGGAAAGAAATTGCTGCTCACCACTTAAAAAGGATGGAGCCCTGGAAAAGCCACAGAACTGAGTTAAGTGGAAATTACTTAATAAGCTACAGAGTGAAGTTGGCAGAAGCAACATGAACCTGAATTTGCACTCATACAATGCTTTCTTTGAATAGAAAACAGCAGCAACAGCACACCTATATTAGTGTACCCTATGCATCACATCAAATATTATGGAAAAACTTTTATTTCACAAAATAAATATATTTTTGTTTAGGCAGTCCTGACAGGGAGGGACGGAGGGAGGGAGGGAAGGAGGTTGGAAAGTGTTCTGCTTCTGCTTATGTACCACCCCATACCACTTCATAAGAACATAAGAAGAGCCATGCTGGATCAGGCCAACGGCCCATCTAATCCAGCTTCCTGTATCTCACAGTGGCCCCACCAGATGCGTTTGGGAGTGCATGAAACTAGATATCTGTCTCCTGATAGCACTCTCCTGCATCTGGTCCTTGAAGTACCCTGGTTTCTCCATCATGGTTTGTAACCTGTGATGGACTTTTCCTCCAGGAATCTGTCCAATCCCCTTTTGAAGGCATCCAGGCCAGATGCCATCACAACATCCTGTGGCAGGGAGTTCCATAGACTAACAACATGCTGGGTGAAAAAATATTTTCTTTTGTCTGTTCTTACTCTCCCAGGCCTCAATTTGAGTGGATGTCCCCTAGTTCTGGTATTTTGTGAGAGGGAGAAGAGCTTCCCTCTATCCACTTTACTCATACCCTGCATTATTTTGTATGTCTCAATCATATCCCCCCTCAGGCGCCTTTTTTCCAGACTCAAGAGCCCCAAATATTTTAGCCTTTCCTCATAAGGGAGGTCCCCAGCCCAGTAATCTCTTTTGCACCTTTTCCAGTTCCACTATGTCTTTCTTGAGATGTGGTGACCAGAATTGTACACAATACTCCAGGTGCGGCCTTACTGTTGTTTTGTATAATGGCATTATAATGTTGGCTGTTTTATTTTCAATCCCCTTTTTGATAACCCCTAGCATGGAATTGGCCTTCTTCACCGCTGCCACACATTGGGTAGACACCTTCATGGAGCTGGCCACCAACACACCAAGATCTCTTTTCTGATCCGTCACGGATAACTCAGAGCTCATGAGTTGACAGATAAAGTTTGGATTTTTTGCCCCAATATGCATTACTTTATATTTGGCTACATTAAAACACATTTGCCATTTTGCAGCCCATTCCCCCAGTTTGGAGAGATCCTTCTGGAGCTCTTCACAATCTTCTCTGGTTTTTACCACACGGAAAAATTTTGTGTCATCTGCAAACTTGGCCACCTCACTGTTTATCCCTGTCTCCAGGTCATTTATGAACAGATTGAAAAGCACCGGTCCCAGGACAGAGCCCTGGGGCACACCGCTTTTCACCTCTCTCCGTTGTGAAAATTTCCTATTGACACCTACTCTTTGTTTCCTGGATCTCAACCAGTTCTCAATCCATAAGAGGACCTGCCCTCTTATCCCCTGACTGTGCAATTTTCTCAGCAGTCTTTGGTGAGGGACTGTGTCAAAAGCCTTCTGAAAATCCAGATAGACTATATCCACCAGTTCACCCAAATCCACATGCCTGTTGACCTTTTCAAATAATTCTAAAAGATTTGTCAGACAAGACTTACCCTTACAGAAGCCATGCTGATTTTCTCTCAGCAAGGTTTGTTCTATGTGTTTTAAGATTTTCTCTTGGATGAGGCTTTCCACCATCTTCCCTGGGACAGGTGTAAGGCTAACTGGCCTGCAGTTTCCCAGATCCCCCCTCCTTCCTTTTTTAAAAATTGATGTGACATCCGCTATCCTCCAGTCCTCCGGCACTGTGGCCGTTTTAAGAGACAAGTTGCATATTACCATCAAGAGATCTGCAATTTCATTTCTCAGTTCCCTAATAACCCTTGGGTGGATGCCATCTGGGCCCCGTGACTTGTCAATCTTCAATTTATCAACTTCAAGTAGTCTCTGGGCAGTTTACAGTTATAGTTACAGTATGCAGGCTACAAATTCCCCCTTCCAAGAGGAAGCTGGGTACTCATTTACTGACCTCGGAAGGATGGATGGCTGAGTCAACCATGAGCCCACTACCTGGGATTGAACCCCAGGTCGTGAGCACAGTTTTACCTGCAGTACAGGCATTTAACCACTGTGCCATGGGGCTCCTAAGGGAGGGAGGGAGGGAGGGAGGGAAGTGTTCTGCTTCTGCTTATATACCATCCCATACCACTTCAAGTAGTCTCTGGGCAGTTTACAGTTTTAGTTACAGTATGCAGGGTACACATTCCCCCCCTTCCAAGAGGAAGCTGGGTACTCATTTTACCGACCTTGGAAGGATGGAAGGCTGAGTCAACCATGAGCCTGCTACCTGGGATTGAACCCCAGGTCATGAGCAGTTTTACCTGCAGTACAGGCATTTAGCTACTGGAAGGAAGGAAGGAAGGAAGGAAGGAAGGAAGGAAGGAAGGAAGGAAGGAAGGAAGGAAGGAAGGAAGGAAGGAAGGAAGGAACCATTAGGATTTCAAGCCACTTTTTGATTCAGTGCAGGATAGCTTGAGTTGCATTGTCTTCTGACAGGCTAGGCGCAAATATTTCTATCTCTAGTCTGAAGTTATTTTAACAACTGTCCTAAAATCCAAAAAGAACGTCCATATGCTAAAAATGCAAAGATACTACTGTATCTTACAATCTAAGAGTAGAGATCAATATACTCATGCTGGCTCAGGAACAAAAATTATTTCTGCTAGTATGAACGCTATCCCTTTTCTAAGTCATAGATCACATGCCATCAGTCTTTCAAGGAACTCAAAAGTTATTCATTATTTACTATTTTATTTTTTTAATACATTTGCCCAACCTTTCTCCTTAAACAGGATACAAGGCATCTTACATCATTACTGTTTTACCTTTAAAATGACAATTTTAAAATCTAAGACAGTAAGTAAACAAATATTAAAAAGAAAGATTATATTTTAAAAGATATAAAATCAGTTTTTAAAACATATTTAAAAGCAACAAGGCAAAACAACTAAAAACCTGAATTGCAGGCATTCACTAAGGCAGTGGTGGCAAACCTTTGGCACTCCAGATGTTTTGGAACACAACTCCCAGAATTCCAAGCCTGTATTGCCAATGATAAAGGACTATGGGAGTTGTGGTCCAAAACAACTGGAATGCTGAAGGTTCACCACTACTGCACTAAGGGAAAGCCTGCCTGAAGAGAAAGGTATTTGACTGCTTGGGAAAGTACAGAAAAGATGGAGCTACCTTGGCCTCCTGGAGGAGGGGAGTTCCAGAGTCTGGGTGCAGTGACAGAGAAGGAATCCCTGAAAATTGTGAGAGCAAGAGAAGCACCTCCCCTGACAATCTTTACACCTAGACAGGCTCATAAAGGGAGACATGTTCTTTAGATAGCCAGCCACTTTCCAAAGACAGAACCACATAGAGCACATTACAGTTATCCAGACAGGATGTAACTAAGCCATGTGTCACCATGGCAATATCAGACCTCTCTAGCTGGTACATTGATTGTAACTGCAAAAAAGGAACTCCTGGCCAACATCAAAATCTTGGCATACAGGCTGAGAGGTACTGTATATCTAAACATTGGGGCCGAGCAGGTAATTTTTTTAAAAAACTAAATGAAATGGAACTTTATTGGTTATAAGATGATTATGGGTTATCACAGATACTCCTCGGCTGACCTAATCTTTAAGTTAATTCTACAGATAGTAGGCCAGGCATGTCCAAATTTTGGCCCTCCTGATGTTTTGGACCACAACTCCCAGAGATTCTAAGCTTAGGTTGCCAATGACAAATAACTCTGGGTTGTGGTCCAAAACATCAGGAGGGCCAAAGTTTGGACATGCCTGTAGTAGGCAGTTCTGCAAAAGCTTGGGAACAGAGAGTTCCTTAAATGGCTAGGAGGCAATTATTACATCTGATGCAAAAATATTATTTACTTATGCTTGTTTTTAAAAAACCTGAATACTAATGTATTTCCAGGTAGTAAAGAACACCACCAGGAAACACCAGGAAAGCAATAAGACAGTAAGCCTGAACTCTTTCTAGAAGGGAAAAAAACCACTGGAAAAGACCAGGAAAAGTTGAAAGCAACAGGAAATGATAAACACCAAATAGGAGATGGATTGACTTAATATATATAGGAAGTCATGACCTTGAGTGGCAAGATCTGAGTGGAACTGCTAGTGATAGAATCATTGAAAAGTCATTAATTTATAATTTACAAGATCACCAGGAGTCAGAAGCATCTTGACAGCGACAAGAAGAAACTCCTCTTTTATTACTACCCATGAGCCCAACAGCTGGATACTTAATCAAAACAGTGGCTGGGAAAAGTTTAAGTCTTCTCTTCCTTTCTCATTAGAGTAACACTGAGAATTGACAACCCCATGCACACAATGCCAGATGGAAACAAAACAACAAATTATTTTAAAACTCTCCCCAAAAGGTGCTGTGCAACACTTTAAAAATTCTCCTTAGATTTTTTTGCTGAATGTTTAGCTGTGAAAACTATAATAAATGTATTCTGTTCTACTCTTCACTATACAATAGTGACATCTTTAAAACTATTAAAATATAGTGGCAAATGTGATAGAATGCAGGTCTAAAACTTCAGAGAAGCAGGTTTAACTACATCAAGCAATGCATATTTATTATTGTTGGCATTTCAATCACATTTGCATTTTTGAGAATGTTTTCTACATGTGTTAATTTAGGATATCTAACCTCCACATTCAATACCATCACAACTGAGCAGCTCATGAACATTACTTCATAATTCTACCACATTGTATTTCCACCACATATTCCAGTGGCCATTTGTTCAGATAAACATTTATCATAGTGAACATCCACTCTTGGGGGGACTAGTCTAAAAGCAAATCCAGAGAAAACATTTCAGTCAGGGCACTTTTGAATTACTAATATACATTAATGTCAAAGAAACAAACACTAGTATTGTTTTATAATTAAAAAATCAATTACGCTGTCCAAAATTACTACACAAAGTAGTGATTCAACCATTCACACAGTAACTGCCAGAAACTGACTCATTTTATCTTCCAAACATTACTATTCTTACCTTCCAGCTATCCTGCCTGCTTCCATAGACAAACACTAGATTTTTAGTATGCCATGGAACTTGAAACAATTAAAAATTAGCAGTGATCTTTCATGGAAACTGGAAAACATCCACTGTAATTTTGGTTTCTGCTTTTCAAGCTGGGATGTGTTGTTGTTATTGTTGTTGCTTTTTGCAAGCACGTTATGATTTTATACCAAACTGTAAGTTATTTTCTCAATAGGTATTTACTGTTTTAAAAAGAAAAAATACACTATTTTCTTGTGTGTGTGTTCATTGTGAATTTTTATGTTCCAAGGAATCAATCCCAGTGAAAAGTTTATTTCACCTGTTACTGGCAATATATGCTGTGGATATTCCTGAGCATACACAAGTATGTGTATTTTAACAAGAATAAAATGTGAAAGAACCAAGTACAACCTCAATTAGTATTCCATACACTATAAGCAGTAGTAGGAGAGTCAGTAAAACTAGAAACAGTCTTATGAATGGATGAAGTGTTTCCTGGTGCATCAACAGGTTGCAGGAGGTTTGAGCTTCCACGGATGCTAAACAATATAGATGAGTGAGCTTCAAGAAAGGGACTCATCTTGTCTGCAGGGGAAAATCTACTTGAAGCTGTTTAAATGAAATACATTTTACTTATTACCATATTCCATTCCCATGCTGAAACAAATGAACAATATTTTCATACAAATACCAGGCTGCACCAAGGTACCTAGCAAATAGTGACTTTAGAATTGTTTTGAAAACTAAGATGTGAGAATGTTGGTAAGTTGATAATACCTGTAGTTTATTATATTTTATCCAGATTCCTCAGTGAAACCAGATCAGCTTTAACTTTTGTCCATTCATAGTTCTATTTTAAAAAATTAAAAAAAATTATCTCTAACAGTGATCAATAGCTTTGTTATCCTAACAGCCTAGGACAAATTTAAATATTCACCAAACATCACAAAAACATAGAATTTCAAAGTGAGTAGTCTAACTCTCTTTCAGCTCCTGTATTTGCCATGAAATTAACAGAACATGGCTATAGTTCTGTCACAAAAGCACTTGAAACAATCTGCCATGTAGCAGTTTCACTGCTTACTTCCACCCAGAATAGGATGTTCCCATTCATTCAGCTGTTCCATCAGCTTTGCTGCAGCAAATCTCTCATTCAGAGGAGGCACCAAATCACACATAATTGGATGTGATTCATTTCTAGACCCCATTTTTTCCCTCTCTTGGCTTTTGTAGAGTTCCAAAAGCCTGGTATTGGTAGAGCTAAAATACTGCCATACAGCTCTGCAGTAGCTCTCACACAATGAAATGAGGACTACAAATGATGCCTTTTCCATGTATTGTAAGCAGGGAAAGAAATTAATGCACTCGAAAGACGAAAAATGGCCAAAAAAAAGCTTTTTCAAACTAATAAGGAAAAACCAAGAAGACGGCTGAAAGCAATAAGATAACAGAAGTCCATCCCATTAACAGATTGGAAGAGGCAAAACCTCTCTACAATGTGTTACCCAACTGGATACAATGTAATAAGGTTAAATCATTCACACACTTCAGCACAGGGAAAGATGCCAGCTGGGACTGTTCTTTAATCTTGCACAATTAAAAATAGATGTACTATCAAATCCTCTGCCTGACAGTCTATAGGGACAAGAGTGCCCAGCATTTCACCTGAAGTGGCAAATTTGCAGAAAGCGTCATTTAAAACAGCAGTGAACAGAATCATATATAGCAAAAAAAAAAAAAAAACCTGTTCCATACCCATTATCAGCGAGGGGACAAAATAAGAAACTCAACACAAGAGTTAGTAGGTTGGACAAAGATGTTGTGTGCACTGCACATGTTCTGAGAACATGGTGGAATTAGAATTCCAATCTGGGTGGTATGGACAAAGAAGGTAAGTGAAGCAAGAGGGGGGGAGCAAAGCCCTATTTTTTATAAAAGAAAAGATCGGTGATGGAAGTCACCAATTCACAGTAGAGAGAAAAGGTATCACTTCCGGAGGTTAAGGATTCTCCTGCTTGAGGCCTTGGAAGGATCAGTACAAAACTGACTGGAAGAAGCACCCTGGATCAGGGATGTCATAAGTAGGAGAGGAGGCAGATGAAGCTGGTTAAGGAGGGCAGGGTGGCAGATATGCCTGCAAGGAACACTCTTGAGGACCAGGGAAAGCTAAAGGGAGACCTCCCCAAGGTAAATGACCAAGTAGCTCAGGAAAAGAGAGCCCCTCCCCTGTGTTTCTGCGCTGGAAAAAAAAGAGGAGGGCAAGGGGAAACAGGCATCAGGATCAAAATGAGAAAGAAAAGAAGGAGAGGGAGGGCAGGGCAGGGAGGAAGAGGATGAGTGGACTATATAGTTATGACAGCGCGCTTAGAAGGCCGGCAACTAGTTGGGCACTTCTAGAGGCAGAATCGGGGTAGGGGGTGGTTGGTGGATGGGCAAAGGGTGCCTCCTCCGTGCAGGGGATCGGCTACCCTGCCCTGCCCCAGGGCCACCCGCACCTGCCCTTCCCGCCGGTGGGCTAGAAGAGGAGCAGCCGCCTTACCAGGTTCAACACGGTCTCCACGATGTCCCGGTTGCTGACCTCTCCGACCTGGATGAGTCCGATCAAGACCGCGAATTTCATGCGGATGTTGCGGATGGGCACGGACGGGTTAATCATCCCCGCGGGCAACACCACCGGTGGCCCGGAGCTCGACGACCCCCGGAGCTCTCCCATCACGGCCGCCGAACCGCCGCCCCCTCCTCCTCCTCCTCCTCCTGCTGTTCCCGCGGTGGCGGTGGCGGTGGCGGTGGTGCTCGTGGTCGACGGCGCCACCGCCGCGACTCCCCCGGTGCTGCTGCTGGTGGTGCTGCTGATGCCGGGCCCGAGGCTCCCGCTGCTGCTGGCCCCAACCGGGATGAGTCCCGCCGGATGAGGCTCCGGCCCCGCCGCCGCCGCCGCCGGGGGCTTCTCGTTCGCCATCTAAGCCCTGGCGCGGCTGCCGCTGCTGCTGCCCGCTCGATCACCCACCCACCCTACCTGCCGCCGCCGCACTCCGCCCTGGCCCAGGAGCTGCGCATCCACCGCCGCAGCCCCGACCGGCAGCACCACCCGCAGGAGCAGCACCACCACCCGGCGGGGGGCGCAGGCAGAGAGAGAGACCCGAGCAGAGCCGCCCGCCGATCAAGGACCGTCCCGAGAGCCGCCCCCCCCCGGCTCGAGTCTATAATGAGGAATTATTATTATGGGCGCCGCTGCCCCGTTAGCCGAAGCGGCGGCGCGGGGAAAAGCCCGCCACCAATGGCCGAAAGCCCCCGGCGCTAAAGCAGGGCGGCGCGGGGGAGGGGAGGACGCGATGGAGGGCAGCACGCTCGCTCCGCAGCCCCCGCTGTTGTTCTGGAGCTGCCGCCGCCGCCGCTCACTCCGCCATGTTGCCGCCCCCTGCCTGCGGTAGCCGCCAGGGCGCCTGCGCTGCGGAGCCGGTTGGAAGATGGGGGGGGAGTGGCCGAGAGCTCCCTCGGCGCCCCCTTTTTCCCCCCTCACAGCCGTGGGCCTCGGCGGCAAGGCGGCAAAGCGTTCTGTGGCGAGTGAGGGGCGGCCGTCGTCCCCCCTCTCTCTCCTCGGGCGGCCTTTTCCGCCTTGGACGGAGGAGGAGGAGGAGGGCGAAGGACTGGAGGCGGCGGCCGCGAGCCCCTGCCCGGGCGACGCCGAGGGGATTATACAACGCGCCGGCTGTTGTTGTTTTGTTCCCTCTTCTTCCTCCTCCGCTTCCTCCTCCTCCTCCTGCCGCCGCCTGCCAAGCGGGCTCCCCAGCTCCGGCGTGGCTTGCACACGAAGACGGCGGTGCGGGAAGACCCGGAGGCAGAGCAGCTGCCCGCCCGAAAGACCCGGGGGCTCCCCCGCACAAGGTCCGCGCCAAGAGGAGCAGGTGTCACCTCCCGAGCCCTTGGCCCGACGGGGGAAGCCGAAGAACCGCAGGAGAAGAGCCGGCTGCCTGCCAGAAGCCCGGGCCCCGGGTCGTTTCGCCGGCGGCATGGCGGCTACGGAATCCCTTTTCCAGGAGCTTCCCCTATCTAGACTCCAATCCCTGGCACGTTTTCTGGCACCCAGAGCCGTCTGTCGCGCAGGGCGACCCCCTACAACATCGCTATCACAACACGTCAACTCGCTGCCCATAGAGGGAACTGTACCAAGCAGCTGCCCCTTGGCATGGTTGCCACTACTGGGGCAAAATCCTCCTTTGCCTATAACAGTGATGGCAAACCTTTTAGGGACCGAGTGCCCAGACTGTGATTCAAAACCCACTAATTTTTCGCAAAGTGCCCATACATCAATTTAACATGAATACAGGTGGCTGTGAAGGGGCGATATAAAGGGCTCCAAGTGTCACCTTTGGCACCCCTCCATAGGTTCGCCAACACTGGCCTATAATATTCCCCCATCTTCCTTTAATTGGTCTTGTGGAGTCTGCGACAATCCACTTTTGGAACTATGATCTCAGATCTTGGGGGGACAAAGGTTTTTAAGGCCCTTCCTCAGATAGTACTCACTAATATACCTCACCTGCTTCTCCAAAATCTGACAAAAACACTGATCCATCCCACAACGGTACTGTAGTGTCCGCACAAACTCTGTGTCCTTGTGATTTCTACACAAATCTATTCAAAATACAAAAACTAGCTGATGGGCTGCACCAGAAAAAGAATCCTTGGACTGAATAATTTGTCTCACAAGCATGGTTTATTAACATGCCTGTGCTGTGGTTCTCATACAGCATTAGTTCAAGTCCACAAAACTTCAGTTCAAAACTTCTCCCATAACCTGTATTGTAAAAAGCATGACTCCATTCTCATAAGATGACATTGCAACATGAGCCTAAATCTAATTGCTAGGCCTAGCACAAATAGGCCTACTGAATTTATAGATTTAATAAGCAGCAATTGATTCAGTGGGTACTTTTATTTGGATTTAGATTTAGAATCCAGTCCTAGGACACAGATCTTCACAATGTGTTCATACTGGTCCTGTTGTCCTTGTTAAAATGCAAAACTGAAGTGGCAAATTAAAAATACATGCTTTTTGACCTCTCCCTCTGAATACAAACATTGAGTTAGTACACTCAGCAGTAAAGTCAATTAGTCTGGCAAGCACACAAGATAGGGCCATCTGTGACCATCCCACAGTTATGAAACTAAATGAATAGCACTTGTTATCTACACTACAAGCTCTCAGATGGGACTAAGACATGGGACTGAGACTTTTCCAGAGAGTTTATCTCTGATAATGTTTTGTGCAACTATAGGTATATGTGATTTGAGCTGGAAATTATTATTTATCTTAATACTTGGTACACTTCAGATCTATGATGCAAAGTGTGTCATAGAAGTGTATTCTTTGTTGTACAAAGATATCTATGTATTTTTATTTCATGTGCAGTATGTCACTTGGTGAGGGTATGGCCTATATATGTGTGTTATACAAACTGTTTGTTATACAAGGGTTCACTAGATGATAGATAGATAGATAGATAGATAGATAGATAGATAGATAGATAGATAGATAGATAGATAGATAGATAGATAGATAGATAGATAGATAGATACTGTATATAAGTACATTAAGACATTGTGAACATATTTTCCTGTGTTGTTGGTGAAAACATCAGAACAATTGTCATGATCTACTTGCTGCCAACCTTACCATTGCACAAAAGCTTCTGCCAAATAAAGCTGCTTAGTCTTTAAGGTGCCACGATACATTTGCTGTTTTTGCTGCATCAAATTAAATGTATGATCAGACAAACATTTGTCCTGCAGTTTGGTTGAAGTTGGGAATGGGGCTTTTTCCAGTCCAACTTCCTGTTCAATAACTGCCCACATCTTTTTGGACTTCTGTCAGAGGTTATGTTTTCTTTGTTCATTGGTTTTGTTTTGTTTTGTTGGTGTATGTAGGATTGCTCCAGTTCTCGCATACGAGATGCTGGGTTGGCTGATGACATGTAATGTTTTTGAGAAATGGGAAGCTTCTCGGCCACTTGCCGGCAGAGGAAAAAAGAGATGAAGTTTTCCATTTATTTATTTTTTAGGGGAAATTTCAGAAGGGTCTTGAAAAAAACACTTTTCAAAGCATTGCTGATGTTCTGTGTTGGTAACCAACAAGTAAAACAAAATATAACACTTCCATTCCCTTCGCCTCTACAGGTGAAAGGAAAGGAAGTTTCCCATTTCTCATGATTGTTAAGCAACTTAAGCAAAGTATGGAATCAATGGGATATATATAATGATTAACTTCTATCCTACTGACTTCAAAGGATCTAGTACTGCTATGGTTATCATTTCATAATGTTTAGTTGTTACTACTACACTGCATGCATGTGTGCATGCATGCATGTTCCTAAAGCCATCAACAACAGGATACCAGCAAGGGAGACTATCTTAACCCTTTATTACTGCCAGGTTTCCAACCCCAAGCAAAAGCCCCCCCCCCAAAAAAAAGAGTCCTGATTGATGTGGCCACAAGACAAGACACTGTAATCTTGTTACTCATGTTTTTTATATTTGCCTGTCTTGGCTAACCCATACATTCCAAGCCAAGTCTGAGAAAATGATGGATGCTACACTAAGAAAATAGGGCAGCCATTCTGTGTAAAAGTTATCACTTTGGAAAGACTGGGAAAAAACCTCTTTGGACCAAAAAGGTATTTTGTTTTCTTTTTAAGCAAAACGGGCCAGTTACAAATCTCTTT
Source organism: Phrynocephalus versicolor (assembly GCA_023846285.1). Classification (NCBI taxonomy): domain Eukaryota; kingdom Metazoa; phylum Chordata; class Lepidosauria; order Squamata; family Agamidae; genus Phrynocephalus; species Phrynocephalus versicolor. The sequence goes on from JAHTLZ010000007.1 coordinate 25,791,840, forward strand.
TCAGTAGAATTAGTGGTAGAAGCCCTAGTCTAGACATCCCTTTGTGACAGATTATCTAGACTCATTTCAATCTGATTATATCCTTATGTTGTGGAACAGTGTGTTTATATTCACATATATCCACGTTTCTACTTTATATTTATGAAGCTGTGCAGTTGCTGTGTGGCTAATACAGGGATAAGGCATTACTCACTAGTGTCATACCTCTAGGGGAAGTACCACAACTTGATGGGAAACCTAGTTATAAACAATGTCTAGGGAGAAAGTGAAATGTACTATTGTCTTGTGAAATGTAAGTCACTATCTTTGTCTCTCTATTCTAGCAGAGATGCAACAATCAAATTTTCTTACATACAGACATGCTGGAATTTTCTTACTAATATAGTCAACGAAGGGTACAATAACATAATATACACAGTTTTGACCAATAGAATGATATGATCTGCTAGCAGATACATATACTACCATTTGTACAGTTGAAAAATCCAATTAAAACCTTTAAATGCAGTGATTTCATTTGCTACCTTGCACACTAAATTTAGACATATCATGTTTCTGAAACCGATCTAAAATTACCAATTTAGTTTGTGTGTGTCCAAAGCTATGCAAGTGCTTATACTGGTCGCTGTTTGTTCAACCATGGTCACATAGAAACAAAATTACTATCACGAATAAGAGGAAATTTGTGTGCCTTGATATAAAATCATAGAATAATGAAGTTGGAAGGGGCTATAAGGCCATCAAGTCCAAATCCCCTCTCTATGTAGGAATACAAATCAAAGGATATCTGCTAGATCAGTGTTGGCGAACCTATGGCACGGGTGCCAAAGGCAGCACTTGGAGCCCTTTCTGTGGGCACCTGGCATCGCCCTTTCACAGTCATCTGTATTCAGATTAAATTGCTGTATTGGCACTTTGCAAAAAAATTAGTGGGGTTTTGAATCGCAGTTTGGGCACTCGGTCTCTAAAAGTTTCGCTATCATTGTGTTAGATGGTTGTCCAAATTTCTCTTGTACGTCTCCAGTGTTAGAGCACAGATCACTTCTTTAGGCAATTGTTTCCACTGTCTTACTACTCTAAGAGTTAGGAATTTTTCCTGATATTCAGCCAAAATGATATGCAGTACAGTAACCCCCCACCTATCATGGGGGTTAGGGACCCACCCGACCCGTGATGCCTGAAAATCCATGATATGCAGAAGTGGGGTGGGGGGTGGGGGGCAATCCGATCCCCCTGCTGCCGCCAGCACGCGCCGGTCCAAGAAGTCTTGGGGCAGCATGCAGCTGCGGCAGGGGGATCTGACCTCCCGCTGCTGCCCGCCACGCCACCCCGAGACTTCTCGTCCGGGTCCGTCTCCACTGAAATGCATTGCCAATGCATTTCAATGGAGAAAAATTTTCCCATTGGAAAACATTGGCTCAATGCATTCCAATGGGGAAAATTTCTCCATTGAAATGCATTGCCAATGCATTTCAATGGAGATTGCGGGACAGCGTGATCATCCCTCGCCGCCCGTCTCGTGCAGCCTGAGGTGCAGGTACTGCGATCCCGCCATATATTGGGACCGCAGTACCTGAACCGCAAAATGGCAGTGGTGACTGTATCACATGCCACAATATCGGAAAATAATTGGTATACATTAATTTCAAATGATGGCTTTGGTTCTTGTATGAAAATGGGGCTGAAATCCAGTAACAAGACACAGCTAGAGTAAGCCTATGGAATCAATGGAACCTATGGAGGAGTGGACTCTGAAATTCCCACTGATTCAATGAGGCTACTCTAGTTGTGCCTTACTGCTTGATTCTGGCCACCATCTGTTACTCATGTCACCAAATCAAATGTGTACCTGTGTGTACATTGATCACAATAAAATATATGTGTACCTATATCTGTCTTTCTCTGCCTTACACATCAGAAACTTGGCATGGACACTAAGGGAACTCTAGAGAAGTAGAATTCAAAGATTTTTATTTTAAAATTTGATTAGTTTTAGTTCTGCTGAATCTTTTTGTAGCTTGCAGTTTGATTAGTAAATGGAATATTTTTCCAACCATCCTGAGAGATAAGCTACAGTCTGTCCTGAAATACTCATTTCTCCAAAGGGCCTCTGGGTATCTCTGTATGGTGTTATATTTTGCAGAGCCCCAAATGCTTCAAGAAGTTAAAAGAGAAAAAGATCTTGCTGCCTGGCCAGAAGGAGATTGGGTGAAAAGGTCTAAAGTTCTAAACAATCAGAAGAGGTGTCTGTGAAGATCCTCATTCATCCAGGTGGGGTTATCTGGAAGTTGAGTCATGGCAACTGGACATCTTTTATTGAGAGATTGAAACGTTTCATTACTCATTCAAGCAGGTTCGTCAGATTGAAGAAAGTTGGTGAAGGGCTTCTAATTTATAGTTCATCTTGATTCATTCCATTCTGGTTTGAATGTGCAGAAAAAAGTGAGGACCAGGACTTATTAACTGAACCACTAATGTAGACCAAGGATTTTGTATTATTTTTCATAGCTAGTAGAATTTCAAAAATGTCAACCTTTCACTGAGGTTCTTGGCAGTTCAGTCTGAGCAGAGATTCAATAGAATCTTTTCCCAATTCTGTGATATTTAATGTTATATTGCCAACATAATTCTGTGCATTAAAAAGGATTTAAGTGACGAAATTACCAGACTCTCACTAGGGTCCAGCCCTTAGGGGTCTGATCAAAGAAGTCACACACACACACACGTATCTGGTGCCAACCGAACCAAAAAATGGCTGCCCGCTGCACCTCACGGGCAGTCTTTTATTTGATACATACGAATAACACGTCAGCAGCAACTGTGCTTCAAGCCAATAAGAGTGCATGCTTTATAACATTGCCTTATATGGTACATCAGGTGACTATCACATGCTGATTATATAACCTATTCAGCGAGGAAAATGACGCTAGGCTGACTATCTAATGGCGTCCTACATGGCACTGCTTAGGCTAAACATAACATTAACAACAGACTCCCACATTTAAGTCAGTTAAGTAGGCAACATCATAGTTATTATCTAGACTCTCACAATGTGCAGAAATTATTTTTTTCTAAAATATAGCCACTTAGCAATAAACTCAGTAAAATACAAAAGACTAAATTATGCTGTGTGCCATTACACTTCAGTCTTCTCAGATCAATAAACATTATCATGTGTTGGCAGGTCAGTTCTGACTTAAGGCAACCCTTTTCAGGATTTTCCAAGTAAAGAATACTCAGAAGTAATTTACCTTTCCCTTCTCCTGGGGCACTGTGGAACTGGGAGCTTGCCTACACAGGCTGTGTATTCTTGAAGAAAGCACAGTAAGGAAATGAACTCCCAATCTCTGGCTTTGCTGTTAGTTACCTAAGCCAGTGTTCCCCAACCCCCAGTCCGTGGACCGGTGCCAGTCCGTGGATCAATCCGCACCGGGCCGCCGCCCGAGGAATTTCAAATCATTTCACTGTGGCGGCGGCCCGGCTCCCGGAAATGATTAAGGGACCCACAGGCTTTAGATTGAGCAGGCGGGTTAAGGTGGGGAAGCTACCTTTTGGGCGCATGCATAAAAACGAGGCGAGTGAGGCGGAAGAAGGGGAAACAACCCACCCACCCACCACTTCGAACCATCGAGTGATGGAGAAGGGGTAGCCCAGAGCGCCTCGCCAAACTGGGAGAAGACGACGAAGGCGGCAGTCAAGCGTTAACGGCCGTGAGCTCAGTTCTTCCCGCCCGTCTTGGAGTGAGTGGAGGGAGGGAGGGAGGGGGTCGTCTCAGGCCGGGCCTGGTGTTGGGGATGGGGAAGAAGAAGAGAGGATGGGACGGGGCGGCCCTTTGGTTTGGAGACTGGATTCCCTGGCTGGCTGGTGCACGCACGCACACCTGTGTGCGTGTATGTGAGGGTGGCTTTGATTTATTTATGTGTAAATTTAATTTGAAGCGCGGCCTGGGCTCTTTGGGAGCGGGCACGTGGCTGGCGCTTGGGGGGGGCTGCTGCTCGTGCTTTATTTTCCCCCTGCCCCCGTCCCAGTCCCAGCCCTCAAGAGGGGGAGCCCGGTGGACGCGGAGGCTCGAAGAGGAGGAGAAGCGGGGAAACGGCCTCTCCCAGCGAGGGTTGGCGGGTGTATGGGGGTGGGGTGGGGTGGGGGGAAGGATTCATCCTCTGCCGGTGGGGAGGCTACGGGGTGAGGCTGGTGGTGGGCGGGGGCCGGTTGGGCCCGTTGAGGCAGGCCCACAAGAGGAGGAGCGGGGGGTGGGTGAGGTGGGTGGTTGGGACTCTGAAGGCGAAGGCGGTTTCAGAGACGAAGGAGGCGGGGGGGAACGGAGGTGATCTCATCCGGTTCCTGTCGGTGCGGGATGAGGAGAGGAGCCGGACAGGAAGGCATGTGCAGCTGGGGGGGAGAAAAAAAGGGGGGATAACATTTATTTTATTTATTTTGAATATTTTACCCCGCATGTTTAAATAAAATTAAATTAAAATTATTAAATCAAAACAAGCGGGCCACGGAAAAATTATCAAACATTTACCGGTCCGCGGCGATAAAAAGGTTGGGGAGCACTGACCTAAACCACTGAGGTATCCAGTCAGCATCTCCTAACATTTGGGACAACGAAAAATAAAATAAAATAAAATAAAATCTCAAATTCCATTTCTCTTGTAAAAACATGTCCTCTTATTTTTAATGTTTGGAATATTGTACTTGTGATTAAAATTATTGTACTTGTGATTAAAACTAAACAGAAATAAGAAAAAGCTTTTTTCCCCATTAACTAACTTGACACTCATTCTTTTTTAGCCATTTGGTGTTCGATTCTGCTTGTAGAAGGCTGTAATAAAGAAGGTTGCACATTTATGCAAGTAAGCAGCCGTGCTCTGCTAGCTTGCTGAGACATAATGGAAATGCTGTTATTTGGAGGTTCAGTACAAATAAAGAAAATGAAAAAGATAAGCTGCAATAATAACAGTAATACACTGTTAGGGAGCCTATTGTTCAATCTTTCATACACAGTACATAAAAGCATTCCTCAAACAGTTGTCTACAGTCCATTGTGTCACATTTTGCTTCCCAAAAAACCCACCAGGCAAGTCAGTATTTGAGTGGGTGGTTGCTCCTTAACAAATGAGGCCATAAAACACTGGTCACAAATCAAGAATATATTGATAATGGGCACAGAGGATTAATCAGAATTAAGCAGTGGTTCAAGTAGCTTTGTACCAGTTCTCAGCTGGTACAAAGCACACCACATGAGTAATTCAGAGTCAATAAAATGGTGGTAAGACAGTGCACACAAAATTCGAGAGCACACAGCTATTTCACTTAGCATTAAAGACAAAGAAGAAGGAAAAACAACAAATGTCATCTCCAAGGAGCCAGAAAACCACAATTCAATAAAACCAGTAACAGAGCATCAGATGCCTTAATTTTTTTATTTAGTTTTTCCTAAAGAAGATGGTACCTATACAATCAGCACAACAGGCTATGTGCCTTGGAGAACTGCACCCACCCAGTTATATATATAACTGGCAAGCCAGTCCAATATTCCTGCCAACAAAACTCCATGGACATGGGGTCATGAAGAGTCAGTCGTGACTGTAATGATACAACAAAAACAACAACGAATCAGTCACATGCAAAAAGGACAGAAGGAAAGGACTCAGGGTACTTCTGTTTTATTGGGCACTGCAATACATCCAGTGGGTAGAGTTGCTGGGTCAACCATATTCCATTCCCTGAAGCTAAACCTAAAACTGTGGAACAGCACGGCATAGCAACTGCCTAAAATAAAACTCTGAGAAGTGAAAATGGGTGCAGAGAAAATGCTTTTTAAAGCCTGTAAACTAAAGTGAGAACAACTTTTTCAGCAGTACTATTGGCCGCCTACCATGCCAATCCAGGAATCTCCAGCCCCCTCCCAGGGTTGGCAACAGCTTCTGATTGGCTATAGCAAGTTGCAGGTGACATAGGAGTAGACTAATATGAAGAACTGAGTGACAACTAAAATTGGATAAAAATTTGTTGCTTTATATTTGTCAGTTCCAAGGATCTAGATGAATATGAAGCAACAAATTTTTATGAATCCATGATATTAGTAAAAAAAGCATTTTTCTGTTTGTCCCCATCTCTACTCTTGTGTAATCCTTTTTATCACATGACAGTTGTGGGGCAGGAACAAGAAGTCTTTAATTACTGAAACTCACTATTGGCAGTAAAAGTCTCCCAAGATTTACTGGCAGGGGTGATTTTCACTTAACGGTTTCCTCACTTCACCTCATGGCTTTTCAAAAGTGAAAGAGATTACATAGGTGTTTTAGGAGGGGGAAAAAGGAAATGTTGAATTTCTGAAAAATCACCCTTGCTGATCAAGCAGTCAGCCTTCTGTGGGCATAGCTATGCCAATAAGATTTTAGCCTACAGTCTGAAATCACACAATCAGATTTTGTGTAGATTTATTGGAATAAATTGGTGGTAAGTTAATCACAAATAACACAAGTTCCGTGTTTTGTTTTGTTTTTCATCTGGCCTCCTCTAAGTACAATTATATTTGCAACAAGCCCTACTACTGAGTAAAATAGCTTTAGACATTCCCAACCCAGCCTGCATTGCTATTAAATTATAACAAAAGGAAAATCATATTTACTGTGTAACTGAAAGATTTAAAAGGTGTTAATTGTGGGCTTCAGCAGGTCAAAGTTATTCTAGAGGGGTTTTTCCCTTCTAAATTTGTTTTGAGAAACTGTAGGAAAGAGATGATAAATAGTTTGAAAAACTGTGACCGGGGGGAAATTACTACATACACAATATAAGAGTTACTAATTAAGGTCCTAAAGCATGTAGTCACTGTAGCTGCTGCCATGTTTTCCATGCCAGGAAAAAGCGCCCTTTAAGTAGCATGAAAAGAGACTGTAGAGCTAGTAGATATAGCACACCTGGGAGGAACAAGAAACGGAAAATTGGATTTAAAAGATCACAGGTCTTTTGAACAACGTGTGCAAGAAATGGTTTAATGCAAGGAGGTCTTCTTTTCAGCTCCGAGTGCACATCAATTTATTTGGGGTATTTTGAATGTCCAACTTCTTTATCAAGATGCAATTAAAGATTGCTTTTACATGAAAATTTCTTAAACTTTTCTTCACTACATTTTTTTTTTGCATTAAAATTGGTGGCAGGCAGATTTGTCCAATACATTTTCCTATGTCACTTTTCACTATCAGCTGGTCCGGAAGCAGTTCCTTCTCCTAGCCTGCATCTGGGATATCACAATTCCTGTGAATTCCAGCTCCTGCTTTCAAATCTTGATTTTTAAATCTCTGGGAATGGGAAGGTGCTGCCCTTCAGTGTCATTTCACTCCATGTTTTGACTTTACATTGCTGTTCCAGAATATCTTCAGAAAACATCCTGAGTGCGAGAAGAACAGTCAGCCATAACTGTGCTCTGATGTTTCCCTGTTAAGGTATTAAGGAAATACAGTAATCTGAAAGCATTTCTGCACAATGTCCTGCAGGCATATCACTGACACTTCACAGTTATGTAAGATGCTGCCAAAAAAAGAGAGAGCCTAGAATGGTCGCATATTATTATTATCCACTTTTCAATACGCATCAATAGAAATTTGGTAGTATCCTGTTTCCTAAATGTGGAGCAGAACAGAAATCACATGAGTGTTCCCTTTCTTCAGTCAGGGTCCTTTTGCATAACCAACTCCTCAATCAATTTTACAACCCATGTGAGAACAGCAACACAATGCGGAGCTTTCCAGAGAGAAAGGACACTTACATGATTTTAGATCTACCTCACAATTAGGCAGCGTGATGCTGGCCATAGAATTGGTTTCCTTCTGTGTATGGAAGGTGCCTTCTGCACATGGAAGGATTATTTGACACCTCATGCCAGGGTGTCTGTGAAGATTCTCAGTCATCCAGATGAGGTTATCCAGAAGTTGAGTCATGGGAACTGGACTGGTTTTCTTATTAGATTGAAATACTTTGCTACGCATCCAAGTAGCTTTTTCAGTTTAAGGAAGGTTGGTAGGAGACCTCCAATTTATCCTGCACATTGGTTTCACTCCATCCTGGTCTGAATAGGCTTGCTAGATTGACAATGGTCATGTATGTGTGAAGGTCACACCTCTGCAACCCCTCCCAACACCCATTAAGCATGGGTTGTTAGGAGTGTCCTTCCTGGAGGATGTGTCTAGCGGTCCTGATTTTCCTGAGGATAGATATTTTGCGTTTTATGCTGGAATCTTGCACTTTAACTCAATGCTTCTGCACTTAATTTTTTAAAAACTGAATGGTTTGAAAGGGCTGCCAATTGTTAGGTAAAAAGTTTCTGTGATTTACTGCCACAGATAGGAAGAAGCGCTTGAGGGACTTTATACCTGAAGTGTCACAAAATATCCTGGTTGGGGTTAACTACTGTAAACTTTGACTTGGGTGGATGGGGTGGATTTTCTGTTCTGTCTCAGGTAGCAAAGTATCCAGGTAATTCAGCTGAAAGAAGTAGCTGTAAAGCTGTCCCTGTCCCTGTCCCTGTCCCTGTCCCTGTCCATGTCCATGTCATCCTCCTTCTCTTATGTTATTAAATGTTCATTGATACTGGTAAGATTGGAGAAGGTTGCACTTGAATAACAATGATGGTAGACCACAATAATGATAAAAAGTACTGTATATGGTAGGTTCTATACACCAGCATTTTTCTGTCTATAAACACCCCCAGTTTCACAACCACACAGTTCTCTCCTCAGCATACTTACAATGGTCATGTATGTGTGAAGGGCACACATTCTATGTATAAGATGACCCTTAACAATTTTAGACAAATGTATAGTTTTATACATGGATAAAACTATAATTATATAGCCTCTGTGCAGCGGACAGGTAGCTAATACAACTAGTAATACATGTCGCAGTAGCCTTACCTCAGCAGCATTTTCCATTTCTTCCTTAAATCTTCTGCCAAAAATTGTTTGCCTAAGGACAGGGGCACAGCATAAAAAATAACTACCTTCTTCCTCATGCCGTTGAATGCTGTTGCTTTGCTGTCAAGCCAGACACACCAGACTGTAGTTTCTCCTCACATTCCAACCCAGTAATAAACCATTCACTCAGGACATGCACTTGTAGCCACCCTAACAAAATGGAGATTTTTCTCTTCCTGCCTTCAGAGGGCCATTAAGTGAAACTGACAGCAGTATACTGTATTTGGTTTTGGCCTTTATAGCTTTTCTTTATATAATCTTCTAGAATTGCAGTGGAAGCACTCCAGAAACTGAAGGCAGTGGTGCCAAGGTGAGCTTTCCTCATCCATGTACAATGTGCATGTGTATGATATGTGCGAGTGTATGAGGGCAGGTGGGTGATTTTTGTAAGGATCATGAGGAAGGGTTAAGATTACTTTAGTAAAAATGAATAGTGAGAGGAAGAGAGAAATGAAAATCATGTTTGGAATTGCAGCCTTTCGATACCAGAAATAATAATGGTACATTGTGGTACAACATAGTAGTTCCTGGTTAAACAGACTTTTTCTGTTGCTGTTTTTATTTTATTTTTTTCCTGCAACTGACTAATAAGGTTACTTCTTTGGAACATGCTTGGAACTATACATCTGAAAATGAAGAAAAGAGCAATGTCCCAAATTACCTGTTGTCTTTGCTAACTAACGGATGATTCTGTTTAACAGCACTTCTGAATTATTATTTTTGGTAGCCTGCCAATGTTCTGTTTGTAAACCGAATTAGTGGAGCTTATTAAGGGAGTAGAAAGAAATACAGCATAATCAGAAGGAGCAGGGAAATCAAGATTGTGAAATGTATTGTTGGTCTATAGCAGTGGTTCCCAGCCAGTGATGGCAAACCTTTTAGAGACCAAGTGCCCAAATGCTTAATGCTGTTGATTGACAAAAGGCAAAATCCAGCAGGCAGATCTTTCATATACACTTCCTAATAATAAATGGGCAACAAGAGCAGTTTCTATTAGAAATATGCCCATTGATCCAGACTTTGTTGTATTTAGAGTGAGAACTGGGGATCATTGCTTGCTCCTAAAGCCAACAACTGATTCTGCTTTGCTCCCTCTTGATGTGGATACACTATTGTACTTGCAACTTTTTCTATGGTAATAATCTTTAAAAATGAAGAGAAATGGTCGGACAATTGCCATGCTTGTGTTACACACAAATACCAATCTAAGTGTACTGGATTGTAATTTCTCACCAAATACCTTCTGGTTCAAAAAATCAAATCGGTGTAAGGAGAAGTAGAGTGAACTTGAAATCAAACCCATTAAAGTTCAGTTCTGGAACTTGATTTTAATGACAGACGGAATCATCTATTGCCTAGAAAGTATAATCAATTTTAAGCATAATCAATGTACTGGCATGCTGAAGTCATCCATAACTTACCCATCTTAGTATACTGTTGAGCGAGTTCATAGCCTCTCATCTTGAGAAGGCTAGCTAGGGCTGGTAGAAGTTGTAGTCCAACAGCCACATGCTGCCGTCCCCTGCCCAAAATATAAGTTATAAAATTAGCATGAGAATACCCAATCTCCTTCCCAATGGCCAAATAGTCCACATTTCAGGAACTGAGTATGAAGATGGAAACTAGATGTCATAGAGATTGTACAGCTGAAGGCATTGACTCCTCTCTGTGTCTCCCTTTACTCAATACAGTGGTACCTTGTATAAAGGAATTAATTCATTCCAAAAGAAATTATGTTAAGCAAGTTTTCTTTTATACAAATTCCCATAGGAATGCATTGAAAATGGAGTAACCCAATTTTTATGTTGTACGGATTTTCCCCATAGGCGATTATGTTAAGCAAATTTCCCCTATCTCCAGAATTATTTATGTTGTACAGATTTTATGTTATACAAGCTGTTATACAAGGGTCCACTGTATCAAGAATGGTCAATCTGGAAACTGTACCATATGAGGTTAGCACATTGTAGCTGTAATCCTGTTATGAAATACCAAGCAACTTTTGCATTATATTGGTCATCTGTCATGCAGCCAAACAAGTGTGCACCCAGTTATACAACTCTGGCATGCCTGTGTATGCAGTAAGCCAGGAATTGTGTGCACTATTTGCATGATTTCTGCTTTATACTGTCCATTACTCTCAAGATTCTAGCCTGTGTGTTCTGCAACTAATATGGGTGGAAGAGTTGCTGGAGTTGCTGGGCATCAAACTACGTAATTCTGTGCTACAGTATGAAAGCATACTGAAGAATTCAATCTTTTAGAGCCAGCTATATTATCTCCCCATTGCCCAGTTTGGGTTCACTATGGCCCACTGATCACATCGTCTGTTCACACTAAGGAAATTGTCCCAATATTTTGGCAAAGTAAGTGGCCTTTGCCATCTTATTACTGAAAACAATTTTCAAAAATAATATTTTGGTTGGTCATAATCCACGGAGGCCACCAGGACTGACCCAAGGAATTTTGCTAACCAATATAGATTCCATGCTGAGAAGTCAACTAAACTGGGAGTTGATCCAAAGTTGAAAAGCATCCATTATCTGAAAGTGGCAGACAAGCTTTAGGGGAGGCAGAGGAGAGCATATGTCTTACATAGTTCAGGCCTCACCAGCTCACCATCACTCCTGGACCCCAGGTATCAGCTACCAAGGTGCAGCCACCTCATTTTGCATAATGGTAGGCTAGTGATATTTGTCATTCACACTCCCTTGCAGTGCTTCTCTGTCTTTAATGGTGCAAGTGTGTCAAGCTATTTTAATGAACAGAATTTTGTATGATTTTCACCACAATGATCAGATGCAAAAGGATGATGGATCTCTGATAAATTAAAATGTTGGGACACGGGGAATTTCAGCAGAGATGCTTGTCTTGCAGGACGGCGACCTGATCTACATTTGCAGCAGAATAAGTGATAAAATCTTGAGATGGACTAAACTGAACCATGTGGCAGATGACTAGACACTTAATACTATACATAGCAGCATTCAGTATTCCATAATCCAGTATTCCATAATCCATCTCAAAAATAGGGGTTTTCCAAACAAAAAATTATATCTATGAAACTGGAAGACGGTATCCTGTAGACCATCTTGACTGCTGCCATTGGTATTGTTAACATTCAGGCTCCCCTTTGCTTTGTAAAGCTTAGCATTCTTTTTCCTGCTGGCAATGCAGACACGGAGGCATGATATTGTGCAGCACATTTGGGCCATTTACTGGGTTTTAAAATCATGGGTACAGAAGCACAAGTGCTTCTGGTTCAAGTGTTACTAAACCATTGTAACCATGCAGTTCTTATACATTCTGTTGCAGAGTTTTGGATTCATTTGCTATGCAGATGTACAGAGAGCCACATCAGAGAACAGCTTGAGGTTTCCCAGCTAGTTCACCTCCTTCTCATTAAGTAGCACTTAAAGTCTCAATATTTCACTCTAAGACACTTGTAAGAGAAAGAATAAAAACATTTCATTACTTACAATTGTGAACAGATCAAGATCAAACTAATAACAAACAGACTCCCACTTATTAAAGAGGAGGGAAAGGAACATTCAGCAGAGAGTCAGGACTCTCTCCTCTCTCTGAATTTAGAGGTGGGAAGAAATGATTGGTTAGTGTGAGATAGAATGACAATCACACCATCCCAGAAAATTCCCAGCAGCCACATAAACTACAAATTGCATGCAAGGTTGTATATGTGGTTTTGGAATCTGTTGTTGTTGTTGTTGTTGTTGTTGTTGTTGTTGTTGTTGTTGTTGTTGTTGTTGTTGTTGTTGTTGTTGTTGTTGTTGTTGTTGTTCAGTCGTTCAGTCGTGTCTGACTCTTCATGACCCCTTGGACCAGAGCTTGCCAGGCCTTCCTATCTTTCACTGCCTCCTGGAGTTTGGTAAAATCCATGTTGGTTGCATCGATGACACTGTCCTACCATCTCATTCTTGGCTATCCCCTTTTCCTTTTGCCTTCAATCTTTTCCATACAGCAGACCAAAGTCAATTGTCATCCAAAATATAATTCAGTTCTTCAAAAATTCCCTGGTTTATAAATGTGGGATCTTGTGCTTTTGTAATTCAAGATTCAAAAAGCCAAGAAATGGCACAACATTGCCGCACAACATCATGTCTGTGTTGGTATCAGAAAAAAGGATGCCACAATTTACATAGCAAAGGTCAGTCTGAAATGTTGGCAACACAAATGCCAGCAGTGAAGACGGTCTACAGGATACCTTCTTTTGCTCACTTGCATTCATTCTTTGAAAATCAGCCTTGCACCAATATTTTTTCCTAGCTTTGTCTAGTTGATGCTTCCCAATTTAATGTATGAATCAGAACTCTATAGTTTGGAATACATGCTTCTCTGAAAGTCATGATGCAACCTGAGCACAAGAAATGTTGTGTGTTGGTTTAAAAGTGATTTTAGGCAGAAATGATATACAAGAATTCACACATGTTCATACAGAAGGGGGAGGGGGTGCCATTGTCTACAGGGATTCTCTTCATGTGACCAGGGCCTCGACATTGGTTAGTCCGGGGTTAGAATGCCTGCACCTGTTGGTAGGTCAGCGGGATAGATTTGGCATTGTGCTGGGTTACCGCGCTCCCCGCAACCCAGCACAATCCCTACCAGAGCTCTCGGAGTTCATCGCCGCGGCTCTGTTGAAGTCTCCCCGGCTTTTGGTCATCAGGGACTTCAACGTGCATGTCGGTGGTGAGCTTTCTGGTGCAGCTCTGGAATGCGTGGAGTCCATGACCTCTGTGAGCCTATCCCAGCATATTTCTTGTCCTACCCACAGGTGTAGGCATACCCTAGACCTGGTATTTACCTCAATGTCGGGGGATTTTAATCTGGAGGTGGGGGACATCCTCTCCTTACCTGTGTCATGGTCAGATCGTCACCTGTTGTCCTTTTCCCTGTCAATCACGGCCCCTCCCCGCGGGGACCACCGGCCCCTTGTTTGGGCCCGTCCCCGGAGGCTTCTGGACGCCTCCCGGTTCCATGAAGTTTTTGGGGAACTTCCTGGTGGTCTGGCTGACGATTTGGCCGAGGCTACGGTTAACCAATGGTTTGAGTCAGCTTCCCGTGCCGTCGACCGAATCGCCCCTGAGCGCCTCCTCCGCGGCAGAGCTCGACCGCCGTGGTTCACGGCGGAGTTAAGAGCGATGAAGCAGGAGCGGAGGAGGCTGGAGAGCAGCTGGAGACGGAGTCAGACGGTTATAAATCAGACTGCTGTTGTTATCCAGACTAGGCGCTACTCGCGAGCGATCAGGGAGGCTACAAGATCTTATTACTCCCTGAGAATTGATGAGGCCTCGAACCGCCAGGCGGAACTTTTCCGTGTAGTTCGGGACCTCACCAATCCTAGTCTGGCTAGGCCTCCTCCTACTGATTTCAGTAGTGAGAATTTCACAGTCTATTTTAGATCTAAAATAGAGGCCATCTGGGCCGGCTTCAAATCCGGTTGCACTAGCCCTTCCTCGCCACCCCCAGTTGCTTCACCCCCTCGCTCTCCTTGACTGGTTGAGTTTGGGCCTGTTTCCTCTTTGGAGGCCTCCACGGCAATTGCCCACTGCTGACCCGCGTCCACCCCCTTCGATCCTTGCCCATCATGGCTCATAAAAGCTGCCGGAGGGAGCATGCACGAGTGGGCTTCTGTCATCGCCACCGCCTCCTTCAGCGAGGGGGGGTTTCCTCTCGCTTGAAGGAGACAGTGGTAAAGCCCATTTTGAAAAAATCGGGCTTGGCATCGGACCAATTGGCCAACTACAGTCCGATCGCCAATGTTCATGGGCAAGGTCATCGAGAGGCTGGATGCGATTTGGATCCAGTCATTCTTGGAGGAACAGCGGTGCCTTGATCCTTGCCAGTCTGGTTTCAGGCCTGGCTGGGGAACCGAGACAGCTCTGGTTGCGCTGCAAGATGACCTAATCTGGGCGGCCGACAGGGGTTGCTCTACCCTGTTGGTTCTCCTGGATTTGTCAGCGGCCTTTGATACCGTCGACCACGGTATCTTACTGGACCGGCTTTCTGAGGTGGGTATCAGAGGTACTGTTCGCAGTTGGCTCCAGTCCTTCCTGGAGGGTCGGCTCCAGTATATGCAGCATGGAGGAGAGTTGTCGGCCCCGTGGACACTCCCTTGTGGGGTTCTACAGGGCTCTTCTCTCTCCCCCATGCTGTTTAACATCTATGTAAGGCCGCTGGCTGGGGTCATTCGGAGATTTGGAGTCTGCTGTCATCAGTACGCTGATGACACGCAGCTCTATCTCTCCTTTTCCACCTCTGCGGTGGAAGCTGTCCGGTCCCTCGACCAGTGCCTGGAGGCGGTCATGGCTCGGACCAGGGCCAACAGGCTCAAACTCAATCCCGAGAAGACCGAGGTGATGTTCTTTGGGAGTTCTCCATCTGGCTATGGAGGCCCTCTCCCCAGCTTGGAGGGTGTTTCCCTCCAGCTGGTGGAGAGGGTTCGGAATCTTGGCGTGGTCATGGATCCGGCACTATCTCTGGATGCCCAGGTGGCTGCCATGACCCGAACCGCGTTTTATCACCTTCGCCACATTGCCCAGATCTGTCCCTGAGAATAGTGGTTCAAGCGCTGGTGATCTCGAGGCTGGACTACTGCAACACCTTCTACATGGGATTGCCCTTGACTTTCCTCCGGCATCTGCAGCGGGTGCAGAATGCTGCAGCCAGACTGGTGGTGAGCGCACATCGCTATGACCGCATCACCCCAGTTCTGGCCCGACTGCATTGGCTGCCCGTTGCGGCCCGGATCAGATTCAAGGTCTTTGTTTTAGTTTATAAAACCCTCCATGGCTTGGGCCCGGACTACCTGGCAGAGCGGATCGCCCAGCGATCAACTTCGGCCCGACCAGTTCGGCAGTCGCGAGCGCACTCGCTTCGGGTTGCTACACCCCGAGAGGCCAGACGAACTTCGACCCGAAATCAGGCCTTCTCGGTGGCGGCTCCATCACTGTGGAACAGCCTTCCCAGCAAAGTGCGCTCTGCAGAGTCCCTGCTGCCCTTCCGCAGAGCGGTGAAAACCATCTTATTCCGCGAGGCCTTTGGCGACCTAGTCTAATAGTTTTCAGTTAGGTTTTTTCTCTCCCCCCCCACCATCTGCTGTCCGTTCACCCTACTGTTCGATGTCTTCGAGTGATGAACGCTAATGCAAGGGTGTTTTACGATTTTTATTATTGTATTTTATTGCTTGTAATTGTTGTTGTCTAGTTTTTATTGTGATTGTATGATTTGTGCTGAATTTATCAGCTTTGTAAGCCACCCAGAGTTCCCTTTGGGAAGATGGGTGGGATATAAATGTAATAAATAAATAAATAAATAATAAATGTGTCCGAACAGATTATTGATGACTGAAAGTATCCAAAGCTGCCATGGACTGGAATCAGACCCTCCATTTCTATTCACAACAGTTGAAAGAAATATAGTGCCTCCACTGTCACCAGTCTATTATGTTATAAGAACAAGAAAGAGAAAGAATGTAGTCCATTGATTTCGCAGCAGAACATTTGAAATTACAAATAAAAGTTAGATATAAAAGGAAGCAACACATGAAAGGCTTCAGCAGCTTAACCTTGTAGCAGGTAATAGTTATTGATATCATAGTGAAAGGACCTTTTCAGGAGCAGAGTAAACACATAAAGTTGAAGGTTCTTCTGTTTAAGTAAGCTTTTTTGTATCAGGTTTTGAAGTATCAGAAACAATGCTTGAATTGACAAGGTTTCAGTTGCAGCTGAAAAGTATTCAGCATAGGTATTAAATGATAAATGCCAACCTAATTGGTACATTTATTTTCTCTGACAAGTGCCAAGAAATGAACTTTATACTACACCAATCTGTGAAATCTGTTACATTTGATCTATGCTGCAAACTTACAGCATGGGAAAGTGTGGCAAATCACGAAGCAAGAAAAATAGGGATCTGCTTCATTTCAGACACACATAGGATTGTAAATAAGACACAAGAAGGCAAGGAAAACTGAGAGTCAAGTCATGCAATGTTTCTGTTTGATGCTATGGCCTATAGATCAGTTATGGGAAAGACCCAGATCTGACTACTGAATAAAAAGCATGGGCTGTAGACTCAGTCTTGATTATACACAATCCGTTTTCCGAAAGTGACAAACCACATACCATCATTTACCTGTATACCATCATGTGTATCATTAGATCTGTATCATAGTTTAGGTCATGGCTGAGGTGGGCCTAGAAACAGGCAAAGCTAATTATGCTATTACTTTATGTTGTAGTCCTTCTAAACTCTCCATTCAATATTGGCCTTTTTGTATGCTTCTTTGATAAAGTATCGTTTATTTCAAAGATAAGATTTGATAACACCTGTATTTCAGTTGCAGAAGAAAAACTCTATAGAAATGCCAGTATTCTCATAAAATGTGCCACACCGATGACTGGGATTGATCTTTACTTATGGCATGAACACACTCAGTTAGTGAAGCATCCTGACATTGTTCCATGTGGCATGCCAATTGTGACTTTGGAACAAATTGTTCAGAAAGCCAATTGTAGAGCAGTACAGTAACTGGATGATGTAGGCTGCCCCCCAATAATGAGAAGTCCCGCCATGCTCCTGGTCTGATAAGCAACTGGAAAACTGCCACCAAGTTTGCAAGCGGTTGTTTAGAGACAGCTCCAGCATCAAGGGTCCTTCCAGTGCTCCTGGAGCCATTTTATAGCTGCGGCCATGCGTTGTGGCAGCACAAGACCCCACAGAGAAGAAAGAGAGCTGCTTTGCTGTGGAATGGCTGGATATTAGGCCAGTGTTTGAGTAATGAGAAGGGCACAAGAGATCATCCTGAGAAAACTATCCTCTCCAAGCCTAGATTGGCCCCTAAGGTTGGAGTGGCAAAGCCTGATGTACTGCAGGCCTCAAGCCTGACTGCATGCTAGGAGACTATTGAATGCAGGTGTCTCAGTGTGCTTCTAGTAACTGTATATTATGATCAGAGGAAACGTTTCTCTCAGTCTTGCCACTCGCACAGGTGCCTTTGGTAAGAACACAAGAGAGGGTCTTCTCTGCTTCTGCTCAACGTTGTTGAATACCTTTCCAAGAGAAGCCAAGCTGCCTACTGATTGTAATTCCCCTTCTTCCTCAGAATCCACCCTGAGGGAGGGAGGCCCAGCCAATTTCATTGTACACTGGTTATTATTATTATTATTATTATTATTATTATTATTATTATTATTATTATTATTATTATTATTATTATTATTATTATTATTACACCCTGCTTTCAGTTGCCCCTGCCTATCAGAAGATCCCTGGTTCATTTGCCTCCAAGATCCCTGGTTCATTTGCTCCCAATGCTTGTTGAAAGGACAAAGGAATATGGAGTTATGAATGTGCTGGATATTCACACAAAACAGGGATGCCTTTCTTACCTCATAAATGTGTTGTCTTAGGAGAAATTATAATTCCTCCATCTTGATTCACCTGTTGCTCCAGCGGTTGTTTTGGAGACTGGGGCTCTGTAATTCCACAGAGGGAGCTGTGGGGAGAGTGGTTTCATGCCCTGGCTGGAAGGAACTTCACCCAAGGGTGAAAGCCAGGATGACGTGCCTCTGCTGGAAAGACTGGATTCGGAGGAAGACCATGAGGTGTAAGTTGTATAGCCCCACTTCTTGAACACTGGAGAATGAAGCACAGCCTTGACCATCTAGAGCAGAGGTTCTCAACCTTCCTAATGCTGCAACCCTTTAATACAGTTCCCCATGTAGTTTTGACCCCTTGCCCTGCTTGGAAGAGGTCACACGCCCCTTTTGGCAGGCCACTGCTGCAGGTGCCATAGAGAATTTCCCTCTACAGGCACCACCAGCCAAACGTAGCCTCCGGTGCCACTAACTGACATCCCCTCCAAATATCAAGCTGTGACTCACTCTTTCCTCACTTCCTCCCTCCCCAACTCCACACCCAAGCTGTTTGTGCCTTTTCTTCACTGGCTCATGGTGACCCCTGTGAAATGGTCATTTGACCCCCAAAGGGGTCCTGACCTCCCAGGTTGGGAACCATTGATCTAGAGAGAATCGACTTTCTAGATTAAAATCGTGACACAGAGAGAAAGTTTTTCAAAAGTCCAGAATAGCCAGGCTAGTTGAGGGGTGGAATGAAGAACTTCAGCAGAAAATGCCTCAGATATAGGATTTTGCCCATATGACTGCAATGGGATGCAGTTTCCCAATCCCCAGATAACAAAAGTACACTGTTCAAAGCAAGTCCAGTTGCTGAGAACAACTCTTACTCTCCTGCTTTGTTCTCAGTTTGCCTCATATTCCTTCTTGCTTAGTCACCTGATGATCCAGCTTTGACAATCTACTGATTACTCTTTTGGCTACTCCTTGTTTTCCTTGATAATCTGATGGGACTCTGATTTATAGCACAACCTTGGTCTGACTATAACTTTTGGCTGCTCCTTTGCTACCTTCCCTCTATCTAATGTGCCAACCAGACCTCCATTTCAGCTCTCTCAGAGAGAATGCTTTCATGTTAGACGTACATTCTGACTGGATGGGCATTTGTCAGAGTACAGGGCACTAATCACAGAGAGGAAAAGCTATCCTTTTTGGAATGCTGCTCCCAGAGTCCTGTAGCTAGCATGGCCACTCTTCCTGTGGTACTTTTGGTAGCTGAGATGAAGAGGATCATAAGTCAGGAAAATGGCTCAGGGAAGGAGTATTGTATATCTGGAGTATTGTGTACCGTTCTGGTCACCATACCACCAGAAAGATATTATGGAAATGGAAAAAGTGCAGAGGAGGGCAACCAGAATGATTAGGGGACTGGATCACCTTCCTTACCATCTGAGGCTGCAACGGCTGAGCCTCTTCACTCTTGAACGATGGCACCTAAGAGGTTACCTTGTTGAAGTTTTTAAAATCATACACAGTGTGGACAAAGTAGATAAGGACAAACTGTTTTCTCTATTGCACAATACTAGAACTAGGGGGCACTCCATGAAACTTTTGGCTGACCGATCTCAAACAAATAATTAAGAAGAAGTACTTTTTCATCCAGAGGATCACTGGTCTGTGGAACTCCCTGCCAGAATAAGTGGTGACAGATGTCAGTCTTGACAGCTTTAAGAAAGGATTGGACGAGTTTATGGAGAACAAGGGTATAAATGGCTTTCATTATGGATGGATGCCTAAGGACAACCTCTGGGTTGGAGAGATAGGCAGGATATCTCTCAATGCCATTTGCAGGGAATCGTAAGCAGGTGAAGACATCTGCTTGGGAATACCCTGAAGCAAATGGTGAGCCACTGTGTGAGACAGAATGCTGCACTGCATGGCTGTGGCCTGTTCCAGCAAGGCTGTTCTTGTGTTCTTATGAGTTAAATCCTCTCCTTCCAGTCCTGCCCTGCATGCTAAATTCAGACACCCACCCATGGCAATTATTAGGTAAAAATGGAAACACTAGAATATCTATGCACAGATTTACTATGCTCATTCTGTCTCATATCCTAGCCACCATGGCAACTAACTGCCAGCAGCTTTCCACATCTGCCTAATATCTGCCTGTGGTGGAGATTTAGGCAAAGTCACAGAGAAATAACACAATCCCCCATAATTTAAGCATGTACCATATGAAATGCTTCGGTTATTTCTCCTGAGCCTCCCACCTTTTGACTTAGTTGGATCATTGTGGGCGACTGCACGGCTTATTCCCCTTCACTAAAAGATCTGTCTACCCTCTGGTCGTCCCCTGTATCCTGTTCATTGCTTTAGCTTCCAGTTGACATGGATACATTTATCTAATTCATTGTTAAGAGAATGCATCTAGAACGGAAGCCTTTGAATATGTAGAAACCTCCCCAGAACTCTTTACGTCTCAGTTAGGCGAAATTTCTACATATGACAGACATGCATGTCCACATTATAAGGTTTTCTGCTTACAAAGCCTCTCCTCAATGCAACCTCTTTTCAAGAATTAAACAAAATGTTTTGTACAATGATAGACAATAGATAACATTGATATTATACTAATGTTAAGTAATGCCAGTCTAGAAAACAACAGGGTAATATATAAATCTCCATTTCCCTTAACAACCCTACCACGCCAATTTAAATTGCCTTTTTTCAGATAAATTCAACTTTCTCAGTCATCTCAGGCTGGAACAGTGAACCATACAAGTAGAAGAAACTAGATATGCCTTCAGTGTCCAGGTCCAAACAGAAAGACTATATAGCGACTGAGCCCCTGGAATGTGGGATATTTCATTTTTTGAAATTCCTATGGGCAGGGGGAGGTGTTTGTCATCTAATATGTTCTGTTAATAACTGTTTTGAATGCCTGTGAAGATTCTCAGTCATCCTGTTGTGTTTATCTGGCAACTGGACTTCTTTTCTTGAGATCATGGCCCACCTATGAACCTATTCAGGCCATTGTCCACCTAACAAGCTTATTCAGGCCACTCTCCAACTTATGAGCCTATTCAAACAAGGATGATGTGAAATCAAGATAAACTATAAAATGGAGGACTCACCACCAACCTTTCTCAGATTGCCGAAGCTGCTTGGATGAGCAGTGAAATCTTTCAGTCTCTCAAGAAAGAAGTCCAGTTGCCATGACTCAACATCCAGATTGTTTTAAATGTTATATATGACTTTTTAAAACTGTATTTTATGATTGACTATTTTGTAAACTGTCCCAGATAGTGTAGTTTGCACTAAGGTGGTAGTGTAGATAGAGAGAGAGAGAGAGAGAGAGAGAGAGAGAGAGAGAGAGACTAGCACTTCCCTGAGCCAATGTAGTCCAGCACAGAAAGCTGCACAAACAAAAGAAAATCACCTGCAGAGTTTTGCCATTCATTGTGTCCAAATGAGTGAGTGAGTCATGGCATAAAGAACAAGGAACGACACAACCAATGCCTCTGTATCTTAAATCTCTGACAGTACTGCAGGGTGGAAGAAACACTCATAGAGTTCCAAGCAAGACAATGGTTGAGAGCAAAAACCTCCTCAAAGAGAATACACATGCATGCACACACACACACACACACTTGCACAGTTTGCTAAACGAGTAAGCTAAAGGTCTATGTAAACAATAGTTTACAGGAAAGAGAGAGAATGAAAATACATTTGAAATATCTCAGCAGTTGCAGAGTTTCCCATTTGGGGAATGGGGTAAAAATTCTGAAATTATAATTATATGAGTATGTCCAAACATCAAATGATTCAACAGTTCTTCATTTGATATATGATATGATACGATATGATACGATATGATATGATATGATAACACTTTTCAAATACATGAAAGGTATTCATACAGAGGAGGGCAGGCTCTGTTCTTGATCATCTCAGACTGCAGGACACATAATAATGGTCTCAAGCTATAGAAAACTAGATTTAGGCTGAATATCAGGAAAAACTTTTAAACTCTCAAAGCAGTGTGACAATGGAATCAATTCCCTTGGGAGGCGGCGAGTGCTCCGATGCAAGAGGCATTCAAGAAATAAATGGACAACCACCTTTCATACCTGCTTTGATTTGGATGCCTGCATTGAGCAAGGGGTTGGCCTCAATGGCCTTATAGACGACTTCCAACACAATTATTCTGTGACTCTCTGATTCTATGATTTGTGGATTGGTTGATAATAGAGTTGCCACATTGCAACCTTGAGATCACACCTTTCTTTTTAAACAATGCAAATCAGAAGTATGCATATGTAGCGTTATTAATTACGCTTACACAGAGTTTTGGAGTACAATCATCTCCTGGTTCCAGGCTGCATCTCTCTGTGTGTGGGTGTCTGTTTGTGTGCATGTGTATGAGAGTGTGTATGAGTGTCTCTGTGCTGTGCCTGGGACTCAAAGGTCTTATTGGTGACAAGTACACAATAGGGCAGAGGAAGAGACAGAGGAAGGATGGTCTCTGGTCACATATGCATTCCATTGGTGGGGTGAGTATGCACCCTTATCTAGGAGGAAATGCTGGCTAGGAGGACTCATTGATAAAGGGAGAGGAAGGAGCTTTGGGCTGGTCACAGACCAGATGTGCCTGATATTGTGATATCTAGAATTGCCATCTGCTTTTTCTGTGGCCTCCTGAGCTAGGTCAGCTCCAGGTCAGCTTAACCACACACTGGATTTTCCTGCTTGCTCTCTGGACATGCCTTTCCAGGGCCTAAGGATGATCCTCAGTGCTGCCAGAGTTTAGAGCCTAATGGGGTATGGAATCCCCACATGCAGACTTTCATCTTCGAGAACTTGCCAGGTGGCGTGGCTGGTGGCCATTTTGCCTTGGAAATTCTGGGAGGTGCAACCCAAAACAAAAAATTGCACACCTCTGCAGCCACTTTTTCTCTTGACTTGTTCCTCTCTGGGTTTCATCTGCCATTTTCCTCCTCCATTTGCTAAAATGTGTGGGTATGGCTTCATGAAATGAAATGCCTGATGGGAGCTATGAAGGAACACAGTAATAGAAGGCTAGGGTAGTGATGATGTCTCAGAAAAAAATTCCCTGCTCTTGGTAGTTTCCAAGGACTCCCCACTTGGATTTCTCCCTCCCCCAGCAAGATTTCCCAGCTGTCCACAAAAAGAGGGCCTTGTCTCATTTTCCTTCTTTGTGTTTTGCTTCCCCTCCACCCCCGTTGTTATGTGCAGGGAAATTTCAAATTAATTAATACAATTTCTGGTGGATCTGGCACAGGAAAGATGCTGTTTGGCAGATAAATTGTAACAATCCCATGCAGCTTGACATTTCTTACAGGAAAAAAAAGAAGACTGTGAAACCTCCAAGAAAATGTGTGAGATTTTCCTGAAAGATTATTCAGAAAAAAAATCTCATGCACAGAAGTCTTGCTGTGAAATGAAAAGACTGAATCTTCTGTCTTTGGTTTCTCTCCAGGCAAGAAAGATAGAAAATTTGCAATATATATAGATATATATATACTCACGTTCAATAAGGCTTGAAAAACATTTGATAGAAAATAGTAGAGATGGGCACGAATTAAAAAAAGGTGTTTTGTTTGTCGTTTGTTGTTGAGAGGTCTGTTTCATTTTGTTTCCGTTTTTCGTGAATTTTTTGGAAAAATTTCATTTTCGTTTGTCGGTTTTTCGTTTGTCGTTTCTACCCTCTTTTTGCGTGATTTTTAAAGCATTTCCGTGCGTGGGCGTCCCCCAACGCCCCAGACCAGAGGGAAAACACTAAAAAAATTGATGCTGGCAGAGACACAGTACAGTGGAACCTTAACTTACATGCTGCTTGACTTGCATCATATTTGACTTGCATCAAGAAGAGGCCTGTTTGACTTGAGTCGCAGGCTTTGACTTACATCTCGGAGCCCCGGCGCAAGGCACTGGAATCAGGCAGCAGCCACAACCCAGCATCACGGCTGCCGCCTCCAAACTGCTCCTGCCTTCTTCCTCTCTTCCGGCAGCGGCAGCGGCGGCTTCGGCGAGGCCAGCTCCGAGCACCTGGAGCTGGTCCTCGGCCTCGCTGAAGCCGCCATTGCCACCAGAGGAGAAGAAGGGCCAGGTGCTCGGGCCTGGCCTCGCTGGTTAGATAGTGGGCTCAGTCTTGTAAAAGACCTGGCTGCAGAAGTCTGGTCCACAATGGAAGCATTTTAGTTGGGGAGCTGTAAAGTTGTGGGACTCTAATGGTAAGCATAGAGTTGTTCAGAACTTGGAGCGTCAGGTTAAAAATCAGTAAAACTTAAATGTTAGACATTGTTGCTATGATCATTAAAAAGTGGAGGCGTATAACTTGTGGACTATAATTCCACTGCCTCCTCCTCTCTTTGAAGAGACATTTTATTTACATCCCCGGAAGGAATCTCCTATCCCAGTCAAATTTGTGTTAAATTGCTGTTTTGGGGGGTCTTTTTCATCATCTGGAACGGATTAATCCACTTTCCAATTACTTTCTATGGGAAAAGTTCGTTTGACTTAAGTCATGTTTGACTTAAGTCTAGACCTCTGGAACGGATTAATGATGCAAGTCAAGGTTCCACTGTATAGACTAGGTTCGCAGGGAGGCTGCAAAGGCAGCGGCGGGCGTTGCCCAGGGTGCAAGGCAGCCACAGAGTGACTGCACTGCGAGGCAGGGGAGGGTACTCACTGAGAGGTATGCACACACGCACACAGGGAGGCTGCAGGACTGAAGCTAGAGTCGCAGAGACAGCAATCCCACCCTAACTCCCACTGGAGACTGCAAGGAGGACGGGGGCTGCCAGAGCTTTTTATGCCCTCTGTGGCTGCCAGACCTGCCCAGTCTGCCACCTGGGCATGCTATTGGTTGAAGTTGTCCAATAATTTACATGATCCCATCACATGGCTTGCCTCCATGTTGTGGCTGGAGTGGCGACATCCATTTTGTCATCCATAAAGGGAAAAGAAAAATACATTGCGATGGGAGAAGACTAAAACAAACGTTTTAAGGACCCCTACCCCCTGGTAGGTAATAATTTCAAATAATTATCGCATTATTGCTGCATTTTTTATGGGTGCAGGGAGAACCTTTACTTTTACCTTAGCTCTATATTATCCTATAACAAATCAAAAGTTCTTACCTGTCTAGGAGATCGTATACTGTAAATGTCACTGCAGGACACCTGCCATGAGATGTACATATAACGGAAGACCTCAGAGAAACCAACCAATATTCCTCCAAGTCCTTTCTTTGCTTTCATTAACAGTGAACATTACTCATGGTTGCAATCTAAGTGTGACGGTTTTTGATTAATAAGCAGATAAGATCCCTGATACATGCTGATGGTAAGAAGCTATTTGGCTTTCGATGTCTGTGCCTCAGTTTCAGAAAAGCAAATATTAGGTTATAATACTCACAGCAGCTCACTGCTTAATCCAAATCTAAAGACACTCTGTTTACTGAAAAGCCTAGATGCATGTATAAATTTAGTTTTATATTTCGCAGAACAGGATGCTCATTTATAATCTTCTTTCATATCAACAAAGCTCATTAGGGTGGGTGGAAGACATGAACTTCATGGCTTTGGAAGGCATTTTATAGTATGTGGGTTTTTTTTAACAATTCCAGTACAGTAATTATATATTCCTTCCTGTATATCATGAATGCACACAGAAAACATTGTTGAATTTGTTTCATTTGGAATTCTTTTGGAGGGCGCTTCTTTTATTTTCATGTTTCTATGTAGTGATCATAGATGGGCATGAATTAATTTGCCACATGCTCCTGACCCCCCAGCCAGCTGCCCCACTCACCTTTTGTCGCATGCCCCCAGGGCCTCCTCCAGTGGTGTTCTGGTCTGGGAAGGAGCTTGGGCTGCCTTTCCCCCATGGCGTTATGCCGTTAACCACCAGTAGCTGTGCAGGGAGAATCCCCATCCTGCCTCTTTGTTGGAGTGGTTGCCTGCCAGAAAAGTCAGAGGAAGGCAGCCTGAGCAGCTGCTTGGACCAGAACACCGCCAGAGAAGGAGGACCACAGCAGCATACAAGGAAAGATGAGTGGAACAGCTGGCCAGAGTAGGTTGGGGGAGGGAATGTGCAGCCCCTGTTTATGCCATGCACTGAACTTCATATGAAGTGGGCCAAATTCATTAATGGCCATCCCTAGTAGTGATCCTTCTAATATAGTCATAACACTAATACACAAGGGCTATTATTTATTTATTTATTTATTTATATACCGCCCATCTTCCGGGAGGAACTCCGTGTGGTTTACAACAAAAAACAAAACAATAAGTCAATTAAATACATCAATATAAAATGATAAAATCAGTTTAGACACATCAATAGAAAATGGCATGGAGACAAGTGGTGGGCAAAATCAGAGAGGAAAAAAAATTAACAGTCACCAAACGCCTCCCGGAAAAGCAAGGTCTTTAAAGCTTTTTTGAAGGCTGGCTGGGACTGTGCAAGGCGCAATTCGCTAGGGAGGTGGTTCCAGAGTGTAGGGCCAGCCACAGAGAAGGCTTGTTCACGAGTGGATGTTTTCCGAGCCCCCCTGGGTGTGGCAACCCTTCCTATGGAACGTTCTCCCCACCATCCAAGAAGTGGGTGTTCAGAGTTAAATTTTCTGTTACAAATAATCCATAATCTGAGCTAAAATCACATTAGTCTCCCAAATATGTGATTTTGTTCGATTTTTGTGTCTGAGACCTGCAAATGCTATATTTATATCCTGAAGGACAATAGGAAAACTAAACAAGCTAATTTGTAAACTCTGTAAGGTGACAAAACTTCCTTCTATGACAATTGCATGCTCTTAGAAGTTAAGGATCTTTCCTGTCCAGAGATGGGCTATATGTAATGTGGAGTTTAGCCTGCAGCTCATCTTGGAAACACCCACAGAAAATATAGGTTTAGAGCTGAAAATTGTTTTCATACTGAAAATTGTTTTCATACTGTTTTCTTTTCCTTTCCTGTTTTCCTCAATTTGCATTTCTCTCCAAACTACTTAGACTTAGACTGCTTTCACACAACCCCTAAAATCCGCTGGCAACTTAAATGCAATCCCCCCCAATGTGGTTTTTGTTCTGCTTCCTGTGTTCCGCACTCTGATTCTATTGCTTCTGTCTGCCGTGAGGGGAGAGAGAAAAAAATGCAGGCTCACCTCTGCCTGTGTCGGCAGCAGCTAATTGTTCCAGCCCGTTAGGATTCCTGTCTGTTAAAGGGGGGGGGAACCAAACAAAAACAAACAAAAAGCGGAGGAGGGCCAGGCATGCAATGCTTTAAAACAGCAACAAGGAACAGCAACAAGGATTTTACCTCCTCGAGACTAGGTGCTTGTAAAATGCGCTGGGGCACACTTAAGTGGGCATGGTCGTACTTTTTTTTAAGCAAGTCCACTGCTGGTGGGAAAACAATTTTATGCTCCGCATCTGCGAGCATTTTGCAGCAGATTTTAGGGGTCGTGTGAAAGCAGCCTTAATGTTTCAAGGACACATGCCAATAAATTTAAAAATGCATGAAACAGTTATTATATATGTATATGGATTTCATTAAATAAAGAAATGAAAAATCAGCTGGCAATAAATATTTTCTGACAGCAATGAAAAGTTAAATCTTATTATGGGCTATGTTAACCCCATAATTGTGAGTTTCATCAGAAAATTGTGAATTTCATCAGGAGAAGAGTAGCCTATGAATGATGCTAAATATAAAGAAAGAAAGAAAGAAAGAAAGAAAAACAAACCTTCAAATGTTCTTTCTGTGTGCAAAATCAATTGTATTGCATTCGGCTACCCAAACAAGGAAGAAGATAGAATAAAAGTGAAATAAAATGAAGTGAAACATACACTTTTGTGTTGTGGGTTGTCTCCTGACTCTAGTAGATTCTCTTGTTCCCAATTTGGAAGGTTGGTTCATAATTTTTTTTGTCCCAGCCAATTTTAAAAATAAAAAATAAACTAATTTAAGTGGTTTAATTGTTTGCAATTGTATGAGTAACAAGGTTGAAGAAGTCCTACATTACTGATCTAGCTACATGTTGATTCTATAAGACAAAGGAAACTAAAATGCCCCATGCAAGCAAGAGTGAACTGAAAATAATTTGGTTGGATTTGATGTGATTGACAGGTAATAGCATATTTACTCTGCTTGAGTCTTTTTTCTGATGGTAGTGGGGAAGTACCTTCCCTTGAGAAACTGAATATCTGAGTAACTTCCAAGTCATTTCAGAGGAAGGGCACACAAAACCAATATGCATATCTAAAAAGCCACAAATGGGTAAAAATGAACATATAACCCATCCACAATGAGTTTTCTTGTACACACACAACATGGGGATGAAACGAATGTTGACAGTCGAAAGGGACCTTGCTTTTGGGGTTTCTTTATGTGACTGCTGCGTGATGATGTATTTTATTTCTGGGACTTACAGAAAAGAAGAAGTTTCAAGTATCCCCAGAGTAGAGCAACCCTTTTACATTCATTAAGTGGCACTTACACTCTCAATATCTTACTTTGAGACATTGGTAAGAAAAAGTATAAAAGAGTTTTTATTCACTCACAGTTAACTCGATCAAAACAGCACACTGTATAAAAATGACTGCTTAGAGCAAAAGGCCTGAGCCGACCCCTGCAGATTACATTCACATAATTGTAAATGCCTGCAGGAGCAAAAATACATCCCGGAAGTGTGCCTGTAGGTGAAATAAGAGGCAGAGAAGGAACAATTGATCATTACTGGATTGATTGACAGTAACCTCAGCCCAGAATCATCCCTCCCAGCCAAACCTACAGAAGACAGCATATGAAGTTGAAATAACTCCAGCACTGCTCATGTGGACTCTAGTACTTCATTGTTCTGCTCAGAACCATGAAGGTTGTTGGATGTGTATCATTTGATGAGATTTCCTTATGAACACTTTTTTGCTAGTCTGTTCGCCCCTTGCACATCCTAAGTATAGGTGCAACAATCAGGGAAACGAGCAAAGGGTGAACAAGGGAGAGGTTGGGGGTGGAATGGACCTAAGAGGAGGGCAGTCGGTGTTTGAAGTGAGGCTTCAGGGATCTAATAGTCTGAAAGGGCAACTCTGCCATGCTCTCATTTATGGGATAGTCAAGCTTAGCCAGGGACTACACAACCCATAGCTCTGCTTTGGAGATATATGCTATACTAGCTCTCAGCTTCTGCCCCACAAAGGCTGACAACTTTCTTGCTATATAAGTAAGATGAAGCACTGGAGAGCTGCCTTTATAAAGGCGTGGGAATCTCTCTCCCCAGCTAAAAGTACTACATGGCTCACTATGGTGGCCTTTCCAGTAGATGAGATTTATTTGGAAAAATGCCCTTAAGTGAAAGGAATTTTAAAACTTAAAAACTTGCCATTAGCGTACAGATAGTTACAATGTATAGCATAGCTGATTTCACACAGATGTCAAACTCGGACGCTTCATGTTCCTCAGCCTGCTCAGTCAGCACTATGGCTCCAGGAACCTTATCTTTATGAATGCTAATTATTCATGTATAGTATCATGAAGTATGGTATCACTGCTACAATAGCTCAAGCTGGTTCGTCCATTTATGACCATTAAGGGATTTAGAAGTCAGACATGCCATATTAGATTGGACATTTAAAGAAAAGCCTGAGACAATATTCCTCTTCAAGTGAATGTGTTTCTTTGAATTTATAACTGAGGTAAATGAAAAAAAATGTGAGTACCTCATGGCTTTCATAACTTCACCACCATGGAAAGCACATAGAAACCTATATTTCAGTCAGTGAGGTGGCAAAGGACAGTGCTGACCTTTGGGTGGGAAGACATGAGCTCAGTTTTCCCCTCAGTCATGAATGACTTTGTGTCATCATTGCCTTGCAGACTCATTGGTCAAAAATCAGAAGATCAATCCAGTTGCATTTTTTTGGAGTTACTGGAAGAAAGGTGCAGTCCAGATGTGACACACGGGCAGTTTTGATCTGTGAAGAGAAGTATGAAAGTGATGAATAATAATTGCCCAGTCCTGACACAGAAATAAGTATTTTACCACTTCCCAGATACATAATGTAGTCTTGCACGTATCTGAAATAGGCACCATTGAATAAATCTGGACTTATATATGGGTACAATCGCATTGTCAATGGGCATCTGACTGTATTTTTGGCCATATAGTCATCCTGCCACAAATACATTTTGGTTTTTGTCAACTGCTTCCATGCAAATATAAATTGGCCAAATTGGGTTGTAGCATCCTCAAAGATGACACACTAATAAGGAGATAAACTTAATGTTATGACGTCTCCGTGAGTTGCCTCTGGTGAATTTGGGAACTAATTAGCTGAATTCCCAAGGGGAAATCATTGTAATAGAATTCACTCTCCCAGCCCAGCTGATCTGTAAACTAGGTCAGTTGTTGTTCCTGTCAATCACAGAATAAGGCTCAAGCATCTTTGTATCTTAGAGTTTAGAAATAGCTCATTCGTTTTGCATCTCTCTGGAAGCAAAAATGATGAAACTGAGGCTGTCATAATTTGTTCACATCAGAAGACAATGCAGTTCTTGATGGACAAGACTATAATGCTAGGAAAGATTGAAGGCAGCAAGAAAAGTGGATGAGTAAATATGAGATAGATTAACTCCATAAAGGAAACCACAATTTTGAGTTTAGGGGAGCTGAGCGGGGATGCTACTGATAGGACATTTTGGAAGTCACTCATCCATAAGTTGGAGGTGGTACATACCAACAATAACAGGTAGACTGTTTGCATATTTCTAATATGCAGCCAGTTTTTCTGCCATTGTATGCATATGCTTTGTTTCTAAAAGGGATAAATGCTAGATTTGCATAGACATGTTTTGTGCAAATTACAACCACCTTGACAAAAATATTTTGGAAGAAAATCTTGTATTATTCTCACCTGGAGCTGGGTAATCTTCTAGATCTGGAAAAATTGCTTGCTGAATAGTCTCATAGAGTAGTGATAACTTGAGGATAGCTAAGGAAACACCAGCAGTTTAGCAAGTATTTTTTTACATTCTGAATTGTTCCCAAAGTTGACCACATTTTATTTATTCTTGAGAAAAGAAAATCACACAAAAAGACAAATGTTGAAAGTCCATATTTCCTCAGAATATTAAGCCAGTTGGCAGAAATGAAACAGCAGATGTCTCTTATTGTATCACACAAAGGCCAGTTCCTATTGGTAGTTCCAACTAAGAAGAAACCCATTGAATCAGTTGTTGAATAGTTGATCAGCACTGTTACAAAACCTATTAGGTTAGCGGGTCTATTCTGATTGGGACTCCCAAGAGTAAATGGCCTAAGGGTTGTTCACTTGTTTGTCAAATATTGTAAAGGTTGCCTCAGTGTATGGTGGGGCTGCAGGATGATACTTGATATCATACTAAAGGGCACATCAAATATACCTATATAGAACTGTATTTTTATATAGCCTAAGAGCAATATAATCCACTTCAGTGCAATTTGTATTGGAGCAGTTACACATGGGTTGAAGCTTCTGTTTCCAGAGACAAAGATAGACATTTGCATTAATTTTTGTGCTGGATGCAAGCATCCGCTGAATGAGACCATTCAAGAAAAGAACTGTTTTCTGTTGCATGTCCTTGCTGGAAGCCTAGCACTGCAATCACTGTACACCAAGATAACGCACTTTTCTGCCAAGCCAAGGTAAAGGAGTTTTGTATGCGTGAAGTCTAGGAAAGCATCAAAAGAGCAGAATATTCACTACATTGCCTTCTCTCTTATATACCCTTTCAACAGTTTCTGAAAAGCTTCTTCTGCTTTTAAGCTGAAGACTCTTCCAAATTCATTTTTAAAATTAAAAGAAATAGCATCTTCAGGCATCCGATATAGCTGCCAAAGATGCAACTGAAGTCTCTGGCAAAATGAAAGGTCATGTAAGTTAATTATGCCATTTCCTTTCTCATTTAATAAGAAACAATGTTACCATAGAGACTGAATGAGTATAGAATTCCACTTTCTGCAACCAGCCAACAGTGGGGACAGAAGTAAAGTGAGTTATGATGCCATTACAATACTTGATTTGTGGAACACAAAAATGACATGCAACCTCGATCACTCTTTTATGAAGACACAGAGGACATGGGAACAATGGGAAAGAAGGAAATTGAGAAAAAAGAAAAACAGAGGAAAACAGAGGAGGTAGAGAAAGATTTACCATATATACTCGAGTATAAGTTGACCCGAGTATAAGTCGAGGCCCTTAATTTAACCCCCCAAAACTGGGGAAACTTATTGACTCGAGTATAAGTCTAGGGTGGGAAATGCAGCAGGGCCTGGCAGCTCCTCCTTTGTGAGCTGGGGGAGCGGGGTGTGATGTTTAAAATGACTTAGCCAGCGAGGCAAGTGCTTGCCTTGGTGGCTAAAAGTGTTCTGCTTATATACCGCCCCATACTACTACAAGTAGTCTCTGGGCGGTTTACAATTTTTAATTACAGAGTGCAGGCTACACATTGCCCCCCCCCCCCCAGCAAGCTGGGTACTCATTTTACCGACCTCGGAAGGATGGAAGGCTGAGTGAACCTTGAGCCTGCTACCGGGGATTGAACCCAGGTCGTGAGCACAGTTTTACCTGCAGTACAGGCATTTAAACATTGCATGCCGCTCCCCAGCAACGCGGGGGGGGAGTGTCAGGAGAAGTGGCGCACAATGTTTAAAATGAATTTTAGCCACCGACCCAAGCACTTGCTTCAGTGGCTAAAAGTATTGACCCAAATATAAGTTGAGCCCCCCCTTTTTCAGCCCAAAATTAGGTCTGAAAAACTAGACTTATATTCGAGTATATACATTATTTACTGTAATTGCCCTGCTGCCAGATGGATGGCATAGTTAGTAAACAAACAAATAAACAAACAAGTTTTTCTGCAGGTAGAGGAATCCATATGTCTTTTGCGATGTATGTTCATACTTTGTAGAAGTTCCTATCATACATAGCAGCAATTTGCATTATATTTTCCTTTACCGGCTCTCATGCCACACTACTTTCTAGACTTTTCTACCACCGACATCATAATGTCTTAAGTTATCCCTGGCTATCAAATAGAGTGTCATGGCTAGTTCAGAGCTCATGTGGTTGGCAGATGCCTTTTTAAGAACAGAGGAAATTAAAGATCTCATTCTGGATCTGTCACAGAAGTATTGCTCATCACTGCCATTTTTCGGGTCATTTAACTAGATTAGACATGGATACTTTGCATACAAAGTACATCCTCTGGTACTGAGCTAAGGAAGCCTCCTGCTTGTGTCTTAAACATGGCTTGCAGCTACTGCAGATGTCAATGGTTGCCTACTGAAGTTGCAGAATCATATTTCTTAGTGGGCATTTCGCTCACCTATTTTAAACAAAGAAAAAGGGCAGAAGCATGTGTGTGTGAAATAGACTGAGTATCCTTCCAGAAAGTATAGCTAGTGATGGATTTCTGTCTCAGTGCTCATGTCTTTGTTTAATAATTAAATGATTTTGTTTGTTTGTTTGTTTGTTTGTTACTGCTTATATGCCATCCACTACTGAAAGGTTTCTGGGTAGTGGGTTTGATATTCAGTCACCTTTCACTTGCTTGTAGAGAAAGTATGTCTGTGTGCACATGCTAGAGTGAAACTCATTTAACTGCAGAGTTTGACAAGGAAGTAATTTACATTATTTTAATTTTTACTGCCTTGTCAAAAAGGAAAAGGTATGGTTTTTTTTCCATGAAAATCTGTGAACAGTTTCAATGGACCCTTGCATTTTGAAATAAATTAGTAAGTGGTCTGTGGGTGATCTTTGGAAGATGGTAATGAATGCCTAGCTCGTGGATTAGCTCAGTGGTTATGAATCTAGCTGCAAAGACAAAGGGTGGGAGTTTCATTTCCCACTGTCCCTCCTGCAAGTAGAGCCAGCCTGTGTGGCCTTGGGCAAGCTGCACAGTTCCAGGGTACCCCCAGAAGAAAGGAACTGTAAAGCACTTCTGAATATTCTCCACCTGCAAAACCCTGAAAAGAGTCACCATAAATCAGAAATGACCCGGTGGTACATGAATATAATGAGTGCCTATTCCTAAATGCACTCAGAACATCCAATCTCCCCTGATTTTGGAAGCTCAGCAGGGTCAGCCCTGGTTAGTAAGTGGATGGGAGACCACCGGGGAATACCAGGTGCTGTAGGTGCCTGGAGTAGGAACTGGCAAACCACTCCAATATTCCTGCCAAGAAAACTCCATGGACATGAGGTGACAAAGAGTTGGTCACAACTGTAACGACCAGGGACGGTGCAAAAAAAAAAAAAAAAAAAAAAAAAAAAAAAAAAAAAAAAAAAAAAAATCGGGGACAACAGGACGACGGGGTGGGGCGGTGGGGGGGAGTGGGCAGCGGCGGGGGGCGGGCAGACGGCGACAGGCAGTGGGGGGATGGGCGACAGGGGGCAGCAGGCTGGCCAGCGCCCCCTGTCCATTTTGGCACCCTAGGCAACTGCCTAGTTCGCCTTAATGGACACGCCAGTCCTGGTAACGATGCAATACACACACACACACACACACACACACACACACACATTGAGCAGTATTGCCTTATATAGATTGTAGTATGTATCTGGATGCTGGGTGTGTGTGAATCTGCAGTGCAGCAGAGAACAACTATATGTCATATGGTGTCTTTTTCCTGTGAGCAGGGTGAAGGCATCACCATTGTGAACCTGACAGCTTCAAAGTGCTCTTTATGTCATTACAATAAATCTGCTAAACCCATAACAGCTTTGCTCTTTGAGCAGGAGAAGTTGTTCTGAAGTTTTCTCTGATACTAAGATGTTGTCAATGTAAGAGGTAAATTGGTAGAATTGATAAAAACCAATTGAATTGATCAAAAGGGCACTTTGAAGCATTGAGAAATTATCAAATAAAGGGCTATAGTGCTGGTAGATAATTTTGCACTTATAACATCTTTGTAACATTCTTTGGACAAATTGCTTTTTGGAGTCCCAGAATCCTTTGCTTGCAGGGGGATTCTGGGAATAGTAATCCAAAAAAGGAGCTCCTCCCAACAGGTGCTCCAAACACAGCTAGTATATGCTGAGCATCTGTCTAACTCAAATAGTAGAATATCAATGGCAGAACACCCGCAGCACTTTGTAGTGATTGCTTAGCAGCCACCTACTCAAGAATGACTCATTTGTGTGTGTGTGTTTTTGTGTGCTCACACACCACTTTTGACTTATTCTCTTTTTTTTCTTTTCAGTCTTCCTTCCTACTGCAATCAGCCTCAGTCTCTACCTCTTTTTTGTGTATCTGCATTCTTCTTGAAAAGATAGTATGAGTTTAGGTTCACATTGGGTCCTTTTCCAAGGGGAAAGGCGGGGTAAAAATATTCAAAATAAATAAATAATATAAATCCAGCTAATTATCTATATATCAAAATTATTATTTTTCTTTTTTCTTTCTTCTTCTTTCTTTAAAACTATATTTTATTCATTTTCTATATAGAAAAAAACTATATGTAATATTTGTTATACATCATGGAACATGGGTTTCAATCATTATTATGTTACAGCCAGCTCTCTCTTATTCATTGTTTCTTTTTTCCGGCCATCGATAAAACAGATTCCATGCTTCGTAGTATTGTGAGTCCTCATTTTCCTTGGATTCTCATTGTCAGTCTGTCCATCTCTACACATTCCAAAATTTTCTTAACAATCCTTTCATCAGTTGGTGTTTCTTTGTCTTCCCAGTGTTGGGTCCAAACTATCCTCCCCGCTGTCAGAATGTGCAGTACTAGTAGATAAGTGTTTTGTTTGTTTAAATCCGTGGTTCTCAACCTGTGGGTCCCCAGATGTTCCTGGACTGCAGCTCCCAGTAGCCAGGGGTTTCTGGGAGTTGCAGTCCAGGAACATCTGGGGACCCACAGGTTGAGAACCACTGGTCTAAATTTTCCGTTAAAATGCCTAGTAAAAACAGTTCTGGGCTAAATTCTACATGTATTTTTATCATTCCAATAAGCCAGGTATGTATTTTAATCCAATATTTTTTCACTTCATCACATGTCCACCATGTGTGATAGTAAGTCCCCATTTCCAACATTTACTAGACAGGTTTGGGAACATTTTAGCTAACTTAGCAGGTAGAAATGCCATATATAAAACACTGCATACAGATTTTCTTTATATGATGATGCCATTGTTAATTTTAGAATTTACCTTCCCAAGTTCTTGCCATTTCTCCAACTCCACATTGTAACAATTTTTTTGGCCCATTGTATCAAGATTATTTCAGTTCTTTGAACCTTGATTGTACAGTATTTGTTTTCAACAAGCTTGCAAAGCTATGATCCCATTAACTTCATATCTGTTTTCCTAATTTCCAGTTCTAAAGAGACTTTACAACTCTTTTTGGGGTGACTTTTCATTCTGTGCTCGAAAGCACAGATCATCTGACTTTGCTCTCCCACTGATAGCGTTTTGAAGTGGCTGCAATTCTTAGCAGGACACCTGCTGATATTATGTTTGCTTTTAACTGAAGTCTGCCAGAGATAACAGGAACCATTACGGATGCGCAAACCACATCTTGGGAAAACTGAAGCTGAGAGCAGGCATGGGTAAAACAGCCAAACTGGGCGACCTTGGGTGAGACATTTAGAGGAGCAATTTCAAAAGGATGCCTTTGAATGCTTGTTGTGTTTGTGTAAATAATTTGGCAGGTCACCTTAAAGTGCCCACAAAACAAGGTTGTTCTTCAAAGCATATCTTAGCCCCCCCCTCTCTTAAAGATTGTTTAGGGTTTGCTGAACCCATCTGGATATTCCATCTTTAGTAGGCTTGGGAGGCATTGAGATTCAAAGCTGGCCTCTTTCCAGATAGTCTAGGTTGGTTTCTGCATGTCTTTGTTTCTCCCGGTTGCTATTCTCTTATGTCGTTCAAGGTCACTTCCTTGGTTCTCTCTCTCAGCACCTGCAGGCTCTTGGCACACTGCGAAAAAATTGTCAGCATGCATAAAACACACCAAGAGTCTTCCTAATGTTCCCTGGAAGGTGAAGCTGACTATGCTGTTACTTATTAGATTTCGTATTCAGAATAACCTTTCACTCAGCCATCATTTTACAAGAGTTGTTTGGTTCTTTTCTACTGCAGTCCTGATACATTTCAACAATAACACACACACACACCACACACACACACACACACACACACACACACACACACACACACAAATCTTGCCATTGAAAAAGCAGATTTCCCCCCTTTCATTCAGACTTTTACTCTGATAGTGTGCCAGGATCAGCAGCTTCTTCTATCATGGAATGAAAAGAATTAAATAAATCCCTCGGAGACTTAGAGAGAGGCCAGGCCTGAGAACAGAATATTGGGTGGTCCAGTTATGGAAACCAACATGTTCACAGTGTGATGTAAAACTTTCTGGATTGTTCTACTAAGCCATTGTGATTAGCCTCTGCAATGCTTGTGTGGCTTCATTTAGCAAGGGCAAGCAGTAATTTCTTAACCTTCCACTATAATTGCAAAGAAATGGAATGGCATCTGTTTATAGATCTCAGATTATCAGCGCATTATTTAGATAATACAGCATTTGTTTTATTTCTCATGGACAGTCAACCAAAATAACAGTAAGATTTTCCTGAAGAGTGTCTTCAGAAGAGATTTTCATTGTGAATTTGCCTTGCCTCCTTCTAGTGGGTTGGGAATCCTAATTGTCTCCTACTTGTGACCTTCCCAAATTTTCTTATAGTATTTTTAGTGATTCTTCTTAGAGCAAAAAATTATTAACATCTTTTTATTGGTATTGCTAGAAGCCGTGCTCCTGGAAGCATATGACACTGAGAATCTAGATGGGATAGAATATTAGGCCATGTCGTAATTCTGGCAAGAATGTGGTTCCTTGTCAATATTTTAAAAACAAGTGATGAATTGCATTCTTAACCTCTATTAGAGTACTAGGAAAACTGAATGTGGTTGTACCATGAACAGAGATGTAAACATTTGTTTGTTATCTTGAACAGATTGCTGCTCATGATGATGAAAGTACAGCTTTTAAAAAAACTTTTCTTAGAAATTATAATGGCTAAACATCCTGCTTTTTTCCTCAAGGCAAGGAGGGACTTGTAGTCTCAATATAGACAAACTGCGGGTGGGAAGGAAGAAGGGGGGGCGATCAAGGACTATGCTGCTTTGTTTGTATGTTAAACCATATCTGGGACTTTGAAGCTGCTTTAACACCAGCCTGCTTCCTGATACCATCATGTGGTGTTTTCCATCTCACCAAAAAGATTCTCAGCGCCTGATAGACAACACCTTCTATCAAGACTGCATTTCTGGTACAATGCTTTGATAAAGATAGCAAGTTGCTATCGAAAGCTTAGCTTACATTTTTGTTTTAGTAGTGACCAATAAAGGTATCACCTAATCTCCTTTTGAATTTCCTCAGTCTATAATTTATTTAAAATTTCACAGTTTATTAAGACCATAGCTAAATTTCACCAGTTATATAATCCTATACATATTTTGCCTATGAAATTGTTCTGGGAAGTTTGGAATATTTTCATTCTTGCACTAAATTGGTATCAATATAAAGTTTATTGTCTTGGCTACAAGCCATCACAATCAGAAAATACAAAGAGATAAATAGATAAAACAGTCATGGCTTTAAAAGGAAAAGGAAAAGGAAGCCATATAAAGATAAAGTTTCTTAAGTTGGCCTCTCTTATCAGACAGAAGGGGGTGAAAAGGAGCACTGATACCACCTCATATGAGGGAGTCCCCTACACAGCTCACTGCAATTGTGCTCAGAAAGTTGGCACGGATTTTCCTAGCAGCTTTGGCAAACCTAGCAACTCTGTAAGTAATGTAAGGGTCAGAGTCTGAGAGCAGCCTACCCACTTTAACCTGAGGACTCTCTGCCTGCAAGGGGGCCAAGGTGTTGCCTAGAAGGTTGGCCCTTGGGTTGTGGTAGAGTTGGCAATTTAATAGATAGTGAGCCACATCCTCTATCTCAGCAGCACCACAGATACAAAGTCTTAGGTGTCTGGGTACATTGTTGTACCTTCCATCCAAGACAGCGGTTGGCATAGTTTGGAAGCGGAGTTCAGTAAAGGCTGTTCTCAAAGAGGGGATAGTAAGTGAATATAAATAATGTGCCCTTGAATGATTGGTTTTCCATAGCTGGTACCAGTGAGAGAAGCCTGAAGAATTAATTAGGGCGAGGTCCTGATCATTGTCTTGTTTATATATCCACTCCTTCAGCATACTTTTAACTCCTGGGAAAACATAAATATCAGTGGAAAGAGATTTAGATTTCAAAAGGTTTTGTACCAAAGTGGCCCATCCACCACTCTTCCACTGCTCCATCAGACAACGTTTGGGAAGGCGATAGTCAGGCATGTCCAATATCCTCTTATAAAAACAGAATATGGCAAGAGTTGCCCTGGCTTTGATGGAGATCATGTCTGTTTCTACTCTGAGGAAGGCTGCTGGGGTCCCTTGTGGTACCACCAGGATGTGCCTCAGGAATTTATTTTGCTCTACTTCAAGTGTATGTAGGATGTTTGGATCCAAACCCCAGATCTCAATTCCGTGTTGCATTTGTGCAATCACCCTTCCTGAGAAGACCTTTAAAGCTGGGGATACCAATTTACCGCCCTTGGAGTGAAAAAATTTAATTAGAGCATGACTAGATTTCTGAGCTGAGATTTTAACAGCCTTGACCTGTGTTTTCCAGCAGTTTCTCTCATCAAAATGCACTCCCAAATATTTAAAGGTGTGTACTTGTTCTATCCTGTCCTCACCAATACACCAGTTGAATTTGGGGGGCTGCCTTCCGAAGATCAAGACTTTGGACTTTGCGTAATTTATTTTAAGGTGTTCTGTCTCACTAAACTCTCTGAGCTTATTCAAGCTTCTCTTGAGCCCCTTCTTGTTCATTGATAATAGGACAACATCATCCGCATAAATGAGTGCTGCAATCTTATAATTACCGATTGAAGGAGGGAAGTGATCGGGATGGTTTACAGTTTTTACGATATCATTGATATAAAAGTTAAAGAGGAGAGGTGCGAGCAGGCATCCCTGTCTAACACCTTTGTTTACACAAATTTCCTCTGAAACCCTTCCATCTGAGCTAATCCTTACCCTCAATTTAGAATTAGTGTAAAGTTCCTGAATTAGGAATAGCAACCTCTTATCGATGTCTGTTGCTGCCAGCTTATCCCATAGACGGTTCCTTGTGATTGTGTCAAATGCGGAAGAGAAGTCAATAAAGGCTGCAAAAAGCCATTTGAAGGGCTTAGTGGTATATTTGCAGACTAGGTGGTGTAGCACAAAGATCTGGTCCACCGTGCTGTGGCCCTTCCTAAACCCAGCTTGTTCCTGATGGAGGATGTTGCTCCCCTCCATCCACTCTGCCAGCTTCTGCATTAGGAAGCGGGTGTATAGTTTGGAACTAATATCTAGTAAACTAATAGGGCGATAATTCTGGGGGTTCATTTTGTCACCTTTTTTATAAATTGGGAAAATTATACTCTGCCTCCAGCCCTCTGGAAAAGTTCCTGTATGGTTGATATGAGTAAAAAGCTGTGCTAATATGGGAGCCCACCACTCCGTATTGCTTTTATAAACCTCTGGAGGGATCATGTCTTCACCTGGTGCTTTATTTGGTGCTAAAGCCTCAATAAGTGCACAGACTTGAGATTCTGAGACTGGGGGCCACTCTGGTGTAGAGTTTAACATAGTTTGTGTAGGATTCATATCGTTGGGCCCCACAACTAGATCGCTGTCAAAGATTTTCCTGAAGTGGGAGCACCAGGTATTTGCTGTGATACAGGCATTAGGTGTGTCATTAGTATCTAGATCTGGGAGAGAGATCATCCTCCAGAACTTTCTCTCTCTCTTCTCCATCACTGCCTGTCCTAATTCCTGCCACTGTGCTAACTCAAACAGTTTTTTCTTTTGTCTTAGAAGCTCTTTATATTTTGAGCGGAGGCAAGCCAGCTCCTTCAGGTCTGAACTTGACTTAGACCGTCTTGTCCTTCTCGTTAGATGAGCTAGGCACTTTTTGGCTAATCTACATTCTTTATCAAACCAACTTTTCCTGTGAGTGGCAGAACTTGACTCCTTCGTCTTATAGACTAAGAGTGGTCTTAAGTTTGTAGTAATATAGTTTATGCCCTCTATAGGATCTAATTCACCACTCACAATGCCCCTATGGGCGTTCAACAGGTGTGGTTTGCTTAGCTGTTCTTGAATGGTCAGGTCGACCAGTGGGGACCATTTTAAACGTTTCCCCATGACCATAGTTCTCTCGGCCCAGTCAGCTGGTGGGGGAGGTAATTGTGGGATGACCATTGGGATTTGAAGACAAATAGGTAGATGGTCACTATCTGGGCGATCTAGTACATTATATTCAGTTTCCTGAAATACCAACCTTGGGGAGCAAAAAATATAATCAATGACACTCCCTGCCCTGCTGTTAAGGAAGGTGAAATATCCCTTTGAGGTGTCCTGGGAACTGCCATGAAGGCAGGTTAACTGTAGAACAGCCATTGTCTCTACCAGCTTCCTGCCTTGTTTGTTAAATAATTTATCTGATGAATGCCGCCCAGGAGGGAAAGGTTCATAAAGAATTGGGCCAAGATCTATACCCAGCTCATTGGGGTCACAGCCTACTCTGGCGTTAAAGTCACCACACACAACAACATCCGCCTTGGGGTGCAGGAGCTCTGATCGAGTGATGGCCTCTTCTAAATCATTCCAGAAAGTTGGGAGGATGCCCGCTGAGTCTGGTGGGCAATAAGCATTAACACAAATTAGGGAATCCATCCCATTTCCCCATCTCCCCTTAATCAATACTGATAATATAAAGTTATTGTCAGACCGATAAATAACTTCGGTCACTACATCCAGCTTTACCGAGACTAAGATCGCGAGGCCTCCTTTAGCCCTCCCCTTAGTGGAGGATTTGCGGGCAGGAGACAGAGATGTACTATATCCTTGCAAGACCAGTGAGGAGGTATCCATTACCCATGTTTCCTGTAAACAAAGGATGTGAAATCCAGAAAGAAAGTTCCCAAAGTCCTGGTCCATCAACTTGTTTTGCCACCCAGCAATGTTCCATGATAGAATTGAAAGTGGACACTGGGAATTTGAGTAGATGTGGGGTTTGGAGCCATTCAGTCATTCAAGAGGCAGAGCACCAGCAGAAAGCCTTTGGTCAGAGGGTGCTTCAGCCTGGGTAGTTGTTTTGGGGCGGCAGGATTCATGGAAGTTGATGAGTTCCTGCCTTACCACCTCCATCTTTTGGAGCAGCTGAAGCTGGTTTTCCCAGGCAAGGGTGCCAAAATTGTCCAGCACCTTTTTGGAAACAACTTCCTCACTGATGTCAGGCTGTATCAGCAAATCACTCAAAATTTGGTTAGTAGTCAAAGAAAAATCTGTAGGTGCAGACGTGGGTGGGGGAGCGGGTCTAAGGGGCTCAACTGGCTGGCCCCGAAGATCAGCAATTGAGGTTGAAATGTCCATATGCGTGCTTGGAGTAACTATAGTCACTGGTTTCATCAAACTGGGTATGCCTCCAAGTGGATTATTTGATTCCTGAGCATCTTGTATTTCCTCTGAAGAATAATCTGGATGGTCTGATAACACCGGGGTTACTGAGGTTGGATCAGAAGTCGATGAAAAAGGATGCTGCGTATTTCCCCATTGGATTGGGTTTTGTTGAGGTGGAACCATCTGATGTGTGGACTTTGGGTGGTTGAAATGGGTATCCTTTGGCCTTATCTGGGTAGATAATGTG
The DNA here is from genome assembly GCA_023846285.1 of Phrynocephalus versicolor. NCBI lineage: Eukaryota > Metazoa > Chordata > Lepidosauria > Squamata > Agamidae > Phrynocephalus > Phrynocephalus versicolor. The sequence continues at coordinate 25,835,011 of JAHTLZ010000007.1, forward strand.
CCGAGTTCAGCGTTAGTTAGTTCTAAAAATCCGCCCCCTTGTGTGTGGTGAGCTAGACTGGTTTTGGCTGCTCTACCATCGGGCGCCATATAAGAATCTTGTAGAGGAGCCTTCTGCTGTGTAGAGTCGCACTTAGAAACTGCAGTTTGGGAAACTTCTTTGCTTGATGTTAAGTTTGGATTTTGAAGCACAAATGCTCCCTGAGGGTCTAATGCACTTGACAGGTGGCTTTTCAGGTGTTCTGCCTTTTCATGTAAGGAGGCCGCTGTTGATTTGACTTCCTCCCATTTGCTGTCAAGCTCTATCAAAGGGGCATTGATCTCTTCTCTAGGACAGCGGAGATCTCTATGATCAGATGGGAGAGAGGTCGAGGTATTTGATATCTGTGACTCTGTTTGTTTGGCATTTAGTTGAGATCTGGGGAAATTTTGAGGGCTACAGGTGGGGTCTTTCATACTCATTTTGTGGGAGTAACTCTGAAGGGTCACAGGGGCAGGTCTACCCCTTTTCATGGAATAAACCATAGGATCAGAGAAGACTCTTGAGGGAGTAATCTGGAAAGTGCCCAGGAAGGTTCTCATTTTTAAGAGGAAAAGAGGAATCACAGCCTGCTCAAAAGTAAGGCAGACTCTCGTATGTCCAGACTTGCTTGGGAGCCACCTGATGCTTTTAAGATCAATCTTCTGAGTTTCTATGTTTAGGAGCTCGCTCAGAGAAGTCCTCACTGATCTATGTGTCTCCCATCTCTTTCTGTTGGTTTTAGTTGGAGCAATCTGCAGGGTCACTTGTGTATTCTGAAAGATCTTTGAGGTAGCTGGATTCCTCGTGGGTTCAGCTGCCGAGTGATCTAATAGCACATGCTGTAAGTTCTCAGCATTCTTAGAATTTTCAGATCTTTCAGCTGCCCTACCTCTGAGACCCTGGGGTTGGATGTGGTTTACAGGTTGCTGCAAGAGAGCTTCCCTGAGTTTCTCTAGGGCACTTTCAACTCCATTCATTTGATTAGAAACTCGTTGTAAATTGTCAAAAATGGCTGTTACAGTTTGAGCTGTTAGAAGGCACTGGTCGGCCAGGAAGCCAGGCAGGGTTCTTTCGTTAGAAGGCTGCACATCTTTGACCATTTGAGGGGAGTTTGGCGAAGAAATAGTAGATAGGTTACAAACACTCGAAGGAGATAGGGGGGAGTCGTCTCTCAAAGCAGCAAATCTGTTACTGTTTATAATATTTGAGGCTGTAGGTAAATTGTAAAAGTTACTCACAGGGCAGTTAGATGTAATAAACTCATCAATTTTCAGCTGTTTCACCGCCTTGGCCAGTGGCTGTTCCGGGCTTGATCTGCAGCGTTTGTTCCCCATGTAAACGACGGGGTGTGGGGAGGTTTCTTTTCCTTGTTTGTTTTCCTAGTATAATGATGTGATTCTTTTATGGCCTTGAGGCTGCGTAGAGATGTACCGATCCTTTCCAAGCATACGTTGCTGGTGAACTCCCCCGAGCAAACGCCGAGCTTCTTACTCCTTTTAACCAGAAGCCCTAATATCAACAAACTCCTCTCTTATCTCTCCTCTTTTAGTAGAATAATAAAAATAAAATAAAAAGGAACAATAAGCTAGCCGAGCAGTTAAAAGATTGAAAGGTTTAAAAAAAAGGTTAAAAAGGGAGAGCAGCCTAGCACAAACGCTCCCTCCTCTCAAACCAACAACCGGAAGCCCCCACTAAATTGGTAGGCTACGTTGGTGTTGAAAATATAGTCAGTCAGTCAGTCAGTCAGTCAGTCAGTCAGTCAATCAACCAACCAACCAACCAACCAACCAATCAATCAATCAATTGCTGTGATCCTTATGCTTTAGAACAGAAATGTTTCCTGCAATAATTTAGATTATTTTATATACTTATTTTCTCTGAAGACATCATTTTACTTAACAGTCTAACCATCTTCTTGTGTGCATGTAACTTTATCCCACCCCTACTTGAAACTCCAAATAGACCTGCCAGTTCCATTAGGCATCTACCAGCATGTGGGTAGAGTTTCAGAAAGCAGATGCAGGTGGGAGGATTCTCTAAAATGCTTTCTGATAGAAAGAGACAAAATAGGTCATATTCTTGATAATGCTGAACGACGCTTTTGATCAGACACTTTTGACTGGCAATTCTGCTTCCTCTGATTTAAAATTGATTTAAGCAAAAGGCACGGTGGGAGATTCTTCTTATAATTTCCTCAATTCTATTTACCTTTTATCTACTTAATTCAGAAAAGAGCCTCTTCCCTTTTGTTCAAATCAACTCAGTATTTTAAATCCTTATAGTAATAAGAATGTGCTATGCCATACCAAAACTCTATTTTTTTATTTTTTTCAAAAAAGTACAGCAACATCTGTAGTAAAAGTTTCAGAGAGGGTAGCTGTGTTAGTCTTTTCAAGAATTTCAGGCAAAACTCAAAGAAAAACAAAGAAAAACAAAAGAGATTTGTGAAAACTCGGGTCCTGTTTTCATAAGCAGATTAGCATATGGAACCCATCGGAAACCTTACCCCAGATGAAGTAGCTATTATGTGCTTCCCAGAACTTGGGCAGAATTTGGCATGCTACCACACACTTGCCTAAACAAGGGTTAGTGATGGCAGACCAGGAATTAAAAGCTGTGCTTGCATTCAGAAGGATGTAGCAGAGCTGAAAACCTATAGAACTAAATTTTAACGAATCGATATAACTATGGATGTAAGCGCCTGTATTTTTGTTTATGTCTGTATTTTTATATTGTTGTACAGTAACTTAAAACATATTGATTTTTTGTTTATAGTTTCTGTTTTTATTTCTTGTCTATGTTAATTTATTGTTGTTCACCATCTTGAGTTGCTTTCACAAGTAGGCAGTCTACAAATCATAAACCAAACTAAAACTAAAAAATTAAGTGTTCTCCCATTTCCAACAGCGAGCTGTAGTTAAGAAAAGTAACCTTTCCAAACTCTCCTGTGGGATTCCTGACACGTTCCTGCTGTTCCTTAATAAAGGGCATTGAATGCAGGCCTAACGCTTTGCACTTCCTTCCACTGCATCCCTTCAAAATGCTTCTCTCTCTACTCCTTCTGCAACCATAAGGTCCTTCGTTAGCTACCACCAATCTAATCTCTGATGACAGAGAGAATATAAAGAAGAACCATAAGTCAATGGCACTCCACATGCTTTGCATACAGAAGTTTCCATCTATGCCCCATATCACCAGCAGTTAAAGCAGTGGTTCCCAACCTTCCCAATGTCACAACCCTTTAATACAGTTCCTCAAGTTGTGGTGACCCCTTGCCCTGCTTGGAAGAGGCCACAAGTCCCCCTTGGCAGGCCACGGCCCCAGGTGCCATAGAGAACTTCCCTCTACAGTCACCCTCAGTCAATCGCAGCGTCCAGTGCCATTGACTGACATCCCCTCCAACCTATCAAGTTGTAACACTCTTTCCCTCCTTCCACCCCCTCCTCCTCCAGACCCAAGCCATTTGTGCCTTTTTCTTCACTGGCACATGGGGACCCCTGTGAAATGGTCATTCGATCCCCCAAAGGGGTCCCGACCCCTAGGTTGGGAACTACTGAGTTAAAGGATCAGGTAGCAATATGTGATTGAAAGAAAGTCCTGCAACAACAATGTCTGTGAAAAAGATGGGGGGGGCGGCAAATAATTGAGCTGTCAGTTCCTGTTCTGAATTAATCTGATACAGTCTCTAATCCCACCAAATATTCCCACTCCTAGATTATGAAAAGTTTAGAATGTAGTGGCATTGCCTTATCTCCTCCCACGGTCACTTGGTTGCTACAGCAGTTCAGCAGTCCGCACTTCAGCTGTTGCTTCCCCACTCACACTTGGCTGAACTGCTTTAAACTACAAAAGGGAAACGGCAGAAATGGGGGAAACCGAAAAAAGGTGGCGTAGTATGTCCGCAAATACAACCAAATCGCTTTAAAAGGGGGTGCAGGAACAGATTTTTTAAAAAAACACCACCCCCAGTGGTTGTTGCAAGAAAAAACAACACAGCGGTAAAAATGGGTGTGGTGAAGGGGGCTGTACAGAAAAAGTGACTTGAAAAGTGGACAGTGCTTCTTAAGGCAATTTGTCTTTACGGAAGAGGTGTTTCAAATCTAAAGTGCAGTAGTGGTCAGTGTTACTTGCAGTTTCGTCTTGATAATAATTATTGACCACCTGGATTTTCAGGAATGCACCAAGACCCAGATGAGTGCAGATGAACAAATCCAGGCAGGGACTTATTATTGAGAAATGAGAAGCTGCTTCAAGTTACACTGTTTGCCTTTGGGACTTGTAAAGGCACAGTAGGATTTTGGCCAGAAAGTCTTTTAAAAAGCCCCTAAATAATGGAACTGGATCCCAGTCTGAAAAATTTAGGAAAAACATTTTATCCTTTTTATTAACGTCCCATTTGACACTAAGAACAGCACTTAAGAAAAGTGCTGAAACCCAACCCAATTTGATTTGTGTTCCAGATGCGAATTTGTCTGTAGATTTGCTTTGTTTTGGCCCGAAACTGAAACTGTTCACTCCACTGTGATCTGGGCTTCAGTTAAATCAGTCTAAATCTGGTTGATTTGGTTCATATTTTGTGATTTGTCCAATTACATAGACAAACATAGGTGGATAATATAATATTTTAACTGGTGAATAATATCATAGATTGCTTCCAGGCATGTGCAAAATGTCATTTCCTTTCCACATAAGAAATATAGCCATCTGGAGTGTATCTACACTACCCACTGAAAACAGCATGGTGCCACTTTATTAGCTAGGGCTCCATCCCAAGGGAATCTGCAAATCTTACTAACTGAACAGGGTTTAAGAATTTCACCAGACTACAAATCCCAGGACTCCCTAGGATGGCTCTCTAAAAAAGTGATATTGAGCTGCAATAACAATTGCTCGTCGATACTTTAAACAGTTTAGATTTATTTCTGTATTAAACTGCTGTATATACACATGCTTTTATGTCAAGTTGCTACATTTAAGCAGCCCAGAGGTTCAGACCATCTCTTTCTATAATTTTTATTATCCTTTGCTACACCCTCTTCCACTTTTTCACTACATTTCTTTGTTCTACGTGCTTTTATCCTCAATTATATTTCCTGTGGTCTGTGTTTGGGGCCACAGTGAAATCCATTGTTGCTGACTAGACTGAGTAAGCGACGGGACCAGGGCAGTTATAAGCATTCCATACCATCATGTTTATAAATATACTGATTATGTTCAGCAATGGGATTTTAAAATGCTGACAACTCAGACATACCTAAGCTAATTTTCCACATGAATATCCAAACTTCACAGGAGGGCTATTTCTACAACAGCCTGTGACATTTTGCTTCTTGCTATATTAAGGAAATGGCATTTTAATCCTGAAAGGGGCGGGGGAAGAATAATTTCCCCTACACGTTTACATAGTATTCTTTCATTTGTAGTACGACCTTTATTATCAGTTGAAAAAGGATGAATGACGACGACAATGATGACAACAATGATGGTGATAGATGGGAAAAATTACCTTTCTGAACTAAACTATGCAGAATATCTCAGGTAGTATGGCTTGTATCCCAAAATGTTAGCTTTCCCCATCACAGATCCAAATAAACAAAATACTATCATTTATATTTAAAAGGCTGTAATGTTTCTTGTATAACATCTCTCTCGACATTGTGGGTTGGGTTATACAAGCATTTACCTTAACTTGTTGTTGCGTACCTGCAGATGGTATGGTTGGAATGTGTGAACAGACTACTATACTTAAGAGCACTGAGGTAATACAAAACATTTTGCGGGAGAATCACATGACTATCTCACATGAGTGTCATAGCTGTAGGGTCATCTCTGTAAGGGGCCTGTTGACACACGCAACTGATCAGCTGTTGCTTATGGCAGCCAGTAGTGTGCATGCCTGCAAAGATAAATCTGGCCTAGTTGTCTTTCTAAGCTAGGCTAGAGAGTCCATCTGTGGAATTAGGAAGAGCCTCTTTGGCCTGCTGTAAATTTCCCCTACAGATTAAACTGTTGTCTAGAACACTTGCTGAATTTCCCTTATCTCTGTCTTTTAAAAAATATATTAGCAATTATATTTTGGTCCCACATTTCCTTCAGTGAGTTCAAAACAATCAATCTGACTCTCCTTCTCACTACATGAATCCCATTTGAACATCTTCTCATGCCACCAGATCTTCTCAAGGAAATGTTCTTGCATGCTGCCATGCTGAGTGAGGACAGAAAGATATCCATCAGAAACTGCACCTTCTCAGTGGTAGCACCACCCTCTGGAAGGGGCTCCCGGTTGAACTGCATTTGCCCACTTCCCTTTCTATCTTCAAGCGGTTGTTTAAAATAGTGTTTTAAAAAGAAACTTTTACTTGTAAATTCTAGTGAATTTATCAAATCTGCCCTACCGATTGACCATTCCTGCTGCATATGATGAGCTGTTGATGCTGTTTTATTCCTTTTGCTGTTCTTATTTATTGTTATTCCATATTGTTTTCTTGTGTTTGTTTTATCCTTTTAACCCACCCAGAATAGTGCCTTATACTAATCAGATGGTATAAAATTTAAATACATACTCAAATGAATGAATGAATGAATGAATGAATGAATGACTGTGACTAGCACAATGCTCTCACACAGGGAATTTCACAGCTCAGTGGAAATTCAATCTCCCATGTCTACTGCTTGGTTCTCAGCTAAACTTCACTGCTGTATAACTAAAATATTTCAATAGTATATATATTAAACTAATATACAAGGATTCAATGTGCAGGATCCCTATGTTCTTTTACAACTGCCCCAGGTATAACATTTCCAAATTTGGTAGAGAACTGTGTGATCTGATTAAGCAATCTGACACCATCCCTGCCTCCTCAGTGCAAGTACCAAAGGAAACTAGAATCATTATTCTTAGTATGCAGGAGAGATGACAGATTTATCAGACCACTAAAAAAAAAAAACCTTGATCCTTCCGACCAGCAGTGATGAAGTTGACAAAGTGGCCCTTTGCCCTTTTCTAGTCAGATAACAATATTTATGCTTACGTCTGTGAAGATTCTCAGTCATCCAGGTGCGTTTAACTGGGAGTTGAGTCATGGCTACTGGACTTCTTTTTTGAGAGATAGAAACGTTTCACTGTTCATCCAAACAGCTTCGTCAGTCTGAATACAGCTAGTGCAAGTAGTCCTTTTTATAGTCAGCTTGACCTCTTGTCCCCTGATCTGATTGGCTCATAAGATGAACAATAGCCTGAATAGGCTCGTTAGGGAGACATTAGTGTCCATGGCCTTAAGGTAAACAATGGCCTAAGGTGCTGAAACCCATCAAGAATGGGTCGTTAGCTGTGACCTTGGTGGTGAAGGCTCTTTGATTTGCCTGGGTACTTTGGAAAGTACAGCCTGATAAGTAGCTTCTTAAATAAGATAGCAATAATCACTAACCTGTTTGGAAGCTGATTATTGTTATCATTTGATCAGGAAGCCTTTGTGAGCCAAATCCATTTCTTCAAACCAAGCACTGATATTTCAGAAAAAAATATATTATAAATGAGAATCCCAAAAGATCCTGGCAGATTTACTTCTTCAGATGAGTTCAGATGCTGGCTGCAAACCACCCTTGCAGGTGTGTGCTTTCAGATTTCACCCCTGGTAACACTGGGTGGAAGTTTGCATTTAGCTCTTCAAACAAAGAACTACTGAAGCAACCAACTCCCTATTTCCTGCCACCTACATTCAACCATTGCCTTCAATATGAAATGCAAGGTTCCTGTTTGGTAGCTGGAGAGTGGGGAAAGCAATGTAGAAATTCATATTATGTGATCTTCGGCACAGGCAGTTAGTTTTTGATGTCTGAGGCATTCAAGCATAATTCATTGCTATTATTCTTGAGTGTTTAGCATCCAAAGAATACTATATTTTGTCATTCTTCTGAATGCAAAGATTGCAGTTGAGCTTCCAAGCTTACAAACAAAGCCCGGGCAAGCTATGACCTTGTAGTTTTTTGTCAGACCAACTTCTTACACTGAAGCCTTGAAGATTTTCAGGTTTATGAATACAGTAGGACCCCAGTATCCGCAGGGAATTGGTTCCAAGCCTTCCCGTGGATAATGAAAACCGTGGATGAGAGAACGCCAAAATGTCCCCAAAACTGCTGTTTTGTGGTAGCAACTTGCTTTACAGCAGCTGTCTTGCAACAGTAGCTTGCTTTACAGCTGCTCTTTGTGACAGTAGCTCATTTTACGTCTGCTGTTTTATAACAGTAGCTTGCTTTACAGCTGCTCTTTGTGACAGTAGCTTGCTTTGCGGCTGCTGAATTATTTATTATTTATTTCCTCTGCCATCCGTGGATAACTGAATAAGTGGATAATGAACAGTGGATATGGGGGTCCTACTGTATTTTCAAGGAATAACTTAGAATACATGTCTGTATTTACAGTAACAGCAAGTCTGGCATGATGGCTAGAGTGCTGGATTAATCCCCACAAGCCACAAACATGCTTGACCATAGGAACTCCTGAACAAGGGTAAGCAATTCCTTGAACATTTCACGTACCTCAAAAACCTTCTTAAGGTTGCCAGAACTTGAAATTTACTTGACTGCACATGCCATTGAACAATAAATAGTCATCATACAATTGCAATTCACTGAGGCAAGACTAAGAAAAAAGAACTTTTGTTGACTTGAACAAGAGGTAAATGACTTGCAGGCCTGCAGAGATTTTTGGAGCAGAACAGACAGCCATCATTGGTCATATTGGCAGGGTCTGATGGGAGTTGGACATCTCGTAGAGGTTCAAAGGAGATTTGCTCCTTAAGTTAAATACGAACTTTTTTCGGCACTGTGATTAAAATTTGAAGCCCACTTAGTTTGCAAGGGTGATCTTTGCTTTTTCAAATATGGCCATTAAACATCTTAATTTCTTGCTGCATCTTTGTTTAAGTCAAACAAATATTCCATTTGCATTTTTAGCATTTCCAAGATGTGTTATTGGTCCTCCCTAAGAAACCATTGAACCCACCCAGTGTGAAAACCTTGCATAGCTTCCAAACAGGTCACTGATTATTGCTACCATATTTCATATCATATTGCTATCATGTTCTCTGTCTAGAAAAGGGCAAAGGGCCACTTTGTCAACTTCATCACTGCTGGTCAAAAGGATGAAGTAAGTAATCCCACTGTCTGACTTGTTAAGAGCCCACAGAAAAGCCACTGGCCTGGGTGACAGTGGCCAAATACCACACCAGAGACAGTATTGTTTGACAGAAATAAATTTATAGGTCTCTTAAGAACTTCCTATCAGTGTTTTAGTAGCCGCTTGCAAGTGAAGACATACATACTTGAATGCACATACATCCATATATACATATATAGCAGTCATGTGAGGGCAATTCCAACTTGCGGCCTTCTCCACAGCTTTGCTAGGTGTCAAGTACTCAGAAGAGGTTTGCCACTTCCTCTGTCTAATGGCATTTTGGGACCATGCAGCTTGCCCAAATCCACACAGCTGGCAGGGCACATCACCACCAGTCACAATTGATCCTATGCTCTGCACTGACCTCTGATGCCCCATCTCCTGAGAAGTACAACAGGGGCTCAAACATCTAGCCCCTGGCTCCACAATTAGGCATGACAGCTCACATATAAGCTAACATACACATAACACATATGTATTATTGTGTATTTATTCCATTTTTTAACCTTGGGCCTTCTTATCAGGAGAAAAGTAGCCTTTAAAATTAGGCTACAAACAAAGAAAACTTACTTTCAGCTCCACATATTTAACATCTGTGATGTTCAGGGACATGCACTAATGATCAGACACCATGTTTACATGCAGGTTCTTGTACCTGTCACACATTTAGTCCTCCATGCATTCCAGTGAATGCCTGCACAGGGCTGTCTTTTGTAAGTGATGTATGTTCGTAATATCCCATTTGAAGATTAATGTATGAATTGTTTAACAGAACATCTGCATAAGCATTCATGTTTAACTAGTTTTTAAAGGACATATTTGTAGACCTGACTTTCTAGCAAAGCACACATTTCTAAATGCACTTGGAAGCATAATTTGACATGAATAAACTGCTGATAGCTATGTCATAATGTTTGGAGAAGAGCAAAATTAATTGGATAGCTGTCTTTCAATCCATGCATTAGCTCATGAGTTACAGATTGACTCAGTTCATATTGGAATCTGCAAGTACTGAATTTTGCTACCATGATATTGGGTCACATGCTGCATGTTTTTATAGAAGCTTAACAGAACAGGCAAGTGCATATTACTATTCTGCACAATTAAGAATGAAATAAATAAATAAATGATAAAAATGGCCTTGCTGGATTATGCATTATTTTACATCCAACATAAGGCAGCTTAGAATCCTGTGGATTCTCACTTAGGGCCTTTTTACACGACCGCTAAGATCTGCTGGTCCCTTAAATTCAGACCAGAGATCTTGAGGGTTCGTTGCTGTTCCTCCATCCCCACCCGCTCCGCACTTCCTTGTTCTGTCTGCGTGAGGTGAGGGAGGGGGAAAAAGCCTTAAACAGGGACAAAAGAATAAAGCCTTACCTCCGGTACCGGTGGAAGTTGCTCCGACCCCGTTCACTTCCTGGTTCCTCTTTAAGGGGTGGAGGCAAAAGAAAAACAAGAAAAAGAAGCGAGGAGAGCTCAGGCACTCTCCGCATCAAATATTTTTCACCTCCCAAGAGCAGGTACTTGAAAGGTGCGCTGGGTTGCGCTTAGGTGGGCGGGGTCGCACTTAATTGTCTGCAAACTCCGGAGCTGGTGGGGAAACATTTTTAAGCTCCAGAGCTTGCAGCCATTTGCCGCGGAGTTTAGGGGTCGTGTATAAACGCCCTTAGCTGGAATCAATCAACATTGAATTCTGACACTTAAGAAATGTATGGAGATTAAATTTAGGATTAGGGTTTTTCACCTTGAAACTCAGATATTGTGGTCCAGTTTCTGAGTCTCAGACATGGCGAGGAATGAGATGCTATTAACTTTAACAACCCAGATTTTGGGTTAATTCAGGGCAGGCTACATATATATGTTCAAGAGTAGCCCTTTCTTTTTCATTACTTGGCATGTTATAGAACTGCTGGTTTTTGAATTATCACTGGGCCAGAATGGCAGCTATGTTATTGTGCAGAAGAGCAAACCAACATTCTACAAGGCAGTTCTAAAAACAGGGACAGCAGAGACAAAAATGATAACTTGGAAGCTTGATTTCAGATCAGCCCCATTCATACTTGTCCAAAACAGGCATGGCAATTGCTTTGTGTTTCAGTGAGAAGTGGCTACCAGATGAGAAAAGGAATCAGTTTATGGGATTTCCCTTTGCTTGGTGTTAGTTTTTGAATGGCATCACTCAGTTTTTAATGCTAATCTGATACCTGAGCCTATTCCTCTCAATAAATTCAGCAGTATCGTCAAGTGTCCACCCAAGCACCACACAGGATAAATAAAAATGGGAAGAAATGCATTGTCAGAAAAAAATAACAGGGGCATGTATTTTCATAATAGATAAAAGATGTAATGAGAAGCTGCAATGTTTTAAATCCAGAAGAGACCATTTGCATCTTGCCCAAGAGGAGTATTACAACCCAATGTTCTTGCAATTGATTAGAGGTTTCCATCTTCTTTCCTTCAGTCTCCCCACAGTCAACAACCCTTTATTAGTTGTTTTCATCAGCTGGCATCTACAATCTCAAAAAGTCACTCAGAGACACTGGTAAGAGGTGAGGGATAATTTCAAGACCCTGCTTTCTTTTGTTGGGGTGTTGGATCTTTAAAAAGATACTTGCAGCATACTCATAACTAAGATAGTTGAGGGCCAGGTGAGCTGATGCTAGACCAGGGAAAATTCTTCTGATCCAAATCGTTCCTGTTCTAAGAATGCTGGAAAGTAGGACTATCCTCACTTTGGCCTGACCTTGTGCTGGCACAATGGTTGCATCTCTGGGCTGGTTGAAGTCTGGAATTAGTATAATATAAGTTGCCTCTCCCTAAGCACCATCCTTTTATCTGCTTTTCTGCTGGCAGATTAGCTGGCAGACCTCTGGGGCCAGTGAACATAAGACAGTTCTGACAGCGCAAGAGACTTCTGCCCATTCCTATCCATCAATCCTTTGCACACCATTGCTTTAAGAATGTGCCATTTGACTAGACAAAATTTCAAACAAAGGATAACTTCCAACAGATCAGGGCCCTCTCAAAATTCCTGATCTAGAGGACTGCCCTCTGTAAGTAGTACACACAGCCAGCCTGATAGGGTTATAAATCATAGAGAAGAAACCATCACGATGACAAGACAATGCTAAGACTGCAAAATGTCAGGAATATTTAAGCAAGTTTTATAAAGCAATGTCATTATTCACTGTAGGTGTCAGAAAATCAACAGTAAAATTCTTTGCTGATAACATTTTGCCTGATTTGTTTTCTCCTCATACATCTGCAAAGGAAAGATCCTTGTGTATATATATCATCAGCCCTCCTATAACACTGCCACTGCAAATGTCCTACAAAATTCTGCTTCCAGGATGACTTTACATTACTTCTGCTGTTTCTGTGATTCATGATAAATGCTTTCCTGGAATGTAGGCAAAAATATCCATAAAGTCTTAATATTGAATATCAGTGCTTTAGTCTTACAATGGCAAATACCCTGGAAACCTGTGCATCTACCAATATGATTGAGGGGAACATATAGACTGAAGTGGAAATAAAGTGGCCAGACCAAGCAGATGTTCATGATTTTTAACCCATCTCACCTTTTGCAAAATCTCATGGCAAGCCCAGGGAAACATGCCTCATCAAAAAAGTGAGGGACAGGATAAAGGTTAAGTATCCCCATTCCGCTGGATGGTTCTCACTTTTTTGGTGAACCTGGGTATAGCATCACTTCTGTTCCAGCATTAGAATGACATATCTCTAATAGCTGCAAGCAAAATTTAATCCGTGCCAGCTTTCAGCTCATGTCAGTCTGTTTGTGTGCACTCAGCTTCTCCACATGCTAAACCCAACATTTGACACACACAAGAAAACTTCTCTGAATGTAGCTTATGTCATGATACTGATAGTGGAATTCAGTATATGTGGTGATGAGAGCACACAACTAGCTTGGCATAAGAACATAAGAACAACCTTGCTGGAACAGGCCACAGCTTATCCAGTCCAGCATTCTGTCTCACACAGTGGCTCACCATTTGCTTCAGGATATTCCCTAGCAGATGTCTTCACCTGCTTAAGATTCCCTGCAAATGACATTGAGAGATATCCTGCCTATCTCTCCAACCCAGAGGTTGTTCTTAGGCATTCATAATGATAGTCATTGATACCCTTGTTCTCTATGAACTTATCCAATCCTTTCTTAAAGCTGTCAAGGCTGACAGGTGTTACCAGTTCTTCTGGCAGGGGGTGCCACAGACCAATGATCCTCTGGGTGAAAATGTACTTTCTCTTATTTGAGATCTAGCACCCAAAAGTTTTATGGAGTGCCCCCTAGTTCTAGTGTTGTGTGATAGGGAAAACAGTTTTTCCTTACCTACTTTGTCTATACCATTTATAATTTTATAAACTTCAATCATGTCACCTCTTAGGCGCTGTCGTTCGAGAGTGAAGAGGCCCAGCCGTTGTAGCCTCAGAAGGTAAGGAAGGTGTCCCAGTCCCCTAAACACTCTGGTTGCCCTCCTCTGCACTTTTTCCATTTCCATAATATCCTTCTGGAGGTATGGTGACCAACTGTACACAATACCCCAAATGGGGCCTCACCATAGATTTATAAAGAGGCATAAGCTGGGAGCTGCTGAAAGGAACTCCAGAGAAGGTGTTTCCCACAAGAGCCAGGCAATGAATGGGCTTCAAGGCCCTGAAAAAAATGTAACATTCAAGTTATGAAGAGAGTGGCTTAAATTATGGAACCTATCAGAGACAATTAATACTATCTAAAACTCTTTTAGGAATATATCAGTTTATGGATTTGAAACTAAAAGGAAATTAAAAGGAAAAGGAAGATCTTATAGGCCAGGATATGGTCTTTTTCAGGCAAGCCATAAAGTAAAAGTAACAGAGACAGAAGAGAATTGAAATTGTGTGACTTATACAAAAGATAAGTATATTT
>JAHTLZ010000007.1:25849182-25907068 GCA_023846285.1 Phrynocephalus versicolor
TCTTCCCCCCACAATGCAATGCAAACATGGACAAAAGAAAGCAGCAAGACTACCCCTAGCCTGTTCCTGCCCAAAGTGCAATGGAAAGCAGTTCAAAGAACAATAAAGCCTAGCTCCAAAACAAATGCCCAGTTGTTCCTGTCTACAAAGGAATGCAAAGCAGTCCAAAAATCATTAAATGCTAGCTCCAAAACAAGTACCAGTCGTTCCTGCAAAAGGTGCAATTGAAACCCATGAAAAACACAATAGAAAGCAAGGAAACCTCAGCTCCCTACCTTTCCAAGTCCAGAATATCCAAATCCCTCAGCAAAAAATGGAAAGCAATGCAAACACACAGGGAAAAGCAATTGTGGTGAGCTCACTCCTCCACAATGCAATGGAAAGCAATGCAAATGCACACAAAAAAGTAAGGATGATCCTCACTTCACCCCCCCCACCCCAGGAATGCCAAAGGCACAGAAAAAAGCATGGAAACCTCACCTCCCTAACTTTCCAAGTTCGAAAAGTCCCAAAACTGCTGCAAAAAATGTCCAGAATAGCTCCAAAACTCAATGAAAAAAATAACTCTCCAACCGCTCCCACCCCTTCACAAACTATGTCCCCCACAATACATCCTGGGTAAACTGTTTTTCACAAAGCATTAGGAAAAATTCATTATCCAAGGTGACTCTATTCCCAGAAATTTCCATTCGCTATACAAATTATTCGTTACCAGGGTCATTCATTATCCGAGGTATTATTGTACATTTATCATTTGCTAGGTTAGGTTTAAGTTACTTAAATATGCTTAGTGGGTTTTAAGAACAGAGAGAGACTAATTATTACATAGGATAGATATGTGATTGAAAATTTTCCTCCCCCCCCCCCATGTTCTTTGGTGCTGACAAAGTAGATACAGTGGACCCTTGTATAACAAATGGTTTGTATAACATAAAATTTGTACAACATAAAAAATTCTGGAGATAGTGAAAATTTGCTTAACATAATCGCCTATGGGGTGAATCTGTACAACATAAAAATGGGATCACTCTGTTTTCAATGCATTCCTATGGGAAATTTGTATAAAGGAAAATTTGCTTAACATAATTTCATTTGAAACTAATTAATTCCTTTATACAAGGTATTTGTATTTGCTTTGTTAAATGTTGAAAGTAGATATGGTATTAAACCAGAATTAATTTTTAAAATGAAGACGTTAGATGAAATAAGACTTAAAGAAGAAGAAAAGTTCTGATATATATATATATACAAAGTTAGAAAGGTGATCTCTCATTCTTCTATCAAGATGATGAAACAAAGAGAAAATCTAGCATGGAATTAGTATATTTAAAGGTTAAAAAGGAGATACAAAAGTAAAGGGTTGAATAATGGAAATCCATGTAGCATGACGTCTGATAAGCACTGTATGTATTTTGTTTTGTTGTTTGTAGAAAATAAATAAAAATTATACTAAATACTATCTAAATCTCTGCAGCAAGTCACAACCATAGTACTAAAATAGACCCACTCAACTGATGAAATTTGTACTTGGTTCACCAATCCCCACTGATTCAACATACTCTGCTTGTGACTTACTAGATTTTTTTCAAATGTTTTTCACTAGATTTTATCAAATCATCTTACTGATTTTTGCTGTCATCTCTCCAAAGAAATAGGTTTGAGAGTGTGGAAGACAAAGATTAATTTTTTGGCTATACAAGCAGCAGGGAGCAAGTTAAAATGTGGGCTGCTTAGGAATGATTGAACTAAATATTTAAAATTTCTTTGCCTTGTATTAAAGGGCCAGTCAAGAAACTGCCAGCAGATGAAGCCATCACTGTGGATTCAAAAACAGGCAGTTTTTTGAATGGTTTTTTTTAAGGTGAGACAAAGAAATGCTTTTTAAAAATGTATATAAGTGCTATAGTGCATCAGCGATAATCTATATACAGGCAATTAACCTCTAATACCACTTCCCCTGCCCTCTGCTGAGCCAAGGAAGTCATTTACTTGCCACAATATCCTGAAGTGGCTTACTTTTAAGCTATTTCACAATATTGACGCATTGAAAGAGGAAGGCTTGGTTTGGGTCAGTTCAAGGAATCACATGCATTTCTACCTGCATCCAAGAGGTAGAAGCCCCTTGATGGCGTCCACAAGAATTCAGGTAGAAACAATCTGGAAATTGGGTATTGTCTTACTGCCCAAGCATACCAGCATGTCCCTGCATGACTCCAAACAGCTGGCTAAACAGCCCATGTCATCACTCAAAGTCAGCTCATGTAAGTTTTGGAGCAGAAGGAAGGTCAAAACAGGAAGAGAACAGTCTGAGAAAACTGCAGTGGTTTCCTTCTTTCCTCCTCCTTCCCCCATCCATGCAAACACATACGATTTTCATGAAAATTAAGTTGTACCCCTGTAACTTCCAACATCCTCTACCTTTCTAAGGTCTATATGGTCTATCAGTTCCCATTAAAATCGTGTATGTCTAAAATTCATCCAAATCATATGTAAACAACAGTTGGCTCCCTGAAGGAAAAAAGAAAACCCCTTATAAATCTATCGTTCCACACCTAGGGGTGCAAACTAAGTATAATCCTCTCCCAGTCAGCTTGCTGTTCTGCCGAGATGCTCAAATCACAATACTCAGTCTGTAAAGAGAGTGGCAACACTAATGGAGTGGTGTAGAAATGGAAATCAAGTATAAGTAGTCTATTTTGTGAATACCAGTCTACTGGCTGTCTGGGTAAGAAGCTCAGTGTTGTTTATCCCTCCTTCTGCAAATTTCCTTGCCGACTTCTCTCACACACCCCTTTCAGAATGTCAAGGCCAGCATTTAATCACACAGAAGAAATTTCCTTCCAGCTCCATTTTTAGTTCTGAGAAGAACGGCAAGCTGAAATTTCCCACCCCTCCCCGCCCACCTGATATAAATGGCACATCTTTCACAATTTTTGCTTGTTACTCTTTCACAGTATTCTGAGCCAGTGCCATCAGTATTTCCAAGGTTCTCGGTTCAAAGTGAATTATTTTATTTTGAGGAAAAAATACACTGAAATAAACCAAATAGTGTTTTTTCATAGCCTAAGCAAGCTCCAGTATATACCTGCTTTAATAGAATGCATCAGAGATGACTCACCAAAGTAGCAAAGCTCTGGGAAGATTCCAGAGTTAACATCAGTGCTGCTCTCAAATGGAGTCCTCTCTCTCTCTCTCTCTCTCTCTCTCTCTCTCTCTCTCTCTGTGTGTGTGTGTGTGTGTGTGTGTGAAATCTGTTATATTTCAGCCTTCCTGCTCCTTTCTTGTCCTGACCACATGGTAGCCTGCAAAGTAAACGTAAGAGCTCTATTCAAATTTTGTTGTTTTGGTGGGTGTGAAGATCAAGCACACTGCATTCCCAAATATTTTATTAAGAGGACTCAATGGAGTTGTTCATGGCATGCTTGAAATATTTTGAGTCTTTTTTAAAAAATCTGTCTGCCACTTATCATGCTGCCCTTTCATCAATCCCCAGACAAATCAGAAGCACTTCACATCTCCACTAGCAAGGCCACAGCTAGCAACCCATACTTAATGGGTGTTGGAAACGGTTGAATAGGTGGGACTTTCACACACACCAGGGCATTTTACATCTAATCTGCCTATTCAAGCCATTCTCCACCTAATAAGCCTATTCAAACAAGGGTGGGGTGAAACAAAAGTAAACTATAAATTGAAGGCCTCACACCAACTTTCCTTAGACTGATTAAGCTACTTGGATGATTAGTGAAGCATTCTCACAAAAAAGAAGTCCAGTTGCCATGACTCAACTTCCAGATAACGTCACCTGGATGACAGAGAATCGCTGTTGCTTCTGGCTGAGCTTTGACCTTTTGCAGACTGAAGTTTTCAGTACTGGAAGCAAGGCTTTGTTGATTTCTAGACTTTCTTCTTCTTCTTCTTCTTCTTTTTTTTTTTGCTGAAACCGTGCTTATGTTTGTGGATTTCAATGGCTTCCCTGTGTAGTCTGACATAGTGATTGGTAATGTTATCCAGTACCTCTGCGTCCTGAAAGAGGATTTCATGTCCATTTTGTTTTAGGATGTGTTCAGCTACTGCTGGTTTTTCAGGTTGTTTTAATCTGCAGTGTCGTTCATGTTCTTTGATTCCAGTCTGTATGCTGCACTTTGTGGTCCCAATATATACCTGGCCACAACTACAAAGTATCCGGTATACCCCTGCAGCAGTAATTCTTCCATAAGCCAGTGGGAGCAGAAACATTTCTCAGAGCAGCAATGATGACACATGCTGTTTGTTTGTGTGTTGGGGTGGGTGGGAATTTTAGCATCCCACAAATTTCCTATGCAAGATTTAACCTGAGAGCTTTGCACCTATGTCTGCATCCTTGTCAACTCTGGGCTTCAAACAAACCAGTCCATTGTGTGTGTGCAAAGGCACACAGACCTTCAAGTCCATTCTGATTTATTGCAACTCTTTACCATTTCCTTCTCCTGGAGGCACCCTGGGATTGTGCAGCATTCCCAAGGCTACAGAGGCTGGCTCTTTTGGGATGTGAAGTGAGAAATTGAACTCCAAACTTCTGGGTCTGCGATGACATACCTGACTTACTGAGCTATTCAGCCAACTAATCAAACCATAGAATTGCACAATACAACCACTGGAAAAGGACCAGTATCCTGCCTGAAATTGACAGGAATAACCAAAGGCTGGAAAAAAAAACCCTGCAAATAATTATAATACTTCATGTACAAGCAGAGCAAGAGCATCAAATGTTATCCTGCACAGGAAGCAGTAGGTAAGATTTATTTAGGTGCTGATATGAAATCCTGTAGAGATTAACCTCAGTCCTTGTGCAGATACTATGCCATTTCTCACAGGATTTTACTGGAAGAACTTGAAGATATTTTATTAGCTAGAAAATCCCAAGAAGGGAATTTTTAAAAAGTGGAGAATTCATTGAAAGCTGTATAATCAAGAAGTACCTGACTTCACCACCCTAGTTTGAGCGGGTTGCTTCCAGAAGGCATTTGAAATTAGTCCAAAGACTGTCCATCCTGATCCAGTGTGTCTTGTATATTTGCTTTAAATGGTGTACACAGTCCTGGTCCAACTTTTTGGGGATGGGAAAGTATACAGATGAAATAAATAGAACAAATGAGCTGGTTGCTCTCCTATTTTGTAAAAGACTTTAGCAGCACCCAACATTATGAGAAATGGCTGCCACAGAGTAAATGGCAATAAAAAACTATTTCTGTGGTGAGGCAATTAGATGCATTAAAGCACATTAAAAATGAATGGAAATAGAAATCGAAGTTGTTAATATCCAGATAACAATTCCCATCATACTTTTTACACACTATAAACTTTCCAAGCCACTTAGTAATAATAGGATCATTTTAATATTGCACGTCTGAGTCTTCTGAAGATGTAGGGCTTTAATTGCCTTGATGGGACTTGGCATTTTGTAGCTTCTTCTTGATGCCAGTGGGACTCTTTCTCTGGCATATCAGAGTGCATAATTGGAACTATTACTAGATTTGGTTTATGGAGCATCACTCGCATCAGCCTCACTTAGATGGATTGATTTTGTTGGCATTTTTGTAGCTTCACAAGTTGGTTTTAAAAGTTTGGCTGGGAGGGATCTTTCTCAGCTAGGGTGACCATCAATCTCTCCAGCCCTAAAGAATTGTTCCTTTGCTGTCCCTGAATTTAAAGAGAGACATGCCCTTCTTCTCCGTGTCTGGTGAAAGGAGTCATATCTGCCTGTTTGCTGTTTGATCTGTGTACAATTGTAAGAAACAGATTAGGCTGGCGGAGTCTCTGCCGGCCTTCAGGAAAACGCTAAAGACCTGGCTCTTTAGGGAAAACTTCTGTGATCTCTGAGTGCACAATGGTTTGTTGTTGGTGGGTTTGAATTATTTGTCCCTGCCTTTTCTTGCCAGACTTTGTGTTTGTGGTATGGCTGCTGCTCTCTGTTTTTATTTTATTTTTTGTGTCTTATTTGATTTTTTTTATTGTTGTCTCTTTTTTGATAGGTTGTTTATGTTGTAATTTGTTGTGCACCGCCCAGAGTTCCTGAGGGAAAGTTGGACGGTTAATAAGTATAAATATAAATAAATAAATAAATAAAATAAAATAAAATAAAATATCTATTTTTTCTAATTCTTATGTCTCCGAGCGAGTTATTGAGACTGTAAGTGCCAGTTAATGTGAAATGGGTGGACTAAAGTGGGGAACTTGAAGCTGTTCTAATCTGTGAATCCCTGCACTCTTGCTGTGCAGCTAGAGGAATGTAATCAAATTTTTCAAAACTCTGCAACAGGTTTTTGCTTTTCTTGCTTTTAAGGCCCACTTAAATTTTTTTGAGCTGTGTTTCTCATAAAGCAGTTTCCCTCCACCGCCATATGTGAAACTCAAGATGCTAGGATTTGTAGTCCAATACAAGTTGAATAAAATTTCTATAAAACACAAGTTGAGAGTCATTTTTGCTGATGTGATGACAAAAGAATGGAAAGTACTGTAATTATCTGAGGACTACAACTCCCGGAATTTAGCAGCCAGGATCACCATGGCTATTTACTTTAAAATGCCTATTTATCATAACATACAATGTGTTTTTAGGACATGTGGTTTTAAAAGCTCCTAATATATGCTCTACAAAGTTATTTATATTGGAGGAAAAACACATTCAAGTGTAACATGGAGAACTGAAGTAACATTCTATTTGAGAAAGTGGGCAGTAATGTAAATGTAAACTGGGAAAATATGTTAGTCTTTTTACCCTTGCTGCATGGATAAAAACAAGTCCTTAATTTCATTTACATATACTGTACTGAAAGGGATAAGGTGCCACAATCCTTTAGTTTACCTTTTTATGCATTCATTTATTTTGGTTCAGACATGCTGAAACAGACTCAGAGAGACTCATTTTCTTTGGAAACAGAAATAATAGATTGTCCGCACCGTGCTAGGCTTATTCAGCAGTATTTCCTGACACTTCAGCCAAACTTTGGTAATAGGGCCCATCCTGACTAGGAACTCTAAGGCCAGAGCATGAGGCCCAGAAGTTCCACTTGCTCAACCCATGATAGTGGACAGTTGCTAGGCAGCACTCAAGCCAAGAGTTTCAGCACGAAAAGAGAGCAACATAGCTGGAGTTTGCTCTGCTCATGATAATAAGAACATAAGAACATAAGAACAGCCTTGCTGGAACAGGCCACAGCCCATCTAGTCCAGCATTTTGTCTCACACAGTGGCTCGCACACATACACATTCCCACACAGATGTCTTCGCCTGCTTATGATTCCCTGCAAACGGCAATGAGAGATATCCTGCCTCTCTCTCTCCAACCTGGAGGTTGTCCTTAGGCATCCATAATGATAGCCATTGATACCCTTGTTCTCCATGAACATGTCTATTCCTTTCTTAAAGCTGTCAAGGCTAGCAGCTGTCACAACTTCTTCTGGCAGGGAGTTCCATAGACCAATGATCCTCTGGGTGAAAAAGTACTTTCTCTTATTTGTTTGAGATCTAGCACCCAAAAGTCACATGGAGTGCCCCCTAGTTCTAGTGTTTTGCGACAGGGAAAACAGTTTTTCCTTATGTACTTGGTCCACACCATGTATAATTTTATAAACTTCAATCAGGTCACCTCTTAGGTGCTGTCATTCAAGAGTGAAGAAGCCCAGCCGTTGCAGCCTCAGATGGTAAGGAAGGTGTTCCAGATCATCACTTTCCTGTCTGATATGAGGGGATGGGGTTGAAAAGCTCTCCTTAGGTCATTTGTATGGATATTTCACAACATTATGGTCCCATCCCATTTTTTCTTGTCTAGCACAACTCAATAGGTGGTCACTAAGTGTGCTGAAACCCCCATTGAAATCTGGGATTTTTTTGAGGGAGGAAGGGTTTAAAAAAAAAAAAAAGGCCTCAGGAGTTATTTTTTCTATTTCCTTCCCACTTGTGTAAGTCTTGGGGTTCCTCCAATCATGTTAATAACCAGATGACAGTGGAAGCTGCTGACATCATTTTCAAGGGGGCACTGATCTGCTCCAGGATTTATTTATTTATTTATTTATAAATAAAGTTTTATTTAAAGTTTTAAATAAATAAAGTTTTATTTATTTATAAAAAACTTTATTTATAAATACACCCACTCTGGGTGGTTAACAAAGGCAAAACAAACAAACAAACAGTAAACAGTTTTTTCCTTCCATAATGAGGAAGGAAAAAAAGGCAAGAAACACCAAACTTTAAAGAACTATCCAAAGCACTATGTATTTAAATAAAGGATTAGTTTCAGGACCTTGGACAGTGCCACACTTAGACTACAATCCAAAGTGGATTTTCCACCTCTGACATCTAGGACTTATCAATTTCTTCTGTGTTAAAACTCAGCACCTGATTTTAATATGGATTTTTTATTTTACTTTTGTAATATAAATAATGTATTTTATTTTAATAGCTTAAAATAAAAAGCACACCTAAAGTATGATTTTTATAGACTATGATAATACACACTCTAGTCATTTGCCAATTCAACTTCTATACTCACATCTTTGTTTTCTTTATTTCTTTTTCCTGAGCCAAGGCGCTAATCGTCACTCCAGCCTTACAAAGATCATGTCGGCTCTATAAAAATGCCAGTTGCAAAGGTGATTTGCTATCATGCAAATCTCTCTCTCTCTCTCTGTGTGTGTGTGTGTGTGTGTGTGTGTGCGTGTGTGTGTTAAGGATACTGTTTTCTTCATCATGTTGGACTTTGTGTTGCACACTGGGCAAGTAGAGAGCTATCTCCAAAATGCAAGGCAAACCATGAGGTACTTGATATCTTGAACATTTGCTACCATTGCTATTCTGTACCATGTTGCTCTGGTGATGTAAGAAGTAACCACATAATCCCAGCCATCTAGTTACTCCCCAAATGTACCAGAAAGGTAACCTCCACTCTTAATCTGTCTCCCAAGCACTGACCACTGACCAGGCCAACCAGAATATTCATTAACAGACAAAAGTCATGCTGGTTCTAGGAAAAGTTAAGCCCTCCACTGGAGCCAGCCAATTGCTGCTCTATTCCATGCTACATGCCCTCCAGGGGTACAGCTAAAGTAGGAGATGTGGTTCTTTTCAAACCCAGTAGGAATAAAGGAAGATTTTTCTCTTCAGGCAACTTTTCCCTCAGTGACTGACTGTCTGAGTGGGGTTTTTAAATGGATATTTGGGCCTCATTGTCTTGAATGTGTGTTTTGCTGTTGTTTTGCTTTACCTTTTTTTAGTTTGCCACTTTCCTGATCCTTTTTAGTATACTTATACTTCCAGACCTCAGCTTTAAATTCTGTCTTTTAATTATGCATGCTGCCTTGGGTCTTTATTAAGAAGAAAAGTTGGGCATGAATGAATGAATGAATGAATGAATGAATGAATGAATAAATAAATAAATACCTTTCTATGTCCACTTCACATGCATGCTACCTTAAAACTTCGCTGTGCAAATTTTGCACCATCTTCTGATTTTAAAAAACAAACAATAAGTGAACACTCACATTATTTTCATTCACAGTTTCTTCTAATGTAAAGATTTTATACATTACATCTTCTAAAATAGACCAACCTATGTGATCTACCCTTAATATTTCATTAACACAGCATCCCTTACAATATGAATTTTACATATAGATATATTTTGCACACATTATATATAAATTTGCATATGTTTTTGGATACACACACATACACACACACAGTGGTGCATCAATTTTGTATCCTAAAGGATAAACAGGTTCCAGGATCATAGACAATGGGATGATATGGATCCCTAAACCTGTGCTGCTATGATCCAGCTTTAACCAATACATGATAGCTCCTATCTATATTCTTGCTTCAACTGCATTTGACACTGCAAGATACCTATCTCCCCCCCCCCGGCGGAAGATACTGGAACACAAATTAGGGTATTATGGATTTTCGCAACATTATCTGTTGCCAATGGATATGACCCAGGCCAAATCTATTATAAAGCAAAGGATATGAGATATAGAAAGACAACATGACCAAAATAAAGCTAAAGGAATTATAAGATCAAATCCTTTGAATAGAGTCCTACCTATGCCATATTTAAATGACTTAGGGTATTTGTACACGACCCCTAAACTCCGCCGCAAATGGCTCCCAGCTCCGGAGCTTAAAATTGTTTCCCCACCAGCTCTGGAGTTTACAGATAATTAAGTGCGACCACGCCCACCTAAGCGCATCCCAGCGCACTTTTCAGGTACCTGCTCTCCGGAGGTGAAAATTCCTGATGCGGATATAACATAGTGACTCCTGGGCTCTCCTTGCTTCTGTTTGTTCTTTTTTTGCCCCCCACCCCTTTAAGAGATCTGAATGCAGTGCCGGGATGGCAGAACGGAGGTGAGCGGCATTCTTTTCTTCCTTTTTTTCTCCCTCCCCTCACGCAGCCAGCAGCCAGGAGTGCAGAGGGGGTGGGAAGGCAGGAACAGCGACAAACCCCTAAGATCTCTGGTCCGAATTTAAGTGGCCAGCGGATCTTAGGGGTCGTGTGAAAAGGCTCTTAGAAAGTCCAGAATCTAGAAGAGCGTTTATGTTGTTACGCATGGACCTATTGCCCTCTGCAGTATTACTGGGAAGATATAATAATATTCCCTATAAGAGTTGGTTGTGTGTTTGTGGTGAGGGAACCATTGAGACGCTGAGCCATGTGCTACTGGACTGCAAAATATATAACCATATCAGGGAATGGTTTATCAAACCGATTATATGTTCCTTGGAGGGTAGAAATAAGGAAGTGTTTACAGAAGCTTTTGGAAAACAAGAGTAAAGAGATTACTAAAAAAGTGGCCAGTTTTGGAAAGATGGCTATAAAGCTAAGAATTAGCTGGATAAGCAATCAAGAGGGAGCAGGGAGTGTTTGAAAAATAGAAGGTATTAAGTTATTCACATACAGTTTTTTTGTGTAGGCGGTATAATTAATTATGTATATGGTGATACCATTTTAGAGATTTTTTAAACATTTTTGTATACACTTTTAACTTGAATTTTAACTTTTACATTAAACAATAAGATATAAATACAGTCAACTTCTACTCTAATACTCTATGATTATGTGTAGCCCTTGAATATAGATATTTGGATATGACTGATTGCCATACTGCTTTTATTGTATTTGTATTTGTATATAGATATAATGGCCATCGGCTATAATAAAAACTAATTTGATATGGATCCCTAAACACCTCAAGCATCACTGCTGATGTCACTGTTTTGCCCTTGCAATCCAAGCAAATATGGAGGCAAATCTCTGTTTTAAAATGTGGGCCAAACAACATTCTCCTTTATCACTAATAAAGATGGTTTGGATTTGGATTTGTTGTGTTGTTGTTGCTTGTTTAACCAATCCATGTGTCATCCTACATGGATTGGTTTAAGCTATTGTTCTGTGTTTTTTTTTAACAACAGCTTGATCTGTAGACAAAGGCAAATGATAAACAATCTTCATGGCGGTCTCCTGTTGATTTCTGCAGATGCAGAAGGCAAATCAGAGTTCCTTGAGGCTCTTGACATGGCAAAAAACCCATTATCAGAGTCAACCGCAGTAGGACTAATAAAGTAGCTTCCATGCCACGAAGGCAAGGCATGGGTTGGGTTTGGGAGGGCAGCTACTGCATCCTAAGGAAACTCAAGAGTTCTTTCATGGCACCACCTTTCTTCCATTGTGACGCATGACTCTGATTTTTAAAAGCCACAGCCAGATGGCTGTCACAGCAGGAGAGGGTGTGAACAATAAATAACTGCCGGGAAATTTTAAGGCTCTAATGTATATGGCAAATATTGGACGTGGAAATACAACCCAAAGCACTTCTTTGTGATGAGTCAGCAGTCCATGTGATCAACATGGAAATTCTTGAGTTTTTCAAGGTTTAGTATTAAAGATCCATCCAATCTTAATAATGGCTTAGGACTGTCCTGAGAATAAAAGTTCTGCTTTCTGCTTTGACATATTCAAACGAGTTCAGAAGGAGGATTTCACTGTCCTAAACAGCATTACTTCAAAAAGCTTCTGTAACAGATCAGACTGAGTGGTAGCTCTAAGAGATAAGTCCAAGTCCAAGTGTTACTGGATTTAAGGAGGTTTACATTCAGTGCCACCATCTCATTTTGAAAGAGCTTAATTGATTGTGGAATGAACTTTTGACCATATTCTCTGGATAGAAGAAGCCATACTGTACTTTAGACACATATTTCAATTAATGGAACCAGAGATGGATCAAACATTTATACTTTATTCTAGCTGTACTCCAGCTGCACATGTGAAATGTAGGAAAGGTTGTGGCAAGTTATTTTCTTTCCTGCTGTGCACTGAAAGGAGGACAATGCAACCATTCTTTACGTTGCACACTGTGTCCGTTGGTGCTACAGTAGTCCCCATCATGGCTCATATATCACAGTTCCGCTAAATTGCAGGATCCAACCCTACCCCCTGCTGCCACCTCCCCCGCCCTGCCCCTGCTTTGGTCTCCAGCACCCCACCACTCCCAGCCACTGTCTTCCTGCAACTCCCACTATTGCCACCTCTGCCGTCCCAGCTATCCCACTCCTTCCTCCTCCTTCTCCAGTGAAGGGAAGCCTTCCCCTGTGAAAAGCTGAGCCACAGTGGCCGCGGCTGGGAAAGCAAAGGAAAGGCACCGGACTGCCCCTGTGCACCAATGCCACCCCACTTTGGTTGGGAGGTTGTGAATGCAGTTCCTTGCAGTGCTCAGATCCTGGTGGGCAAAGTGGGGTCGCTTGCTGGGCCAGCCTGATGCGCAGTGGCGAGAGACTTCAAGGTGGAGCCAAGTGTCCCTGGAACCATTCTTTCCTTGGCACACATGCTGGGTGACAGTGACAGCAGTGACAGCAAGGGTGCGATGGTGTCCGCATATCATGGATTTTTGTTTATCGCAGATGGCTGGAAAATGTAACACACACATACAGTATATATGCACACTCAGAGATTAGTCCCGTTAGCTTTGTTGGGATTCCTGTAAGTGTACATGTAATTAATGATGTCTGATAATACACCCAGTTTCTCATGTTTAAAGAGTAAAAGTGTTAAAGAAGCAGATGGTCTCAGACTTTCGTAATCTCTGACTATTGGCCACAATGGCTGGAGCTCAAGGAACAGGAGCTCAGCAACATCATTGAAGCTATGTGTTCTTAAACCAAAAGTTCTCCCAACCAAAACCTCTTTCCAAATTACAAATAGTCTTCTAAGTTCCAATGAAGAAGAAATACAATTCCTTTCAGTGGTGTAGTAAGGAGGACGCTACAGGGGTGGATATCCAGGATGCCAGGTCCTTAGGGAGTGTAACACTCATTTAGCCCTGCCCCTACAGCCTCCCATCTGCCCCCTTCCCTTTTCCCTTTTCCCTCTTCCCAAAAGAGCCTCCTGGCACAGTGGTTTAACTGCTGTACTACAGCTATAACTGTGCTCACAACCTGTGGTTCATTCCTTGGTATCTGGCTCAAGGTTCACTCAGCCTTCCATCGTTCCGAGGTCAAGACTGCATAAATACATTGTAAAGTGCTAAGAGCACCATGGGGCAGTATATAAGCAGAAGACTTTGCTTTTTGCTTACCATCATCATCACCATCCCCTTCCTCCCTAGTCTTGTCCCTCCTCTTCATCTCCCACCTCTACCTCCATCTTGAGATGCAGACACAGCAAGCCTTCCTGATGCCAGCTTGCCCATTTGCAATCATGGAGAAAGAGGCGGTGGAGGAGGGAGGATCAAGTATGGATGTGACAGGGGCAGTGAGAAGTGACTGGGGCAGGCTGTAGCAGTGGCGTAGCAGGGAGAGGCAAAAGGGAAGTCAATCTAACCTCTGTAAATGTTTGTTAGAAAATAGAACATTATAACATAAGAACAGCCTTGCTGGAACAGGCCAGAGCCCATCCAGTCCAGCATTCTGTGTCACACAATGGCACACCATTTGCTTAAGGGTATTCCCAAGGAGTTGTCTTCACCTGCTTATGATTCCCTGAAAATGGCATTGAAAGATATCCTGCCTATCTCTACAACCCAGAGGTTGTCCTTAGACATCCATAATGATACCACTGTTCTCCATGAAGGGTATTGATTGATACCCCTGTTCTCCATGAACTTGTCTAATCCTTTATTAAAACTGTCAAGGCCGACAGCTGTCACCCCTTCTTCTGGCAGGGAGTTCCATAAACCAGTGATCCTCTGGGTGAAAAAGTACATTCTCTTATTTGTTTGAGATCTAGCATCCAAAAGTTTCATGGAGTGCCCCCTAGTTCTTTGGCAAGTGTAGTCTGTCATGTAGATGACTAAATAAAATACTGTATATGTTCCATTAAAAAGCAAAGCAAAAGCAAAGTGGTCTGCTTATATACCGCTCCATACCACTTCAAGTAGTCTCTGAGCAGTTTTGTAGTTTTTAATTACAGTATGCAGGCTACACATTGTCCCCCCACAGCAAGCTGGGTACTCATTTTACCGACCTCGGAAGGATGGAAGGCTGAGTCAACCATGAGCCTGCTATCTGGGACTGAAGCCCAGTTCGTGAGCACAGTTTTACCTGTAGAACAGACATTTAACCACTGTGCAATGAGGCTGTAAAAACACAAGAACTCGGGTTTCTTTTGCTTCTGGCCCTTCAGTGGGGCCGGTTTGCGTCTCTATGATAGCCCACAGCTTGTGGGCAAACCAGATGAAAGCACACCACTCTCTTACCACTAGGATAACTATGCTGCCTTAAGGTGTGCAGGCAATATTTGTGCTTTTACCATCAAAGCCCTCTGAAGTCCTAAGTCAAAGCTTTACTCAGCATGCCTGCAACTAGGGAATCCTGCTTGACTAGGGCATCTGCTAGAGAATGGCTTCATTTTTTCAATGCCATTGTAATATTCTGCATGGGCTTAATTGATCTTGTTATCCTGATTAATTAGACCACCTGCAAGTGGCACTCTCAAAACCCCTTCAAAGCCCCTGGTGCTTTTTTAATTCCCTCCCAGGAAGATAATGGTTGCATATCATGCCTCTGAACAGAAATGCTGGTTTAATATCACCATTAAAGTCTTTTCAAAAGCTTTTCAAGATTACTCCTTTCCAATTGCTGAATTCAAATGGCTTCTCAGAAATGTAAGGCCATTATTTCAGATATAGAGGCATATTCTTGAATCTCTAACAGGCAGGGTTGGCCTTTTTTTAAGATATAGTCACCTAAGAAGGGAGAATTAATGGCTTAAATTTTGTTGCAGTAAGTTATGCAACGTAAGTCTGATGGCACAATTTAATTACCAAAAATCACCACTGCCAATATGACTTCATCAGCTGATTTTCAGTAATTAACGATTTTCCCCTCCCTCCCTGCAGTCAATGACATTTCAGCAATGAAAGAGAAACTTGGAGATCTTTCTGTGAGAAAATGAAAATGTTTTATATGGACAACATTTTATCTAAGATTATCTAATTTTTCAATGTTAATATCTTGTGCAATCTTCACCAGGGAAGGCAAGATGCTGTATTTCCAAAATATTGCTTTGGCTGATGACATCCTCAGTCTTACTCCATCTGACTTATGCAACATTTTAGCCAATGATACATAGTCAGGTAAAGCAGATATAATTGTTTATTTTAAAGTACTCTATTGACATCCCAGCTTCTATGAATCACATCAAAGGTGGTATGCAAAAATAACTACCAAAATTGTTTTTAGAAAATTTAAAAGTATGGATGTTGCCAATTTCTCCACTTAAGCATCAGCAAGAACTTAATGTTACTAAGAGCTTTTGGACAATGAAAAGCACTATCTTGGGTGTTAGTGGAATCCCCCTTATTGAAGGTTTATAAGCAACGCTTGCAGGCATTGGTATGGATATTCTGATGTTGAGGCTGAGTTCAGTGGTGGCTGGCATTCTCTGCAGCTTTACCATTTTAAATAGTGATTTTACTTTCTAGTTTGTTGCAAATGCATGTGGTGTTATATGGTTAACTCTTTGAATAATTACTTGCAAGAATAACACCTGGCAGTGAACAAGTAGGGTTGTAAGTGCACCCCAAGGACATGATAAATATCATATTAAGACAGTGTGACAAGATGATATAGGCAGTGACTGCAAGCCTGCTCAACATGGCTATTCACAACTAGAGTAGGCCCATACAATCAATGGAATTTAGGGAGGAGCTGACTCCATAGACTACCCTAGTAGTGAGTTCACCACCACCACCATCATGGTTCTGCAGAACTGGAAGGGACCCAATGGATCATCAAAGGATCCAACCCCTGTCAGGGAGACAGGGTAAGGAACTGAAATCCCAACTGAAACAATGAGCTATCCAGGCTTACAACAATAAAAAACAGGATTTCAGCCATTGTGTGAGAGACAGAGAGGTGTAGTGGTTCAAAGTTTGAACTGGAACCCAGAGAGGTCATGTCTTAGCATGAGCCAAGTGAGAAACTTGGACCAGTTGCTGTCACAAGACTGTTTCTATTATGTTGAATTGATGGAAGGAGCAGGGAGAGAGAAGAGGCATGTACTTTACACATTTCTGTTTGTTTTCTCTGCAACAGCTTCCTGGTCTGAAATTACTGTAACCACAACAGAATGAAACAGAAATCAGTCCTTATCAAACTGAATGACAGTCTTTCTGTATGTAAATGGTATCATCCTGGATAACTAGATGTTACAACAGCTCTTGAGAATATAAAAGAGAGACAAAATCTTTTCATTTTTGAAAAGATGGAAGTGTATCCTAAAACACAGGCTGATACATTTTGGTCAGAAAATATTTGTGCACCTTTTTTTTTCAAGTGCTATTAAAGGGTGTAAAGTAGGCCATTCAGATGATTTCTGGCTAAAATAGATTGGTCTGCTTGACAGCACAGTGGCTAAAT
Organism: Phrynocephalus versicolor; assembly: GCA_023846285.1. Classification (NCBI taxonomy): domain Eukaryota; kingdom Metazoa; phylum Chordata; class Lepidosauria; order Squamata; family Agamidae; genus Phrynocephalus; species Phrynocephalus versicolor. The sequence continues at coordinate 25,866,076 of JAHTLZ010000007.1, forward strand.
GCCTATACTGAGCTCATGAACTAGGGTTCAGTCACAGATAGCCATAGTTGAATGCTTAAGCACTATGGGGCTGTATATAAGCAGAACACTTTGCTTCTTTGCTTTTACTTATAAGGATATGTCTGTGAAGATTCTCAGTCATCCAGGTGAGTTTATCTGGAAGTCTGAATGAAGCTGTTTGGATGAGCAGCGAAATGATTCTATCTCTCAAAAAAGTAGTCGAGTAGCCATTACTCAACTTCCAGATACTTATAAGGATACATTATTTCTTCTTAAAACCTCTTAATTTTTTGTCTCTCTTTTGCTTTCAATTCTGTTAGGTGTCTACAGTTCCTTCTGTTTCTGTTTTGGGTGCAGAGCAGCTCGTTTGGGAGGGAGATGTCATTTGCCAAAGTATTAAAATGGCTTGGATCAATCCTGCTGCTACCACTGGATAAAAGCGAGCAAGCTTAACCAGGAGAAAGCTGACATTGGAATAAAGGAAAGCAAACAAGCAGCAGTGGGGATACCAATACCAGATAGGCCTGAGTGAAGGCTGTTGCTACCAGTGGTCAGATACTTGTCTCCCTTTGTGTCAGTCTTCAATATCTACCACAGCTTCAAACAGTTATTTGGAGAGGGTGTTGCATATGCCGGTTGCCATAGTGCCTGGGGGATTCTGGGAACTGTAGTTAGGAAAGGTATTTTCGACTCTACATTCTTTACACTGGTATAGTTTGCTGGACCACTGTCTCCTTCAGTAGGAGAATTTATAGAACCTCTGCCTATGCCAAGACAATGGAGATAAAGACAGAGATAGATTCCCTCTATTCATTTTTTTAAAGAAAGTCATTAAATCTAGTGCCTGGCTATAAGAAGATTGGTTCTCATCCTTTAATATCATCTCACTGGCAACTACTGCCAAAGAATAACTCAGGAAGAACAGCCTTAAAAATAAAAAAATAAAAAAAACAGGATGCTATTTTGGCATCTGGCAGAAAATACAAAATCTACCTGGTGACAGCAGCCAAAGTTGTAACGATTGCACTACAACCATAATTGAAGAGGAGCATTAAAAATGTTATTACCTCCCTCAAATGAAGCCATTTCAGTAAATAAAATGGGAAATGCCTGTTCATTCTTCATAGAAATTTATGTCAATAATCAGGCTAGAGAACATTACTGGGTACTGTTTTTAGCTCACAGATATTCTAGTTGCAGTAATATTACAAAAATGAGACCTCAGCTCAGAAAGTAGAAATGTTACAGTTTCCCTGTGTATAAGACTATATTTTTGTTTAAAATTCTTAGACTATAAGTAGAGAATCATCTTACCTGGAAGTGGGCTGAGGAAAGAACTGTGCAGTTGCAAAACTGTAATTCGGGGTTGGATTATAAATTCCAAAATGGCCATTATGGAATTATAGTCCCACAAAACAATGTTCTAGAGTTCTGCAAACCATATTCCATGGGAATGGTGTTCTCCTAGCAGTAACTGATAATACCATCTTATGTATCATTTTGGTCATGGTTTCTACTGACAATCCTTACATTTCAGGGTTTTTCTAGTTATTTTTTATTGATACAATGAAATGAAATATACCGTAACTCCTATTCAGAGATCATCAAGTCCCATTTAAGAATGTGTATAATCACATGCTCAATTCATTTACAGAGGATAAAGTGATGCTCCAGCTCTCAGACCATCATCCTATATCCCTGCACAATTCTGAGTCACTTAATATGAAATGCTACTGCTAGTATTATGGACTTTCTTTCAATGTGATCTGAACAATCTGGGGTTTATGCACTCCACACTATTTTGGAGGTGGCATAAACTGGTTCGTTCTCAGGTTAATGCATGAATTTTCACATTTCTATATCAGCGTTTATTTTAAAAAACTGAATGAGGGAAACAAAGAGCCTTGAGCTGAGGGCACAGGAACACACCATTACCATTTATTTGGAGGGGGGATGTGGTGGACCTTAAATAGTATATTTACTTTTCAAGCTGTCATGGACTGTTTCAGGTGAGGGGGTAGAATTAGCTTCTAAGTGGCATCAAACTACTGCATCAGGAAAGGAGTAATCTAGCAAATGATTCTAAATATCAAACCAGCAGCAGGGCTTGGCAGACAATGCAGATAGGGACATGCTGAGTAGGTAATTCTTCCAGCCAGCAGTCTAACTTCTAGAAATAGGCCAGGCAAGAAAACAAAAATGTTTTGTTTCCAGGGATGATATCTTGCACCAAAGATCTAACTGGAAAAGAAAGGCCAGTTTGAAAGAAAAAAATACTCCTTTCTTCTTTCTTCTGCCAAAAGACAAGAGAAGGTGGCATGATCAGTTCTTTTCATTGGGCCACCAAGAAAAAAAAGAAGGGGCGGCAGGAACAATGGAGCAAGAAAGAGAAAAATAGTCCCTAACATTACTGTGATTTATTCAGTCAAAGCCCACAGAAGAAAGGATACATTAATTCATCCACATCACCCTCCACCAGGGCTACAACTTGGGGGAGGGCATGTGCCATGCTGGGAGGGGGGCACTAAAATGACAAAATATTTTTTGTATTTTGTTTGTACATGCCCCCTTGCTGGTGTGTGTGCAGAAACCATTTTTGCCCTATGTGACAGACACCCTTGTTGTGGGGTGGATCGCCACAATGGCTCCAGAAGGATCTTTCCAAACAGGGAGAATGGGCTGCAAAATGGCAAATGCGTTTCAGTGTAGAAAAATGTAAAGTAATGCATGTGAGGGCAAAAAAAAAAAATCAAAACTTTATATATCAACTCATTGGCTCTGAGCTATCTGTGACAGATCAGGAAAGAGACCTTGGTGTAGTGGTGGACAGCTCAATGAAAGTGTCTACCCAGTGTGTGGCAGCGGTGAAGAAGACCAATTCTATGCTAAGGATAATCAAAAATGGGCTTGAAAATAAAACAGCCAACATTATAATGCCATTGTACAAAACAATAGTAAGTCCACACCTGGAGTATTGCATATAGTTCTGGTCACCACATCTCAAAAAAGACATAGTGGAACTAGAAAAGGTGCAGAAGAGAGCGACTAAAATGATTACAGGTTGGAGCACCTCGCTTATGAGGAAAGGCTACAGCAGGCCTGCCCAAAGTCCGGCCCGGGGGGGGGGCAAATCCGGCCTGCCAGGCCATTCTGAGTGGCCCGCGACTGGCTGACACACCCCTCCCTCCCCCTCCTTCACCCCATGTTTTTTTTAAAAGAAAGTGGGTGGGGCTTGCAGTGGGGTGGCAGGGTTGGGGAGCAACCGGCCCCTGACACATCCTCAGCCACCAAGTTTGGGCACCCCTGGGCTACAGCAATTGGGGCTCTTTGTCTTGAAAAAAAGGCACTTGAGGGGTGATATTATTGAGATGTACAAAATAATTCAGGGCATGAGTAAAGTGGATAGAGGCACATTCTTGTACCTCTCACAAAATACCAGAACTAGAGGACATCCACTTAAACTGAGTGTTGGGAGAGTAATAACAGACAAAAGAAAATAGTTCTTTACCCAGTGTGCTGTTAGTGTGTGGAACTCTCTGTCAGAGAATGTGGAATTGGCATCTGGCCTGGATGCCTTCAAAAGGGAATGACCTTTTTTTGAAGGAAAAGATCATCACAGGTTACAAGCCATGATGGGGATGCCTAATCTCCAGGCTTACAAAGAGGGTATTTCAAAGGCCAGATGCGTGGGAGTGGTATCAGGAGACAGATGTTTAGTCTTGTGTGCTCCCAGAGGCATTTGGCGGCTCACTGTGGACAAGATGGACTCTAGGTTGTTCTTGTCCCCAGAGGAAGCATAATTTGTGACTATTGCAGCAACGCTCATCCCTTGGAAGCAGTGGAGGAATGCTGTGTGTGTGTGGGGGGGGGAATGCCACAGCCCCACTTTCTCCCCTCCTAGCTGCTGACAAGGTAGGTGAAGTCAAGCAGAAACTGGCTGGACATTTTGGATCCTGTGGCCTGGAACACCAGGTTCTTCCTGAGGCAGTGGTTAAGTGGCGAAAGTGGTTTCAAACTGCTGGTGGCGGTCATAAGTCCAAGCAGTCATTAAACAGGTAGGCTGTTAAGTGAGAAGCGGCTGTAAACAGCCTAAAATTGGTGGGACACGATCCTGTTTCTTTGCTTCACTTTGCAGTGCAAAATGGCTGAATGAGCAGCTTCAAGGACATTTATAGACTATGGCAACCTCATTATGAACCCTCCCAAGGTTCTCGGATATTGTGTTGCCAAGAAAGACTCTGACACTTAATTGATGGTTCATCTGTCATCAAAGATGGGGGACTCACTGTCAAGTCGGACTTAAATTGCACAGGTGACTCACCTCGGGGAGTTTTTTTCAATGACTAATTCAGACTCAGTGAATGATTTGGAACCTGTCCCTCCCTCCATTTTTTTTTCTCTTGGGGAAGTAGGTTGTTTTTAACCAGGCCTCAAACATGGTACCTGGTACCAAATATTCAGACTCAGACTTGGGATCAAAGACTTGCCAGCATCTTGTCAGTCTCCTTCTTTGAACCACTGTTCTAATCCTAATAATACCAGAGGGAGCTTGCATGATCTGTTGGAGTGGCTGGTCCTCCTTGGAGGTGATTGGAAATGTTGCCTTGCCGTGTCATTGGCAAAAAGTTACACTTTCCTCTGATTCAGTCTGTTTTCATTTTCTCCCCTCTGAAAACCATGCATATGCCTAATGAAACGTGACTTCAATCTTTATGGTTTTTAGTTTTTAATATTGTGTTTTTAATGAAGTAAGTCGCTGGGTTCCTTTTTTTAAGGAGAAAGATGGAGTAAAATATTTCAAACAGAAAAAGAAATAAAAGAGTTGTAAGAAGTACATTACGTTTCAAATCAACTAATTAAACAATGATCTACCTCTCAATGAATTTGAGTGGTGGGTTTCATTTTTAAAGGCTTTAGAAGACTAACAAACCCAGAGACAATCTATAAGTTGTTATGGGAGTGAGAATATAACTTGAAACAGAAGGAACAGTTGCTTGCAAGGTGAATTTTTTTAGACTCTCTAACACTGACCCCTGCTCTCCAGGGTCTCAGATGGATTGCCAGAGGTTGAAGCTTGGACCTTTGGAAAGCATTTGCTTTGCCACTGAGCTACAGAAATTCATATACATTTATCCAGCCTCTATGCTAGGAATACTCAGCTTGCCCTTCCCTAATTTTAGCAAATAAATGCACACTTCATAAATAATAGCTAGGAGGTAACATCAAATACCAGGAAGTAGGCTTCTCCTGGCTCCTCAAAAAGCTACCACAAATGGTTTCTTTCTTGAAACCCAAATATACGATTGTTCAATGCACAGAGCAGAGACAGGAAACCTTCAAACTTCAGTGTTCCACAGCCCTCCTCATTACCTAGCTTGGCTGGACCTGTCAGGTGGTTAGGGCAAAAACATCTGTATGGGTGCACTTACTCACCCTTCATGTACAGCATGGAGAGTTATTAGAACTTGTGAAGTTCTGGTTTATTTATTTATTTATTTATTTATTTATTTATTTATTTATTTATATACCACCCCTCTTCCGAAGGAACTCCGGGCGGTTTACAATAATAAGAATAGTAATAATAATAATAATAACAAACTAAATAATAATAAAAAGCAATAATAATAAAAGTGAAAAAACAATCATACTGTAACATCGTAAAATTCACTGGCAAAAAGGTGGGACAAAAAATAAATTAAATTTAAAAAAAATTAAATTAACTCACGAAAAAGCCAGGTCATGGTTATGAGCTTTCTTACAATGATGCTGAAAAAGGCAATAGATAGTTTGACTTTGGAGGCCATTTCTTAAATGCTTTGCAAGGTTTTACTTTGTGAATAGGAGCTTTGTGGCACAACGGTTAAACTGCTGTACTATGACCATAACTGTGCTCACGACCCAGGGTTCAATCCCAGGAAGCCAGTGCGTGGTTGACTTAGCTGTGGATCCTTCTGAGGTTGGCAAAATGAGTACCCAGCTCACAGGGGGTTGGTGGGGGTGGCAATCTGTAGCCTGCATTATTAAATTGTAAACCACCAAGAGAGTGCTTGAAGCACTATGGGGCAGAATATAAGGATAGCACTTTGCTTTTAAAAAAATATAATTACATATTTTCTCCCCTACCTTTTCCTCTCTGTTTCAGACCAAGGATGGGGTAGAGTTTGGCCCTCCAGTGTTATCCACACCCTCCCCATACCATTGGCGAAATTAGTGAAGGCGGATGGGAGCAGCATTCTTAAAAGATCTGGACACCTGCATGTTCCTCATCCATGTTTTACATTTTCCACAATTTTGCAGAGCTTGCCACACAATGCTCCCCCCGCCCCCAAGACTGCGCAGGGCAACCATCCTTCCCACAGATCCCATCTCTTTCCAAGGGTAACATTTCCTCCAAGCACACAAGCAGCCTCCCTCCCCTTGTAGCATCTCATTCAGCAGAGCTCTGTTCATTCCATTAACCTAATGTTTAAAGCCACTATCAGCCTTGACAGAATGGCAGGAGAAAAGATTATCCTGAAGTCCTTTTGTTCAGTTTCAGATAATAAATTCAAAACCCTACGAATATCGGCTGCTATACAGGATTACACAACTAATAAGAAAGCTTGGGGATTCTAAATGAATAATCAAATCAGGCTACAATCCTATTACCTGGGAGTGAGCCCCACTAGTATGAATGGGGCTTACTTCTCAGAATACATGTGTTGGATTGCACTGTCAGTCAAAATCTCTCTCTCTCTCTCTCTCTCTCTCTCTCTCTCTCTCTGTGTGTGTGTGTGTGTGTGTGTGTGTGTGTGTGTGTGTGTGTGTTTGTGTGTGTGGACAGAGATGCCACCCAGCCATTCTGTACTATTTGACTAGAAGTACTGAAGTGTCTGGATTACCTTGTAAACTGACTTGTAATTCCACACAATGCAACAGAAAGCTTTCCAGAATTCTTCTATTCATCTTGAAAGCTTTGTATATCTTTTCAGTACATTTACACCTCCTGTGTGTTATTTTTGAAAGAGGGGTAAAAAAAATAGAGGTGTGGAGGTGTGTGTTCCCATAAATGCCAGAATTCCCTGGAATGAGATGCAAACATAGTTGCACACCTGTAGTAGATTGTACTTTAGTATACAGTATCTCCCCTACCATGGTAGGTGGTATACAATCACAACAAGAACCACAGGTGAATCATCTTTATCACAGTCATGAGGATTATGGAAATTGTATCATATCCCACATTTTAGCTCAAGAATGGATGAATTGTAAAATGATCTTCATTATAAGTGGATGTGTCAGATATATCAATCTAAAAGTAAAGAGCACTCCTGCTGGAGACTGTAGCTTTAAGCAACAAGGAAGAATTAATCTGTCTTTTGAATCACCTACCCCCATTACAAGTTTTTACTTTTAGGGACATTTCCAGGGTAAAATTAAAACATGGCACGGTACTGTGGCAAATGAGACACCTTTGTCTTCCCATTAAAGTAGCTAGTTAATGATTGGAGGTGACCTATTGGATGCTACATGTTTGAATGTCTATTGAGATAAGCACTTTAAAAAAACTATGTGCAATTTGCACGTCTAGAGACTTGCATGTTTTAGAAAAAAATTCCCACCCACCCCCACCTATGGGAGTTATTATCTACCAGAGGCATGTCAGAATTTCTCAGCAGAAACATATGTAGTTTTGAAATTGCATATCTATTACTAAATGTTTTAATTCAAAAAGCCATTAATTGCTTCTAGTACTTTCTTACTATGTTGCACATTGTGTCATCCTATGATGAGCAATGGTGTGAAATATTGAGACATACGTACTCGTGCCCAATTAACAAATGCTTTGATCTTTTTCTGGTTGTAGAACATCACATTACAAAATAAAATCATTGGGGTTTGAAGGTGGAATGAGAGTTACATGTTTATCAAAAGGGCACTTGGGGTTCAAAAGTCTGAAAAATGCTGTTCATTGGTGCACTTCACAACACAATAGCAGTTATCATCACATCAAATACTTCCTAGATACCATGGCAATTGAATCCAAAGACTGAGTGACACCGGTCAGCTGCAGAGGAAGCTTTGATGCCTTGCATGTTGTCATTGTTACCCCATTAAAACATCCAGACATCTGAGATGGAAGTACTGTAATAGCTGCCAACTGTGAATTTAGTAACAATAATTGCATGCTGCCAAGTTGATTCTGGCTCATGGCGACTAGAGATGGGCACAAGTTTGAAGGTTCATTCTGGTTGGTACACACAGCACCACCAATGGCATGTGTTCCCTTCCCGCAGCTTCCTGGCCAATAACCAACTTCCTAGTCAGACTGTACCCCTCCCCTTCTCTTTGACTGTTTGATCAGTCCCAAGACTGGGTTTCCGGTCTTTCCTTCTTGTGTGAGAGGGCCATCAGCCAAGGAGGTGGAGTGAGAAGTCATGCTCCTGCCAGAGTCCGCCGAAACAACCAAAGAAGAGGAGGAGAGTAGCACATGCTGGGTGGTGAGTGGGGGGATCGAGCCAGGGTAGGGGGACAGGAATACACTGCCCCCGTAGTGTTGTACGTTGTTGTTATGTTGTGCCATTACAGTCATGACTGACTCTTTGTGACCGCATATCCATGGAGTTTTCGTGGCAGGAATACTGGAGTGGATTGCCAGTTCCTACTCCAGGCACCTACAGCACCTGGTATTCCCTGGTGGTCACCCATCCAAGTACTAACCAGGGCCAACCCTGCTTAGCTTCCAAAATCAGGCAAGAATGGATGTGCTCAGGGCATCTAGGCAGCTAGTGTTGTACGTACAAACTGGCAAAAACTTTCAGACCAAAGGTTGTGCATATTGCTAATAGTGACATTTTTTCTAGGTAGAGAGTACTCAGAATTGGTTTACCATTCACTTCTTCTAGGGGTGCCCTCAAATTGTACAGCTCACCCAGGGGCTATCGTTGACTGAACTATTCTCCCAGTGGAGAATCTGTGTCCCAAACTTAAGCTCCACAGCTAGATGTCTAAACTATGAACTATCCAGCCAGCTATGGATTTAGTAATACAGATTTTGAAATTTTAATTATCTGCAGATTTAGTTATGCAGATAATGATAATGCAGATAAACTGTTAATGTTGATGTTTGAGATGACTTCTTTTTTTAGCCTGTGGCCACAGGGAAGTAATAGTAATTGCAATTTGCAAGAGAAGGGGGAAAAAGCCAGTTGTTGGTCTGAAGGAAGAGCAACATAAACAAAATACATGGTTGCAGCAACCCAATGATCAAGAAGCTGCAATAAAGTCAAAGGTGTGTGTGTCTGCACACCTGTTCCACTCCTACTCTTGTCCATCATACTATTGTGCATCAGGACAATATAGAGCTACTTAAGACAGAGTTGATGGTGACATACAGTGTTTTCTATAAGGTGTCTGTGAAGATTTGCATTGATCCAGGTGAGGTTATCTGGGAGCTGAGTCATGGCAACTGAACTTGTTTTCTTGGGCGATTAATTTTTTTTTTGCTACTCATCCAAGTAGCTTCTTCAGTCTCATCCTGAAGAAGTCACTTGGATGAATAGCAAAACATTTCAATCTCTCTCTCTCTCAAAAAAAAAAGAAATAAAGAAAGAAAAAAAGAAAAAGAAAAAAGAAAAAAAAAGAAGTCTGGTTGCTATGACCTCCTGTGCTCAGATGGATGAGGCTCTGTCACAGTGGAGGTTAAAATTAGAGGGAACACTGGTGATATACCAAGATGGTGCAGCATCATTAGAGATGGTCCACTCTCTGGATGTCTTTTATCAGCTAGTGAAGATTTTCTGCTCTTGAAGACATCTCTTTGCCAGAGTGTTTCCTTGGCTTGGTGGTGGCTTTGTTCATGGCCTCTGTGAATAAATTTGTATTTCATCTGCATTATAATACATTTTTACTGAATGTATGGCTTAATATAATATAATATAATATAATATAATATAATATAATATAATATAATATAATATAATATAATATAATATAGTTTTAAATCATTGTGAGCTATTCTAAATAATATATCACTGTAACTTTCTTTTTAAAATGATATATTTGAAGTATTTCATCAGGATGCCATGTAAAGGCTCTTGTACCCTCAGAAAACCTTGCTCTCATCAAACTCTTTTGCTTGTTTTCATCAGGACAAAATTCTAGAGCAGGTACTAAGTAGTCAGATCTTCTAGGATAGAGAGCCAGAATTACTTACCAGGACCAAACATTTTTTTTTTTTGACCTGGAAATTGTATTCACATTTTTAAAGGATGTTACTAAAATGGAGTAGATATACAGAAGGGCAACCAGGATAGTGAAAAGACTGGAAAATGAGTTCTCTGATGACTGGTTGAAAGAGCGCGATATATCTAAACTGGAGAAAAGAAGATTAGAGAGAGACATGATAGCAGCATTCAAATATCTGAAGGGCTGTGATGCAGAACATAGAGATTCACCCATAGTTTCCCAGAGGACTGCACTAAAATCAGTGAGTGGAAATGACAAGGAAGAGGATTGGGGGGCAAACATTAGAGAGAGAAATGTTCTGATAATTTGAGTTAATGGCCATATAGCAGAATGTTGGGAGTATCCACCCATGCAGTGGTTTTCAACCTTGGAAGCCAAGATGTACTTGGACTAAAACCTCAGAAGCTTCACCATTAGCTGTGCTGGGTATGATTTCTAGGAGTTGTCATCCAAGAACATCTGGGGACCCAAGATTAGTAACCACTGCTCCAGTGGATGAGAATGGAAGATGATATGCTATGCATTACCAACGCACTCGCTTGGGAGTCGGATTAGACAACCTTGGAAACTGGATTAGATGACCTCTACATCCTATATCCCTCCTGAATATTAAAATATCAGTGAAACAAAAGGATGAGAGTGAAAGGATGGAAATGAGCCCAATTAAACAATTTCTAAATCCAATTTGAAGCAAACAAATATCCACTTTTTTCATGTTCAGACAGACATATAGACACAGTGAGTCATCTCCTTTATGCAAACATTTCCTCCGATTATTAATAACCATGAGAAAGGAATCAACAACAGTGACTAAGAAGACGTTTTATTTTCTGCTAGTCTCTGGCAGATTCTTTGGGGGCTTTTTATTTCTTAAATAAACCCCTTGTTTATTAAGGCTTTCTGACAAACATGGCAATTAATACTGTTGCTGGGCAACTGTAATTGCAATTTTTAAGTATAATTTGTTTACACATATCAAAACGTCATTTCTTCTGGTTTGGAATAGTCTAAATATTGCACAGGTTTATCTGGCGTGGCAATCTCTATTAGCTGAAGAGCTGGCTTTAATGGATATGTTGAATGCCATCTTCAGGGAACTCAGACTTTGTAGAGCAAAGTTCTCTAGCCTAGTACAGTACTCCTTAAATAGACTGAACTGCAGTTCCCATTATTTCTCATAGCATGTCTAAGAACATTAATGTATCTTTAGAAGCTCATAACACACTTAAGATGAAAAGCCCTGCTTGTTGTAAGGAAAGGTGCATTTCATCCTACATCCAGAGTTCCATTCTGGAAAATCAGTGTGGTATATAAATATAAAAATAAATAAATAAGCTTGAGTTTAGAAGAGCAGAACAGGGTTTTTGAGGCCAGGGTACTTTGGAGATTACTCATTCATAGTTTTGTTGGCGGCAATTTGATGGCACATAACAAAAATAATAAGAAAAAAATAAAGACAATATAATGACTTATGGTGTAAGGTAGTCATTTTCTTGTTTTCATTCAGATCTTACTTGCCTTATTTCCTCCAGTGGGATCATCCACAAGGAGCCTCGAGTGCGCAAGCAATCTGGATCCATGCCACAACCTCTGAAAGGTCATTGCTGGAGTCCAACCCAAGGAAGACACACAGTCCGGAATGAATACAGAAGTTTCTAGGATCTCCTAAGCTCCCATAATTTTCAGGTGGTGAAATCCAACAACATCCCCAGGTTCCAGTGAAATGAACGGGCACTGGGTTGGATCCTCAGTTGTGCCTTCCACAGACAGAGGGCAGTCTTCCACCCATGGGGGTGGGGGGAGGAGAGTCAATTCACCAGAGACCCCTGCTGAAGGAAGGAAGATATATTTTGACATTCACCTTTCCCTTGTGGCATCCTCTTCTACCTCTTACACCAGGGATGTCCAAAGTTTTTGCAAGAAGGGCCAGATTGGGTGAGGTGAAACTATGTGGGGGCTGACCATTCAGCCACATTTGGCCCCCAGGCTGGACTTTAATCTCTAGGACATGCAAGGAGGTAGGGAGGATGCTACAGCAACTGAGCCAGGGGTGGGTAGGCTGGGCAAGTGGCTGGGGGAACTGATGGAGGCAGGGAGGGCAGGCAAGCCATAAAACTGCAAACTGACATCTGCATCCGGTATGAGGAGAGGCCAGCTGCCAGGGATGTATGACAAGCTGAGCCAACGGGGAGAAGAGGCTAGGGGCCACTTGAAATTTGAAAACGGGCCACATTTGGCCCCCGGGCGTGACTTTAGACATGCCTGTCTTACACACTTCCAAAGCATCCCCATCCACCTGGGGCAGGTTTTCAGGAAACAGAGGAGCCACTGATGAAAGGAACATCTTCTGGGTCTCACCTGCCTTATTTCCTCCGGTGGGATCATCCACAAGGAGCCTCGAGTTCGCAAGAAATCTGGATCCATGCCATAACATTTCTGTAATGTTTCGCTTCCTATTCATTATATTATGCGCCGCTTCAGCACAATTTTGATTTCTCTGTCATGTTATCATTGCCTGTGTATATTAAAGTAGTCATGTAAATTGAGGTGCACTGCAAGTCAGCAGCTCTGTCCCTCAGCGAAGGCCTTGTGATACTGAGAATGCAAATTTTCAATAGATTAGTGAACCGGCTGGTACATTCTCTTGTCTTTGTGGTGCCACATTTTCCCCATTCCCATCCAAAGGCCTGACAGTTTCATTTGCACAGCTATTTCCACTCCAACCAGTAGAATAATTTTTTATTGGGTACTTTCAGATCACTTTCTTATTATGCATTTCCCTGATATTACTTCTCTGTTACAAAATACTGAGAAAAGTAATAAGAATGTAAATATCAGCTTTATAGGATGCCTTCCTCAATTATATTTTTCTATAACCATTTCTCTTTGATATAAGCACTGAGCAGCAGGATTAATAAAAATGTGAAATTCCTCAGTTTTTAGTGTCTTCTACAATGAATTATAGATTACAGAATATTTGGCTTTTTTTGCTTGAAAGTAATTCCAGCTCTTTAGTTAGCAGGCAAACTCTCTCTGGTACTATAACTCGGGATAGTATTTCTGTCTTGAATTTACTCTACGTGTCAAGCCATTTTGGCCTGCAGCTGAATACATGGCATGTAGATTAATCCTTCTAGGAGCCAAGGCCAATTCTTTCTGTATATACCGAACATTCACAAACAATGGTAGCATGTTTATTTACAGTATATATCCAAGATAAAGTGTCAAGGTCTTTAGGTGCTTTCTTTTCTTTACAGTTTTGCAGCATGGGGAGGATTACTCCATAAAGCGACAACTTGGAGTATAACAGCTGGGCTTTAGTGACTAGGTAGCAGATTTCGTAGGACAAAAAAAAAAGGTTTTCTGAGATGTGGAGAGAGCAGAAAACCACACCAGTGTCAAGTACAGTGCAGAAAGCTGCTTCACCTTTGAATGAATTCATTTTGATCCATAGAATCATAGAATCATCATAGGGTTGGAAGGGACCTTGATGGTCTTCTAGTCCAACCCCCTGCCCAAGGCAGGAGATTTTCTACCATCGAGGACAGATTGCTGTCCAAACTTTTCTTGAAAACCTCCAGCGAGGCCAGCTGTTCCACTGTTTAATAGCTCTCACCATCAAGGAATTTCTCCTTATTTCCAGGTTGGCTCTGCCTCTGATGAGTTTCTACTAGATATAGGCGTTTTGTTCCAGAAGGGGACTGGTTCTGAAAAAACACATGCCAGCACAGCTGACGGCCGGAACTCAGTCCCACCCTCCGGAACAAAATCAGCCACTGTCTTACCTTTCTGTAATTCGCACTGGGTGAAATTCCAACCTGGATGTAGCCTCTGATGTGTCATCTTTCCCTTTCCCTGGTGCTGCCTTACCAGGAGGTGTGCAAAGACATGCATCACCCCGCCTTCCTGTCTGATTGGCCAGCACCAGGAAGATGGACAGATGATGTATCAGAGGCTGTTTCCTGGTTGGAATTTCACCGAGCATGAATTACAGCAAGGTAAGACAGTGGTTGATTATGTTCCAGAGTGTGGGACTGGGTTCTAAGTGCCAGCTTCTCCAGACCCAAACTGTTTGTGCCTTTTTCTTCAGTGTCTCATGTGACCCCTGTGAAATGGTCATTTGACCCCCCAAAGGGGTCCTCACCCCCAGGTTGGGGACCACTGTTCCAGGGGAAAATAGTTTGAATATTTGTAGAGTATATGGTTATACATGCAGTCCAGTGTTTTCTCAAGAACCAGGGTTCTTTTTTAATATACCGTAGAGGCTGAATGAGAAAAGTTCACTTTAAAATTTCAAAGGGGAACATGCTGCTCTTATCTGATATTTTTCTTTAAATGCTCCATTACAGTAACAGACTAGATATGAGAGGTTAAAATTTTCCTTTTGTGAACTACAGACAGCCATGCTAGTTCTGGGATTTTGGTAATTCACAAAATCTCCCTTTGAGATGTCTGTTAGGCCCGGTCCCACATCCCTTTAAAAGCAGTTTAAATTACCAGATAACCTGCATCTAAAAATGCCGTCCCCACGGCCACCGGGCTTTTTGAAAAAAAGAAGAAATAAAACCCGGTAATGATCCCTTAAGTGAGGTTTCTGTGACTCACCCAAGAGGTAGGGCAATTTTTGCCTCCCTTTGAAAATCCAGCTTTTAAGGAGGCAGACGCTGTGAGACCATGCAGATGATCCGGGTTTATTTATCTTTCTTTTTTCATAGCACGGACCGGCTGTTCCTGGGGCTGATTGGCGCTGTTTATTTAATTGCTTTTCACCTTCGGAGAAACAGGAAGCCCTATCCGGTCCTACAAGCATTAATTTCCCCCAGGCAAGTGGTCCATTTTTTCAAATGCTAGCGCCACCTGCTGGCCAAGGGGGCTGAACTACACTTTAAAATTAAAAAAACGGCTTTTGATGTAGGAACTCTTGTCCCACATTTAAATCACGTGATGGGACGAAGAGGAAAAGCCGGACCTTCAGACGATCAGGATCAAAACCCAGGTGTGACCACGGCCTTAGATAGAAATCCAACAGCTTTTTCCTAGTGAAGAATGATTTTTGATTTTAATTAGAGATGCACACAAACTGGAAAAAAATTGTGTTTCATTTCATTCCATTTCATCGCCCCCTCCAAACGTTTCATTTTGTATTCATTTCCATTCCTCCTCCAGAAGCTGACTGGACAAATAATCCACAGTTGAATCTTGGTCTTGCAGCGCCTCAAGCTACCCAGAATCACATATGCCCTTTGACAATCCATGTATCTGAAATCCGCTTCTTCCACAAATGTTTGGCTCATGAAGCTTAGGTGTTCACTCTCATTCAGCCTCCTTCTGTACAATTTTCTGGTAAGCAGCAATTCTGCTACATGCTGTTTGATGAATGTGCACCTTTCTCAACACTTCCCAGCACTCCTTAGCATAACTTATGCCTTATGCCACATGCAAAGTTCAACTGGGAATCTTCCAAACTTAGCACAATTGTAGCCAAAGCTTTTTGATTCCGTTCATCCATCTTGTCATCAAGTTGGATGCTCTGGGATTTTCTACACATTTCCACAAATTTTCACACTGCAGGAACGTCTCCGTTTCCCAGCGAGTCTTCTGCATGCCTTCATCATGCACCATTTTGGTGGACTGAGAGGGAGTCCAAACTGAGGACAGAGCCTTTCAAAGCCCTGGCCAGACTCCAATATGTCTGCTTCAGGATTGCCTCTTGGCACATGTGCCTGCCCAGTCATTGAGCTTTTCAGTAGGAGTGGGGAATACTCTTGTTCTACCAATTGGATCAGGAAAGTGATGCAGGAAAGAGCTTCTTTGATCTGCTGTATCCCAGTGGCAGAGTGCCCTCCGTTTAGAGACCCCTGGGACATACATTGTCTCTCTTGCAGCCATGCACCATGCTTGATCTGGCAGAGGAAACTGGAAAGGTGTGCTGAATTATAGCTTTAGGGTCTAGTTTGGAAGACAAAGTAGACAACACTCCTTCAAGTTACTGACCTGTTTAGCCCTTTAAAAACGTATCACTGGGAGACTCTTTTAAGTCCTTCTCTTATCTCTTAACACTTTTCGCTAGCTACAATTACTCGCTGTTATTGGTGATTATGCAGTGTCAGTGTTAGCTATATTGAATGTAGTAGTTTCTCGTAGATTTGTAGCTAGTGCAGCAAGCCCAAGGACTTGCAGCATGTTGTTTTGCAGCTTTTTTTTGCAGGTGTCAGCTTATCGGCACAGAGAAGCACAGAGCACAGGTGGAAGACAAAACATAACAGGATTTCAGAGAAGCAAGGAATCATCCATGTGAGAATTAAAGGCAGGGATGAGAGTACAGAGACTAGATTCAGTATTCAGATTTTTCGACGCTGATTGGATGGAAAACTTGGAAGAGTCTGGAAGAAGGGAGGAGAATGCTTTTTTGGGGGGGGAGGACTGTTTTGTGAGAGAGGGGTGGTTGGAACTAGAGAGAGCTTTTCACACATGGTGTTGCTTTTAGAGACTTTTTAGCTTGCAGCCAACATGGATTCTGTAGTCCATTTTAGCAGTTACATAGCTAGACTTTCTGATTTTATGGAAGGGCTTTGCAGGGAATATGCTACCAAATTGTATTTTATTTTTCATATTTTTACTTTCACATTTTTGCCTGTTTTTATATTTTGCAATAAAGCTCATTTTATTTTACCAAAGTGTGCTCATCAGTTAGACCAGTGCAAGAATACTGGTTTGTGGAAGGAGAAGGAGAAGCTTATTAAAAACTGGCTTGAGTACCGGAGTATTTAAAGGACCAGATGCAGGGGAGTGGTATCAGGAGACATATCTAGTCTTGTGCGCTCCCAGATGCATCTGGTGGGGCTACTGTGAGAAACAGGAAGCTGGACTAGATGGGCCTTTGGCCTGATCCAGCATGGCTCTTCTTATGTTCTAAGCTCTGGTTCCATGCCCCTAGGTTAAAAAGGTGGTGGCATCTGAGGGAGCAGCTTTGCAGTATCATAGCTTTCTGTGAACTAGGCAGTCTTTGGACCTTGGTTCCCTTGAAAAGCAGTGTTTTGCTTTTCGGACTCCTTGTTGTTCCACTGATTATTCTCATTGAAGCCGGGAAGAACATTCCAGATGTTTGTTTTAAAGCCAAAAGTTCTGCAAAAAGATGATTTGACATAGGAATGAAATATAGAATGGCCGCTCCCCAACCTTCACAAGTATTTAAAGGCTATAGAGAGGCCTCCTCCTGGTGGATCTGAATGAATAACAACAAAACGACTAGTGCAAAAATTCAAAGAAGAGCCACAAGTGACGAACTGGCAGACTCTCTGCATCCGCTGTGTCTCACTAAGAAGGGAAGCGTACTTGCATGTAGTAGTGCAATGCAAGTACAGATCTGGCTTAGGGGACAGGGTTAGCGCAAGGGCTAGGGTTAGGCTAGTTACTGGTGAGGTTAGGGTGGGGTAGTGGGGTGCACCTCTGGGTGCCTCTCTGACCCACTAAGTGGACAGTGTACTGTGGCCCAGTGTGGCGTATGGGTAAGGGTTAGGGTTAGGGCTAGGGCTAGGGCAGGGTTAGTGGGCTTTTTGGCACATCCCAGAAGTCTCAGTGGCCAAGTGGCCATGCGATTGGTGGAATGGCTCCAAAAATTTGCATGGTCCACTCCCATGGCCACATGGTCAGCCCATCATTGTGCAGGTGTAAATAAAATAAAATAAAATAAAATAAAATCAATGGAGAGAGGAAAGAGGAGACATTTTGTTGCAAGAAAAACCCACTGCTACTGTAAAAATTCTGGCAGTTTTAAAATAGCAATTTTCGCATGTTTCTGTGTGGTGCTTGTGTGTTTTTGGATCACTCCACGATTTCAAAAAAAAATTTGCAGTCGCCGCCCCATTTTCGATCCCCCGCCTGCACCGCATGGCCTGGTGAATCCAGCTTGTTGCTTGCGACTCCACCAGAGCAGCCCAGGACAGGAGAGGGGGGGAGGCCGGGGACCCCCCCCCAGAAACCACCCCTCTGGTAGGTGCACTCTCAGGCAGGCATATTTTCGTCTGCTTTTTGGGCCGGGAATCGGGGTTTTTTTTACTTTAAAAAACTTTTTTTTCTGTGCCGCTTGAATGGCGGCAAGCCGGCGAGGCGGCGACTTTGGTGGGACGACAAGGATGCCCGCCCCCAGCACAGCCCAGGAGGGACAGGAGGAGAGGGGGGGAGGCTGGGGACACCCCCAGAAACCACCCCTCTAGGTGCACTCACTCAGGCAGGCATATTTGCGCCTGCTTTTTGCCCAGGAATCGGGTTTCTTTTTAACTTTTAAAAACTTTTTTTCTGTGCCGCTTGGCATCGCGGGATCGCCGCGATGCCAGGAACAACAACGACAAATCAGGCCCAATTATTCTTTAGTCGGTTTGAGTTCGAGTTCTGGCGGAGTAATTCCCATTACCGTTTCCGTTCCGTAACGGAAACGAGGAACGGAAACGGGAATTCCGCTAAGTCGTGCCCATGTCTAATCGTGGGGGTTAGGAACTCGACCTGACCCGCGATAATGGAAAATCCATGATATGCGGATGCTGGGTCGAGTTGGACTGGGGGGGTCTGTCTGGGGCCTCCTACACTTACCTGAGGCCTGGCACTGCCCCGAATGGGCCTCTGACTGGATTCCCGGGCCTGTTGGAGGCCCCAGAAGTGGTTTCCAGTGATCCTGAAATCTGCCTCACTTTGTGTAATAGTAGGACTGGTACAATTGGAACATGCAAAGGAATTTGCATAAAGGAAACATTTCATGCTTGTTGCAGCCTCTGTCTGGTTTGTATTAGAGATACAGACTTCTGGTGAATGGAGACAGGTCTAGAAAGGTACATTATTATCTTACACCCATTGATATTACTGGGTAGCTCTGAGTTCCTGGCTACAGGGCCGGTGCCAGGAGAATCTGTCTTGGGAGAGAGGCCAGCTGAGTTCTGCTAGAATATGTGTGGGTGATGATGTTACATGCCCAGCTTCCTGTCTGCCACTGGAAAAGCTGAACAGTCTGAAACTGCTACCAGGAGGAGGCACAGGTAAACCACTGCTGTGTATTTGCCTAAAAATGGTATGAGGATCACCATAAGCTGGAACCAAGGTGAGGCAAATAGCTATTAATTATTATATACTTTAGTTGTTTATGCCACTGTTCCCCTACTACTACTAGCTAGTAGTCAAGGACACTACTAGTTTCTCTTTGACCCAGTGGTTCATTCTGCCATATATGAAAGGCTGAGCCTGTGATTAGGTTCCAGTTGGGTTGAAAGGGTTGAACAGAGATGGAGATGCAATAATAGTCTCCACAAGCCAATGCATATCTATCTATCTATCTATCTATCTATCTATCTATCTATCTATCTATCTATCTATCTATCTATCTATCTATCTATCTATCTATCTATCTATCTATCTATCTATCTATCTAGGTGTTCTGCTTGGTCATGTCAACAGTTTACCTAACTTTTTGACGTCTATGCCAACTGACCATGGTTCTCAGGGTCACCTGGTCTTATTAAAAGAGATGCTAAAGACTGAGCTATTTATTATGCAAAGGAATGTGCCCTACAACCAAGCTACATACACCCTCCTAAGACATCTTTCTTCTTCCAACACTCAGCCTGGTTGACAGAACTGAGCTGGCAGCGACTTTACCAACATATGCAAGAAGCGCTTGCAAACACCCTGCAGGATCAAACAATCCTATGTACAGTGCACTCACTAATTTCTGCAACCAAGCTCACTATCAAGCAGGGATGGGATACAAAAAGGATGAAGAGTTAGTCCATCAGCCATTACCAGCAGCACAGGAAAGTTACTCTAGCTGGAAGAGAACATCTTTTGGAATAAGAAGAGCCACAGGTGTCAGAATGAACAGCCCCCGGGCTCTCACTTTCCTCGCATCTGCTTGTCACAGACTTCTGCCTAATGGTCGGTCTTGCTCTTTCTAAAACAAATACTTCTAATTTTTACTGAAGAATAGATTCTAACAGGAGTCCCACTATACAGTGGTACCTTGTATAAAGGAATTAATTCGTTCCGAATGAAATTATGTTAAGCAAATTTTCCTTTATACAAATTCCCATAGGAATGCATTAAAAACAGAGTGATCCCATTTTTATGTTGTACAGATTTGCCCCATAGACGATTATGTTAAGCAAATTTTCCCTATCTCCGGAATTTTTTATGTTGTACAAATTTTATGTTATACAAGCTGTATGTTATACAAGGGTCCACTGTATATATTGACACAGGCTGGCAACTGGCCTTGAGAGAAAATATAAGAACCAGCTAGACCTGTTTCTTTTTTCCTGGCCATTTGCCAGATCTTATAATTTAAGGAGTCTACGGGGCTAAAACCATTTTCTTTCAATAGCTTAACTCCTTTGTGTGCTTTCAGTCTCTGCTCTGAATTTTGGATGGAACATGTTTGCTAAGTGACAACAAGAACTTAAAAGTAACAGACAGTAACAATCTCCTTGGGGCAGGGTTACGTCTCTTTTCGCTTTTGTTCCTGCTCTTTGGCAAACCCCATCGTGGTGTTCAGCTTGTTATTGCAGTTAATCTTTGCTTCAAGCATATGAAAATAAGGATTAAAAGGGCCTGATTCCTCCCACCCCCCAATCTAGTGAAGCAGCTTCCTCTGAAGGAAAGGGATCTTGGAGTGTAGTCTGGGTGGAAGGCAGAAATAAGGGGCGGGTGTGTGTGTGTCTTTTTGAAGAAGTAATTGACTTGAGTACACAGTGACCCATAGGAACTGTTCAAAACTACAAAAGAGTACTCAAGATCTTAAAAATTATATAACCACCTTTTGTTGGGGGGAAAGCTGTTCATTGCCTGATCTTAATTGAAATTATCACCATGCCAGTAACTGAAAGGCTCAAAGGAGAAGAGCATTTAAAAGAAGAAACCAATAGCAATGCCCATTATCTCCTAACTATTTCGTTTCTAACCACGTCAATCTGTCAAGCAGTCAGCAAAGCAGTGCCTCTGCTCCTCTTCATACTTTGCCTGCTTCTCTGTGTTGCATTGTTTTGCATTTTTGATAGCCTTCTCTAAATAAATCTGGTCAGCAATAGCCACGAGCAGTTCAAAAGAGGAAAAATAAACCATTTAGGCTTGAGCAGGCATCAGCCGTGCCCTTTTCCCCACATGAAACAATACTTGCAGTATCGAACTCCCTGGAACATATTGTTTAAAATTGTAGGTATGTGGAGCTTGGAAATTATTCACCCAAGCCACCCTTCCCCAGCCTAGTACTTTTCAAAGGTCCAATGGTTATGCAGATGGGAGTTGTAGTCTAATACATTTTAAGAGAACTAGACTGGGGAAGGTTCATTTGCTGTTAATTTTCAGTCAAGGCAATATCCTCATTTACCTTCTGTGACCTATTGCTACATTTCTGATCATGTTGTGTCCCCCCTCCCCCCAGGTTTGCAAGGGTTTTTTGCATCCCAACATGAACCACAGAATGGCAAAAGCTCATAATTAGAACATCGCAGGAGGACTGGAAATAGAGAAAAGTTTCCAGCAGCTGTAAATATCCACTTTGCAAACAGAATGGCAACATGGCAGCACTCAAAATTTCTTGTCAGTAACTGAAAAGCATCATATTTCTTGTTGCCCAGATGCCTTCTCTTCCTCATCTGCTGTAAGAGGCAGACTTTAAGCAAACAGCACTACTTTTCTCCTATAATGTGGAGCATTATCAATTACCAACCCTTTGGAAGTGATAATTATTGCAGTGTGAGAAGACTGGAGGGGAGGAAAAAGTTATGTTTGCCAGTTATTTCATTGTAGGTTATGTTTATTGCTGTTTCAAAATATTGCATCTTGTATCATCATCATTCTCTGAAATAATAAAGCCTTCACATACATGAAAACCAGGCATCCCAAACTGTTGATTAAATTCCTTTCCTAGTTGCCAAGAAACTGCAATGAGTTGATTGTGCAAATGCTCACCACAAGGATATCTGCTTGGTTAACTGGATCCACCCAGGCCATACTAGTGAGAGTGCTTACCCTGAAAGAAGTAAAGAAAAGCTCCACCAGGAATTAGGTCAGTGGTTCCCAACCTTCCCAATGCCGCGACCCTTTAATACAGTTCCGCATGTTGTGGTGACCCCTTGCCTTTGTGGAAGAGGCCACAAGCCCCCTTTGGCAGGCCACTGCCATGGGTGCCATAGAGAACTTCCTTCTACAGGCATCCTCAGCCAATCGCAATCTCCGGTGCCATTGACTGACATCCCCTCCAACCTATCAAGCTGAAACTCTCTCTTCCCCCCTTCCTCCCCCTACCCCTCCAGACCCAAGCCATTTGTGCCTTTTTCTTCACTGGCTCATGGCGACCCCCGTGAAATGGTTGTTTGACCCCCAAAGGTGTCCCGACCCCCAGGTTAGGAACCACTGAATGAGGTAGTTCTAACAGTAGCACCCTCTCTGTGGAACTGACATCCTTTGGAAGTCAGGCAGGCCTTCTTCCTACAGTCTTTTAGAAGCTTGCTGAAGGCGGAGTTGTTCAGGGAGCTCTTCAACAGCATCTTACTATCTATGACCCATATCTTGTTATAGTCTGTTATATAATCACAGTTATTGAATTTATGTTGTTTATTGGTTTGTTGCAGTTTTCTTCTGCCTTTTAAAGTTCATTTTACATTTTTATTTACTTGGGGAGATGATGGGCATTCTATTCTTGTATGGGTTTATATAAATTTGGCTCAAATTATGCAAACCACCACAAGTACTGCAGTAATTGAATATAAAGTACAGTATATAAGCTTTGTAATTGAACTAGCCAGGACAGGCAAACCTGAAGAAGGATGTGAGCTGCAGTCCAGCATACTTTACCCACCCCTAATTTACAGTCCCCATTAAAGCTTACAAAGCCCTTTCTCAATATTCAGGCAAGCTTTCCATGAATGAAGGTCCACCTATTATGTGTCTTTTATACGAACCTACAGGCTTTGTGTTTATAACTCCTTATAACTTCATGGGTTTACACTGACACTATGCTTTCAATGTTAGTTTCCATCGCTCATAACTTAGTTTTAATGGAACTTTAGTCCCCTTCAACTGCTCGCGTTCTCTTGTAGCTTTAATGTAATATTGTCTATCAATGGTTTCAAACTACAGGAAAAGAGATTCCATTTGAATATTAGGAAGAACTTCATGACAGTTATAGCTGTTCGGCAGTGGAATATGCTGCCACAAAGGGTGGTGGAGTCTCCTTCTTTGGAGATTTTTAAGCAGAGGCTGGATGGCCATCTGTCGGAAATACTGTGATGGGCTTCCTGCATGGCAGGGGGGTGGACTAGATGGCCCTTGAGGTCTCTTCCAACTCTATGATTCTATGATTCTAATGCTGTAATATATCCCTCAGTTCCTTGTTCTCAATACTTGAACATGTCTTAAGTGTACTGGACTGTCTATTATTCCTCATTCTGTGAGCCGCCTTGGGTCAATTCAAATCAAATTAGTTTTTATTATAGCCAGTTGCCATTATTATCTATATACATATACAAATACAATAAAAGCAGTATAGCAATCAGTCAATATCCAAGTATCTATATTCAAGGGCAACACATAATGATAAAGGATAGAAGCTGACTGTATTTATACCTTATTGTTTAACAGTATAAAAGTTAAAATTCAAGTTAAAAGTGTATACAAGTATGTTAAAAATGGTATCACCATAGTCATAATTGTACAACCTATAAGAAAAACTGTCTGTAAATAACTTATACCTTGTAATTCTTCAAACACTCCCTG
The DNA here is from genome assembly GCA_023846285.1 of Phrynocephalus versicolor. Classification (NCBI taxonomy): domain Eukaryota; kingdom Metazoa; phylum Chordata; class Lepidosauria; order Squamata; family Agamidae; genus Phrynocephalus; species Phrynocephalus versicolor. Next base: position 25,890,061 of record JAHTLZ010000007.1, read on the forward strand.
CTCCCTCTTGATTGCTTATCCAGCTAACCCTTAACTTTATAGCCATCTTTCCAAAACTGGCCACTTTTTTAGTAATCTCTTTTCTCTTATTTTTCCAAAAGCTTCTGTAAACACTCGTCCCTATTTCTACCCTCCAAGGAAGATATAATCGGTTTGATAAACCATTCCCTGATATGATTATATATTTTGCACTCCAGGAGCACATGGCTCAGCATCGCAGTGGTTCCCTCACCACAAACACACAATCGACTCTTGTAGGGAATATTATTATATCTTTGCAGCAATACTGCAGAGGGTAATAGGTCCATGTATAACAACATAAAGGCTCTTCTAGATTCTAAGTTTTCTAAGTCATTTAAGTATGGCATAGGTAGGACTCTGTTCAAAGGATTTGATCTTATAATTCGTTTAGCTTTATTTAAGTCATGCTGTCTTTCTATGTCTAATAGCCTTTGCTTTATAGATTTGGCCTGGGTTATATCCATTGACAACAGATAATGTTGTGAAAATCTATAGTAATCTATTATGTTCCAGCATCTTTCACCGGGGGTGGGGGCGGGGGGGACATAGGTATCTTGGAATGTCAAATGGACTAGACCTGTGGTGTTATGATTCAGCTTTAACCAATACGTGATAGCCGCTATCCATATTCTGGCTTCAACTGTTACCAGTCCTGTTTCTAGCTGCTTTGGATCTTTTTTCCAAGGAGAAAGGTGAGGTAAAAATACTCTAAAAATAAAATAAACAAACAATTCTCAAAGAGCCCAACTAGTTTTTTTTTAAGCTAATGGGTGTTGCTGGCTCATCCCTATTGAATACTTCACTTGCATAATGTTATTTTGTTTTTAAAGGGGAACAGTTGTGGCAAAAAAGAACATTCATTTGACTAATAACAAGACATTGCCCTATATCTGATTTCAGCCGAAGCGTTGTGGACTTCAAGCATAGAGAATGCCATTAAATAATGAACATATTTATTACTATCATCACTGTAGCACTAGTGAAGCTTCCTTTCCTTCCTCCCATTTGCCAAGGGGCCTGTAATATTAGAGTGCACCCTCCCATTTATTGTTAGTTTAAGGGGAGAATGCAGAAATGGTACCCCAAACGTAGAAAACTGAGAGAGACAATGAAGGGATTTTCCAAAGTGAGCCCCACAGAGTGCTGTGTACAGCTCGTACTCCCCACCCCCAATGCATGCACAATGAAACGTCTCATCTTGGAGCAGAAGACGGGAGGCAGCGGAGGGTTTCCTCTGAGATGTTTGCATCTTAAAGATAAGAACATAAGAACATAAGAAGAGCCACGCTGGATCAGGGCAAAGGCCCATCTAGTCCAGCTTCCTGTATCTCATAGTGGCCCCACCAGATGCGTTTGGGAGCGCATGAGACTAGATATCTGTCTCCTGATACCACTCCCCTGCATCTGGCCCTTGAGGTACCCCGGTTTTAAGACTGGAGATTACACATCTCCATCATGGTTTTTAACCTGTGATGGACTTTTCCTCCAGGAATCTGTCCAATCCCCTTTTGAAGGCATCCAGGCCAGATGCCATCACCCCATCCTGTGGCAGGAAGTTCCACAGACTAACAACACACTGGGTAAAAAAAAAAATCTTTTTCCTGTTCTCACTCTCCCAGCCCTCAATTTGAGTGGATGTCACCTAGTTCTGGTATTTTGTGAGGGAGAAGAGCATCCCTCTATCCTCTTTACTCATGCCCTGCATTATTTTGTACATCTCAATCATATTCCCCCTCAGGCACCTTTTTCAGACTAAAGAGCCTCAAATGTTTTAGCCTTTCCTCATAAGGGAGGTGCCCCAGCCCAGTAATCATTTTAGTCACTCTCTTCTGCACCTTCTCCAGTTCCACTATGTCTTTTTTTGAGATGCAGTGACCAGAATTGTACACAATACTCATTGCACTTCCCATTTGCTGTGAATTATTCTAGCACTAGCCTTTTCAGTAGGTGTCATTGTGGCATATAACTCAATTTCCAAGATCCCAGGGGGGAGAAAATGGTGCCAAAATGGAAGACGAAGCAATATTGGCCAGCCTCACAGTGGTGAGCAAGGAGAAACTCCTGTGAGCAAGGAATTCTTCAAAATAATTAGTGTTATCGTTGATTCTACTTACAGGTTTTTGAGCAGGGGAGGTTCTCCTGATCAAATGGCTGTGCTCTGAATTTTCACCCCAGCCCCTCCAGCAGAATGGACTTGAGCAGAATGAAACTAAATATTGTCTTTGATCGAACAAATACCGTTAGGAGGAAAAAGAGACAACGTCCCAATGGAATGCAAGATAATCACTTGCGAGTTTGAGCTTATGAACCACCGGTCCTTGGTAAATGTGTGCATAATTGGTTTTTGTATGCTGTTTAGGGTACTGGCATTTTGCGTACATACACATGCACAGTTACATTCAATTAACAATGCTGGGATTATAAAGAGAAAAATGGGTAGGAGGGTGCATATAAATAGCCAGACATGCTGTTTGCTATTATATGCAATTGATTGTTCCTTGCAAGGAAACAAATTGGGAACATATTTGTCCTTGGCAATCTCTCTGCCCTTTGAGAAGTCAGGCACAGTAATCTCTCCCCCTAACCCTTCCCCAAATCTCATGGATTAAGTCTACTCCTACAGCGTGACTGACTTTAAATAACCTAATGAGTAGGTGTCTGCAAATCCTTTTTTCTTATATTATTAATATTACGTGACTGTTTTTGAAAACCAGGAATGTAAATCAGCTTTGCTCTTGCTGCTGAGAATTTTGGGGGTGGGGAAGGGAACCACAATTGAATTATAGCCTAATGTTCAGCCAGGCACCGTGAAATTAGGAGCTAATATCAGTGTACAGTGACTCATAACTTTACAGGATCACAATGATAAACGACTGAGAATGTTTCTCCCTTGTCCAAACTACCATTCTCATTTCGGTTGGTATATTAGTTTCTACTGGGAAAGCAAAACATGGAAAGTGTGTGTGTGTCCTGTTGTTATTACCTGATGAATTGTAATAACCAGTTCAAAAGCCAGTGAAGAGTTTATTCTCCTCCGCCTCCTTCTTTTGCCAGAAAAAGCCCCCTGTTGTAACAGACTGACAATGCAATGCTAAATCTAAGATAACTGGTTAGTTCTAGCAGTAAAACTTGACCACATTTGGCCCTGTCTTTAGGCAAAATAAGGCAGCTGCTATGGATAGTAGTAGCAGTAGCCGATGTCAAGGGATTGGGACTGGGTGAAAAGGAAACTGAGATGTTCGCTGTTGCTCTGTTTGGTTGGTTGCTAGTTTGTGTGCAGGAAAGTTGCGTACAAAGCTCTAAAATTGCAAGCAATTGTAAGTACATAACATTGTTTTTATTTTTCTACTGCAAATGTCTTAGAATGACTTTTTGAGACTTTGCATGACAGTTATTGAGAAAGAGGTAGACTCTGGGGAACTTCTAGCTATTGTCCTGAGTGTGTCTCTGTACATCGACTCTGTAGCAAAACGAGAATCTTACAAGTTAAAAACTCTGCAATACAGTCATACCTCGTATAACGGAGGGTTTGTATAGCGAAAAATCCGTACAACGTAAAAAATTCTGGAGGTAGGGAATTAGCGCCACCTCATCCGCTTGCTGGCGCTTCCTCCTCCTCCGCAGTTCTAAATACCCACCCTTCCTGTTCCCTACTAGAAACAACATCCCGGCCCGCGGACGCCCCCTTCAACTTGGGCAGTGCTCCCAGCGAGAAGGAGCCGATTGCCGGGGAGTCCCTCCCGTTTCTCCTGGACATCTCTCACACCTTGGAAATGGAGAGGCTGGGCCAGCCCTCTTTTTCTCCCCCCCCTCCGCCCGGCTCCTTTCCCTCGGCGCCACTTCCCCTTACCCTCCTCCCCTCCCGGCTGCCTTGTAACACACACATTGTGGGAGTGAGTGAGCGAGCGAGGGTGTGCGTGCATGTGTGTGTCAGCCGTAAGCCCGGGCGCTTCCCTCCGCCCGGCTCCTTTCCCTCGGCGCCGCTTGCCCTCCTCCCCTCCCGGCTGCCTTGTAACAGGCACATTGTGGGAGTGAGTGAGCGAGCGAGGGTGTGTGTGTGTGTGTGTGTGTCACCTTCCCTGCCTCCCCAGATCTCTCTCCCCCTGCCTTCCCCAGAGAGAGGACCAGGAGGTGTGTGGGGGGGAAGGGAAGCTATCTTTGTTGGCTTTCTTTCAGATATGCATTGGAACAGATTAAATCTGCTTTCAATGCATTCCTATGGGAAACTTCAATTTGTACAATGGAAAATTTGTATAACGTAATTTAATTCGGAACGAATTAATTACATTATACAAGGTACTACTGTAATGCCATCATTCAGTCCCATAGTTTGAAACACTGCCTTTAAAAAGGAACTGGTTACTTTGTTCAGGCACCAGACCACTGTCATTAGCACTGTTGTAGAGTGGGAAAATAATCTGCTGCATGGCTCATGGTGAATGTGTTGGTGCTGAAAAGTGCAAGAAAACACTCTTTGTTCCCAAGACAGTCTCTTAATTTAGCATTCTCCCTCAACCCAAAGAGTCGTTGTTGTTTTTTCCCTCTTGCCCCGGCCTACATATGTTGCCAGCTTGGACTGCTTTTGTGATTGTGCCTGTTTTTAGTCTTCTTTTTAATTTTTATGTGAACTGCCCTGAGTTCTCGCTCGGGAAGTAGGAGCGGTATATAAATCTGAAAATAAATAAATAATAAATAAATAAAAGCCACAAACATTATGCAATATGAATAACATTAGCAAAGCAAGTAGGAAATAATTTGCAGTTCATTCATGACTCCAAAAATCTGCTGCCTGAGGTGAGAAGGAATGTGTAATTCCTTTCACAAACAGCTTTCAGCAGCATGTCACAGATTTTACCCAGACAGCTCACAAAATTATGGCCAAGACACTTTTCAAATTTGTTTTCTGAAATATGCAATTACTGCATTTTCAAAGCTCCTGCCATTTTCTAATGGCCTAGGAAAAGGGAAGCCTGGGATTTTTGCATGTTTACTAAGACCTTCATATACTTCACTAATTCCTTATAGTAAGGAATGGAATTTAATTTTACTAAATCATGTGATAAAGTTAATCTCTACCTAAGAGAATGAAGGAGTTACACAGATTGTGGATTTACACTTGCATTCAAGAGACAAGGAATTTAACTGCAGTAAGAGTACAAATTGCTGAAAAGCAAATTGTACTGGGGGAGGAGAAAGTGTAACATTAATTTGTGTTCCTTAGGAAGCGTTAAGTTTGACAGGAAAGTGTTGCTTGCTATCCAAAGCACTTTGAATTCACTTCACAACCTTCTGGTCCAGACAGACTGTAGTTACAAAAGTAAATTGTTAGATAAACAAACTACCCTCCAAGATACATTACCCAGTAGAAGAATGTCAGTGTTAATGATTTCAGCTGGATACATAATGCAGGGTTTGGTTTCCAAATGGGCATGTTGACCACCTTCCATGCATGGATAGCTCTTTGGATCTTCCTTTTTTAATTGTTTGCTTTGCTTTTATTTTTGACATTTGAGAGATATCGTCCTTATGGTCCCTTGCATTGTTAGATGACTGGGATGAAGGACATTTTAATCATATGATGTAGGGCAAGATATTCCCCCAGTATCACCAAGAATTCCTCATCAATGAACTCAAAATATCCTCACCAGCAAAATAGCCTTTTCAGTCCATCCAGCACATTTTTCTTCTTCCTTCAAGATGTGGAGAAGGAGGGTCTTTTGTTCCTTGTATAAAAGAATTAATTTGTTCCAAATGAAATTCTATTAAGCAAATTTTCCTTTATAAAAATTCCCCATAGGAATGCATTGAAAACAGAGTAATCCCTAATAGAGATGGGCACGAATCGAAAAAATGGTGTTTGGGTTTTTCATTTTTCGTTGAGGGGTCCATTTTGGTTCATTTTCATTTTCTGCAAATTTTTGAAAAAATCGTTTTCATTTATTTGTTTTTCATTTTTCATTTTTACCAGCTTTTGCGCAAGTTTTAAAGCATTTCCGTGCATGGGCATCCCCCAACGCCCCAGACCAGAGGGAAAACACTAAAAAAATTGATGCTGGCAGAGACACAGTACAGACTAGGTATGCAGGGAGGCTGCAAAGGCAGCGGCGGGCGTTGCCCAGGGTGCAAGGCAGTCGCAGAGTGACTGCACTGCGGGGCAGGGGAGGGTACTCACTGAGAGGTACGCAAGCATGCACACAGGGAAGCTGCAGGACTGAAGCTAGAGAGAAATCTCTTCTTTCTCTCCCCTAAGAGCCAGGCTTCAGCCGGCAGGAACACAGAAACACACACCTGCCTGGCTGGCCTAAAGTGAAAATAACAAGTCGCAGAGACAGCAATCCCACCCTAACTTCCACCAGAGACTGCAAGGAGGACGGGGGCTGCCAGAGCTTCTTATGCCCTCTGTGGCTGCTGGACCTGCCCAGTCTGCAACCTGGGCATGCTATTGGTTGAAGTTGTCCAAGAATTTATATGATCCCATCACATGGTTTACCTCCATTTTGTGGCTGGCGACATCCATTTTGTCATCCTTAAAGGGAAAAGAAAAATACATCGCGATGGGAGACGACAAAAACAAACGTTTTAAGGACCCCCCCCGGGTAGGTATTATCAGACAGTATAAATAATTATCACTGCATTTTTATGGATGTCCAGGGCGTTTTTTAACATTTAAAACAGCTCATTTCATTGCGCATCGCCGTTAATGAAAAACGAAACGTAACGAACCTAATTTTCATGGTTCTGCTCAGTTCGTTCCAATTTCATCACAATGTTTATTATTCGTTTTGTTACGTAATGAAAGGAATAATGAATAACGGAAATGAAAAAAGTTTGTTTTGTGCCCATCTCTAATCCCTAATCATGACCATTTTTATGTTGTATGGATTCGCCCCATAGGTGATTCTGTTAAGCATAAATTTTTATGTTTTATAGATATTATGTTATACAAGCTGTTTGCTATATGAGGGTCCACTGTATCCACCCACCCACCCCAGGACACACATCAGAGTGTCCTTTTAATGCATCTTGGCATTAAAAAATGGGTGGTGACCGTAATAATTCTTTTTTTTTTAAATACAGCTCACAGAATCCCCTATCTAAAGGGGCCATATGGGATTATGGGGCCTGTAATAAAAAAAGGAGATGTTTAAACTCTGTTAGCAAAGCTGACAGAAATGAGTCTGGAAAGACATGTGCTTAAGCCAGTCCCTTGTTCAGCCATTCACTTCTGCATCCACCCAGTCAAACCTGCCAGCATATGATAGATAACAGACTATCTGGAGGACTTGTGATTTTGTATAATCTGTTAAAACACCCATGACTAAATTGCAAAACCTAATGACATATTGCAATTGGGATTTTTTTTTGTATCTCTTCCTACCACACCACTGAGCATCTCTAGTGCCTAAAAGCAGCATGAGAAAATAATTAGTGACAGCTTTGCACCCCTGGGTTCATCTCAGCAATGTTCTCACTTATATATGAATTTATGATGCACTGTCAGAAGGCAATGGCAACACAACTGGCATCCACTGTAGGCAGGGATCAGCCACAGGCAATGCAAAAGAAAACAGGGGGATAGTTTTGCCAGTGCTGGAAAAGTCTGGGTTCAAAAGAGAAAATCCTAGGAGAAGGGCCTTCATCCAGAAAACCTATTAAACAAATTAGGATGATTTATAAGGAATGTCTGGTAAATAAATGGAGCTTTGGTCAACTTATTGTGCACTTCTTAAGCACCTCTCAGCAGCAAATACACGATGACAAATTAAATAAATACATCTGTAGTAAAAAGGGGGTAAAGGGTGTGTGTGATCTGTGTAACCAGAATAACAATGCACAACTAGGCTAGGTGATATGTTTATAGGTCACTAATAAAACAAAAAAAAATTGCAAGCTGAGCTTTTGATGGCAACTGGCAAGCCATCTTTATCAAAGCATTATACCAAAAGCCCAGTCGTAGCAAGTGATGTGGTTTGCCAGGCATTAAAATTCTTGTCCAGATGGGCTATGTCCCTTTGTTTGGAGAGCTGGGGTTTGAAACCCAGATCCTGGACTTTAATGCAGTTTTTACACCAGCCCTGCTTCTTGCCCCATCAGAAGTGTGCCTTGCTGATATCGTCTGGCCAAGAATTTTAACGCCTGGCAAACCACATCTCTTGCCACGACTCAACTTTTTTGGTACAGTGCTTTGATAAAGATGGCTTGCCATTGAAAGCTCAGCTTGCAATGTTTTTTTGTTTTGTTTTATTAGTAACCTATAAAGGGATCACCTAGCCTAGTTTTAAACAAATAACTACAGTATATATATTTTAAAAATTGCTGGTCTTTCATTACATGATGTCTTTCCACCTAACAAGGAGACCAGATGTGCATAAAAACCACATTGCAGACATCCATTCTGAATGTATCCAGCACAAATTATCTGCAGGACCAAAGAAAATGGGGTGCGGGTGAGGAATTATGGGAAGTACTAGCACAACTGGGCATCGGCAGAGACTGCCAGCAGCACAGAGGGCTCATGGTTTGAGCAAGGAGCATGTGCCTCCCCCCAAATTTCAGTGACATGTTCCTTTCCTTTGGACCATGAACTGTATCTGAAGTGCTTTATACACGACCCCTAAGCTCCGCTGCAAATGGCTCCCAGCTCCGGAGCTTTAAAATGTTTCCCCACCAGCTCCGGAGCTAACATAAAATTAAGTGCGACCCTGCCCACCTAAGCGCGACCCAGCGCACCTTTCAAGTACCTGCTCTTTGATGGTGAAAAATTTTGATGCGGAGAGTACCGGGCTCTCCTCGCTTCTTTTTGTTGTGGTTGTTTTTTGCCTCCCGCCCCTTTAAGAGGAACCAGGAAGTAATAAGGGAGTCGGAGCAACTTCCACCGGCACTCCGGAGGTAAGAGTGCATTCTTTTCTCCCCTTTTTTCTCCCTCCCCTCACGCAGACAGGATCAAGGAAGTGCGGAGGGGTGGGAACACAGGGAGAGCGACAAACCCCCAAGATCTCTGGTCCGAATTTAAGGGACCAGCAGATCTTAGGGGTCGTGTAAAAAGGCCCTGAGAATGAATGGCCTAGTTCCTAGCAGCCAACCATAGAGCCATCCTCTGCCTTATCCTCCACTGCATATCAATGTAGACACTAATAATATCAGGATGACTGTAATAAATTCATTCACCCTTTACCACAGGCAGGATACATATGCATTTTGTATTTCAAGCCTCAGTTGTGTCAGAATAAAAGCTCTAAGGAAATGCATTTCATGCTGTCTGAATGACTTCCTTGAATTTGTTTCTTGTAGAGGGAGAGAGATCTTTTCAGGTTAATTAGTTTATCCCTTCTAATAAATACAACAAAATAAAGAATTTGTATACCTAGAGAGGAAAGACATTGAGGTTTCGAGGTCTTATTATTTGGGGCCTTAAAATGAAAGGTGGATGTGGAGACATCATGTGCCATTTTTCTCAGCAATGAAATTGCATAAAAATTAGGGTAATGAAAACTGGCTTTAAAACATGTATTATACATGAAGGATGGTGAGAATAACGAGCGATATCATACTGATTCCCATAATGACTACACAATCTGTACATAAAAGTAGGGTTTCTGGGTAATGCATCTTAGATGAATGTATTCTGAATCTTGGTTGAAATTTGGGTGTAGCACATTGAAAATTCCCATTTCCTTATATGTTTTATTATCACATCGAAAATGCCATCTTCTAATGGGGAACCTCTGACCCTTGCACTGAATTTGGTCCATGTGGCTGGGCCAATTTGGAGCTCATGGGGAATAAAAAAGGTTCTTTCACATCTTTCAAGCAGGGTCCTGTGAAAGGAAAGCAGAAAGAAGAGTGACTTCTTTCTGGGGGAAGTTGTTTCATCCTGTAGCGAAGCTTCTGGCAGCCATTTTGAAGTGTCAGACCATTGTATTAAGGGTTTCCATAAGCGGTGAAGCCAAGCCTGTCCTGTCCAGAGAGGGCTGAGACCCTCCAGCAAGGGAGCAAACCTCTGAAGAAAAACAGCCTTGCAATGCCAGAGGCTTAGCTGAAATGCATCTTCAAATACACCCTCTCTCTCAAGATTAGCCAAGGCAGTATTTCTGTTTGTAGGTAGTTGCCAGGCTGTAACCAAGTGAGAATGACTTTCAAACGGCACTGCATGGTTGAGAACATTGGTTGTCTGTGAGCTGTTGTCTTTACATCCTGGGCATCTATCTCCAACCATTCTCCAACCATTTCCTGCTGACCTGGGGGCTCAGGGTGTTTGTATATAAAGTATGCTCACAAGCATTGGACTCCAAATGCCAAAAATGAAGGGAAGGGTTGTGGAGGTGGCTGGTGGGTACAGTGGTGTGGGCCCATTCCACTCTTTGAATCAAGCATCAGCATTACAGCAATGAATCTGGACTTTATCCAGATTTCTAAAGCAGCCCTCCTGAAACAAGACAGTATGCAAGAAGATTATGTTGGCCTCATGGTATCTGAGTTCCTCTGCAGGAAGAAAGGCAGGGTAGAAATGAAATAACATAAAATTAATAAATCTATGACACAAAAATATAAAGGACAACATATGAGATGCTCCCAAAGTTGTGACTTAGTTTTAAACAAGTTGCAAGGCCGCTCGGCACATTTTTAGGAACCTGAAACATTTTTAGCAACTGGAAAGTTAATGCATGACCACTTCTAGTTTGGTTTTGCTTTCCTCCTATTTCTAGTGACATCCCAACTGGACTACTGTAATGCACTCTATGTGGGACTTCTGATGAAAAGCCTCAGGAAACTTCAATGGGTCCAAAATGCAGCAGCCGGATTGCTGACTGGGGCAAGTTACAGAGACCACATTACACCCCTACTAAAGCAGCTCAACTGGCTGCCAATCCACTACTGGACACAATTCAAATTAACCTACAAGATATTGTATGACCTGCGTCCAAGCAACCTCAAAGATTGAATCTCACAATATGAACCAACTTGGGTGTTAAGGTCCTCAGGAGAGGCCTTTTTTTCCATATCCACCACCCTTACAGGTACGTCTCCTGGGAACGAAGAGCCTTCTCGGCTGCTGTGCCCAGACTCTGGAACTCCCTCCCACTAGACACCAGGACTGCCCCATCCCTGAATGATGAACTACCTACTGTGTATTTTATATGAATCTACCATACATACCATACATACATACATACATACATACACTTTGTGCTTATAACCCCTTATAACTTGGTGTTTATATCTCTTGTATGATTGCGTTGACACTATGTTATCAATTGTTAATTTTAAGCTTGTCTTCTAATGCTCTAAGATACCCCTCAATTCCGTGTTGTAATGGACTGTATATTGTATATCTTCCAAGGTAAAAGGTGGGGTAAAAATACTCAAAAATAAATAAAATAAATAAATGCAGGTTTCCTGGAGGCTTGGTGCAGCCTTTGGTTAGGTTCTAAATGAAGCAGATCCCAAAGCAGCAGAGCTTGCTCATTTGTCCATTAAAGAAAAATTAAATTGGGTTTTAAAAAAACCACCTGGCTTGATTGCAGTTGGAGTATGAGCTGCTACATATATGGAATATTTGTGTGCCTTGGGATGAATATTACATTTAAAACATCCCACATTCAGTCCTAATTTCTCCTTTTTATTTATTGCGTCATGATCCTAACAAATTTTATAGCACTGCAGATGCCTCAGTCCATGAAACCCAATGCCTTTATAGGGCAGGTGTGTGTGTGTGTGTGTGTGTGTGTTGTGTCGTTACAGTCGTGACCGACCCTTCGTGACCCCATGTCCATGGAGTTTTCTTGGCTGGAATACTGGAGTGGTTTGCCAGTTCCTACTCCAGGCGCCTACAGCACCTGGTGTTCCCTGGTGTTCTCCCATCCAAGTACTAACCAGGATTGACCCTGCTTAGCTTCCGAAATCAAGCAAGATCAGATGTGCTTAGGGCATCTAGGCAGCCCTAATAGGGCAGGTATCAATTCTAATTCTGTGTAGGACTCAGACCACAGTGCTGGAGGAAGGGCCAAGAAAAATAATGACGGATAAATGAATAAAAGCAGGCAAGCAGTAGGAGAGGAAAGAGTAAGGGAGTCTGGTAAGGATAGGACCATTTCTTAGAAAAGATATGGGGAACCTTTGTCTCTGTAAATTCTTTTGGTTTGCAATATGTCTGGTTTGCAGCTTCATCAGTCTTACCTAACTTAGGCAAGGGACATGGAAGGAAGTGAACACATGTTGGTGTCTCCACAGCACTTCCACTCCAAAGACCCCAATGAAGTAATCCAAGCAAAATATCTATGTATGTATATGTACAGTACATCTGTGAAGATTCTTAGTCACCCAGGTGAGTTTATCTGGAAATTGAGTCATGGCCCACCTATGAACCTATTCAGGCCATTGAACACCTAACAAGCTTGTTCAGGCCACTCTCCAACTTATGAGCCTATTCAAACCAGGAGAGATAGAAACATTTCACTGCTCATCCAAACAGCTTCATCAGTCTGAATAAAGCTAGTGGAAGTCCTCCATCTTATAATCTGCTTTGACCTCTTGTCATCCTGTTCTGAAATTGGCTCATAAGATGAACAATGGGCTGAATAGGCTTGTTAAGTAGACAATAGTATCCATAGCCTGAAGGTGAACAATTGTCTAAGCTGCTGAAACCCATAAAGTATGGGTCATTAGCTATGGCCTTGGTGGTGAAGGCTTTTTGGTTTGTCTGTGTATTGTTGAAATCAAAGCCTGATAAGTAGACTGTGCCTGACACCCCCACCTCTGTTGAGAGAGGGGGGTTCAATGCTCACATGAATGGCTTCCCTGACCCCTCTCTCAAACCACCTATCTTTTCTGTCTAATATGTGTACATTCTCATCTTTGAATGTGTGCCCTTAGTCCTTCAAATGGAGGTGTACTGCTAATTTTGGTCTTGAGCTGTTACCTCTCCTATGTTGGGCCATCCTTCTGTTTAATAGCTGTTTAGGTTCTCCAATGTAGAGGTCTGCACGTTCATTCTGCATATACTATATTGCTCCTTTTTTGTTTTGGTATCAGGTCAGGTCCTTTGGATGGACAAGCCTTTGCCTTAGTGTTTTTGTGGGTTTGAAATAAACAGGGAATATGGTGTTTGCCAAAAATCTTTTTAAGCTTCTCACACACTCCAGCCATGTAGGGAATGACCAGGTTCTTTCGGGTCTGGGTCTCAGGGTGATCACTTATTCTTCTGTGTCAGCACACTGCTTTGTTGAAGGCCCGCTTTGGATATCCACAGGCCTTAAGTGTTGTCTTCAGGTGCCTGCCTTCCTTCTTCTTGGCTTTTGTGGAGGGGATGCTCTGTGCTCTGTGGTTTAGGGTCCTGATGACTCCTAATTTGTGTTGTAATGGATGGTGGGAGTCAAACAGTAAGTACTGATCTGTGTGGGTTCTTGTAAATCTTCTACTCCCAGGCCGTGGTCGGGTCTGATGACGACTGCAAAAGCACTCTGACACCTTAAAGAGTAAAAGATTCACTTCTGTGTGAGATTTTGTGGGTTACAATCTACTCCAAGGACACATGGAATCTAACAGAGAGGCCACTAGTTTATATACACAGAGGACTTGGTAGAGGGATGGAGTAAGATGGACAAAGAGAAGGTGACAATTATATTGGCAATATGTCTGTGAAGATTCTCTGTCATCCAGTCAACTTCCAGATACATTGGCAAAGGATTTTCGAAATGACAGTGGCATTGTTAACATGTGGCAAGTTAAAGGCTGATAACACAGACAGTCTGTTCTCAGCCTCGGTCTCAGCAATCAGAGATGGTTTTCAAGAGGTGTGATGAGGTCATGAAAAAGAACTTTTTGGCTGTAGGCATATACCAGATACCAGATGTGTGCAGCATATTAACATGAGGAGTGTGCAAGGAACCTTGGCCTTTGGATGTACATGGGAATCGGGAAATATAACCAACTACAGCTGTTTCTTTTTTATGGACTGTAGTTATTCAGGTACCCCCAACTCTTTGGGTTTTTTTTTTTAATTCTTCTTATTCAGCAGTGGAAGCAAACTCCTTTCTCTGTTGTAGACAAATGCTTCATTAATTTTTCATAGAGAAAATTAACACAGCAAAGTATCCTTTGAAACACAAGGAAGGCAAAAGCACTTTTTGTTTGCACACCTAAAAACATTTTTCTTTGGTTTTTAAATAATATTAAAATTACTTAATGAATTATTTTGCATTTCACATGCTCTGGCTGAAAAGACTATCTGTGATAGAATAGAATGATTAAAACTATATTAGGCAAAATTAGCTATTCAGCTGAGTATAATAGATGTGGAAGACAAATATATCAGAAGCACAGGAAAACTGTGGAAGAAAAACATGGAAAATAAATCTGCATTCCGCATGATCATTATAATTCAAAAGGCCTAGAGCTAAATTCAGTCCACGTATAATTGAAAGCAGTAATCTCAATGGCCTCTCTTTGGTTCAGTTTTTGTATGCACATACAAGCTGAAAATACAAATCAAAATTTCTATTTGAATTTCAAAGTCACACATGGGGAAATAAGATATGTGAAAGTGTACGTAGACTATGTAAACTACAAAAAACAAGGAGTGAGTGCGATGACTGAATACCCACATCATTGATATATAAGGACTTGTGGAACTGTCTGCCTAACACAATCAAACCTGGAAATGTGCCTGAGCAGCTCTTTCAGTTCTGTTTGACTTAATGGATCAGCCAAACTTTGGCTCTATAAATAATGGGCTTCAGTTCATTTTGTCCTTAGCAGTTGGTCATACTCATTACGGCCAATAGGTATTGGAGTCCAATGGCATTTGAGGAGCCACATGTTCCTGCCCACACTTTAGGTGATTGGAGAAATCTTATCCACAAAACTCATTTCAAGACTGTGGAAGCAGATAGAACCATTTTTCATTCAAGCAAGCAAGGCACAGGGGCCGATACAGAAAGGGAAGGTCATGTGTAACAAGAGAGTAAACCTCTCTTGTACTCAGGATTAGAGATGGGCACGACTCAGAAAAATTTTTTCATTTTCGTTTTCGTTTTCGGCTAGGGGCCGTTTCGTTTCGTTTCCGTTTTGTGAGCTAATTTCAAAATTTTTCGTTTTCGTTTCGTTACGTAACGAAAACGAAAAAATGAAAACGAAAACGAAAAATTTTTCGTTTCTCCCCATTTAGCTCCATTATGTGTTTTTCCAGTAACGAAAAACGAAAATTGGCTCAAAATTAGTCGTTTCGTTTCAGTTTTCGGTCCATTTTTGAACCGTTTTTCGTTTTCATTTTGTTACGTAACGAAAACGAAAAAACGAAAACGAAAACGAAAATACCGCTAAGTCGTGCCCATCTCTACTCAGGATGTACAAACTAACAAACCCTCTGACTTTGTAAGAGACTGTGAGAAGGAATTGCTTGATGGGTGTAACTGTGGGTGCAACAAAAGAACCCTGTGGACACCCAAGCGGGGTGACCTCATCTACTGTGATTCTGCTTTCTGGATGCCAATAAACTGCCAAAACAAAAATGGCAAATAAACCCCCGGTAAATGGGACTAGTTCACAAAGAAGATTCAAAGCATCAGTTAGACACTATTTCCTAGGAATACTTTCTGCAGTAACTAACTCTACCCGCTCCCCCACAATACAGAATACACATCATTCTTAGGGCTGGTGTTCACTCAGCCTTCTATCTTTCTGAGTTCAGTAAATTTAGTGCCAAGTTTGGGGGGAGATGGGATAGGGTGGGGAAGCCATGTGTACCCTGCATCATTGAATTGTATACCACCCAAAGAGTGCTTGAAGCACTATGGGGCAGTAATAAGCAGCAGTATGTTTTTATATCCCCACAGTATGGGGTTTAACTAAGGGTCTACGAAACTGGATTTTGAGAGCTCTCATGGTGGCAAAAGACTTATATTCAAGGCCTGGAGGGATAACCATCCTCCACCCTTCACACAGTGGCCAGAAGATCTACAACAATTAGCCTCATTTGAACGAATATCATATAGAAAGCAACTACAAGAGGATATCTATATCGTAGATTATGGAAGTCCTTTATTGACTCATTGTAAATAGATAAGGCAATTTATAATGGATGTATTATATGATCTTATGATGTATTGAAATTTGGTTTTTTGTCTCCTTGCTTTTGTTTAAATGTTTTTCTTTAGTGTAATTTATGTTTATAGTATTATGGTATGTTAAGTTTTCAAAAAATCTAAAAAAAAAAAGTAAAAAAAAGCAGTATGTTTTGCTTTCCTTTGCACTATTCTCTGAGTTTCCTTGCATTATTTTACTCACTGGCTGGTGATTGTAAGAGGGAGAAGAAATCAGAACATAATTATATTGTGTTGTACATTTTGGCTTACTAAGACGGCTGGGCAGAGAACTGACTGAAATGAAAGGCTGCTGCTTCCAGCTTTCTACAGAGATCTCTTCCAGTAATAAATATTTGCTCACTTAGACAGATGCAAGCCCCATGGGACAGTCATTCACAAGGCAGTCATATGTGAAACTCTCTGGTAGTTGTAAACCTTGCGTTATCTTCTCATCTAAGAGATATTTGAGAACAGACAAAGCCAATATTAAGTTCACTAGGTGGCCCAAGGACAATTTTCAAGGTGAAAAACCCACAAGAACAGTGGCTACCAGGGGATCCCTCCCTTCCTCTTTCATTTGCTGTCTCAAGAATGAGATGGAACATCCCCCACTGCTATCTTTTACATGCTGCCAAAGTCACTGCACAGGCATAAGTCCACGGGAGATAACCGCTAGCTGCAATCCAGGCAGAACGAGATTTTCTTGAGGGAGTAGAAAGACATTTTACTTTACAAGAAGGGTCTGATCCCTATCTTGCTATATTGGGTTGTGGTATTACTTTTTCATCTCAAGAGCTGTGAATTCATGAAAATATTAGTGTGAAAGAAGTCACTGGGTAGACATTTTATTTATTTATTTATTTATTTATTTATTTATTTATTTATTTATTTATTTATTTATTTAT
>JAHTLZ010000007.1:25928322-25950529 GCA_023846285.1 Phrynocephalus versicolor
CCCACACCATTCTCAGCGGAGGGTATTGTACCCTCCTATTTTTACTGGTGCCTCTGATTTTTATGTTCGTTTGCTGTTGTTTTATTCTTTTTTTAGTGTACACCACCCCGAGTTTCGTCTCGGAAGATGGGGCAGTATATAAAATATAATAATAAATAAATATAAATAAATAAATATGATCATTAGTGCCCTTCAGGTATGGAATGTGTGACAACAGCTTTCTGATGAATAAAATTGTAATAGCTGTTGTGACTCCTTGCCCTCTGAAGATGCCAGCCACAGAGTCTGGTGAAATGTCAGAAAGAAAAACTTCCAGAACACAGCCAAACAGCCCGAAAAACTAGCAACAGCTATCTGATCCCGGCCATGAAAGCCTTCAAGAATACAAATTTGTAATAGTAAATTAATACATTTCCTTTATACATTTAAATTTTCTCTTTTTATTTTTGTGCATCACTTTAGAGGCTTTTGTAGCCAGGAAAAAATTATATAGAAATGATTTGCAGACCTGGAGTTTAGTTTTCCATTGTGTTTCGCAAATGAGCCAGCCTGTTTAGCCTTGGGCAAATCTGCAGAGTCCCAGAATGCAGTATCAACCTAGAAAACCCTAAGAAGGCTTAGCATAAGTCAGAAGAACTCATTGGATGCGTATGGTGAATATCAATCACTAGCTAATGAAGCCATCCAAAAGGGCATCCTTGCAATTCTCAACTCATCTCTTTTCAAACTTCACCAGCCTGTAACCTTTTCTAAACTTGGGAGCTGGGGAGGAAATAAAAGACCTTCTGTAACAAAAGAAATCAATGGCAATCACGTTGTTATCTAGTTAGAGCATGGCTGAGAGAAGAGAGCTATCAACACTTTTCACTTTGGCATTTCCCAGCAGAAGATGGGAGATAATACAGAAAGTGTGTTATATATAATTCCTTGGCATGAGTTAGGAATACTGGATGACTGAAGCACCAAATATGTAGATCAAAATAACAGTACGCTCTCAAACAAATTGTATCCAGCTGCCTGAACAGCTTACCTTGAGCTTAGCTATAAAGCAACGAGCCTTTCTAAAGGGCAGTGGGAAATCTTGCCCAGAGGGACTGAATGTTAAGACCTCTATTCAAGTGCTTTATAGGATGCTTTTGAGCCAGTGGGATTATGTACCTGGATCTTTGCCTATTACGAGGGGGGCTTATTAGACTTCGCAGATCTTTTGATTTGTAGGTGTTTACACTGGCTCCTGAATTGTTCCTGTGAGCAAAAATAAACTCTTGGCTTATGTCTGTCTCTCTGCATATTCAAGGTTCACCTGTCCCTGAAACTGATGCTGCTGTGTAGCCCCATCCTTACCCCGAGTCATAGTCCTTGGCTTCTCCCAATTTGGGGGTGTTCTTTTTAAAGGAGATAAAAATGTTTGAATGCTGTCTCAGATCCAGATGAGGATTGGGATAGCATGTTATTATCAGGGTGGAGGGCCAGGTAAGCAACAATCTTTTTAAACATGAAAAAGGTCAAACGGATGGAGCATATTTGTAATTTTATTGTAAAATGTTTTTTATTTTTACATACGTTTATTAAGTGTTTTATTTTTACACTCATAATTGGACTTGTTTGTAAAGTTGCCAGTGACCAAGAGTTATGATACTTGAAGCAGTATTCATTCATTCATTCATTCATTCATTCATTCAACTTTTATACTGCCCATCTAGCACTAGAGCAAAAAATAGCAATATAGCAAAGTAACACATTTAAATAACCAAAGTATAAACAACAAAATATAAAAAATAATCACATAAATCAACAACAATAAACTAAAGTAAAAATAAAAATAACCATGTGATTGATCAAATAAGAAATAAACAAACAAAAAGGGAGATAAGTGGTAAAAAGAAAAACAGTAGGCAATTAATAGTCATCTGTCCACTTTCTAATTTTCTTTCCCCTTTCATTCCTTCCATTTTAGTTTGGTGACCCAGATTTGAGTTTGGACACAAACATCAAAATCATAAATGGCCACTACATTCACACAAGAACGCCAGCAGGTATCATTTCAGTTGCTATTACTATACACTGACATAAAACAGATGCTTCAGAAAATGTTGCATGGTTTGGATGCTCAAAGGGAAATAATGATATGGTGATTTGAAGGTCTGTGCCTTCCTGTGACTGTAATGTGAAACTACAGTGGTTCCCAACCTTGGCTTTTCAGATGTTCTTGGACCACAACTCCCATAAATCCTGGCCAGCACTGCTAGTGATAAGGCTTCTGGGAGTTTTAGTGTATGAACATCTGGGGACCCAAGGTTGGGAACCACTCTACTAGAAGAAAAAGGGAACTACAAGTATATTGTGACTGCTAAATATGACATACCTCCATAGTAATTATAGTCTTAAAAAGAATTATGTGCAGATCAAAAAGCCAATTTTAATATGACAGAATAATAAATGCATTTTGAAGTATTCTGGATGGAGCATCCATTGAGACCTGTTACACTACACTAAGATCTGAGAATTAAATGTTGGGACTGATCATAAGAAATTCAATTTCCTAAAGTTAGAGCCTGCAGCTTTTGCAACTGGATGGATTTTTGGACTTAGTTCTCTTTCTACATTTCTGTTATAATAGACAATGACATTTGAAATTGACCACTTAGGGGTCTTGAATGCTTTTTCCTTGCATGAAAAAAAGATTACCCTCACAGAAATGTAGAAAACCATTAGCAAGAAATTTGAACAATATGCAAAGGTAATGGAGAATGAATAGGAAAACTTTGAACAGAACTAGCTTTTGCTGTTTTCTGAATTTTGCTTCTTATTCTGGGGCAAAACCTGACATTACAGTATAATATGCGGCAAGGATTAGAGGGTTTTTAGCTGGAAAAAGTCATCATTTACTGCACACAGTAAAAGGTTACCCAAAGCAACAGGAATAGTAAGATTACACCATTTTCTCCTTGTAAAGGTTTATTTTTTGGGGTAGGGAAAAGAGGGGTTGGGAGAAGAAATGAACCATGTTGTAAAAAAATCTGTTGAAGTTCTCTTCCTCCATTCAATTACTGGAAGGCTGAGGGATGGCATTGTTAAAGGGCTTAGCACTAAGTTTGTGGCTCAACAGCAAGGAAAGAAATGAGTTTTCAGGCATAAGGCTGATAAGAGCCACAATGCAGGCAGAATAGAAATGCGGGCCATCTAACCACACACAACCTGAAATCATTTGATAGGCTCTCCCATCAAGATAAACTACATGTCAGGAAGTATAAAGGGACCAAAGAGCATGAAGATTTGACTTAGCCTTACGACTTGCATGGATAATCTTCCTTTTTTAAAAAAAACCAACTGGAACAGTTTTACTTGAGAAATGCAGCTGGCACTACGTCAAACCAGGGCACAATTTCATATTTCAACAGAGGAGAGGGAGGGTATTTTTAGGCTGCAGTCCTTTGTTCCCTGGGAGTACATTTCAGGGCCACATGACAGACTGGCTATCTCCCTCTTGGGGGGTGGTAGACTCAACCTTCCGAACTTAGTTATTTATTTGTTTGTTTGTTTGTTTGTTTGTTTATTTATTTATTTTAGAGTATTTTTACCCCACCTTTCTCCTTGAAAAAGGACCCAAGGTGGCTTAAAGTAATGAGGGATAATGCACAGTCCAGTACAATTAAGACATGTTCAAGTGTTTGACATCTTACAGGATTAATAGACAACATTACATTAGAGCAACACGGTTATAAGTAGTCATAAACACAAAGTCTATGTCAACCCATAGATTCATATAAAAGACACATAGGTAGTCCATCATTCAGGGAAAGCTTGCCTGAAGCGAAAGGTTTTTGTCTGTTTCCAGAAGGACAACAGAGATGAGGCAGGCCCATGACAATCTCCAAGGACAAGACCTCTCTTAGAGTTGTGACTCCAGCAGCAGTAGAAATGTAAACAGTTTAGTAATCCTTGGCATCTGGCCCCCCCCCCCCGATTGCTATGTGCCAGATCAGTAAATGAAAAAATGAGAGCCATCCAGGGCCTGATCCTGGATGAGCACGTTGGCATGATTTTCATTAGAGGCACGTGGCTGGATATTAGGCTGACTCTGATTTGTCCACCACCATTCTTTGTGCACCAGCAAACTAGACCATGGGGGCAGGAAGATGGTATTACTGTGATCGATCAAGATTCCATGCCTCTAAACCAGTGGTTCCCAACCTTCCTAATGTCGCGACCCTTTAATACAGTTCCTCATGTTGTGGTGACCCCTTGCATTGCTTGGAAGAGGCCACGAGCCCCCTTTGGCAGGCCACTGCCCCAGGTGCCATAGAGAACTTCCATCTACAGGCACCCTCAGCCAATCGCAGCCTCTGGTGCCATTGACTGACATCTCCTCCAACCTATCAAGTTGTAACTCACTCTTTCCATCCCCTTCCTCCCCCTCCTCTTCCGAACCTAAGCTGTTTGTGCCTTTTTCTTCACTGGCTCATGGTGACCCCCAGGTTGGGAACCATTGCATTAGAGACACATGGCAGGATAAGGCTGGAGGTATTAGGCTGACTGATTTGTCCACTACCATTCTTTGTGCACCAGCAAACAAGACCTTGGGGGCAGGAAGATGGGAGCACTGTGATCTATCAAGATTCCATGCCCCTAACCAGACGTCACCTCCTGCAATTTCCCAGGGTTGAATGTGGATATTTGAAAGTGGGAGGCTAGGACAGAACAGGAATTCTACTTTTGTTCTCCCAATCCACTGGTCTCTCTTCCTGAGGCAAACAAGCCGGTTTTAGGGTTGGCGTTGGAGCTGCTTCAGCTTGTTGTGGCAAGGAACTGCAGTGACCATGCTGAGGCAATTTGCTCAACAGACCCGCTGTAATAATAAAAAGAATTAGAATAATAAAAGTTTTGCTTTTTATCAGACAGCATTCTTAGCCATATACATTCTACTGAATTTTTTAAGGCAGCCACACGGATTGAGAACATATAGATTATTTCAGCACGAAAGCCCATCAATCCCTATCCGACATGCATCCAATCTTCAACAGCTGTTAACCATCTCTCACTGTCAGTGCTGTGTAACTTTTTATGGAATAAATGGTCTATTCACACTTGCTCTTGTGTCAGCTCTGTGAATGAAGGTAAAAGATCTAGATAAAGCTGCTTCATATCCTGTATTCGTAATAGTTTTTGATCTGGAGACACTAAATATATTGGGGGGGGGGTTGTATCTAATATATTGTTACTTATCTCTTAGTATGATTTCAGTTGAAAACTCAGGAAGGATTGTATAAGTTGAGGGATATCAGATGATTTGTAATGATTAGGCACTTTGGGTGCACTTAACACAGAATGATGTGATCTGCTTCCCAGTGACCAAGGTTGCAGATTAACACAGGCATAGATTACAGGTACTGCAGTGGCTTATGGGCAAAGACTGTCACCATTCCACTGCACAGAGAGAAGAAATACCAAATATTTATGTTGCTGTAGAACCTAACTATCTCCCTTTCATAGTTTTGGCAGTCCAGTATAAGACCTGGGTTGAACTATTTGGGACTTTATCAGGAGCACATAGGATCTTAGTGAGGAACAATGAACTGATCCACTAGGCCAAAATCAATCAATCAACCAATCAATCAATAAAGCCTAGTAACTGACAGGGCCGGCGCTAGGTTTTTTTCCGCCCTAGGCAAGGGGCGGGAGGGTAGGGCAGGCAGTGGCGGGGGCCGGGGGGCTGGGGGCGGCGACGGGCATGTGGGGTCAGCGGCGATCGGCGCGGGGGCGGCGGGCAGACGGCGACAGGCGGTGGGGGACAGATGGCGGTGGCCAGCGGCAGGAGGGCGGGGGGGCAGCAGGCTGGCCAGCACCCCCTCTCCATTTTGGCACCCTAGGCAACTGCCTAGTTCACCTTAATGGATGCGCCGGCTCTGGTAACTGAGATGGACTGTTGTTACTAATGAAGCATGCAAAAGTCGAAGCTTCCAGAAAATCCATCTGTACTATACCATGTACAGAGCTCTTATTGTTATCATTTATTGTTAAGCATTTGCCAGTCATATATTATGTCAGAGCAAATTCGCACACCATACATTAAGCTCACCATTGTTTGAATTTTTTTTTTGCCTTATGTACAGTCCTATAGTTTACAACATAGTTATACAAAGAACACTTGCCACCCCACCCCACCCCCCAAGTGAATTGGGTCCTCATTTTACCAACATGGGAAGAAAGGAAGGTCGAGTCCACCTTGTGATGGCTATATGAACCTATTAAGTTTGAATTCAAGTCATGAGCAGAAGCTTTACTGAAGTATTGCAATTTGACCATTGCACCACGGGTTCGCTATATTACACTGTTTTTCTACGACTATTTTTCAGCCTTGACATTATGCGTACAATAACCCCTGATCTACGGTATGGGGTGATGGTTAGAGGGATGCATTTGGAAAGGGACAAACAAGTTCAAGTTCTTAGTCACAAAGTTTACTTGTCAACCGTAGCCCCATTAGTACCTCTTAGCCAAACCCTCCTTGGGAAACATTTAAAGAAGAAATACGTTCTCTACATGACAGAAAGCCACAAGATTAAGCTGCTGAAAGAGATGAAATTTGCCAAGAGATGGAAACTTGCAGGCAGTGACAGAACGCAGGGTATTTTTTACAAAAAAGCAAAAGAGTGCAAAATGCCCCTCACAAGGAGAGACATATGAAAGGCGTTACCTCTCGAGTTTCTTTTACAAAAGAATTAGTGCAGCTTTGTCGGTTCTATTTAATGGAAGAATGTAAAGCATGTGTTCTGTGATGAATTATTGAAAACAAACAGCCTCCACATTTATGCAACAAATGATCTGTAAAGAACAAAGGGGCCACTGTGAAAGCATTAATCATGCCAAAAATCCCTTTGCTGTTGTCCTATAAACTGAAAGGAAATCAGGCAAGTAAAACTTTTCAGTGTTTTCTTTTTAAAGCCTCCCCCCCCTACTACTTTTTTGTGGGGTTTGATTAAGCAAAGCACTCCACAGAAGCAACTTCTAAAAGTTGTGTGCTGTGAACACTAAAGACACTAAAATAAGCTACAGTTCCAACTCAGAGCTCTCTGTGTATGCAAAAGAGAGCTCGAAAAGGTTACTTTCTGCGCTATTGCAGATTTGGAAGCTAGAGTTAAAACCAAAAACCAAAAATAAAATTCTGAGCTCTGCTGCAGAGGTATGCGTAGCAAATGTGGCTCATTTTCCAGAGGCCAAAACTATGATTGTGCAATTCCAATCAGATTATGAGCACTGGAACCAAGCACTTGTTTCAGAGGCAGAGAAGGAAGGACAGGTAAATATTGAATTTAGCCTCTGTTCACCTTGTCAGCTGCAGACAGATGCCTGCTCCGTTGACATCATCTGACTAGTCATGGTATAGCAAGGCAGGGCACTGGCTCATTGCCGACCTTCGACCCTTGCCCATCCTGACTGATTAAGACGGCTGGGGGGAGCATGCCAGAATGGGCGGCTGTGATTGCGTCTGCTTCCTTCAGAGACAGGATTTTCCCCGATCGCCTGAAGGACACTGTGGCCCATTCTTAAAATACCTGGCTTGGCTGCAGACAATTTGTCTAACTACCATCTGGTAGCCAATGTTCCCTTTTTGGGCAAGGTGATCGAACGGGTTGCTGCGGTTAGGCTCCAGTCATTCCTGGAGAAGGATCGCGTCCTGCATCCTTTCCGGTCTGGGTTCAGGCCTCAGCATGGGACTGAGACAGCCCCGGTCGCGTTGCTAGATGACCTATTGAAGGGGGCTGGCAGGGGTTGCTCTACCCTGTTGGTCCTTCTTGATCTGTCAGTGGCCTTTGATACTGTGGACCACGGTATCCTCCTGGTCAGGTTGTCTGAGGTGGGCATTGGGGGTCTTGCCTTGTGCTGGCTCTGGTCCTTTCTCAGTGGCCAAGCCCAGAGAGTAGAGATGGGGGTTGTTTTGTCAGCCCCATGGACACTCTCTTGTGGGGTGCCCCAGGGGTCGGCGATATTCCCTAAACTCTTTAACATTTATATGAGGCCACTGGCTGAGGTCATTCAGAGTTATGGAGTCTGCTGTCAACAGTACGCTGATGACACACAGCTCTATCTCTCCTTTTCCACCTCCGCAATGGGGACTGTGCAGACCCTTGACCGCTGCCTGGATGCAGTCATGGAGTGGACGAGGACTAACAGGCTTGGGCTCAACCCCGGGAAGACAGAGGTTCTGTTCCTTGGAGGATCCCCGGACAGGTACACTGGCCCTCTCCCCAGTTGAAGGGATTGACACTTCAGCTGGCGGACTGAGTGAGGAGTCTGGGTGTTGTCCTGGACAAAGCTCTGTCCCTGGATGCCCAGGTGGCACCTGTGTCTATGGTGGCCTTTTACCAGTTTAGGCTTATTGCCCAGATTTGCCTGTACCTGGATGTGGATTCCCTTAGGACGGTTGTGCAGCTGCTGGTGATCTTGAGGATAGATTACTGTAATGCTCTCTACATGGGGCTTCCCTTGACTCATGTTCGGTATCTGCAGCGGGTGCAGAATGTGGCGGCCAGGCTGGTGGACGGTGCGGGCAGATATGACCACATCACCCCCATCCTGGCTCACCTGCATTGGCTGCCTGTTGCCTACCGAATAAGGTTCAAGGTAATGGTTTTGGTTTACAAAACCCTCCATGGCCTGGGACCTGTCTATCTGGCAGAGCGGATCTCCCAGAGGTCAACTTCGTCCTGACCGACCAGAGCTTCGCTTTCCCTCTCTCTCTGGGTGGCCATACCTGGAGAGGCCCAAAGGGTTTCTACCCAGAATCAGGCATTCTCAGTGGCCGCCCCAGCATACTGGAACAAACTGCTGGTGGAGATTAGGTTGTTGGATTCACTGCCAGTCTTCAGAAGGGCATTAAAGACCTGGCTCTTCAGGGAATGCTTTGGGTGATCTTTGAGCATACTGTGGTTCTGTTATTAGTCTGTATGTCTGTGGGTCCCAGCCCTCTCTTGCCCTCTCTTGTAATATGTTTGTTGATGTGCTATGCCTATTTTTATTTTTATTCCTATTTGTATTTTATTTTATTATTATTATCATTGTTTTGTATTAATTGTACTTTGGTTGGTATGTCTGGGGTTTGTATGATTGGGCAAGTTGCTTTTGCAATGTGTTGTACACCGCCCTGAGTTCCCACAGGAAAATCAGGTGGTCCACAAGGCCATAAATAAATAAATAAATAAATAAATAAATAAATAAATAAATAAATAAATAAATAAATAAATAAATAAGAAACCTTGACTTACGATCAATCCATCCTTGTGTTTGTCCATCATGCATATGAATTTTATCTCAGCTGTTTCTCTTTGCATTCTTGATTTGTAATGATTCTGTTCCAAAACAGTTACCTCCAAATCTTTCAAGCAGTGTCCTGGTAGATTGAAATGGTTTGAGACAGGTTTCTGTGTGTTGTGGTTTCTTATGTCAAACTTCTGTCCATTGATGTGTTTTCGTAAAGACCGTCCTGTTTGTCCAATGTAGAGTGCAGATGGGCATTGTTGGCGAAGGATGGCATAGATCACATTGGTTGAGGAGCAGTTGGACCTGCCCTGGATATTATATATGGCATTGTTAGGTCTTGTAATAGTGTTGCCGGAGTAGATGTGTGGGCAGAGTTGGCATCTGGGTTTGTGGCATGGTTTAGTCCCTTTGCATTGCTGTTTTGTAATCTTGTGTGTGTTAGTGTAGTATTTGTTTGAGGTTGGGAAGTTGTCTGTAGGCAAGTATGGGTCTCCCACCAAGAGCTTTAGAGAGTGACGTGTTCTTGTCAAGAATGGACTGGAGATCATTTAAGATTTGTGTGGGTGGTCTCACTTGTGGACTGTAAGTGATAACCAGTGGTGTTCTGTCATTTGGTCCTTTGGATTTTTCTTGTAGCAGGTTATCTCTGGGTATTAGAGATGGGCACGAAACATGAAAATGGCATTTTGTTTCATTTTTCATTTTGTTTCATCTTATTTTAAATGATTTTTGTGTTATTTTTTGTTTTTTATGTATTTTTTCTTTTTTTGACACAAGTTGGGACCCTGCTGGCCAATTGGCACTTTTTTTCCAAGCACCGACCAGCTGGTGCGCAGGTCCCTGCCAGGGATCGGCATTTTTTTTTAAAAAAAACAAGCACTGACCAGCTGGGCCGCAGGCCCCTGCTAGTGATCGGGCTCCCCCCTCAAGCACTGACCAGCTGGCCTGCAGGGCCCTGCTGCTGATCAGTGCTTTTTAAAGACAAGTGCTGATCAGCTGGCACGCAGCTCCATGTGCCAGCTGATCCACACTCATTTTTATTATTTACTTTGACAAGCGCGAGATTGCCAGTTGTCCAAATAAATAATTAAAAATATAAAAACAAAAAATGAAACAGAACAAAATGAAAATTTCCATTTCGTTTCATTTCTTTTTTAAAAACAAAATAAAAATTGCTGTTCTGCATGAAAAAATGTAGTTTGCATTCTAAACTTTGTAATTTTCACCAGACACAAGGATTTCTTGCGGTTGTACACCACCCAGAGTTCCTTTAGGAAGATGGGAGGTATAAAAACAAACAAACAAACAAACAAACAAACAAAATGCAGAGGGATTTTTTTGCAAATAACAGTTTGTTTGTTTGAAGAAAGTATATGCAAAAACTCAGTGGGCATGAAGAAAACTGAGAAACTCTTCATTCTTGCCCTTGAGAACAAGATATAGAGCAGGCATGCCCAAAGTCAGGCCCAGGAGCCAAATGCAGCCCGTTTTCAAATTTCGAGCCGCCTGCAGCCTCTTTTCCCCACCGGCTCAGCCTGTCATGCATCTCCGCCAGCTGGCCCCTCTCCATACCAGATGGAGGTGCCAGCTTGCAGTTTTACAGTTTGCCTGCCCTCCCTGCCTCTGTCCATCCCCCTAGCTACCTGCTCAGCCTACCTGCCCCCCGGATCCTCTGCTGCAGCATCCTCCCTGCCTCCTTACATGTTATAGAGATGTGTCCAAAGTCCAGCCCAGCGGCCAAATTTAGCTCAAAGGTCAGCCCCCACACATTTTCACCTTGCCAGATCTGGCCCTCCTTGCAAAAAGTTTGGACACTCATGATTTAGAGGCCTCTTTTCTGACTTACTCTCATATGCGCAGGTATGGGCATATGTTATGTGCCATTTAATCAGCCGACTTGCAGAAAATCTAACAGGGCTTTCAAGGTAAGTGAGTTATGTATAGAGTGGATTTACCAGTTCCACACCCCCAGGTGTGTAGCTGCTTGGGAGTCGGGCTCAAGTCCACTGAATCTTAGTCCTTCACTCTCTTCCCTACATCACAATTTTATGTGCACACTTGCACAGAGTAACACAAACAGGGTAGCGTCTTGCTAAGATTTGCTACATGTTACAAAGTCAGAGTAGATGCTATTTGTTTCACACTGAGTTGTACCACTCAGTATGCAAGAGATTCTGCTTTCTGAAAAACCTCTGGCATGACTGTGAGATATTGTGCTTTTGTATTCCTGATTCAAAATGCCTGGAAATGGTTTCATATTGCTGCAATATATTGTACCCATTTTGCCAGCAGAAAAAAAAAAGGTTGCCATGTTTTACATAGCAAACAGCAGCCTGAACGTTGACAGTACCAATTGTTGTAATCATGATGGTCTTCTACAGGATACACACTTGTGCTCATTCATTACTATTCACACTTATCAATAAACAGCCTTGAGGACTGGTTTGCTTTGTGAATGGGAAGTGGTTAACATATGAAAAAGAAATCAGCTTGGAGGCCTTCTATTTGCTCATTATCACTTTGTGAATAATAGTGAGTGTAAGAGGTTTTCTGCATAAGTGGGGGTAAAACAACTTTAGTTTTTTAAAAAATCATAAATCGAAAACCCTTTTCTCAAAATTCCCCAAATTTGATCAAGAGCAAAGGCTGACTGTCTGCTACAATTTGCCAAACTTGGTGCTGGCAAGCATCCAAGGTATAAGTACAGTAGTACCTTGTATAAAGGAATTAATTCGTTCCAAATGAAATTATGTTAAGCAAATTTTCCTTTATACAAATTCCCATAGGAATGCATTGAAAATGGAGTAATCCAATTTTTATGTTGTATGGATTTTCCCCATAGGCGATTATGTTAAGCAAATTTCCCCTATCTCCATAATTTTTTATGTGGTACAAATTTTATGTTATACAAGCTGTTTTTTATACAAGGGTCCACTATATTTGTTTGGGCTTCTGCCATTTTTAGAATTTCCCTGTAGAATATTGATATGCTCTGCTGCACAATATATGTTTACTCCGACCTCATAAGTTGTAGCAATCTGTTACCAGAAGTTATGCCGATTGAATTATGCTTTCTGGTGTTACAAATCAGATTTTGGGCATTATTCTGCTTCTGCTTCTGCTTCTATACTGCCCCATAACACTTCAAGTAGTCTCTGGGTGGTTTACAGTTTTAATTACAATATGCAGGCTACAAATCCCCCCCCCAAGCAAGCTGGGTACTCATTTTACCAACCTCGGAAGGATGGAAGGCTGAGTCAACCATGAGCCTGCTACCTGGGATTGAACCCCAGGTCGTGAGCACAGTGTTATCTGCAGTACAGGCATTTAACCACTGTGCCATGAGGCCTCACTAACGTTCCTCAGACTGACAAAGCTGCTTGGATCAATAGCGAAACCTTTTGATCCCACAAGAAAGTCCAGTTGCCCTGACTCACTTTCCAGATAACCTCACCTGGATGACTGAAATCATTCTTATGACATTACAAAGCCTTGCTGCTGGTCTCCGGTTTTGGACATGAACTCTCAGGAAGCAGAAAGCTGCTGGTTTGGCAAACCAACTGTCACCTCAGACAGTCTAACACAAGAGTCCCACATTGCCCCAGGAGGAACCAATGGATCAAAAGACCTTCATTTATGGTTTGTATGAAAGACAAGAGGTGACAGAGACCAACCATATTCAAAGGCTTGCACCTAAATAATAAATACAACATTTGTACAATCCATAAATAACAAGTAAACTTCTGGCCACAGTCCTCCTCATGTAAATAGAATCATGTCTTGAACTTCAATAGGCTTAGGGCTTGATAAACGGCTTTCTGCTCAAAGCAACTTCACTCAAGGAAGCATTCCTTCTAGTTAATTCCATATTACTGGTAAGAACCTGTTACTATCCACATCAGAAGCCAGTGTTCCCATCAGAAGCCTATCAGTGTGATTCACTTATAAGACACCTTTTCCTTTTTTGCCTGTTTGTGTTTTTTGTTTTGTTTTGTTTTGTTTTTCTTTGATTTTTGCCTGAAATTCTTGAAAAGACTAACACAGGGCGTTTATACACGACCCCTAAACTCCGGGGCAAATGGCTCCCAGCTCTGGAGCTTAAAAATGTTTGCCCACCAGCTCCGGAGTTTACAGGAAATTAAGTGCGACCACGCCCACTTTAGCGCGTCCCAGCGCACCTTTCAAGTACCTGCTCCCTGGAGGTGGAAATTCCTTGATGTGGTGTAATGATAGTGAGTGCGGGGCTCTCCTCGCTTCTGTTGTTTTTTTGGCTCCCGCCCCTTTAAGAGCTACTTAAGATACTGAAATGTTGCCGCAGCAAGAGTGAGAGGCAGAACGGAGGTGAGCCACGTTCTTTCTTCCTTTTTTTTTCTCCCTCCCCTCACACAGACAGGAGCAAGGAAGTGCAGAGGGGTGGGGACACAGGAAGAGCGACAGGCCCCTAAGATCTCTGGTCCGAATTTAAGTGGCCAGCGGATCTTAGGGGTCGTGTAAAAGCGCCCACAGCTACCCTCTCTGAACCTTTTCCTTTGTAATTTTATTACTATTCTAATAATTATTCTTCTGGAGGGCTTGCATAGCAACAGACAGTAAATGTGAGAGTGTAATGGGAAAGCTCACCACACATAGACATTTTGATAAAATTTACCACACTGATTCATAACATTAATTTCCACCAAGGAAGAAGTTTATATCATCTTTGTACTTCACCCTTCATTTGCTTCATGTAACAGTTCTGTGCACACATCTTGACATCCTACCAAACTGGTTGCGCAGCTGAGATCTGCTTAACCACTGACATATAAAATGCCTCATTTGCCACATAAGACTCAAGTCATGCTTTGATTTTTCTTTTTTGAAAACAGTCACTCCTGGGCTGTGCTTCATATTGTTGCAAACTTGCAATATGTTGTAGAGCCTTGTGGAGTGCAGTGGTTCAAGTGCTGTAACTGTGCTCATGACCTGGGGTTCAATTCCAGGTAGGTTGGTAAAATGTGTACCCAGCTTGCTGGTGGGGGCAATGTGTATCCTGCATAATTAATTGTTACCCCTTCCCTTAGCTTTAAGTGCTATGGGGCGGTATATAAAGTTCCATAAAAACAAACTGAAATGAAAATTTTGCCCCTATTATTCAAGCCACAACCCTCTCTATTTTTGTTTTACTGCAAAATAACCATGGACGACTTAGCCATGATGGAGCTACAAAGCATAGGATGGGGAAGCATAGCCCATGTTTCTGCAGTTGTGTTTCCTCAAAATCTTTTACTCTATGAAGCAGTTGTTGATCACGGAAAAATATATTC
This sequence comes from Phrynocephalus versicolor, assembly GCA_023846285.1. NCBI lineage: Eukaryota > Metazoa > Chordata > Lepidosauria > Squamata > Agamidae > Phrynocephalus > Phrynocephalus versicolor. The sequence goes on from JAHTLZ010000007.1 coordinate 25,942,887, forward strand.
TGCTGTCCATAAGGACTTATACTCCTAGTAGTAAGAGATTTTCGGGAGGATAATGCCTACTAAGGGAAAGAATAAACCTCCCTGCCCCATGTACTGTGGTTTTCAATAATATTCATAGGCCCTTCCCTATATTTTTAGAGTAGAGAGCAGCTAACAACTTCTCTAATATATAGTTGTCTGAAAGCAGTGGGGAAAGACTTCTGACTCCTGAAGAATTTTACAAGAGTTCCCATGCTTCAGAAAGATTTAGAGGGATTTTCCTGTATCATTGGCACGTGGTTACAGCACATCTCTAAGTGTATTTGCAGCTTAGAAATCATCTCTCTCTCTCTTAGGACAGTCTTTGTATATGCTTATTTATTGCTTGTTGGAACCCTCGCCCTCCTAAGTTTCAGTAGCTTACTGCAGAGATGCAGAGAAAGACATTGGGCTGTAGCTATGTTCAAGTTTTATACAAAATGCCAGATCCAAATCCAGGTTCTTTCAGACAAAGCAAAATATCCACCCGCTTTTCTCCCACTTGGCTCAGGTTGGTAGAGAAGAATTCATATCCAAACTGTTCTTTTAACGAGCCTTATTTCTGCAAACTGCCTCTCTTCAGGAAGTCCTTGATTGCCTTTGAAAAATATGTTAGAAATCCACTTCCTGCTTGGAGCTTCTTTTCTGGAACAGTTTCCGGATATGTTTGAGTGTTAATTGAAAGGAGATTGAAACTTTCCAACTGGGAGGCGGTGAGTGTGGAAATGAACATAAAAGCAGAAGTGCATAGCAGTAGATTTCCACTCCTTGGAACAAACCACAAAAATTAGCCCTGCCTTGCAGGAGGGACAAAGAGAAGTCTAAACCATGGGAAATGTGTCTGTACTGACTAGGACTAGGAAAACATCTTAACATCAGAACAGAATCAAGTACAGTAAGAAGAAGGGCCCTTACACAAAGATCTACCCTTAGAATAGATCCCAATGCACCTTCTGCCCACCTTGTCTCTCCAATTCTTGTGTAATGCGGCTTATTGGAGGAGCTTGACAGTTTGTAACTCACCTGGTACCTAGCATTGCTGAGACACAGTATTAAAGTGGCTTTCAAATGTGTCCCGTTTAGAGAAAATAAAATTGGGTAACAATGATGGCCTTGATAATCTAGAATATATATGTTTTAACATATAAAGCCCTAAATGGCTTAGGACCTAGATACCTGAAGGACCGCCTCCATCGATATGAACCTACCCAGCAATTAAGATCTAGTCAGGGAGCCCTCCTGAAAGAGCCATCCCTTAAGGAGGTGAAAGGGATGGCTTGCAGGTATAGGGCCTATTCAGCAACTGCCCCCAGACTATGGAATGCCCTCCCAAGTGACATCCGCCTGGCACCAAGGTTGATAACATTTCGGTGCCAGGTAAAAACCTTCCTGTTCCAGAAGTTTTTTAACTGATGATTGTGGGTCCTGATGGCAATTTTAGTGATGTGTTGTAATGTTTGGTATTTATTGTATTTATATGTGTTTATTGTTCTAATTTTATTGTAATTTGATGTTTTGATTGTTTATTTTGATTGTGAGCCACCCAGAGACCTTTGGATAGTGGGCAGCATACAAGCTAAATAAATAAATAAATAAATAAATTTAACAGGATATGTGCGGTATTAAGCCATTTTTTCATAGTTTGCTGTGCTACAAAATGTGCATCCCTAGAATAAATTTTGTTTGGCCCAAGAGACCAGATTCTGCTCCATCTACTGATTTGTTGAGACTTGTCCCAATCATTCCCATTGCACCCCAGACCACTGCTGCAACAGTGTCATCTCACCTTGTTGAGATGCAGCTCGCTGTACCAAAATCTGATCCTTTGTGCAGTTCACAAACACATTATCATTCTGCACACACATTTTTTTTTAAAAATGTTAGACACATTCAGTTTGGTTTTGATAGCTGTTATAAGTCTGCAGTTTAAAGAACTCCGGGTTTTAAGAGAAGTGTTGGCTTGGAGGCTGCCTATCCCAGTTGGCAGAACATTTGTTGCAAAATATGTTCTGTTGATAGCTGGAGATCCAACTGCTTTCTCCTTAACCTTTTGGCCTCTTGATCTGCTGAATGAGATTTACAGATCAACAGGATTGTGCAGAGAAATTCATTTCAACCTCAGCAACTGAAAAAGTAGTAAGCACCATAGCGACTAACCAGCACTCTCCATTTTATTGTTTAAAACTGATTTAAAAACGATTTTGCACTGAAGTCCCACAAATTGTAGTTTACTTCCAAACCCACACATTTGGAAGCAAGCACCACTGAGTAGACACATGCCAGAGTGCTCTTACTACCCACAAGCAAAGGTACAGCGTATTTCTGATGGACCCATGAGTTGGGTAAAATCACTGTGCCCCCTTCTGGGAAGTAGGAAGTGGAAACCAACTAGCACGAGCCTTATTTCCTGAACTCCAGTGTGGATTGCTAAGGGTAGAAGAGGATTCCCAGACTGACTGGCTTTCCTTTTTCTATGGAGATGGGAAGAGACCACAGATTATACATCCTGTGAGGTGCAATTAGGCACAACTCAAAATGATTCTTTAAGGGTGCCATTTCCACCTTGGAATTTGAGTTTAACCACAGAGCTTGAAACTATCCAGGGTGGCTTTTGGGTTTTTCTGTTTGTTCATTACTAGGTCATGCACTGCCAATCCAGCATTTCACATCCATTTCTAAACATGAAATAAAAGCAGAACTATACATTACATTTTCAGGAAAATTACATTTTGTACTGTCAGGTTAAAAAGAAAACAAAAACAAAAAAAGACAAAACATTGTGGACAAATTGAAAGCTCAGATTAAACTATAGCAGTTAGATTTTTAGGTGCTACAACATTTTTGCCTTTTTTATGTTTTGTTTTTCTTTTCTTTTTCCCTAATAGAGGGAAGAACAAACATTAGAGATGAGCATGAAATGAATTTTTTTTCTGTTTCGTTTTTCATTTCATTTCAGAATGAAATGAAAAACAAACTGATTTTTTACAGAAAAATGAAATGAAACAAACTGGAAATTTTCACTTCATTCTGATTCCTTTTTTTGTTAATGGTGGTATTGCTGTGCGATGCAAAATAAAAGGATTAAAAACTATTTAAAACCAACTTTAAATCAAATAAAAATGATTAAATATTTAATAAATATGGCTGATAATCCCTACAAAGTTGATGTCCAGTGCTTAAAACATGTAATTCTGATTTTTTAAACTATTCTTTAAAGAATATTTTATCATTGTGCAAGGGAGGAAAAGGTTTAAAATGGCAGGAGAGGCAAATATATTCCTTTCCTTCTCTTTTTTATTTTTAGAGTTGATTTGTGTGTAAAACAGTACTATTTGATTTATATTTATTATTATTATTAACTTTTTAAGAATATATTTTTGTTACAAGGGAAAAATACGCTTCTGCCATTTTTAGAATTTCCCTGTAGAATATTGATATGCTCTGCTGCACAATATATGTTTACTCTGACCTCATAACTTGTAGCAATCCATTACCAGAAGTTATGACGATTGAATTATGCTAAAATCCGAGGCAAAGGGCTCCCAGATCCTGAGCTTAAAAATGTTTTCCCACCAGCTCCGGAATTAAAAAAAAATTAAGTACGACCACGCCCACCTAAGCGCGCCCCAGTGCACTTTTCAAGTACCTGGCCTCCAGAAGGTAAAAAATCTCCCGATGCGCATTGTAAAGTTGTGAATGCCGGGCTCCCTCGCCTTCTGTTTGTTTTTTTGTCCCCGCCGCCCCTTGAAGAGACAGGAATCACTACAGGGCAGCTCGGGACGGCTTGGACCGGCAGACGGAGGTGAGCCTGCATTTTTCTCTCCCTTTTTTTCTCCCTCCCCTCATGCAGGCAGGAACAATGGAGTGCGGAGGGGTGGGAACACAGGAAGAGCGACAAGCCCCCACGATCTCCATTCCGAATTTAAGTTGCCTCCGGATTTTAGGGGTCATGTAAAAGTGCCCTTTAAGAAACACTGACTTTGAATTCAAACCCAAGGTACTGCCTTGACAACACACCTTGACCTCTTATGCACCTGTACCAGTTGCATCTCAACATACTTTTCAAAAAATGAGCTGTTGCTTTATGCTGCTGAGGTTGAACAGCATCATATTATCTGTGTTCACCGATATGTGAACCGGTTTCAGATAAGCACAACCAACATAATCTGTAGGACATGCCTTATGCAATAAATAGGAAGCATTTAAAAAAGACGCTAGGCAGTAAAGCAAGTTGAGTATTCCTAAAATTTTCTGCCTCGTTATCAAACATGGAGCATGTTGTTAGTCCTTGTGGAACAGAGCCATGATGCTGACTGGTCAAATTTGGGAATTTTGAAAAACTCCAAATTGTCTGAGATAGTTTTTATTAAATCCATTTACTAGTTCCAAATAAAGATAACCCATTTAATAAATTGCTGAATGGTCCATTGACACTGATATAATCTTATTGATATAATGTGTCTACTGTAATTTGAATTAACAATTGGCTTTTGCTAGCTATTGGCTCATGTATCAGTTGCCTCATGCACCTTTTAAACAAATTCTTAAAGTCTGATTTTGCTCAGCATGGAACACATAGTTGGAAGAGCATATGAGTAAACAAAGTGAATAATTAATTCTTCATGCGTTGTGTCTGAATTATTGATCATGTGGCCATGCGAACAGTCCATCATGTGCCTCTAACAGGCCCATAGAGAATTTACGAGGTCTGTGGCAATTCCTCAAAATGCTGAAAGGAAATTGGAGTGACCATTCTGATTGTACGGATGCATTTGTTTCCTAACAAATAAAGAACTGACGTGAAATAAATGAATGCCAGGATTCTGAAACTGTATGATTTGATGCTCATTTGGAAGTCATTTGAGCCATTATAGATTTTATTTTTCTTCAGAAGCCCCAGTAATTCAGATGGAGGTTACACATAGGGTGCAGGGAGAAGTACTAATAGAAATGAAAGCTGCAGATGGTGATATCTACAACTTCAGCATGTTTTTTGCAAAATGCTTGATTCTCTCCCCCCTCCATTAGAATATTTTCAGCCTTGTGACTGAACGTTTGTAGTTTTGTCTGTTGCTTTTCTTCTTCGCCCTTGTAAAATAAACCTTTTCAGTCAGTAGTATCACATGGTTCCTTTTATGTACTTCCCGTTCATCCCATTTTGTGCTACATTGCCTGTTTCTGTTTTCTTAATAGGGTTATGGACCTATTTCACGCCTTACTGATTTTGCTAGAGATGCAGAATTGCACTAGATTTTTTTTTATAAAAAATGTTTTTATAGCACAAATATGTGGCTCCCCCCCAAAAAAAAATAAAGATTGCACATGAGCTCAGTGCTTTAGGTATCTGGATGCAGAACCAGAGGATAGGGATTCGATTCTCCACTGTCCCTTTTTGACAGAGCTGGACCTGATGATTCACATCATCTGGTCTTGCAGGTATTAAGTTGGTAAGCCAAAATATTTGTTTGTCTGTTGATTGGTTGGTTTGCTGAACTTCTAAACTGCCCATCTGACCAATGGTCACTCTAGGTAGTGTATAACAAGAAGATATTGTAAACATATAATTCAATAAGCAGCTAATTTAAAATTAATTTAAAACCAGGTGGGTGGCTATGTTAAACATAAATTCAAGGTGAAGCATTTAAGATGACATGATTTAGAAAGCTGGCCAAAACAGGGACATTTTAAAAGATGTCTTAAAAGTTTCCAGGAAGGGGACCAGGCTGATCTTGGATGGTAATTCATTCCAAATCAGAGGAAAGACTCTCTCCAAGAGAGGCTCCTTCTGGGCTTCTGGTGGGGTTCAGGCTAGGACTAGGGTTAGGGTTGGGGTTAGGGAACTGAGAAGCATGGGTAGGATGGGCAGCCCCTCTTGGAAGGAGGTGTCCTGACATATTCTGGGGCTGCAAACCGTTTATAGCTTTATAGATCAAAAACAACACCTTGGACATGATACAGAAACGAATTGGAAAACAGTGAAAGGCAGACAGAATTGGGGAGATATGTTGGTATCTATTAGTTCCCCTTGTTTGTCTGGCCACCATATCCTGAAACTGCTGAAGTCTCTGGATGAGTCTCAAGGGCTGCCGCACATACAGCACATAAAAATAACCAGTCCTCGAGACTACCAAAGCATGGATCACTGTAGCAACGGAGCTGCTAGTTATCACATTAGGGATGCCGCTGTGCAAGACACTTAAAATTGAAATAGGCTGGCCGGACCTTAGATGCTATCTGGGCATCCATCAACAATGCCAGATCTGCAGCTCGAGCTGCAAACTGTATCCTTAGTGAAAGGATGTGGGCAACCCAGAAACAGCAGGTTCTCCCACCCAGAGGACCTCCACTTTGTAGGAATTCAATTTCAGTCTATTATTTTAAAGAACTGTTTAAAATTTTTGTTTAAAGAATCAGAAGAATGGCAGCTTTGCTCATATCTGCCACATACGTGCTATTAATACTATGAATTAAGAAGCCATGAGGCAATCACATTTCCATGAATCATTTATGTAGTTAGCAGCTGCAGAACCAATGTGTGATAACACTCTTTGCATTCGCCAGCTGATAAAATCCTTTTGTCTTAGTGGCTGCCTCAGTTAGTATTCTTACATATGGCTTCTCTCAAACTGAAATTCTCGGTTGCTGTAATATTTTTTAAAAAGCTTCGCTCTCTCTATTAGAGAGAGAGAGAAGCTTTTTTAAAAATATTACAGATATTAGAGAGAGAGAGAGAGAGAGAGAGAGATACAATACAAGATTCCATTGATCCAACCTGTTCTTTGTTTTTGTTTTTGTTTTGTATTGGCGAATTATAATTTAAGAAAAATATAGGCTGAGATGGGAAGGGAAAGAATAGAATTAAATTCTTCCCTCTTATCAGTATAGAGAGTCTCAACATGACATACTATCTAGACAAAGAATGTTCAAGCCCAGCGAGATATCTCCCTCTCAACATAAGAGGAACATGAGGCGTATTCAAAATGCAAAATGAGTGTCTCTTCTACTGAAGAGGCCACTTCTTTGCATCCACAGAGCAAGCACGGAAGGATTGGTCGATGGTTAAGAGACCTGTTGAGTGGTTCAGGGTTTTTTTTTAATGTTCAAGAAACAAAACAGGAGCTATCAGTTTCATGCACATGTCTTCTGCAACTTATGCAACACACACAGTTTGAGTGAAACCACCAAGTGGATTGTACTAAAAATATGCCATGGGGAGATTTAAAATGACCATGTTTCATCCTTGCTTGCAAGGACAAGATGAATATGTACTTACAGGCAGAAACTTTGCAAATTAAATTGCATTTGTTGGTTCTTGCATTGACATTTTAATAGTCAGTTCTTTTTCCTTGCTCTAAGCTTGCACCTTAATTATCTTAAATGCGTTTAGCTGGCAGGGCTGGGCCTAGTGTTAGGAACATTGAAACAGCAAGCTGTCTTAGGCTGCAGATTTCAAGTATCATTAAAGCCCAGCCTATTATTAGTTGTTTAGCTCAGTTGTTTGATTGTTTGTTTGTTTGCTTGCTTGCTTGTTGTTAATAATAATAATAATAATAATAATAATAATAATAATAATAATAATAATAATAATAATAATAATAATAATAATAATAATAATAATAATAATA
>JAHTLZ010000007.1:25950539-25984623 GCA_023846285.1 Phrynocephalus versicolor
ATAATAATAATAATAATAATAATAATAATAATAATAATAATACTCAACTCAAAGGGCAGAAATGCTTGTGAGATTTCTCTTCCATGTTTCAGAACAATTTCCCTTTGGATACTATAAACATCAATTTGCACACCAGGCTGGCCCATTTTCTATTTTGTCTCAGGCAGCAAAATTTGATGGTGAAACCAGAATTCTCGGAGACTGCGAGGACCAGTTTCTCGTGCTTCAGGCAGCATTCTTAAACAACATTCTGTTTGTAAGTTCTTCCGCATACAACCTCAGAGCTGGATGTGAACTGCCACAGAGAAAACTACACTTGGAGGTTCCTTATTAGAGATGGGCACAAACTGCAGGTTAGGTGTGGTTCATTTCCTGGTTGAACAGCTAATCCTCAGTTTAGCTCCCTGGCTCCTCTAGTGGGTGTTGTCTTAGCAGTGGTGCCCTGTCCCATCTCCTCCAGATGCTCCTGCTGAGTGGGTGGCTCCTGCAGGTGTGTGGCACCAAACCATAGATCAGCAGTTTGTGCCATCTCTAGTTTCTAGTTTTCAGAGATATGTGCAGGGGGGGCACCCGATGGATTCTGTCCCCAGAAGGTAGACTTTCAGGAGGGAAATCGGCTGTTCATCTATTTATTTGTGAGTTTGGTGAGACCATCCAGTTCCCAACCCCAAAACAACAAGGTGCCTGGGTTAACAATGACACTAATAAATTGAAATGGTGGTGTAAAAAAATTGCACTGCCACGTCTCAGTCCGAGGGATCAACACAAGCTTTATTAGAAAATACACCAGAGAACACAACACAGAACCAAACAACAGACACAAGACTAAATGCATTTAGGGACCAGAATCACAGCAACACTAATAGTGGTAACAGGGATTATGGATATCAAATAATGCATGGTGGTTCACTATATACACTCTAAGAACTGCACCCAGCTTTCCAGATCCTCCTGCCTAAATGCATGCTTTTTAAACAAACATGTATACATCTCCACAATACAGACATACGTGTGTGCTTGCCATCTACATATATACTTCACTGTAGACAATTTGTATGGAAGCTGGTTCTTCTCTCCTGAAAACATTGCCTCTATTTTTACACTGACATATTCCCTGCTTTCTTCCATTAATGACTATTACAAAAAAATAGCACATGGTTCATGGTCAATAACTAGAAGTGCTTTCAGCCAGTAAGCTGGAAGTGCAGAGTTAACACAACTGAGAGACTGCAGTTCCAAGAAATACGTTTTGATAAAGGGTAACAATACTATTATTCTTGTGAACAGCCAAATAAGTTTAAGTAGCAATTAAATATGTTCATATATAGGAATGAGCTTCACTGAAGTCAAAGGAGATTGATTCTACATATACTTGTGTAAGATCTTACATCCAGTGAAGCAAAGCTAATGAATGTCTGTGGCCCTGGTCTCACGATGATTTTGCTGCTCTTTTTGCTGCGAAAGACTGCACAGCAAAAGATCGTGCCTTCACTCCGAAGAGCAGTATTTTGGTACCCTGGCTGACTACGCCCACGGAAGCACACCTTAACTGCAGCATTTTGTACCACTGCTACGGGTTGTGTTAAAATGCTTCTGTTATTGATGCACACTTTTTTTACACCTCAAGGTGCAACCCCAGAAAATCTCTACCAATTAGATTCGTACCCATTTTCCTGCCACTTCCTGTAGTTCTGCCTTGGTAATCATTTATGTTACTGAATTGGTGGCATACTGGCATACCGGCACAATTTTTACTGGGTTTCTGCCTGCAATTACAATCGATTTTAAAACAAAAAACTGCTACCTGGCTGCAATGCAGGTATTTGCCACAAGGGGAAAATGTGCAGTAAGCAAGTTGGGACGGATGCAGAGAAGTAAAATACTGTGCATCAAATGTCACTCAAAAAAAGAGTACACATCAAATTAAGATACACAGATAACAGTAGTGAGACCGGGCTTATGTTTCACTGTGGCTGTGTGCATAGAAGGCTTCTTCTACTCCGCTGCCCAGTGGTGCAGTGCAGCCAAGACTCACCAAGGCAAAACCCTGAGAGTTTTTTTTATAGCAAAGACTATGAATATAGAAGCAATCTCCACACTAGCTGGAAGAGTGTATGGTTGCAAGATATCGCTGTTGTAATGCTAAATACATAAAGGTTCTTTGGTCACAAATGGCTGATTAAGAGCAATTCATTTTACAAAAGATCTGCTCCTCGTTTGTTGATAGGAACCGATCCACTCACCTGCAATTTTTATGCTCTCATTAACAACCCAGTAACAGCTCAACCTGGCCTCCGGTTAAGCAACGCCAGCTGAGATGCCCCCCCCCCCCGGACAGCAAGGTGGTTGCTGCTAAGGGGAGAAATCAGCCCACAATATCTGATGGGGTTTCCTTCCCCCCATGTCTAAGAACATAAGAGCATAAGAAGAGCCATGCTGGATCAGGCCAAAAGCCCATCTAGTCCAACTTCCTGTATCTCACAGTGGCCCCACCAGATGCGTTTGGGAGCACATGAGACTAGATATCTGCCTCCCCCCCCTAAAAAACACACCTTGGACCAGCCCTGCGAGGGCATAGCTCCTCTTTGCCCAGGCAGGGGTCCTCTCCAATCCCAGTACTGCCCCGCCCAGCCTTCAGAGCTCAACTGGAGCTGGACTCACATCAGCCACTTTCTTCTTGGCTAGCTCCAACCACTACATCTTAACTGATATACAGTACATACCGGTATTAATACACAGCCCTTGACCTAGAGGGGAAAGAGTGTGCCGTGGGAAGAAAGTAAAGGGCAGATCTTGGAAATCAAGAGCAAAGCCTCCTGATTTCATACGAGTTTTGCATGGGATCCTTCCCAAATCACCATCAAATCATACATCTCATTACCTGTAATGTCCAAATACAGTGGTACCTTGTATAAAGGAATTAGTTCGTTCCAAATGAAATTATGTTAAGCAAATTTTCCTTTATACAAATTTCCCATAGGAATGCATTGAAAACAGAGTGACCTCAATTTTATGTTGTACAGATAAGCAAATTTCCCCTATCTCTGGAATTTTTATGTTGTACAAATTTTATGTTATATAAACTGTTTGTTATACAAGGGTCCACTGTACTACACAATAATAATAATGGGTCTGTGAGAGCATGGCTCCACAGTGGTACAAAAACATGGATTTATGGCATGGGTCTATAGAGATCTACCTTATTTTTATCCAGGATCACCTCCAAACCACTCTTCCATCATAGGCCCAATCCCCACACACAGATTGCACACACAAAATAGGGGTCCATTGGCACATGGCCCCACAGTGATACAAAAACATGGATCCAATGCATGGATCCACTTGATTTTATATGATTTTTACATTGAATCAACCAAAAGCACTGTCACATGATTGGCCGCATCTCTAGCCACAGACTGCACATCAAAATTCAGGGGTCGGTCAGTGCATGGCTTCACAGTGGTGCAAAAACATGGATCAAAGGCACAGATCCTCAGAGATCTGTGTAATTTTTATACAAGATCACCTCCAAACCACTCTCCTTTCATAGACCCACTCTCCATGCACAGATTGCACTGAAAAAATAGGGGTCCATCAGCACATGGCCCCACAATGGTACAAGAACATGTATCCAATGCATGGATCCACTTGATTTCATATGGTTTTTACATTGGATCGTACTAAAACCACTGTCACATGATTGGTCCCATCTCTACCCAAAGACTGCATATCAAAAATCGGGTCCGTCAGCGCATGGCTTTGCAGTGGTGCAAAAATATGGACCCAAGGCACTGATCCTCAGAGATCTATTTGATTTTTATACAGGATCACCTCCAAACCCTTCTCCTATCATAGGCCCCATCTCTGCACACAGATTTCACATGGCCCACAGTGATTCTGGGTAAAAATCAGTTAGATCCATGAAGTTCCATGCATTGGATTCATGTTTTTGTGCCATTGTGCAGCCATGCACTGATGGACCCATGATTCCTGTTTTGCATTCTGTGGGCAGCAATGGGGCCTATGATGGGAGAGTGGTTTTGGGGTGATCCTGGATAAAAATCAGTTAGGTCCGTGAGAATCCTTCCCTTGGATCCATGAATTTGCACCACCGTGGAGCTGTGCCTTCACAGACCCATTATTTTTGGTGTGCAACCTGTGGACAGAGGTGTGCTAGGATGGGGGAGTGCAATCCTGGATAAAAATCATTTAGATCAATGTGGATCTGTTCCTTGGTTCCATGTTTTTGCACCACTGTGGAGCCATGCACAGATGGACCCATGATTTTTGTGTGTACAATCTGTGGGCTGGGCAGTGATGGGTCCAATCATGGGACAATGGTTTTAGTATGATCCAATCTAAATATCATATGAAATCAAGTGAATCCATGCCATGGATCCATGTTTTTGTGACAATGCACAGTCATGTACTAGAAGACCCATGATTGTTGTGTAGTATTTGTACATTAATGCCATGTATGAAATGATGGCAATTTGGGAAGGATCTCATGCAAAAACCACATGAAACCAAGTGGATCAATTCTTGACTTCAAATACTGTATCTTTTATTCAGATACTGCCTTTTATTCAGACCCATCTGATCCTTGAGACAGCCCGGACCTCACACTGCTTAGAGCTTTACCAGTCAAAGGCAGGAATTTGAACTGGGGCTGGAAATAGGCCTGTAGCCAGGGGGGTTGTAAGACAAGTGTTCAACACTGGGGCTGTTACATTTTGGACCAGCTGAAATTTTTCAGTGCTTTGTCAAAAGTAAATCCATGGACAGTAAATCACACTCATCCAAGGTATTTATAACTAAGGCACATGCCACGGTGTTAATAATTCACCCCCATGAAGAAATGTTTAGAGACACTGCTCTGGCAACACTCTCCAGTGTCTTTTTAAAGGGACAGAGTAAGTATACAGGTGGAAATTCCCATTTCCTGACATTCCCTTTGGATGACCAAGAAGCAATGTTACAGTTTGCTCTCACTTACCCATTACTGGCATCACCACCCTGTGCTCAATATGAAATTAAATGCACATGCAAAATAGAAATAATAGTTGTTTTAAAGAAAAAGATAAAAAGCTCCACAGACCTGAGACCTGTCTGGCTGACTGAGTCTGCCTTATCTACTTCGCAAGGAAGTTCTGAAGGTGATGTGGGGGGAAAAGGAAAGCCCCATGCAGTCTTGGGGAGGACATAACAAGATGATCAAGCGAGGAGGAGGAGTTAACACAGATGTTGAAACAACACACGGAGAAGATCGGGGCATGTGGGGGGAGGCTGGTGCTCCCACAAGTCTGCCCGTCCAGCTTGTCTCCCCCACCAACCCACATAAATCTTACATGTGCACACACGCACACACATACACAGCTTGCCCATCTGTCCCAGCTGTAGTGGTAGTCCCTTTCCTCCTCCTCCCCCTCCTCTCGCCTGCTTCTCCACCTCCTCTTCGGAGCAAAGGAGCCTGCCTGTTCCATTAAGGTGACCTTCTAACATCAATTTAGCACCCTAATATCACTGCACCTGGGAGAATTTGCCCCCTGTTGCCCCTCCCCTAGTTACACCACTGGTCATGACATGTGTGTGAATTGGGCGGCATATATATTAGTTGGCTTCCTATATTTTTGTGGCAGCAATTGGAAGTTAAGTGAGGATCTGGGGTAAAAAAATAATAATAATGTCTTATATAAGATTTTGTTTTAAAGCTGTAACAATGTTATTATGGCTGCATTTTAAGCAAATACAGTTACTACGTAGCTGGCACTATGAATCAAATACCACTGAAAAGAATTACGTAATGCCTTGTATCACGTTAGAAACCATAGTTGATGATAGGAGTAGCTGACAAGTTCAGCTATGTGTCACTGCGTAAGTGATGCATGTACAAGTTTGAATCAACCCTTAGAGTATAGCAGAAACACATTACACAACTGTCTGTTTCACTAATATTTTGCAAACATGTGCATGCATCTGGAATTCTCTCTCTCTCTCTCTCTCTCTCTCTCTCTCTCTCTCCCTCCCACTTCCTATCTCTGTGTATCTGTTCAGTAGAAGAGAATTGAATAAGAACTATATCACCCTGGAAAAGAATGAATAAATACAAAGATTAAAAAAGTAGAACAGAAACGTTCTCCTTGGTTCATATGAAAGAATTTCAACGATTTCAGTTCATATCATTTATTATTTTATCTTGGAAGCCAGAATCTCACTTTTTACTGGGGAAGTATAATGATGAAGAAGTACATTCACACCTCTTTTGCACTAAAAAGCACTCAGAAAACAAAACCAACACCCTAGTATATACCATTAGTAATAACATGCACAATAAACATTGAGTAGCCATTTTGTTTCAGGTTGTTTTAGGTGTGCCTCTATCATTTATCATGGTTCAGGGGTAACAGGTTCTTCATTTTACACAGAAGGGAATGCATCCCACTGCCTTGCCGATTTATCCACTCAGCCTTGTCATTCTTTCTTCTCCTTTTCATAGAATCATAGAGTTGGAAGAGAAACCAAGGGCCATCCAGTATAGCCCCCTTGACATGCAGGAACCCTCATCACAGGACGCCCAACAGATGGCCATCCAGCCTCTGCTTCAAAACTTCCAAAGAAGGAGACGCCACCACCCTCTGTGGCAGCATATTTCACTGCCAGACAGCTCTAACCATCCGGAAGTTCTTCCTAATGTTCAAATGGAATCTCTTTTCCTGTAGTTTGAAACCATTGCCCTGAGTCCTAGTCTCTGAAGCCATGGAAAACAAACCAGTCCCTTCTTCAATATGACATCCTTTCAAATACAGTGGTACCTTGTATAAAGGAATTAATTCATTCCAAGTGAAATTCTGTTAAGCAAATTTTCTTTATACAAATTTCCCATAGGAATGCATTGAAAACAGAGTAATCTCTAATCGTGATCATTTTTATGTTGTACCGATTTGCCCAGTAGGCAATTCTGTTAAGCAAATTTCCCCTATTTCTGGAAAATTTTATGTTGTACAGATTTTTTGTTATACAAACCATTTATTAAACAATTGTCCACTGTATTTATACATGGCTATCATATCCCCTCCCAGCCTTAGGAGCCCCATGGCGCAGTGGTTAAATGCCTGTACTGCAGGTAAAACTGTGCTCACGACCTGGGGTTCAATCCCAGGTAACAGGCTCAAGGTTCACTCAGCCTTCCATCCTTCTGAGGTCGGTAAAATGAGTACCCAGCTTGCTGGGGGTGGGGCAATGTGTCGCCTGCAGACTGTAATTAAAACTGTAAACCGCTCCGAGACTTCTTGAGTGGTATGGGGCGGTATATAAGCAGAACACTTTCTTTTTGTAAGGGTAATCATTCCATTTCACAGCTGCTGCTGTGGACACCCTTGCCAAGTCACTTCTCTTGTTTCCCTTCTAAATGAACTGAAAGGGTGTAAAAGGAACACCCCTTTTCAAAACAAAAGGAGTGGCCTACACATAGAAAATGAAGACAGAAACAAATGAAACAAAACAAACCCAAAATGAAATGAAAGTTTCTGCTGTTATGCAACATCATTAAAGAGTCACATTGCCAGTAATTGACAAAACAACACAAAACACAAAAGTGTCCCTTTCGTGTTTGGATCTTTTGTTAAAACACCGAAGGCCCATCCCTAATCATTAGGAATTTTAAAAACAAATTACAAACGGATTGAAAACACAGCAAAACAGACTGAACAATAGCCTCATTAAAATTGCAATAATCAAACTAGTTTAAGCACCCAAAATCAAAATAGTTTAAGCACAAATAGCTTAAAAAGCAAGCTTGAAAGGTGCATCTATGTATCTAGATTTTGCAGTATTCGCAACAAAGAAAAAATTCCAATACATTTGCATCTAATGTGGTTCTTCAAAGTCTGAGCTCCTTCTGATTTCTTTTTCCTGCTGTCTGTTAAAAAAACTGGCATGTACCAAAGGAACAAAGAATAGGCTGTTCATTAAACTGCTTAGTTCTGCATAATAGTGTCACAGGCAAGGAACCAAACACAAGGAAGCCGCACAGGTATGGAAGACATAATCATGTGATGAAGCCATAGGCATCTGCATTTGTATTGGTATCCTCACATGGCGCCAGCTTCAGGCCAAAATTAACTCAAGGAAAGAGAAATAATTGCTCAGACCCTCCATCTTTTTCCAGAGAGGGAGCGTAGAAGGGAGCAGATGATATTTATTGCCAGCTAAGAATTTTCAATCACACTGGCATCAGTAATGATGAACTCAGGAATGCTGGCAAGGAACTCTCTTAACAGATGGCTGGCAGTTCTTGTCATATGAAATAGTGTCGTGTATGATCTTAATTGAGTGGTTTAGAGCTGTATATATTAACAGATAGTCTCGGGTGAATTTTCCAAATATACATTACACTTACCCAAGACCTTTCTCTGGAACAGACAGCACTATGATGCAGAACCTGTTTTTTGTGTGTCACACACACACAAAAAACCACCCTTTGATTTAAACAAGTGAAGTAAATATTCAACACCCACATTTCCAAAGGGGGAAAAAACCTGAGATACAAAAGCAGCAATTTAGTGCATACAAAGAAAAAGAGGAGGAGGAGCATTTGTAGAAGAAACATATTAAGAGCTCTTTCTCCCAATTTCTGGTTTTATGTTGTAATAGAAATAAGCTTAATGGGATCACATCCCTAACCACAAATTTGCACCATAAACAATTTAATGACATCAAATTTGGATCTAGATTCTGTGTATTTGGACATTTGCTGAGAGCCACAGTTTGCAGGCTTCCTCCTGGGCTGTTATGCATGATAGAGAATTTGTTTGTTTGTTTGTTTGAGAATTTAATTGTTCTGTTTCTCAACTTCCAATTTTAGCTCATAATAAAACTTAATTCATTTTGGTCCTTCCAATCCAGGAAAATATGCACTCATCAGTAGTCTGCCCGTGAGGCTGGCACTAGGGTTAAATGTCATTGGATACCTGCTATATACATATCTAGTTCATGATTTGTTTCCAAAGAAAAAGATTTATCATTTAAGAATACAGGATATAATATGTATGGATAAAAGAAGTGACCAGTTAAGATTGACCAGTAGCATACTGATGGATGCAGCAGAGTAGTTAAGGTTGAACAGTAGCATGCTGATGGTTTAACTAGCCCACTGTGAGTGCTGGCATAACTAGGGAGGGGTGGAACAGTGCACTTGCCCAGGGGTGTGAAGCAATCTGGGGGCATCTGGAAGGGTAGCAGGAAGAGGAAGCCATGTGCCATCCCGCCAGAACTCCTCCTTTTGCCCTGCTAAGGCTTGGCAATCCTTAGTCGGGAGAAAGAAGGAGAGGGAAGCAGAAATTTTTTTCCAAGCTACACCTCCATCGATTGCTGTACCTTCCCCCCCCCCGCTAGGACTTGGTGATCATTAGCCTGGGGGAGGGAGGAGAAGGACGCGTGCGATGGAGGTGCTGCTTGGGGGGGGGGAACTGCTTCCTTCTCCTTCTTTCCCCAGGCTAACAATCATCAAGCCTTAGCCAGGAGAAAGGAGGAGGGGAAAGCATGCTACGAAGGTGATGCTTGGGTGGGGGGAATCCCCTGCTTGGTGCTATCCGCATGCTGTGTGGTTTGCACATGAGAGCCTTAACTGGAAAGGAGACCCAAAAAGATGGCATGAGAAGGAGATACCCTTCTTCCGCTCCCCTACTGTTCCCCCAGGATCTGGCCCCACTTGCTGGGTGGGTGAGACACGGTTGGGGGAGTGAGGGCGCAAAAACTGACTTTGTCCCCAGGTGCTCCAAACTCTAGCTATGCCACTGCCTGGCATAACTAGGGAGGGGCAAAAGAGTGCATTTTCCCCAAGGTGTGCAGCAATCTGGGGGCACCAGGAGGGGAATCAGCAGGAGGAAGCTATGTGCCATCCTGCCAGCACTCCTCATTTTGCCGTTCTAAGGCTTGGCGATCCTTGGTCGGGGAAAGGAGGTGAGGGAAGCAGGCAATGTTTTTTTCCAAGCAGCACCTCTGTCGATTGCTCCCCCTCCTCCTTCCCCCATTAAGGCTTGGCGATTGTTAGCTGGGGGAAAGGAGGAGAGGGAAGTGTGCAACTGAGGTGCTGCTTGGAAAAAAATCCCACCACCTGCTTCCCTCTCCTCCTTTCCCTGGGCTAACAATCACTAAGCCTGAGCTGGGGGAAAGGGGGCGGGGGAGGTGTGCTACGGAGGTGATGCTTGGAAAAAAATTGCCTGCTTAGCTCTATCCGTACGCTGTGCAATTTGCAAAGGCGAGCCTTAACTGGAAAGGAGATCCACAAAGAGGGCATGAGAAGGAGAGACCCATCTTCCCCTCCCCCGCTGTTTCCCCCAGAATCTGCCCCCTCCCGCTGGGTGGGTGAGACACAGTTGGGGGATAGCTGAGGGTGCAGAAATGGACTTTGTCCCCGGGTACTCCAAACTCTAGCCACATCACTGAATATAAGTCTGGAAGATACAGGGAAAGTGGTGGCTGAATAGCTGATGGTGAACTTATTGGAATGTTACATCGTGGCTTTCTCATATCTGTGGTCTTTTATGTACCTTTGATTCTTCTTATCCCCAGTTTTTCAGCCCTTGTTTGGCAGCTTTTCAGCAGACATTTTGGTCTTGAGAGAGAGCTTTGTGGTTGACATGGTCAATATTCAATCCCTTCAAACTTTTCTTCAGTGGTTCCGTGAATCATTTATTTTGTTCACCACACAATTGAGTGCCTGCAGCAAGCTTGCTATAGATGATATGCTTGGAGAGACAATCAACTGACATCCTGACAGCCATTCAGAGTCAGGGGAGGTTACTTCACGTCCCATTCGTCCCTCCTTTTGGTCCCGCTTGGGACCGGTACAAAAAGCTTACTTCACGTCCATAGCATGACACCAAAAAGTTTTCTTGACCATGCCCCCGGAACCGGGAACAGAGTGTGACAAGCCATACCTGCCCCCGGGCTGGGGAATTCTCTTTTCACAGTTAGTTCCTGGTTCCTGTTCCAAGACAAGAGACTGTGTGGTAACAACTGTCACAAAACAACCAGTGTCCATCTAGTGGTCAGCGGCTGAAGCTGCATTCAACATTAGTTTCCCTATGGGAAACACCATGCAGTGTATTAAAGAAAGTACTGAAAATTCTGTAGCATTGACGTGTAAATCCCGGAAGATCAGTAAATCGAAATATCAAAAACGTTTTATTTACGATATTTAAAAAAAGGGTTAAGAAAGTGAGACAAATTCAGAATTTGTCATGGAACAAGACCGTGAAGTAACAGTTGTCACAAGACAAGCAATCATGTCCGTGGGTAAACAGAAACAGGGACTGAACAGGGACAAAACCATGTGAACGCAAACAACACTGTCATGGTACAAACGTCATCACAGAACAAGGTAGGATGTAAAGTAACTACCAGGGACTTTATTCTGAGTATTCTCTGAAGACAGGTAATTTAGCTTTCTTCCATGGCATTGATACATAGTTCCCATTGCTGTGCAATTAGCATGTGGCAGCACCATCAAGAATAAAGAATAGCATCCACTTGCCTTTCCTCCCTTGTGTTGTTTATTTGGGCTAGAAGAGCAATGGTCATTCACTTGGTCTAGCAGAAGTATGCCCAATCCAGGACTCATCTATTTTCTCCCCAGGGACTAGATAGTAACTGGAGACAGTGCTGCCAGCAGTGAGCTTCTCTGTGGAAGCCTTGCATGATTCCCGACAAGGAAGCCAATAGTTAAGGTGGTGCTTGCAAATGTGTTTTTTTTTATTACAACTGCCAGTGTTACTCAACATTCTGAGTTCTTATCTCAGTTGGTAATGGAGATCCCCAGGTGTGCCGCAACGAAGCAAATTACCTAGAAGAGTCAAGGTTCAGTGAAAGGCATCAAGTATCCCTTCTCTAGTGCCTGAATAAGGAATAGTCCTCTACTGTGAATGGACCATAGATGGGGATGGAAAGACACCACAGTTTCAGGGGGTGTATCCCCTGTCCCAGTCATAAGCTGTCATTGGCCTTACTGAGACTGGATGCAAAGATCCCCCACACATGATGGTCTAGTTCCTCTCTCAAAGAGGTGGAATCTTTGACCTCACAAAATAGTCAGGTGCCTAACTGTCTTCTTCCTGTTGTCCCCAAGTGATTCCTGTCATATTATATATCCTGTTCCTCCTTTCTCTTCTCTTCTTTTCTATTCATCATCACTTTCTGCCCCCTCTCACCAGTCTATACCCTCTTTTCTCCTCCATAATGATCACATCCTCCACCTCCTCCCCAGCCACCAAGAACCCCACCATGACTGGTTTGTTTGTCCCACCCTTTCCTGTCCCGCCTTTTCTATTGACACATCTCTGGGTTTATTCACACTAAAGCCTCTTCTTTTAGATGTAAATTCCTCCCCACAGGGTAAGAAGGCTGTATGTAGTTTTGAACCCCACAGAGGGGTCTGGTCTTGAGCGTGTCACTTTTGTAGAGCCAGGAAACCTAGTCTCTGCCTCTTCACACAAGTATTACACACAATGCTGATCCCATAGGTATGAAAAGCCTTCCTGGATGTGTGGAACTTTCCATTCGATTATCTGATTTGAGTCAACTATGTCAATAATATTACCAGCTTTTTAAAAAAAAATCTGTCTATAAATTGGGAGAAGAAATACCACACACAAATCAGAATCCACTGCCTGCTATTTATTCACTTTAATGGCCTTCAGACTAGCTAGTTTATTCAATTTACAGGCATTTAGTTGACATAAGTCAGTACACTATAGGGATACAATAAAGCATTAAAACAACGTAAGTGTGCAACATATATTTATATATATATATATATTTATGTGCACAATAAAAAGTTACTTTCTTTTAATTGTTTGAAATAATATAGCTCTAAATTATAAAATACTATTGCTCTCAACAGTTACAGTCATGGGTGTATCAGAATTATTGATTAGGGCAGGCCTACCCAAAGTCTGGCCCGGGGGCCAAATCTGGCCCATCAGGCCATTCTGAGTGGCCTGCGGCTGGCTGGCCCACCCCTCCCTCCCCCTCCTTTGCCCCATGTTTTTTTTTTTTAAATCTTCTACCAACACTGACACCGCCGGAAAGCTTGAGGGGCTGGGTGGGCCGGCTGGCCGATGAGCAGAAGCTTGTGGGGCTGGGGGGGCAGGAGAGGGGGTGGGCCACCACAACCAGCACCGCCAGGAAACTTGTGGGGCTGGGCGGGCCAGCTGGCCAGCCATTGTACGGGCTGCTGCCACAAGCACCACCAGCAACCATGTGAGGCTGGGCGTGCGGGGGGGTGGCACGTGGGCAGGCCACCACCACCGGCATAGCCGGGAACATTGTGAAGTTGGGCGCACGTGCGGGGCAGTGATTGGGTGGGCCGCGCCACCAGCACTGCTGGGAAGCTTGGGCGGACAGGTGGTCTGCTGCCACTGGCACCGCAGGGGAATGTGTGGGGGTGGGCAGGCCAGCGGGCCTCTGCCACTGCCAAGGAGCTTTGGGGTGGGCTGGCGGGTGAGCCGTTGCCACCGCTGGGGAGCTTGGGGGTGCAAGGTTGCACAGATCTCCTCTTCCAAGGGGTGACCTGTGGCCACGGCTCCTTGTGCTTCCTTTGGTCCCTACCTTCCTTCCTTCCTCCCTCCCTCCCTTGGTCCCCACCTCCCTCCCTCCCTCCCTTCCTTGTTCTCCACTTTCCTTCCTTCCTCTCTTGGTTTCCACCTTCTTCCCTCCCTCCCTTGGGCAGGAGGGGTTGCAAGGAGTCAGTGGGTGGGGCTTATGGGTCAGTGGGTGGGGCTTGCAGTGGGGTGGCAGGGTCGGGGAGCAACCGGCCCCTGACACATTCTCAGCCACCAAATCTGGCCCTCCTTACAAATATTTTGGGCACCCCTGGATTAGGGTATTGTGTTGCCACTAAGAATAACTTGAAAAGGAAGTAGAAAAACAGGTTAAAAGCTTGCTAGTATAGAGATTTTTTAAAAAAAAAAACTTCTGGTTTCCATGGTGTTAAATGCATTCTATTCGTTTATTTTTTTGCTGACTTCTGCTTTGTGTGGAATACCTAAGGGCAAACATCTGCCTCTCTGACGTTTTATTAGGAAACTAAATTCATTTACATTTTCACTTGATAGCACCTAATGCAAATGTGAACATTGAAAATTGATAGGGAGACAATCTAAATTGGAACTCTGCAATTAATTCTTTTGAGTCTAATAAAGATTCATTTATTTATTTGGATTACAACTCTGCTTCTGTGGGTGTTTTGAAGGGAAATAAAGATAAAAGAGTAAAAATGTAGAGAGAGAAATCTATTAAATATATTTTAAAAATCCACAAATAAGACTAAACAAGAAAAACTGGAAGAAACAATACAATAAAAACCAAGGATAATAAGAAAAATCAGAAGTCAGTATTAACTTGGCAGAATAATTTGTCTTCATTAGCCGTTCCCAAGACTATGAGAGGAAGGTACAGTAGTTTAATCTTTGTGGAGAAAATAATCTCTCAAACAAGGCATTAACACATCACAATGCAAATAGTATTTTTCCAATATCTTCACTTCTCAAGGCAGTGGGATGGGTAGCAAAACCTTAAGTGATGGATGTATATTTTAGTCTCGCTTACAAAAGTAAGGGCTTGTCAGAAAGAAAGATAAAATAGAATTCGGTTCACAAACAAGATGGAAGTTGGTACAGCTGTTTCAAGACTGGTAGCCTGTGACCCATAAAAGTCACGCCACTTAACATCTTATTTTAAGAGGAGATCCAGGTAACACACAAGTTGAAGCTCAGCAGAGGTACCACTGGCACCCACTCATCCTCCCCCAACCAATTCTCTCCATCCCGCCACCTTCACAGTGGTGTCTCATAAGAAAACATGAAAGGGCTTCTCGGCTGCTACACCCTGTTGTGTATTGATCTGTATTCCTATTATCTGTAATTGCTTATGTTGAAGTAACTGCCTTCCTGTTCCAAAGGGAACAGGCCTATTGGTTGATTCAAGTTGCTGCATTTGGATCCTCAATCCTATTGGTTTCCGCCAAAAGGCAGCTTTGTGATTGCTTGTAATTGTTCCCTCCAAAATGTATCCTTTTCTAGCCAGTCCTCGTTCCTATAAATGTAGCTCCCTCTCCCCAGTCCTCAGTCTTGTTCTCTCCCTGAATAAAGAGTTATTACAACAGAAGCTGTCTCCAGCCGGCTATGTCGGCTGAAATCACTAAACCTCACGCTACAATACACCCAGACTCTGGAACTCCCTCCTACTGGAGGCCAGGCCTGTCCCATCTCTGCTGTCTTTCCGGAAGCAGGCAAAGACCTTGCTCTTCAGGCAAGCTTTCCTTGAATGAGAGACTACCTACTATGTGACTTTTAGATGGATTACCATGCATGATTGCATTGACTAATTTCTTAAGAACACCCTATGTCTTCTATGTTACTTTCCACCCCTCATAATGGATTTTTTTCTTTTTGTTTGCTCTTCGTAGCTTTAATGTTCTAAGATGCCTCTTCTAATTGTAAGCCACCTTTGAGTCCTTTTCCAAAATATTATAAACAAACAAACAAACAAACAAACATGGATGCAGAGTCCTGTTTTCAGAAAATATTTTATCTCAAAACAGACATCTTATGACATGCTTACTCTCAAAATACACGTTTTGCTATTTTGAGTGTTTTTGTTTTTGTTTTGTTTTAATTACAGATCTTTCCCCAGCTGAATACAGAGGTAGAATATTCAGGAATATGGCTTGGGCTAGAACCTACCTCATAGAATCACTATGATGATAAAATGGGGAAGAAGAGAACTATGTATGCTGTCTTGAGCTCACTGGAAGAAAAGAAAGATGTAATGAAATAATAAAAAAAAAACCTAAAACTTGCATCTCTGACTGAAACCTCTATCATGACTATTTTGGGAACAGGGCATAGAAGCTGTCTAAGCTGAGAATGGAATGAATATTATTTCAACAAAATAATGGTATGAATATGCTTGAAACATATATTTGTTTTGAGCAAAAGGGGGGAAAAACTCAGGCTTTATTCATTTATACCTAGTTTACAAGGACCTCATGTAAGAGAACTAATTAAAGTAGGAACACAAAAACTTAGAGTTGAATGAAAAAGCACACAGCCAAGATGGTAAACAAACATTGAATCAGGTGAAGTGAGGCGAAGCCTCATAATGAAAAGAAACATGCTGTTAAAATGCTGAGTTTTCTCACTATTAATTACTCGCATCAAAACATGAGATCAAACATTTAAACAGCTGACTGTGAAAATAAATATATTACTGAGAATTTAGGCAAATATAAATATTACACAAGGAGCTGGAGGTACTGCTCTCTAAAATCTTCAGAATAAGTTATAAAATAATGTTGTAAGCCTCATTTATTTATTGAATGGAGGAAATGGATGCTAAGTGAAACCTACATTTCATCAACTAAGAGAACACCCATTGCTAGAATGATGCTCTTCTGGCATGAGTATCAATTTATGACAAGGAAACATCAAGCTATAGTACAAAGCAGGGGGTCTTAAGAGTGCCAGAAAGGGGATGAGTTTGTAAGGGTCTATGTAACAGGGAAGTGAAAAATGCTGACAAAATCTCTCCCTTTCAATAAAATCGCTCATTCTCAACATCACACTGTGACAGCTTTCGACACAACATTGCTGACTTTATTCATATTTATTTATTTATTTATTTATTTATTTATTTATTTATTTATTTATTTTATATGCTGCACTATCTGGCACCAATGCGACCTCTAGGCGGTTTACAAAAAATATCAACATAAATAGCACCATATGCAATATCTTTAAAAAAATCTTAAAAATAAAACATCATACTAAAAGATAAATCAAGGCCACAACAATCATAAAGATCAGATATAGGCTAAGAACAGAGCCGAGAGAGAGAGAGACTGAAATGTCAAACAGATCAGCAACAGAGGATAATAACCAAGGAAAGCTATTCTGAAAAGCCAGGTCTTCAGCTGTTTTTTGAAGGCCCACAGCATGGGAGCTAGACAGATCTCTGATGGGAGCTAATTCCATAGACAAGACACTGCCACCAAGAAAGCCCGATTCCTATAGTGACTATCTTATGGGCTTCCTTCAATGTCGGCACCCTCGGATGACCTGCTTGAGAAGAAGGAGAATTGCAGGCAGAGTTCTGAGGTAGAAGCCATTCTGACGGACAGCAAGGTCCTGAACGGTTTGGGGCTTTATATGTCATCATTAGAACCTTGAAATCAATGTGATAATGGATTGGCAGTCAATGCAGTGTGGCCAGCACTGCAGCAATATGATGGTGTCTTTTTGTACCCATTACTAGTCTGTCTGCACATTCTGCACTAGCTGGAGCCTCCGCATTTACTTCAAAGGCAGCCCCATGTAGACTTTCAGCAAGATTTCTTCCCTCCCACATGAAAATGAGAGTTATTGTGGTAGCTGGGGTTTATACAAATTTGCACAAAATACTTTATTCTTTTCCTTTCTTTGTGGAACAAAACAAAAAAACACATGGGGCCAGTACAGTGGAACTGAATGATTGGGGTAAAAAGTTCCAAACAGCTCTTTGTGGTTGTTGAGTTTTTAGAAGTCCATACAAGACAGCAGCTACTATGCATTCATACATTTGCACAGACTGTACACAAAAAAAGCATTCACAAGTGATGCTAGAAGTTGAAAAGAAAAATGTTGCATATTGTATTCTCATGCACCAGGATTTGCAGTCTTAGAGTGCTTTTACACGACCCCTAAGATCCGCTGGCCTCTTAAATTCGGACCAGAGATCTTAGGGGCTTGTCGCTCTTCCTGTGTCCCCACCCTGGCTGCATGAGGGGAGGGAGAGAAAAAAGGAAGAAAAGATTGTGGCTCACCTCATTCTGCCTCCGTTCTTGCCGCGGCAACATTCCTGTCTCTGTAAAGTAGCTCTTAAAGGGGCGGGAGCCAAGAAAACAACAAACAGAAGCGAGGAGAGCCCCACACTCACTATCCTTACACCGCATCAAGCAATTTTCACCCCAGAAGAGCAGGTACAAGAAAAGTGCGCTGGGTCGTGCTTAGGTGGGCGGGGTTGCACTTAATTTCCTCTAAACTCTGGAGCTGGTGGGGAAACATTTTTAAGCTCTGGAGCTGGGAGCCATTTGCCCCGGAGTTTAGGGGTCGTGTATAAACGCCCTTAGTGTACAGACAAACACATAAACAGATATAAGCTTCTACTTTGGCTGGCTTTTTTTAAAAAAGTGCAGACAAGGATTAGAGGTGGACTGCAAATGTTTTCTAAGGACATGGAAATCACTGTTGGGTGAAATGGAGAAAGTTAATTTATTTATTTATTTATTTATTTATTTATTGCATTTGTACCCCGCTTATCTTCAATACGAACTCTAAGCGGCTTACAGAAGGCTATAAAATCCACACAAATTACAAAATAAACACCAACATAAACGATAACAGCATATAAAGATTAAAACCTTATGGCACCTCAGTAATAAAACAACTCTGTTCATCATACTGTATGTTCAGTATTATGAATGGGATGAAGATGAGAATTCTTTACCTTTTTTACAATGCTTAAGTGCTCAAAGAGCTTCTAATGCATCTTCTGGTTGCAAGCAAAGGCGGGAATTTGTAGATCAAGAGATGTGCCTGGATTCTAATTCAGATCAGTCCAGGCATCTTGGGAGTTGAAGTCCAAAAATACTGAGGTGCAGAAAAGTAAGCACTGTTGTTCCTCAGACTGCTGCTGATGAGTAAGGATTGAATGGTATCTCACCTGGCAGCTTAGTCTATGAAACCTGGTAAAGGGCCAAGTAATTTCACCTGTAGAAATAATAACTGTGATGTGGAGGAAATGGATCTCAGGTGAAGGACGTCTAAATTTAACTGCCTAGGAGTTCATCTCCACCTTCTGAAGGTGTCTGTGTGCTGAGGCTGTGTCCTAAAAATAACTCTTAGAAGCCAAAATTCTGACCCACAAGATTGTTCAATTTTAGGCTCTGCCATGAATCAACTATCTGCTATCAAGTTGATTCTGACATGTGGCAACCCTTACAAGGTCTAGTACTCGAAGTTGGTTTACCATCTTTCTTCTGAGGTCGTTTCATGATAACGTTGTTCGTGGTCATGTGGTCTTATCCCAGTTCTGTCCCTGTTTCCGTTTACCCACGGGCGTGATTGATGGTATTGTGACAACTGTTACTTCACATCCTTGTTTCATGACAACATATGTACTTCCCTGCCTTCGTCCCCCCCCTTTTTTTGTCCGACCTTCCATTTTTTGATATTTCAATTCTCCATAACTTTGCCTTTCATGCATTAAGCAGCAAAGTTCAAGGTTTTATACCTTCTTCCCTCTCTGCAATGCATTGTTTACGCCATTGGGACTGTACTGGAAAATGCAACTTCGCATTCCTGCCACTAGATGGAGAATGCGCACATTGCGTGACGAGCCTTACTTCACGGGCACTTGTCTCGAAACAGGAACCAAGACAAGGGAATTCCCAAGGTCAGGGAGATGTATGGCTCATCACGCTTAAATCCCAGTTCAGTGGGTGTGGTCGGGACGAGATTCCGCCATCATGCAATGGACGTGGAATAACATTTTCTTGTACCGGTCCCAAGCGGGACCGCGAACTGCGATGAGAGGGGTGTGAAGTAACCATCAAAGTTACCTCTGGTTCCAACACCAAATATCTAAGTAATCTGTTTTTCGCCTATAGTTCCGTGTAGAAAATTGCCAAATTTAGTAAAACATGCTGCCATTTTTGGTGAAATTGGTGAGGGAAATATATCATCTTGCAAAGCATCCTTTCCCAGGGAGTTCTGTGTTCAGTGTAGGAAATGAAATAATCTTGAATAGTTTTGCATAACTTCTAGAAAAACGTTACCATAAAACTTCCAATAATTAGATTTCGTGTGAGATTGGGGTGGGTGTGGGTGGAAGGAATCTTGCACAGATATATCATGCTACATAGAGGAAAAAGAATTACCCCCTCCACCATTCTCCCCAAGGGAAAAATATGCAGGCATCACCCGCCTAATCTATGGTGAAGCCATGTACTGTAAGTCTGACCTAGAGCTATGTAGTCCCCTGAGATGGACATTTTGTGGTGTCATGAACAAATAAAAATATTTGAGTTAGTTAATAGAGATGGGCACGAAATGAACTTTTTTTGTTTTTGTTATTCATTATTCGTTCCATTAGGTAACAAAACGACTAATGAAAATTGTGATGAAAATGGAACGAAATGAACAGAACCACGAAAATTGGGTTCATTACGTTTGGTTTTTGTTAATGGCAACACACAATGAAATGAGCTGTTTTAAATGTTAAAAACGCCCTGGACATCCATAAAAACGCAGCGATAATTATTTATACTGTCTGATAATACCTACCAGGGGGAGTTGGGGTCCTTAAAACGTGCATTTATGTCTTTTCTCAGATCGCTGTATTTTTTTCCTTTAAGGGGAGTTAGGGGACATCGACCCAAAATGGCTCCCAGATGCCTAATATTGATTTCTTGGGTATTAAAACGCGCTGGACATCTGTAAAAATGCAACAATAATGCAATAATTATTTGAAATTATTACCTACCGGGGGGTTGGGGTCCTTGAAATGTTTGTTTTTGTCTTCTCCCATCACAATGTATTTTTCTTTTTCCTTTAAGGATGACAAAATGGATGTCTCCAGCCACAAAATCGAGGCAAGCCATGTGATGGGATCATGTTCAACCAATAGCATGCCCAGGTTGCAGACTGGGCAGGTCTGGCAGCCACAGAGGTCATAAAAAGCTCTGGCAGCCCCCATCCTCCTTGCAGTCTCCGGTGGGAGTTAGGGTGGGATTGCTGTCTCTGTGATTCTAGCTTCAGTCCTGCAGCTTCCCTGTGTGCGTGCGTGTGTACCTCTCAGTGAGTACCCTCCCCTGCCCCGCAGTGCAGTCACTCTGCGGCTGCCTTGAACCCTGGGCAATGCCCGCCGCTGCCTTTGCAGCCTCCCTGCGTACCTAGTCTACACTGTGTCTCTGCCAGCATCCATTTTTTTAGTGTTTTCCCTCTGGTGTGGGGCGTTGGGGGACGCCTGTGCACGGAAATGTTTTAAAAAGCACGCAAAAAGTGGGTAGAAATGAAAAATGAAAAAATGAAAAACAAAAACAATTTTTTCCCAAAAATTCACAAAAAATGGAAACGAACCGAAACAGACCTCTCAATGAAAAACAAAAAACCGAAATGCCATTTTTTTATTTGTGCCCATCTCTATTAGTTAAGTTCATTAGTATCATATTTTACTGCCAGATATACAGAGTAACATTCTGTTTCCTAGATCTAGGGGTATAAAGACCCAAGGAAAAAAACCACATTTTGCCTGCAGAGGATTTTAAAGATTCATCAAAGCTCATTTTAGTCTGCCTCTTCCTTTCTTCAACCAAATCTTCTAGCACTTGCAATCTTTTTTACCTATGAATGTCCCATGTTCATTATTGACATGCTCAGAAAATTATTCAGTCTCAGACCTTTTCAGACCTGTAACCAAGGAAAAGTAATCCGACATTCTCAGTCTTCACCCACTGTGACATATTTGTCTCTGATACTAGTTCACTCTACAGCCGCACGAGAACACTATAAAACCATGTTGCAATGGAGGTGTGTTAGTTTGAGGGAGCTGAGCTGACTAATCTGGGGAGAAAAGGACAAAGTGTCCAATTATGGCAGGAAGGGAATAGTGATCACAGATGCCTGGTGCTCATTTTCAATAAATGGCTATAAGTGTTGGGGGAAAATGTGACAACTTGGAGAAAATGTCTGCCTTGGGGCTAGCCTGGTTGTGAAGCAAAAGGAGGCAGTTGACTCAGGAAGCAGGTGCTCAGGTAGAATCTGAGCTAAAATTCTGTGCTACATAGCCTGCCCTGTGCCATCGGATCTAGCCTGCTGCCTTTAGGCATAGCTGAGGAAAGTAGGCAGTTATTAGTGTTGAATCGGAATTAATATACTTTTCCCTTCAGTGGGAAAGAGAGTCACCAGGCGACATGTGTGCTTCCTGAATCTGATGGTCATATACTCACAAGGGATGAGTAAGTTCCATAATTCTTTTCACATTTTTTATTTTATTTTGTAAGGTGGCTTACAATAATGAGGGACAATATACCGCCCAGAACATTTAAGACACATTCAAGTTTAGAACAGGGAATTAGAAGAGGCATCTTAGAACATTAACAGATAAAATTAAAGCTACAAAGAGCATGCAAAAAGAAAAGAAAAATCCATTACAAGGAGTGGAAAGTAACATGGAAAACACTGGTGTTCTTATGAAATCAGCCAATGTAACAATGCATGGTAATCCATGTAAAAGTCACATAGTAGATAGTCCCTCATTCAGGGAAAGCTTGCCTGAAAAGGAAGGTCTTTGCCTGCTTCTGGAAAGATAGCAGGAATGGGGAAGTCCTGGCCTCCAGTGGGAGGGATCCTCAATTCCAATGGGGATTCCTCAATTCCACATTGAGAAATCTAAGTGTTGACACCTTTGTTTGCATTAACTGACCATACAGGGAACAGAAAATTAGCTAAACAACCTTGTTTAAAGCTCACCTGTAGCCCTGAAGGACATGGGATTACAGAACTACCTTAATAAGCTGTAAACAATAAAGTGGAAATTCTTCCTTCATTCCTTGGTGTCTTAGGTGACCTCCTGCATCAGCTCTAGCAACCACAACATGTATTTCTTCATGGGTTCAAGGGATCACACCACCTGAATGGATACAAATGGATCTGCTGTGGATAAAAGGAGATGCCTCAGTGGCAGAATGGGAAAAAAAACTATTAGCATTTTTCATGTTTTGTCAATGTAGTAGGAGCCTTGGAGCATACAGTCTTTCAAACTGTCCAGTCCACTTCAGAAATACAACTGTCTTCTGGCAAACCCTAAATCTGAAGGACTGTCTTCCCTGAAAGAAGGCACCTGACCAGTTTGCTAGAACATGACCTTGATTTCCTAAAAATCAAGAGCAGGAGGAATCTTAAGCTGGTCTTGCAGTGGAGTAAAGAATTTCTGCTGGAGATCTTCCATTTCACATTTGCTCTTGGCTGGAACTGGAGAAGGAAGACTGGGAACAGACCTGGGGAGAGGAGTGGGGATGTTTTTAGGCAAACAGATGTTAACCAAGCTTGCCAGCATACAATGCATCCCATGCCCTTCCACTGACAGCTACTCTGTTCCTTTCTCCCTTAAAAGTTCACTAAAAACTCTCAAGCAGCAAGTAGCAAAAGCTTGAAATAACATGAGGTTTAAGTATCTTGGAGGCCTGAATGGCAGTGAAAAATTTAGCAGCTGCTAGAGAGAAATAAGGATTTTTATGTTCTAATAGTGCAGCGACAAGGTCTTCAGAGAGTAGTATTTCCAGTAAATCAAATAAAGGTTTAACAAAACCCTCTCTTCCAATTACATTAAAAAGGAAGGAACACAGAATTTATGAAAAAGTATTCCAGCTAGTGCTATCACATGGACTAACTCTCTCAGAGGATTGTTGCCCTAACAATCTTTCTTGTATCTCTCTCATAAGGGTAATACTTGTGCTTGTGTATAGAAAAGCCCTGCAGTGATGCAGAATAATTAGATGAAACTATATGGTGGCTCTGTCTTAGAAATCAAAATACCAAAAAGGAGGAATAATAGGTCATCAAGTTTTCATTTAGTGAATTTGACAAATCTGCTTGCTTATATATAACCTTGAATCTCTTCCATCCATGTTCCCAGTTAATGCTTGTGATAACTCAGGACTTCTAGCTTGCTATCTATTAGTTTTCACCAGGAGGGTCTAAAAGAATATTCCCATAGTAGGACAAAAAAAAAATGGAGCTCTCAGAAAAGATGACTCGCAGCCCTAAATTGAAGACATGTTCCCATGCTCTTGATAGAAGGCTGGGCAAACTCCATCTGTACAACAGCACTTGGAACCGCCTCTGTGGATTCAGGTTGATTAAGATTGCTATTTAAGTGAAAACCTACCAAGAACTGAAGAGTTCAAATACCTTGGTTCTGCAATCACAGCTGATGGAAGTCTGAATCATGAAATCAGATCAAGGATCAACAATGCCTGGCTAAAAGGATGCACAACTTCAAGCATCATGTGTGACAAAAAGATCACAATTTAAAGTCAAAGAACTATCATACCATTGTAGAACCTCTTGTGCTCTATAGTGCAGAGTGCTGGCCAGTGACTAAAGGAGTTGAACTTGACCTGGTGTCATTGAGACAAAGATGCTGTGATAGACCTCTGGCCTCACACGAAAGGATCATGTGCACAATGATGACATCTGATCAAAATACAGCCTTGCACCAATTGCTGATAGCATGTGTGAACCTTGACTGCATTGATATGGACACATTTTGTGTGCCGATGAGGAAACTCTGGCCAAAAAGGGTCTCACCCTGGAGTTCACCGGATCCTGACCAAAACAGTGCTGTATGAACATCCTTGACAACAACATGAAGTTTTCCCAGGTAGAACCATGACTGTGCCAAGTGGAAGGCCAAAACAAATGTAGCAGACCCCACCAACGAGAGGAACAAACACTAAGAAAAAGAAGATTTAAGTGAAAACCTTGCTTATCTTCTACTATACATGCCAATCAACAAGGTGAGGAGATGCTTATAAGAATGTGTGCTAATGACTGAAGCTCAGAACAGCAGGCTATGATTGGGGTCTGCATCTGATTTTCTTCCAAAAATAAAATAAAATATAAATCAGGAATAGCTTCACTGAAGCAGTTATCCCCACTTACCTAGAAGTCCTGAGGCAGTTAGAAAAAAAAAAACTACTACATGTGGAAATAGCTAGATCTATCTTGCTAACTATGCCCACAGAACTAGAAGGTAAAAGAGCTGTCTTTCTACCACTGTTGTCTGTTTTCCCCCACATGGCTTGGTTTGCAAGATGAAAGGAAACCCTCTCAGTTGCACTGCTTCCTACCCATCCCCACACTGATCCAGAAAAAAGAAAGAAATGGAATACAAAACAGCTGAGTTTTAAAGAGCTAAAAGAATGCACACTAGAGAAAAATCCTGAGGGAATTGTCTTTTTAAAAGCCTTTCATCCCACATATTGCTTCTTCTGGTGGCTGGTCACTTAGAAATTTCATTTTTTATCAGAGGAGATAGATTGAAAACTGGTTCCTTAATGGAAAATGAAAATCCTAAATGCTCAGCTGCTGTAGAAGTTGTTGCTGAAAATAACTTGGCCAAGGCCAGGAGGGAAAATACCAAGAATAATGGGGTTAGGTTCAGCCGCTGAAAAAAGGATCGGCCACCACAACAAAATTGCTTCCTTTCCAAAGTGCACTGCTATTACAGCAACTGGTGCTAGTGGTCATGGTGACCCCAAATATGAATGCTTCTAAATCATTGTCTTGGCCAGAAATCTCTCTCACACTCATTTTCACTCTGTCTCTTTTAAGGGGAAGACGGCCGACCATGAGGCAAAGCTGAAAGCTGAAGCATGATAATTGACTTCATGTGGAGAGTGCTGTGAATAGCTATCCCATTCTGACTTGTTGTCAAGAGGTACTGTACATATGTGTGGCTACACCACTACCAACCACTGGAATCAAGGGCCCAGCTTTTCCAAGGTGCATTCTTCAGCCCCTGGAAGGAAATTTCTCTGATTCTGGGGGAGAGAACTATACTTGAAGCAAACCTAATCACTGAGGGTTGTCACAAAACAACCTGCTTCACACCTCAATGCAATCCCCCATATTAAAGCGGGATCTGGAGCAGTCACTGGCCACTGGCAGCCATTGCTGGCAGATGTCCCACTGCTACTAATAATACCAAGTCAGATCTATTGACCAGTCATAACCCAGAGAAAGTCAAGCTCAGCGAGAATATTCACTAATGAAAATGGAAGAAATGGCTTCCTACTGAAGCAGTGCTAAAGTATTGCTGGGATTCTGTTAGGAAGAATAAATTAACTTTTCAAGGGAGGAGAGGAAATGTTTGGGTAAGCCTATCTCTAAGCAGATATCTAGGCCCATTTCTAAACAGTACGCTTTCTTTTTCAAATGCGTCAAGAGCAGTGCTGGTAAGGAACTGCACTGCAGTGCATAAATGCTTGTACTTAAAACCATAATTACTTTAGCCTTGCTTTTGCTTTATTTCCACTTGGCTGTTGCTGCCTCTGACACATCCTTTGGTGCTGGTCTCATGATTTCTTTCCCCCCTAAAATAACCTTTAGATACTTGACTTTTTTGCCACCAGATCAATGGGTTGTCTTGTTTCTTGGTATAAATATGAGAACCAGATATGGGTAGATAGATGCCACAGGGCATACTCTGTAGTTTTATCAATGAATGTTCTGTTCTTAGGATGAACTTACCATCTACTCGATTGTTTTCAGAACTGGTGTCTCCAATCAGGATTTCACATAATCAAACAAATGTAAGAAAAAATTCCAGCCATTCTTCATTTTAAAAAATTCGTCATTTAACCTCAAAAATATTTTAGAAAAGATAACAAATAAAAATAATCATATCAGTGAGGACAGTCCATCAGATTCAGCTTTTCTCATCTTTTCTGATCAGCCAAACCTATTTCACCCAACTTAAGCTCTCTTTTATATCTGTCTAGGTATCCTAGTGAATTATATTATCTGAAATCCTTGAGCATTGCTAATTCAAATACCACAATTATAACATTCCCTTTAAAATCCTACAGAAGCACAAGATAGGAAACAAGAATGTGTCATGGAAAAAAACATCTACGGTGCTTGTCAGCATGTGGTCATTCAGAGGTCCTTTCTGTCAGAAGATGTTGACTTTTAAGTGACAACCTAAGTTGCCAATGCATAGCTAGAAAATATTGCCACTTGCCAGTGCTCTGCTAGAGTGTCTGACACTGCCAATTATTCTTTCCTGTTCATGGATAAGATGTTATCTGTCTTGCCACTTCCAGTGGAGTACAAAATTATATGCCAACAATAGGGCATAGATATGCAAAGCAAGTGCACTGTCTCCACCTTTATGAGCAGGGAATTGGTATGCATTGCAGGAGGCCTAGCAAAATTCTTCTTGCCTAATAAGGTAATAATATGCCTTAGTATACCTCTTATAAGGGTTTATATATTAGATGTGAGCCACAGAAAGGACCAAAGACAACTAATAGGAAGATTTTTGTATCACTCACTGCTTCCTGGGAGACAAGGCCTCGACCTGCCTTTGAGATGACTGAGATGATAGACAATGCAGAAATGATTGCTTTGTGAAGGGCTTGAGATAAAAGTCATCCATTACAAACCTCAAAATTCTCTACCTGACATGTACCACCCTCCGGTCCTTGGTGAAATGAACTCCATTAACAACCAACAATGGTTCCTTCCCACTTTTGTTTGAAAGCATGCTTGGCAGAAAATTCTGAGGCACCAGATCATAACCAACCAGCTCTAAATGAAAACGTTGGGTTCCTCTACGGCTGTAGATGGTTTGGTTTTATGTGTCAATTCATCTCAAAGGTCTGAAATAGTTTTACTGTCACTAGACATCTATTTTCCAAACTGGAAGTGACCCACAAATAGATTCTTGCTTTGAAATAAGGACCCTGAAGGTATAAATAAAGTATGGAACAATGACAGCCTGAAATAGCCAGTCTTGGATATGGACTGAAAGGATAAGTTGGGGGAGAGAAACAGTATTTTAAGTTCCAGGCATAGCTCCCAGGATTCTAGTTTGTTGCCCACCCATATTTTAACAAATGCCAAGATTAGTCAAACTGCAAATCCTGTTGCAGCATCCCCAGCTCCATCCAGCAACTCTTTTGTTGTATTTTAGCAGCCCCTGCTCATCATCATCATCATCATCATCATCATCATCACCACCACCACCACCACCACCACCACCACCACCACCACCACCAAAAACAACACAACACTATTACTATGATTACTAATGCTATGAATTCAGTCTTGTCATTATGATGTTCATCTATCACTTCTCCCATGGGGGTCTAACCTTATACTTAATGCATATACTGTACTTTAAAACCAGCTTTACTCAGATGTCCTAGTAATGGCATGCTTCACTGTGCCCATAGGTAAAGATGAAATAAGAAGTACAGGCAGCTTATGACTGGAGTAGGGGGCTGTGATGAATACCCCTGTTACAAGTCTTGATTATTTGACTAAAAGAGACTATGGGACCAGACAAGTGTGGCATTTCACTTTCACTGGACTGATAGGTTTCCACAAGTTAAAAACTGTGTTGAAAAATGAAATAAAATATTCTACTGCATCCAACAAATAGACTCTCCTTTGCCACCCTCTCTAGAGTTATGCAAAGTTCTTTCCAAACAAGTATAAATAAAAATAAGTGCCCATTGGTTTTACATGATGCTGTGTTTACTAATACAAAGTGTAAGTGTTCTATAGGTAATTAAGATGATTTCCTTGAGAAGTTACTCAGTAAATTTTTGGTCTTTCTTCAACTGGTAGTTGCCAACATTTGCTTAACCCTTTCAAAGTACAACGAGCAATCTTTTATTCAAGCTTAGTTTTACACTACTATCTAGAACTTGAACAATTTAAATGCTATCTCTTCAGGAGCTTCCAAATTCCTATCTACATTTCTCTTTCTAGTTCATTCCATTTTTATAACCTTCTCCCTCACACACTAACACAGAGCATTCTAGAGGTTCTCCCCAAGACCAGTGAGGTCTTTCTTACTCGTTTACTAGGCAAACTTCTCCACAGAAATCACATGACTGTTACAGGGTCCAACCACTCTCAAAATGGCAGCATAATGTACATAGACCCCCAACTTGGACCATGAGTGACCACAGACTGAGCACTTGGCTACCCTTTTCAGACTATTTACTCAACCTAGGAACTGGCAAACCACTCCAGTATTCCTGCCAAGAAAACTCTGTGGACACAGAGTCACAAAGAGTTAGTCATGACTGTAACCACACACACACACACACACACACACACACACCTTTGCCTAATGATTATAATGGTGATGGAGATGATGTTGAAGAATACCCTTCATTTAGAGACATAAATTCAAATTCTTGCTCATTTATAAACCTAAGTGGATTTCTTTGGGAAAACAAAGTATTTGGCATAAACCCTTCATCTGATTGAAGCAAGGTTAAGATAGGATCTTTAATTAATCATGTACATCCACTGTTCCTTTGGGATCCTGTTGCCCTCCCCTCTCTTGCTATGCTTTGCTCTCTTTTTTTCTAGATTTACAGGTATGTGTTCTCTGGAGAAGGAACCTATCCTTTTTAGAATGTATATAGTAAATTGCCCAATGATCTATAATCTCCTCCATCTCATTTTTCTACTGTATTTAAATCACTGCTTAAATTGTTGTGAACTGCCGTAAGAGATTTTCTCCATTGTGTTTCAGAGAATCATTGTGATGCTGAACTCAGATATGGACACATTTTAATTAGTTTTCAGGCCTTGCAAAGAATGTGAAATAACGCAATGGATATTGTACTCTTCGGGTGGAGGTGGGAGTTTTCTCTGAGATCCTCATATTCTAATCTGCACCTGAGCTTTCCGTAGCCCACATGAGTTCTGTATAAAAATAACGAACATGTTACTAATGCTCCGGTACGTTTTCAACAGCTGTGAACACTTGCATAATAGATAACATCCTTCTAGAAGGGCAACGCTGCTTTCTGCAGGGCTGCTTCGTTAACATTTTGCGCATCCGTGCAAAGAAAGTCTTCCTTATCCCCACACTTGCCTTTTCCTTGACTTAGATTTGATAGCCTCCTTTTCTGGAGATAAACCCTAGTACTCATTAGCCCGTTTAAGATTCTCAGGCACACATCACACATTTATCTGCGAGCACATTATGTGCCTCCAGCAGAACTGGCGATACCATCTAATCCATGCTATAGTCATCAAAATTACTTCTTTTCCTAGGTGTAGCGTCACTCAGCCTTTGGCTTTTGCATTAATAGAATGTTTTAGAAAATTAGGGACTGAGGATAGGGTGCTGGATGCTTTGTAAAGGAGGCTTCAATTTTTCTTCCTTTCCATCAATGGCAGAACTGTTTGCTGCCTTGAGCCAGCTCAAGGGGAGACTGCTCTCAGAACTGCAGGCCTTAGGCTATAGGCTGCTCTGGCTGGAGTTACTATCTTGAGTGCCTGAAAATACTCGTGTTGCTTTCCCTTTTTACAATAAGTGTTATAGCTAGTTTTTCAGCCATCATATTCTTAAACATTACCCTTCAGAAAGGGAACTTTTTGTTGTTGCTGCTGAAGGGCTTGGAGTAATTGACTTGCCTTCATGCATTTCCTACTCGTGTGCATTTCACATGCTATAACTTCACCAAGATTCCAGCAGTTTGGAAAGTTCCTTCACTATCACTCTCGCTCCTTGTTCTCCCTTAACATCTTGTCTTTGTTATGGGTTTAGTTCTGAATAGAGATGGGCACAAAATGGAAATATAGTGTTTCATTTTGTTTTGTTTCAGTCTTCATTTTGTTTCGTTTAATTAATAACGGAGCTTTTAAAAGAATTTTAAAACAAAATGCTGCTTAAGGCTATAAATAATGGGGAGCTTTTATTTGTTTTTATTTAACAGGGAGCCCACTGACCTAAATCAAAGACCCTCAAACCTTCCAATCAATTTGCTTTCAAGCAAAGAACCCTCTGTAAACAAGCTAGAAACCTGATATCTAGCTGCTGAATGGAGAGATCGGGGAGATAAACATAGCCAATCCGCAGTGCAGTGAGGAAAGGAAAGGAAATATTAAAAAATAATCTCCACAGTCCTACTTAAAAAGGAAAGGAAAACAATCAGTTTAAATGAACTTGCAGATACAGCAAAGGGAACAGCTCAGCCTCTGGCTAGTTTCAGGCAGATCAAGATCAGATATAAGCTATCTCAACAGCTGGGGCATGAGAAGAAAGGAAAACAAATCAATCACTTTAAAGATAAATCTTCTGATCTCAAGACAGCTGGATCAAGAGGCTAGGACAAATAGTTTCATTTCTGAAACAAAAATGGTGTTTCATTTCATTTCTTGATGACACACTGTTTGCTGTTTCGTTTTGTTTCATAAGGTTTCTTAAGTGTTGGTTTTCGGTTTTTGCCCATCCCTACTTCTGAATCTTCACCCTCCGTCCCATCACAATATACAGGTGAGCAAATCCTAGAGAGGGGCAAATGGTCAAGTCCTACAACAGGAGGTCTCAAATGTTGGCTGTTCTTCAGAAGGAAACTAGGTTATATATTTGTTTATTTTATTCAGCTTTCCAATTCCAATTCCCACTCCATAAGACAGTCTTTCACATTTCTTAATAGCTCTGTAATAATATTTTTCAGAACCATTTTCTGAATATTATTTTTTAATATCCATGCAATTTCATTTGCCCCTTAA
Source organism: Phrynocephalus versicolor (assembly GCA_023846285.1). Lineage (NCBI taxonomy): Eukaryota > Metazoa > Chordata > Lepidosauria > Squamata > Agamidae > Phrynocephalus > Phrynocephalus versicolor. Next base: position 25,981,910 of record JAHTLZ010000007.1, read on the forward strand.
AAAGTCATTATTGTTCAGTTACATGCTAAAATGCCTGACTTTTGATCTTGTTTAAGAAATTATTTAGGTAAAAAACTAAAAACTAAACTGACTGCTGTGTACATGGGATGGTGTAGAAATGTAGCTGTTGCAGTTTTTTCCAAATTTTCTTCCATTAATCATATTAAAACGTCATTGTTCTTCAGTTTAAAGTTCACCATCTGACCATGATTGAAACCCAATGATTCTTTCTTTTAGATAATAAATACATGGCTGAGGCTGAAGGGCCTTAAAATCTGAAGCTGCCTGGGTATTAAAGTGGCTCTCAGAGAGTGCACAGGGCAGCTATACACTGAATAATGCTCCTTTAGGGTCAAATCAATTGTCCTTAAAAGCTGATAGTGATTCCAAAAAGATTTGTGCCTGAGCAATCAGACTTCCAAATGAAGCCCATGTTTACCTTTCAATGACCAATAACAAAACAAAGCTGTTTGCTAGTTGTCAAGGTATTATAGGTGAGAAAGCTCTTGCTATGATAATCAGATGTCTCTCTGTATTATATGTATTATATGAGTATGTACACAAGGCATTGTGATACTATCTATCCCATTCCTACTTATCCTCTTGTTGTGTAATCGATAGCACAACCAGATGTTCAAGCAGTTGCATGACTGACAGCTCAGAAAATGAGAAAACCTCTTGTGCAATTGATCTTATGCATGCCATATTTTAAAATAGGATTTTGGCCAATGAGTTGACTGTTCCTGGAACTAAAGATTAGATGTAGGACTGAAGCCTATCAAATGGGGAGAATATACCTAATATCATTTAATATTAACAGTCATGTGATACTTGGCTCTCCAATTCATTCTGTGCTTGAATAAAAGCCACACAAATTTGGACCAACATATCCATTGCTGTTTTGGAATATTCCAACCCAAACTTTATCCAGGTGCCTGATGGTGTTTGTATATTTCTAAATCCTCCATGAAGATCCCCTTCCTGCATTCAAGAAAACTCATATGAGAAGACCAAGTCAGAGACCGAATGGTGCAGGCTGGGCAGAAAGGAACCAGTGGTTATATTTATTGTGGAGCACTCTCTGTTACTTTTTCCTTTCTTTTCTTCCAATCACCAGGAGAAAGCTCACCTCAGCTTGCAAGAAGAAAGGGAGGGAGATGGTTTAAAAGGGAAATATTTTATTCCTTTTTATATGGGCAATGCAGAGATCACTTTCTCCTAGACCAGTGGTGGTGAACCTTTGGCAGCCCAGATGTTTTGGACCACAACTTCCAGATTTCCAAGCCTAGGTTGCCAATGACAAAGGATTGTGGGAGTTGTGGTCCAGAACATCTGGAGTGCCTAAGGTTCACCACCACTGTTCTAGACACTTCCTGTCTACTTCTTCACTTTTTCCTGAAATTAGAGGTGTTCTGGCCACAAAATTTGATATCTAAGTGTGGTACGGTATCTCTCTATCTGCAGAGTCAGAGTTGGGGAGTTTGATTCTTCATCTTGCCTCCCTGGCAGGGACTGGACACGATGATCAACTGGGTCCCTTCCAGCTCTGCAGCTCTAAGATTACTGTTACTATAATGCAGTGAACTACTTTACAGTGGGGATGACAAAGAAAGTTCTTTTCTAAGCTAAATACCACGCTCTCCTTCTTTTCCATTGTTTTTCTTTCTTTTCTCCATTTCCAGTTGTGATGCGCTAATGCTGAATTTCATATGAAGACTCTGTCAGGGTGTCCTTCCACCCCACTGACAGACAGGAGACATCCTTACAGATTCATCATGATTGCTCTACCCCAGAATCACCCTGAAAACACATTAATGATTTTAGCTATTTTTGCACATTTGTCCAAAGCACATTCAAGGTCAAAAAGGACATGAACTCATCCTTTTCATCATCTCAGGCTTAATATTTTTCTGGCCCATTGCCTGACCTTTTCCCAGAATGGCTCTGATACAGGACATAAACTAGGTTAGGAGGGAAGTCACCCGGGCAGCAATCATAGGAAGAAACAGGACAAGATGAGTTCAACTCTTCTCCAGATAACCTTTTTTTCAATGGTAGAGCTTCATCCCTGCCTTTACTTCCTATATGAACAATGTAAATACACTAGCAAACAAGCAGGGCCAGCAACACACACCACTTTTCTGGTTTGCCCTTTCAAGTGTAAAACACTTCATTGCCTTTTTCAAAGGCTTCTTCTCCAGCCTCAGACAATTAATGTGAGTGAAGTAATAGATCTTCAACTGCAGTTCTACAGAAGCAGTCTTATTACAGTAAATGGCACTGATCAGAACAGAGTGACCTCAGGATTCTAGTAAAGTCAGAGCCAAATTGAGAAATGTCTGTAATGTGCAACTGGTTAGACAATCTGGTTTATGGGAAAGCCAGACATCAAAATCAAATTACGGAAAACTATGTTTCACAATATGTGAACTGGAGTTTGGAAAAACCATTTATTTGGGACTACAAATCCCAGTAAGGGATCCTGAGAGTCATAGTGCAAAAAAGTAATTTTCCAAACTCTGTTATGAACATTTTAGTTAGCCTATATGAAAACTGTAATAAAGGTGGGTGTTGTGTACTTGGTGCAGTTTTCCTGATTTATATATTTGTCTCACACAACCAAACCATCTCATACTCACTTTTGTTTACAGTAATGTTTTAGAGATTATTTATTTATTTATTTATTTATTTATTTATTTATTTATTTATTTATT